>CM074864.1:59338333-60026666 GCA_037501455.1 Lantana camara
GGTATCACCCCCGGTTTCCCCAGCTTGGCCTTCTGACTTTTCTGTGTGTTTGTCCTAGCAGGTAGAACCCCCCTTTTTTCCGGCGGATCCTGGTGATTTCCCCCTTCAAACAAATTCTAAAGTGATCGGATTCTGAACCACCCCTTTTGGAACCCATCAATATATATGGGTCGAGCGGGTCTAACTATTAAGCTATAAATTTTTCTTATTAATAATAATTTCGTTTTCAATAATTTAAATATGAAATATCTAATTAAGCTGCATCGAACTAGTCAACATGGATTGGTCCAAGCGATTAATGAATTCATTCTCCAGAGTAGACATGCAAACGAGCCGAGCCGTGGCCTTTTTTATTGGCTCGAGCTCGGCTCGAGGCTCGCATATGTATTATTTTCATTGAAAAATCTGTTTTTTAAATAATTTAATATATTTTTATATATAATAATATATATTAAATGAATATATATAATAAATATATTACTTTTTTATTCATTATTATTATTACACTATATATATAAGAGCCATAGTGTACGGCTTCGTCGTCCGAGTGCAAGAATTTTCAGCACACTGGATTCTTTCTCCCCAAATAAAACGACGTCGTATTAAGGGTTCCTTCCTATTAAAACTCTCTACTTTTTCACCACCGACTTCTTCGCGGCAACAGGAGGGAAATGAAATGTTCCACAATTTCTGAATTCCATCAAAATCAGCGACGTCGAGGCCTACGCGGAAAATACGCAGCTGTTCAGGGAGGTTGTGTCGAAGATTGATGGCCGGTTAGGACCGAATTACGGGCCGGATAATGCTTGGTCTGATGCTGTGGATCGGCGGGCCGATTTGAGGAAAGAGAAGCTCGAAAATGAACTCAATGCTTGCAGGGTAAAGTGAATGTCTTTTTTTCCTTTTTAATTGTTAATTTTGTGCGTTTACGTGAATTGTTTATTGAATTTACTGGTCTGGTACGCCTGTACTACAACTATGATTTGAGCTTTTCTGAGTTTAAACTTGTAATTGTTGGTTTCATTTGGCAACCTTGTTTCTGTGCTTGTGTATGATGGAATTTAGGGTTATTTAAGGGATCCAATTTTGTAGTTTCATGTGTCCTTGGCACAAGTATTCGGAAACTTAGTACTGGAGAAAAGGAGGTCTCACCTTTAGCAAGCTGATACTCGCATGCATTTTAATTTGGTTGTAGATTTATTTTTTTTTGAAGAAATTTGGTTGTAGATTCTACAAGGGTTTCTTCCATTTTGGGGTCATAACATGCCATGTAATGTTCTTACTAAAACGAGCTTCTTTTTATTTAGTTGACTTAGCATGCTTGTTTTTTACACTCAACCGATTTGATTTCAAAGAAATTAGATTTTTACTCTTTAGTTTATAGTTTACCTGGTTTTCATTATACTTGTCGTGCTGCATTTACCTTGAAAATTCCATTACTACCTTACAGGGATGCTGTAATTTTGTCTCTTGGGCTTGCATTCTGTTTGCGACTTATGTTTCTTCCTGTATGATTACAAAGTGCTCTCAATTTTATCTTCACCAAAACTCTTTTTCCCGCATTGCCCATATTATTCTATTTCATGTAGTTAGATAGATTTGTTTGATATTGCAAGTAGCAACAACATTTGGTTTGTGCAGCTATTCATGGCACATTGAATGTTTACTATAGCTTGCAGAAATGTAATTTTCATACTTTAGATATCATAGATATAGGCTGGGCTACTTTTCTCACATCCTGTTGATGTGTATTTAAGGCTGGTTAAAGAAAGAGATGTATATTCTCCTGGATAATAATGTTTTTTGACATATAATGGTATTTGTACTCTTAATTTCTTATGTACTTAACCGGTAACTTGCTTACTCTTTTCGCAGTCTCCATGATTATGTTCACAACATTTGAGCATTCTTAGTTATTCGGAGTGAGTGATTCAGTGGTTTTCTTGTTAAAAAAGAGAAGAGTTCTTTGACTGCATCATGCCATCAATTCAGTGAGCATAACTGATACCTTTGAATCCATTGAAGACAGGCTTCATACGTAAGTTTGAAGTCCTTGATTTTCCTTTTTTCATTATCTGCATATTCTTAATTATCCTTAAGTCGCCAGTGCGACTATCCTCCGAACTTGACTGTACCAACCGGTGTGGTACAGTATCCTTTCCGATTTCCAGAACTCGTATTAGCTCATTGGCTATGGTTTCCGCTGCTAAAGAAGATAAACCATGTATCTCTTGTTCTGAAATTACTGGAATACGTGTCTTAATGATGAGGTATGGTGTAATTTGCTGTGGAAAATATTGATTGTGAGTAATTTCAGGTGTTTCTGGTAAAAGTGTTACTGTGATTGGAGCTGGTGTTAGGTACATTAATGGTAAATTCTGCGATTGGATTGTTAAATTTTGTGAGTTTGATGTTATATGTAATGTTCCATTCGGTGTTTTTGTATTTTGAGTGTGGTTTGGATGGAAATAAGCTTCAAGCCACATTGAGCACTTTTGCATGAACTGTGGTTTTGATTAGATAATTCGTTTGTTTATGTTTTAGTTGGTAATCCAGTGACAATGTTGTGGTTGGAAATCAAATTTTGAAGAAAAACGTGATGGAAGTATAGATATGAGCCATATGTCTGTAAAGAGCTATTATTAGTGTACAAAACTATGTCATGTGGCAGATTTTAGTATTTGATGCTTTTCCTTTCCACGACTTACATCGAGGCCTTGTCTGATTGGTTTCTTATGTGTGTTTGCGTGAGGTGGGCTATCTCATGACGCTTACCTGGATAAGTTTTATTACATTTGCAGACTGAAAAACGAGGGAGCTGTTGGATTTTTGCTTTATATTCTTGGACTAGGGGACAAGCAACAATTTGTAAGGCTCATTCCTTTTTATTTCTGATTTCCGTTCACCTTTGATTTGATTGAGTATATATATCTTGCTGGTGCCTTGATCTGCAAGTGGTTTTAATTCATCCACTTCAAAGTATATTTCTTCAAGTATGCTCTGAAATAAGCAATTCTCATGTTTCATGCCTTTTAAAGCTTATAATATGAGAAATATTAATTTGTGTATATATGGCGGATTTGAGGTCTGTAATGTTATTTGTGGTGCAGCCTCTTTCAGAAGAGAAGAGATATATCGGTAAAAATGGGGTACCTGAACTGGTAACATATTCTGGACATCTATTGTTCGTTTGGTTTTGTTGGAAGTCCAACCCTTTATGGTTCTCAAAATCAACTTACATACACTGTTATTTTCTCTTTTCAGCTTCAAATTTTTTGGAGTCGTTCCTTGTGGAAGAATAATAATTCTTCAAAAGGGACCAACACAAAGGAGGTATGAAAGACATCAATAGTTAAATTTCTTGTCTAATGACTTTGATTCTATCAATATCTGACCCTTTGTATCACACTCACTTCATAGTGAATTGGTCAACTCAATTTCCAAACCATTTCCGATTGTTATTTTATATTTCTCATGTGCATTTTTATAATTTTATGTCACTTTAAGTAGTGCTTATTTTTAAAATTGTCTGTATATTTTCTGAGTTTGTTGTAAGTTGCCGTGCAACTTTGTTTTTGAGTACTGTTATCGAATAATCTCCAGTAATGTGCAAAAGTTTTGATTAGCTATCCTTTTGTCCTGTATTTAGTTAAATGTTGGGGGCTGCAGAAAATATTATCAATGTTTGCTTGTATTTGCAGTGCCGGTGCCTTCTTTCAACCTCATTTTGGAAAAGAGGTGCTACTTATGCCATCACATACATTTTTCATGTTAATTTTATAATGCACATGAGGCAAATCTTTAAGGTTTATCCATTAGCTTATTAGAAATTATTCAT
Organism: Lantana camara; assembly: GCA_037501455.1. Classification (NCBI taxonomy): domain Eukaryota; kingdom Viridiplantae; phylum Streptophyta; class Magnoliopsida; order Lamiales; family Verbenaceae; genus Lantana; species Lantana camara. The sequence continues at coordinate 59,342,172 of CM074864.1, forward strand.
GTAATGATTCACTATATTCAGTTGGATATGATCTTTTCTCTATTAAACTACAAATCCTTTTAAGCTTTTGATTGCCTCTAATTTTTTTTTTTTTTTTCTGTTATACGTTGTCAAAGAAGTATTCTTCTCGGTTGTTAGTCTCATTATTTATAGTTTAGTTAATATAGGTTTCATAGTTCATACTTTACAAAATTAATGTGCTAGAAATCTCCTGTGCACATAATCTCCTTATATATTCACATATTTCAATTCACTTCAAACCTTTATGTATCAATGTATTTATTTTATTTGTATTTTTGTTAATTTCAGGTAGTTTCATTAGTTCTACTAATGATGTTGTCGAAACATCAAGTTTAATTTTCAAACGACGTTGCAAACCTCTCCTCTCTCCTCCATCTATCTTAAAGTTCAAGATTTCTCATTGTAAATATCTAGATCTACCCGTGTAGATTGGTAGTTTTTCTTGCCAAGAAATCTTCTAGGAATATCTTGTGTTAAGACTATTTTGTAGATTATATTTTTGTATAGCAGTATAAATATAAAATTAAATTAGATACTTATCGAGCTTTTTTAATATTATAATTAGTAATATAATTATTATTTATATTAACGGACATAGGTTACCGTGCATTGCGCGGTTAACTATGCTAGTTTTATATAAAAATTAACAAATACATATATAATATTATATATATTAAAAATTAAAATATTATTTTTTAATTAAATATATAGGCTCCTGAGCTGGGTCACGAGCCGCGGCCCCATACTCAAAGGGTTTGAGTTCGGGCTTGGCTCGAGCTTGCTTGTCAAGCTCGCGAGTCGGCTTGGCTCGTTTGCATCCTACTCTAGAGCAATGTCCCATGTTCAAATTACATTTGGGTATGCGTGTGTTAAAAAAATAAAAAATGCATCGAAGAGTTCGAATCTCACTTTGGTATGCTATGGGTATATTAAAAAAAAAGAAAAAAAACTGCATCGAACCCTTCCCCACTTGGGTGTACGTGTGTTAAAAAAAAAACATCGAACCACTAAATCATTTGGGTGTGCGTCACTTGGGTATGTTGTGGGTGTGTTAAGAAAAAGGCAATAAAATTGCATCGAACTCTTCTCCGTTTGGGTGTGTGTATTAAAAAAAAAAAAAACTACATCGAACCACTAAATCATTTGGATGTACATATATTTAAAAAAAAAAAATTGTATTTAACCACTAAATTATATCACCTGAACGAAAATGAAAGAATTTATTGAGGAGTAGTTGCATTGTTCTGGAAAGTCGTTGAGCATAAAATTCACAATTAGGTTTGAGGTGCAATTTTCCCTAATAATGCGAAAAGCTGCGAGGTTAAAACAAAATGACGTCGTTTTCATATCCAACAGAGAAAGGGTAGCAGTCCAGTTAGCACGTGCGGGCTCTGCTTCCGATCCACCTAACACAATGTCGGTGTCGACACGATATGAGGTTGGTGAGACAACAATCTCCTCCTTCCTATTTTGTCCAAACATTAACTTTTACATTTTTATTTATCTTAATTTATTTTTAAGTATATTATTAAAAGAAAATATAATTGTAAGTCCTTTAATTTTTTATGAACCTCACCTACTTAATATTGAACGTGGTTATAATTTTTTACTTTAACAAATTATCGATATTGTATAAATATTAAAGCAATTTAAAATTATATTTTATCCGTAAAAATAGTGGGACAGTTTGAAATAACTCCCCATCAGTTTCAAATATTTTTACTTTACTCCCCATAAAATTATACAACTTAATGGGATGTAAATACGGCATTAGAACGTTTTAGTACTACATTTTATGAAAATTATACAACATATTTTGAGAGATATTTTAAGTACTACATTATTTGAAAATTATATGACATTTTGTCAAAATGGGGAGTAAAGTAAAAATATGATGCTCAATTGGGGATTTATCCAACATTACCCCAAAAAGGGTTTCGTATTCTTTTTTCATAATGATCGAGAAACGTTCGTTATATGTACTATTTATTAAGTGAGAGATTCAAGTTTAATATATTGAACTCTAAAAATAAATTATTTTTTGTTTATTTTTTCCACTACTTCATTAACCTCTTCCTTTTCACTCTAATTTTTTTTTTCTTTTTTATTTTGATTTCCCCCATCCCATAACGTTTTTTTTTTTTTAAAATTTATCTCTTTAACTCTTTTTTTTCTCTCATCTCATTTTAAAATTTTTATTATATCTTTTTATCTTTTTATGCTAATATGATATTATTTTATTATATTTTTATTTGTTTATCATAAATTATAATTATATTTAAGATAATGATTAAATAAATATTAACATGAAGAATTCATTTTAATACATATTTAAATAACAATAATTGTAACGCCCCAGTTTTTCAGTTTTAAATAATGTGGCGTATTTGTTTATAAATTGCGCGATTCAATTATTTAATTATATGATTAATTGTTTATAAGTGTTTATATTTGATTTAAACTATAAACTATCGTTATTTTTAATTTGATTCATTTTATTTCTACTCTGATATTTAGTGTTTAAATTCTCAATTAGGGTTTCATGTTACGTTAACTATTTCGGTAATTTCGTTAATTAATTTCAACATGTTATTAGTTGGTTTTAATTTAATGAATATGGAATTTAAGTTTTAGTAATTCATTTATAACAATATGAATTCGTTCATGCGCATGAGTGTTCTATTTGTACTTCGTTCATATATGTAATGATATCGGATTGGTATAGAAATTTAATATGTCGTAAATATGTGTGTTATGAACATGCCTATATGCTCGGTTTATGTTTTCGGATTCATTTGAAACGTTAACGAATTTAATTTTGATTGTGGAACCAAATCGGGGGCTAACGAGCAATTAGCGCACCCTTGGTTCCGTACGTGATATCTTGAGCTCGGGAATTCGGATTCGAATTCCGACACCTCCGTTGCCTTCGTATCGACGATTCGGAGACAATGGAACAAGCCTCATACCTTTTTGAAATCATTAAGACCTCCGAAATCCAACCGTAACGAGCAACTCGTGCAAGAAGAACTCCTTTTGTTGACTAGTCTTCATGGTGGGACCCTTTTTACTTAACCTAACCTAACCATACCTTAACCATGACTCTTGTACCTTGAGTTAACCCCTTTCTCTTCCCTTTTAGCTGCAAAAACCGAACCAAACCCTCATTTTTCTGCAGCAACTGAACGAGAGAGAGAAGAAGAGGAGAAGAGAGAAAACCCTTGGCCATTTTTGTGGTTTTGGAGCTCAAACCACCACCTTTCTCTCCCAAATCTTTAAGGTATGAATATTTATGTCTTCTCTACTCTATTATGCTTGATTTCATCTACTTATATCATGATTTGGATCAGATTTGATTAGGGTTTGAGTGATGAGTTTGGTATGAACTTTTAGGGATTTTTGCTCTTGTGACCTAGTTGTTGTGTGACTGATTTTCTTGCTTATACATGATCATATGAACTTGTTTCTTGACCCATTTCTTTCCTAACTGATAGTATATGATATTAGGAGGATTTTATCTCTTGACCCTTTGATGAAATTATGAGTTATGGAGCTTCAAACTTGGTGATCAAACTGCTTCCCCTGTTTTTCGAACTGCTGTGTGAATTTTGTGTTGTTGCTTGATCAAATGGTCTCCATTTCGTGTGAAATTGCATGGAGTTGATGTACACTCATTGTTCTATATGTTAGCATTCATGTTGCAAGTATTTGGGTCCATTTTAAGCCTCAAAACCGAAAGACATGGCCTGTTTTTATGCATGCTTCATGACAGACTTGTTGCTGTTGTGTTTGGTAACTTGTTGGTCATTCTAATGTGCTTTAAATTGTACCATTTTGCATATATGTGATGTATATTAGTTTTTTAGTATGTTATCATGCATTCCCCAAAGTTTCAGATCCAAATTCAACCCTTAAGTACTTGATCAAGGCATGATGGAATCATTAGGGCTCATATGTGCGATTTTGGCGACCCAGTTTTGTTGCATGGATTCGATGATCTTAACGTGTGATTTAGCCTTTGAACTCTAAATGAAAAATGTTCATAACATGCCAAATATATTGTATATCAAGTTTCATAGCATTTGGAGTTGGTTTAGTATACTTTTGGACTGAGTTTGTAAGGGATCAGTTTTGCCGGTTTAACCTTGTGAACGGTTTTTGTTCTGTACCGTGACACCCCCGTGTCTCATTTACACTAATGTGTGAGACACGGGCGTGTCACACATCCTGGTCAGGTCTGTACTGAGCCACGGTCGTGGCTCAGTTTGGCTAAGGAAGGTGACACCCCCGTGTCCCTTCCCCTGCGCAGTCCGTGTTGCTTCCTTTTCGGTTTTTGATTTGTTTCACCTCCTTAATGACTTTATCGCCTTTCGTGTTGAACTATGAACTTGTTTTGATATGTGTTAGGAGTATTGTGGTTTAATTTCATAGCATTTGGATGAGGTTTAAAGCATGGTTTTGGTGAATTGCTATGACGTGGCTTGAATGCTTCTATATGAAATATTAAGTTCATTCTTGCATTCTTTGGATGTCTTAAGTGATGTTCTTTACCTTTTTGTGTATCATACTCAATGTAAACATGTTTGAAGGTATAATATGATTATGGTTCTAAGATTTTGTAAGATATTGCTATGAATTATGAAGGATATGAAATAAATGAGTATGATACCTTCATTTCTTGAAAGTATTTAAATGAATGACTTGTTTATATGCCTTAATTGCATTAATAGTGCACATGAACGTTTTTATGATATAACATGATCATATATGCATTCATGTCATATTCACTTCATTGTCGTGCGTCATATATGGTTCATTAAGAGTCTTGAGTCTCACGAACACGTCTTGTGGTCTTTTGTACAGTTTGTCTCCAGGGTGGAGAGATCTTGTTCAGGCACTTGGTAACTCGTTCCTTGTTTCATCACGGTTCAGGTGAGGGTGGTTTTTGTTTTAGCTATGTAACAAACCCTACAACCCTTATGTGAAAAGCTTTGGCCAAAACCTTATGATTATATATATATATGGGTTTCAAATGAAGTTATCGAGTAAATTCTTCTGAGTTATACGTATGAGCGTATATAAGCTTAAAAATGGTTTTGTAATGAGGCTATGCTCCAAACCGTGTGTCTTCATGCTAGCTACGGATTCGGATGACACGGAGAGGTACGTATAAAGCATATGCCGAGTTACACGGTAAAGTATGATTTCTTATAGTATGTATTGATCGAGTAAACCCTTTTCAAATGATTTATGAATTATGATATGTACTTATGAATTGATGTTTGGCGAGACACATTTATATTTCTGATTGTTCGGGCCCCGGGACTTAGTATATGTGGCTAACCGAGGAAGCAAGGGCTGACGGGGATCCCATATACTAGTCCCAACCAAACTACGGTGATACCGGCCCTCGCTAGGAGGTTTAGCGGGGAATGGGAGCTGAGTGCCCTTGGGGGAGTCATGAAACCCCATTGGCCCATGATTGAGGTGGTCGGGTCATGCAAGCCCGTCCACCACCCGGAGGAAGAAGGTTGGTTATGATTTATGCCTTTTCTTATGTATATGTTATGATATGATTATGCACCGTGCGGGAAGGCCGGGATCCGGATCGCCCAAACGCATATGTTTATGACATGATTTATGGTCTGTGTGTATTATGATATATTGCATGATCGCCTAATCAATATATTACTGATATTTATCGTACACGGTCGGAGTTTGGTTGGAGATTGTGCACGCTCACTCGCCGAGCCTTATATTTATGTATGATTTATGAATGTAATGAATTAATATGATTAGTCATAAAATCCGAGCATTGATTAGTCATTCTCTTGCCCTTTTGGGAACTAAATTCAAACAAAACCTTGCTCGGGATTTATGACTTGCATGTGCATGTTTTATATATATATATATATCGCTCCTGCTCACTCAGTCTTCTAGAGACTGACCCTCTCCCTCCCCAATCTTTTAGTGTGCAGGATTGACTTTGGAGTTTCGGGCTAGGCGGAGGTGTTGGAGTTTTAAGTTGGTCGAGTTAGGTTAGGAGAGTCTCTGCACTCATTCATGTATTGGATTTATGTTCGATTTGATTATGCAGTTCATGAACTGAATAATTATGTAATTATTATTAAATTGCTTTTACTGGGTTTTGTTATGTTTTAAAAGAGGCCTGAAGAGCCCAAATTCCGTTTATGGTTTGTATGTTTGTAGTTGGGCTTGGCCATGCATTATATATTGTGGTTTGGTTATCATTGCAGGGTCTAGCTCCGCCTGGCTTAGGAAGGTTTTTATGTTTGTCTCCCGTTCGCTATGGTTTGATACGGGTGCGGAGTTACAGTTTCGTTACTCGTGTTGAGCCATAGTGCGGGGGATGTGGTGCCTCACGTGCGGGGTACTACAATAATTCTATTATTTTCATAGCTATAAGTGTGCACGGTTACTAGTTGTTATTAAATGACAATTTTCGCATAGGTTTTCAATAATACTCCTATTAGTTATGGACGAACAAATGTGAATAAATCAAGGGTTGGGTGCCTATATACAAATATTTTTGGGCTAATTTTAGATAGCATTCATCCTTTAGGTTTAGTGTGCTTTTAATTCTAATTTTTTAATTATTGATTGTTTCCCTAATTTTTGTAAGATGACACAAATTCTTTTTGAATAATTCAAACTTTGCCATTCCATTTTTCTTTTGTTACGGTGACTCAAGAGTCAAGACCATCATCATTATGTTTTTTTTTTTCAAAGAAGAACAAAACTTATACCTCATTAAATTCTATTGCTCGCCGAAAGCCATCGGAATTCGTTTGCAAAGCTCCATCTGTCGTGCATTATTTTTTGACCGGCGATTTCTCATTCGTCGGTTGTCGAATTTCAGTTTGGAAATCACTGTTGCGTTCCTTGCATTGAGTGCTTCGATTTGATATATAATATAACACATTTGAAATTTGATTTGTATAAATTTATTCTTATAAATTATGTCTAAATTTTATTTAAAAATTGAACGAAATATTTTTTAATATTTCTAAAAAAAATTAAATATGATATTTTATAAAAATTATGAAATGAAACGCACTGAATCTCAAAACGATGTGGACTTTGGAAATTTTGCTCAATATTTTTAAATATTAACATAGAAATGATTTAAGTGAAAATGTCAATACAGCACGCCCTCCGTAGCTGTCTAGCATGTTTTGTTAACGTTGAATCATGAATTGATTTATTATAATTTCTTCATTTGTGGCCTAATTGTTAAACATGTCGTCAACAGAGCTTTAAGGGACGTGAATTTTGATCACATGTATATTTTATTATATATTTTGCACGAGGGGAGTCAAGATTTTAATGAAAATAATTGAAATAGAAGAAAGCTGTTTTTGAAAATTAATTATTAGAAAATTGATTAACTAATATCTAATAACATACATACGTTATATATTTTTGTATTTATTTAAAGCGTTATAAATTTAAGGTAATATTAAATTAACCAAAATAAAAACTTTGTCGTGAACGAGAGTACAATTAGGTATATAACCTACCAAATATCATGAAAGAAGAGTTACAAGCAATTATTTGTTTTCACAACTAACAAAAATAGCGACTGATAAATGATTAATATTTTGAAATATTATATATATATATATATATATATATATATATATATATTATATTAACTACAAAATAAGACAATTCCGCAAACAATTTTTTCTTGTCTTAGTTTTGAAATTTTATTTAAGAATCAGTATACTTAAACTATTTTTATTCGTATTTGAGAGTATACTTACATCTTATTTTTTGTCATTTTCCATTATGCCCTTATTAGATCCGCTTCAATTGGGGGGCAAAAAGGAGGACAAAAAAGTCATTTATCACTTTACCCAAATTTTGAGTTATATTACACAGTATTTTTAACATGACTATCTAAAACTTGGTTATTAAACCTAAGGTGGTATCACTTTTTTTTTTCTTTTTTTTAATTATTAGAACATCCATAGTTGATAACATTAACTAATCTCATTACTGCTACGGTAACTAATCCCATTGTTTGAATCTTATAATTTATTTTTTTTTGTCTATACTAGAGCATTCCCTAACTTTTTTGTCTAGATCCTAGCATATTCACCGTCATTTACAATGACCACTCTCATTGTTGAATTCACTAAGAACTGTTCAATACCAAAGTCAGGTTTAAAACCTCTATATTTGATTAAGGATAACCGAGTCTCTTCTACTTAACCCCACCATCCTGATTATAAGGTTTTATAACTAACACCCTCTTTTCCAAACACAAATTATTTGGAAAGAGAAAAGAATACGAGAAAATAAAGAAATAAATGAGAGGTTGTATTTGTTGATGCCGAAAATTAATTCATAATTACATAAAATTAAAAATTCTACTTTAGTGGAGCCAAAATATTTTACTTTTAGAAAGTATTAGTTATGCAATATAATTTTTGGGGGGTTAATTTTTATTGGATTTATTAACTAAGATTAAGTTGTGTTTATATATAAGCATTCAATAGATAATCTTGTGTTTGCTCTAATGCACCGATACTTCTAAAAATGTCATTTTGCCTGTCGCGGACACCGTGTCCGACACTTCTTACGTGAAAAATTTACAAAAAAATTAGTATAGCCGTATCCATGTCGTGTCGTGTCCGTATCCGTGCAACATAGTGTGTTTGATACTTGAATTTGTGAAAAAAATCTAATAAGTTATAATGAATTTCACAAATTTAATAAGTTATAGTTAATATTATATAACATACATTAGATTTTAATGAATTATAATTTCACTAAATTATAATCTCATTTAATTTAATCACATCCAGTTTTTTGAATTGTAATAGAGATTAATCAGTATTAATAGATAAATTAAATCCACTTAATTTCACATAATTCAAGTTCGAATAACCTACTATTACTTAATTGACACATAATTAATTGGGATCAAATCACATAATTAATTGGAATCAAATCAAATAAAAAGACATAATTGACCGTAACTAACACTTTTTTATTAAATTAAATTTTGTTACAACCACAACAAGAAGAAAAATAATATTTTTCCTAGAATTTTCCCGATTTAATTATTAAAATAGACGTCTCCTTTAGCTCGCACATGCGTATATGAAAGAGGGAGTCTGAGAGAGAGAAGGGTGGCGCTCTTAAGAAACTTGGGGCATTCGGTTAAAAGGGACGTCCAAGTCTTTTTTTAGTTATGTAACCCCTAGTTTCAAAAGAATTGGGTATATAACCCTTTGCTTGATTAGCTCTTAATTAATTACTCAGCTTAATTAAATAGTTGCCGCGTCAGGATTTTGCAGACTCTTTTTGGCCCCAAAATTTATACAAAATTAGAATATGGCCCCAAATCACATTCAACCAATTCTCTCAATTTCTCTCTCCTTCCTGTATGTGCGACGAAAACCCTATTTTTCTGATATTTCTTCTCCGATCGAAGTGCTGTGCAGTGTTCGTTTGATTCTTCAAAAACCCTAAGTATCACCCACCTCTCTCTGATTACACATACAATGGCAAACAACAACAATCAAAGGTATTGAAAGGTTTCGGTTCGTTTGAATTTTTTCTGAACCCTATTTTTTGAACTGCGTTTTCATTGAATGATTGAACTGAGTTTTTTCTGAACCCCATCTATCTGGGTTTAATGCAGTACATTCCATAACCTGTTTTGGACGCCAATATAACGCCAATACAAAGTGATCACGCACTCGATTTTATTAATCATTTGCGCGATTTCTATAAATCGCTCATGCGATTAGGGAATCACCCACGCGATTCATTTGAATTTTTTCTCAAACCTATTTGTTGAACTTCGTTTTCACCGAATGATTTAACTGAGTTTTTTCTGAACCCCATCTATCTGGGTTTAATCCAGTACATTCCCTAACCTATTTTGGACGCCAATATAACGACAATACAACGTGATCGCGCACTCGATTTTATTAATCGCTTGCCCGATTTCTCAAAATCGCTCACGCGATTAGTTAATCGCGCACGCGAATTTGAGGAATCGCGCACGCGATTTTATCAATCGATCACGCGATCAAATTTCTTGTTTCTCAGTTTTGTACTGCATGCATGGTTAATTTTTTTTTTTTTTTAAATTTTGTAAAGGAACGACGACTGGGTTATGTCAAAATTTGTTATTGGATTTGAATTTGGAGTTTGGGAAAAAGAAACCACGTGTTTGAATTGGGTTGCGAATAGCAAGCAAACTTCTGCTATTCTTGTGAGCAATCAGACTACATTCCAAATGTTGATAAGTGATATTATAGAACAATCAGGACTTACTTGCTCCCATGATGATGTGCACGTGAAATATTTTCTTACAAGTGCACCTCCAACCTGTTATCCAACTGAAATAAAGACTGATCACGACCTACAAGTTTATTTTGCCGATATCTCTCCTCAAGGTTGGAGGCTAGTTTTGAAGGTTTCCTTGGATAGGAAGGAGAGTCGAACAGAATCCGAACATGTTGGTACAAGCGGGTTTACTTCTCAGGGTGAAGATCAATACCAGCATCAGTATGAAGATTTCAGTCTCCCTGATATCAACGATCAAGAATTCAATCTTCCCGATAACACCCTTGCTATAAACGAAGAAATGGTAGATCGTTGTAATGAAGATCTTCAAAATCCTTCTGAAAATGTGATCGAGGAAGAAGTGCCCGATCAATGTATTACTGAGGAGGAAGCCATTATATGTTATGATAATCCAGAGGCCAGGATTGAAAGTCATACATGGGATGATGGCTCAGGTTTTAATGAGGATGAAGAGTTTATAAACAAAGAAGATGCTATCATGAAGATCAACCTTGTTGCATGTAAGGGAAACTTCCAATTACGAACGATAAAATCTACAAAGTCCCTTCTTGTTCTGGGATGTTATTCACAGGATTGCAAGTGGTGGTTTCGGTGTGTTAAATATGTTAATTCTGACAGATTTATCCTCAGAAAGTATAGCCGGATGCACACTTGTGGGTTGGAAAAAGCAAGTACCACTCATCAACAGGCTACCGCAAAATTGATTGGGGACTTAGTGAAGCCATTGTTTTTTGACAAGAAAGGTCCCACACCAGGCGAAATTAAAAAGTACGCCGAAGCTCAATTGGGGGCCAAGGTTAGTTACTGGAAATGTTGGATGGGCAGAATACATGCAAAAAATATTGTCAGGGGATCATCTGAGCATGGATATGCAATTATAGATGCATATCGTTATATGCTAACTGTTAAGAATCAAGGAAGCGTCACTGAATTGGTTCTTGACAACGAAAATAGGTTTCTTCATTTTTTTGTTGCTTTCGGCCCATGCATACGGGGTTTTACGTACATGCGCAAGGTGTTAGCCGTTGATGGTTGTTTCTTAATCGGTAAATATGATGGTACTCTCCTATTGGCCACTGCACAAGATAGTGAGAACCATACCTATCCGATTGCATGGGCAGTGGTTGATTCTGAAAATAATGCATCATGGGAGTGGTTTTTTATAAATTTAAAAAGGATAGCATCGGATAGTGACGATCTCTGTATAATATCGGATAAACATGTCTCCATTAAAAATGCGGTTGCTAAGATTTATCCTAAGGCTCATCATGGATTTTGTTCGAAGCACTTATCGGAGAACTTGAGACAACGTTTTAAAAAAAGTGCAATCCTTGAGCCATTTTTTAGGGCAGTTAAAGCATACACCGTCGAAGATTTCATGGAGCACTACAAAGAGATCGAACGTATTCACAAACATGCTGCAGAGTACTTGAAGGATGAAGTTGGTTTTGAGTTATGGAGCAGGGTGCATTCTAAAACAAACAGGTATGATGTTCTGACTAGCAACATCGCCGAGTCTGTTAATTCTAGGATTCGATTTGAAAGGGAGTATCCTATCCATGCTCTGTTTGAGTCTATCATAAGAATATTGGCTGATTGGTTCCACACCCGGAGAACGGACATGATCAACTGCAGTACAGTCCTGGTGCCATCCAAAGAGAAACTTCTGCGGAGTAATATAGAGAAATCCAAAGGATACGTTGCACAACAGTTCAATGCTCATGAATTTTCTGTTCGTGGAATTGGAGCAGAGGTTATGGTTGACTTGAACAATATGACGTGCACATGTGGTGTCTTCCAGATGGATAGGATCCCCTGCCCCCATGCATTATCGGCGTTAAGGGAGCAAAACCCAATAGGGTTTGGACAAAGAATATATTCCCTATGCTCCCAATTTTACACTGTTGAGTACTACATACTTGCATATTCTGAGACAATTTTTCCTACACCTCCAGAATTACAGTGGGAATTGCCTGAAGATATAGGTATAAAACAAGTACTGCCACCTCCACTGAAGGTGCGTCTTGGAAGAAAAAGGATGACTAGATTCCGGGCACCTTCTAAGGGAAGAAAAAGGTACAATACCTGTTCAAAGTGTGGAGGAAAAGGTCACAAAAAGACTACATGTGATCAGAATGTCATTTAGATAAATAAATTGTATAATACAGCTTTATTTTTTAATTAATCGCGCAGACGATTTAATGAATCGCTTACGCGATTTTATGGATCGTGCACTCGACTTAATTAATCGCGCAAGCGACTCTTCAGCCAAGTGGCATATTTCTCTTTTTAATTTATCGCGCACAAGATTTATTGAATCGCACACTCGATTTATAGAATCGCTTAAGCGACCTAATTACTCGCGCAAGCGATTCTTCAGCCAAGTCACATATTTCTATTTTTAATTAATCGCGCACAAGATTTATTGAATCGCACACTCGATTTAATGAATCGCTTACGCGACCTAATTAATCGCCCAAGCGATTCTTCAGCCAATTGGGCATATCTCTTTTTTAATTAATCGCTAACAAGATTTAATGAATCACACACTCGACTTAAACAATCGCGCAAGCGATTCTGGTTTTTTGTATAATATGATCCGAGATTGTTAATTTGAATAATTTTATTAATTCAATTAATATATTATAATATAATAAAATTTGGAATTTAATTCGATTTAAGACACTTTAAAACCACTCAGCTTGAGCCATTAATTTATTTTTTAAATAATCGGGCTCATGATTTAGTGAATTGCTCACTGAATTTAATGAATCGCTCACAAGATTTAATGAATCGCTCACTGAATTTAATGAATCGCTCACAAGATTTAATGAACCGCGCATGCGATTCTTCAGCCAAGGGGGTTTATTAACATATAAATATTAACAGATCTATCTGTCTTCTTCCTTAATCACAAAATCTACCGTATTTGATTGAAATGTTCATGAAAATCGTCATTTTCGTAGGACTTGTTGCCAAACAGTAACAATCAATAGATTTCTTTGTTTGGCTTTGCAATAGATCATTAGACATTGTAGAAGAACTATAAAACGTGCAATACAGGAGAGAGCTTTGAGAGTTTTGTGCAGCCTGTTCATAACAATGGAAAGAAACCCTGGAAAATGCAATTGAAGATTTATTATAGATTTAAAATCTGTAGTAAATCTTCTATTACATTTTCCACGTTTCTTTCCAATTGTTATGCACAGGACGCACAAAACTCTCAAAACTCTCTCCTGTACTGCCCATCGTATAGTTCATCTAAAACGAGTAAACATTACATCGACCAAACAAAGAAACATCTATTGATTGCTACTGTATGGCGGAAATCATACAGCAAACATGATAATTTTCAAGAGCAATTTAAACTAATAGGGCAGACTCTTACAGATCTGCGAAGGATTGTTCCTTTGGATTAGAGACGACGGCGGAAATATTCAAGATAAGATGATGGAAGAGAAAAAAGTGAATTAGGGTTTGGCAAAAGGAAACAAAACAATTTTATATTTGAGTAGGAGTGCTTAAATTTGTGAGTTTGCAAAAGAGCCCCTAGAAGATGATAATATTATAAAATATTATAGCCGTTATATTATGGCAGTTATACACTGTTTATATCCTAATTATAGCCATTGGTGTGGATCACTATATAATTCTTCTGATTATCATTAAGGAATTTAAAGATCATGGCAAGTTCAAATAGCTCAACTTTTACACGCAAAAGTTCTCTTAGATATAACAAGGAGAAATGCAGGGATTGCGATCAGTGGGCTACAATCAAGGTGGTCGATAAAGCAGATAATTCCAACAGGGGAAGATTATTTTATTGTTGCAATTTGCATGGCTTTTCTCAATGGTGTAATCCAATAGAAGAGCCAGAGAACGATGAAGGTGAAGTCTCAAGCACGAGGACACCACTCATTCCTGAAGAAAGAGAACAAAATATTGTCAACAAGTTGATAATAGTCAATTTGTTGTTTTTAGCAGTATTTTTATTGATTTGTATCTGGAAATCCATAATGTAACTTGTCTTAATGATTTGTATTTGGAAATTTATATTGTAATCATTTAAGTTACTAAATCGCTCAACTGATTTAATGAATCGACCAAGCGATTCCTTCGGCTAAATTTAATTTTGGCCACAAAAATTATTAAATCGCTCAAGCGACTTGATGAATCGCTCAGGCGATTCTTAGTCTAGGTCGCACTTATTATTGTTTTATATTAATTTGTTAGTCCCCTAGCATGTTTCTTTTGCGTATGATATGAGCCCCATCGTGATTCTTCTCCGTGGGGTATGATGTATTGCAAACCTAAGTCATAATCCCAAACAAATCCTAACATCATTTTTGTTACCATGTAGAAAACGTTGTGATTGATACATTCAAATCAACCTTGGGCATAACCAATAATACAATGATCCCATTGCAAATTTGACTCAAGTCTCATAAGGTTGTTGGCCATTACAAACATCATGGATCTTGATTTTGGCCACAAAAATTATTAAATCGCTCACGCGACTTGATGAATCGCTCAGGCGATTCTTAGTCTAGGTCGCACTTATTATTGTTTTATATTAATTTGTTAGTCCCCTAGCATGTTTCTTTTGCGTATGATATGAGCCCCATCGTGATTCTTCTCCGTGGGGTATGATGTATTGCAAACCTAAGTCATAATCCCAAACAAATCCTAACATCATTTTTGTTACCATGTAGAAAACGTTGTGATTGATACATTCAAATCAACCTTGGGCATAACCAATAATACAATGATCCCATTGCAAATTTGACTCAAGTCTCATAAGGTTGTTGGCCATTACAAACATCATGGATCTTGATTTTGGCCACAAAAATTATTAAATCGCTCACGCGACTTGATGAATCGCTCAGGCGATTCTTAGT
This sequence comes from Lantana camara, assembly GCA_037501455.1. Lineage (NCBI taxonomy): Eukaryota > Viridiplantae > Streptophyta > Magnoliopsida > Lamiales > Verbenaceae > Lantana > Lantana camara. The sequence continues at coordinate 59,357,441 of CM074864.1, forward strand.
CTAGGTCGCACTTATTATTGTTTTATATTAATTTGTTAGTCCCCTAGCATGTTTCTTTTGCGTATGATATGAGCCCCATCGTGATTCTTCTCCGTGGGGTATGATGTATTGCAAACCTAAGTCATAATCCCAGACAAATCCTAACATCATCTTTATTACCATGTAGAAAACGTTGTGATTGATACATTCAAATCAAGCTTGGGCATAACCAATAATACAATGATCCCATTGCAAATTTGATTCAAGTCTCATAAGGTTGTTGGCCATTACAAACATCATGGATCTTGATTTTGGCCACAAAAATTATTAAATCGCTCACGCGACTTGATGAATCGCTCAGGCGATTCTTAGTCTAGGTCGCACTTATTATTGTTTTATATTAATTTGTTAGTCCCCTAGCATGTTTCTTTTGCGTATGATATGAGCCCCATCGTGATTCTTCTCCATGGGGTATGATGTATTGCAAACCTAAGTCATAATCCCAAACAAATCCTAACATCATCTTTTTTACCATGTAGAAAACGTTATGATTGATACATTCAAATCAAGCTTGGGCATAACCAATAATACAATGATCCCATTGCAAATTTGATTCAAGTCTCATAAGGTTGTTGGTCATTACAAACATCATGGATCTTGATTTTGGCCACAAAAATTATTAAATCGCTCACGCGACTTGATGAATCGCTCAGACGATTCTTAGTCTAGGTCGCACTTATAAATAATCAAATACTCAAAAATAATAATTAAAAAATAAATAAATATCACTCTTGTAATATACATGTGCGATAAGACGGCAAACATTGTGTACCTTATATTAAAATTTTTCTTTTTTGTCTGACAGTTATTTATATTTAATATATATATCACCACATGAGTCAAACCGGTCACATCATTAATTAATTTGATAATAGTTATAAGCAAACTTTTAGCGAGAAAGAGGAAAAAGGTAAAAAGGAAAGGATTGTTCTCCTTCTTCTTCTTCTTCTAGTTCTTCATCTTCTCACAAGCAAAAAAAAACTAGGGTTTTCATCCATTTTCTCTCCCGTATTCAGAGTATTATCACATTTTTCGATCAACCAAACAAGATGTCATCAGCGGGAGCAAACCAAAGCCCCGTAAGGGAAGGAGAAGACACTATTGATCCCATGCAGATATCCCAAGAGGCCGAGTACAACGTAATGGTTCTTTGTTTTTCGTTTTCCGTTTTCGTTCTGGACTTGATACTATATTCTCTTATTTATATACTGTATTTTTGGTTGTTTATTTCGAAAGAATCTCTTAGTCGCTTAATCGATTGATTGAGTCGCGTACGCGATCAAAATGGTACCTTTTATATATTTCAAATCTTTTCTATTGACAAACGGTATTTTGATACATCTCAGGAGTTCAGAGATGATGAACAAACCGGAGATGAAGAATCTGCAGAAGGGACCTTCTACATACGGGAAAATAGGAGTAAGCGAAGGCATTCGAACAATATGGGTATGACGGGGTTATTTGATGATGTAGAGGATGATGACGAGGAGTTACAGGTAGGATATGAAGAAGAGGTCACCCGGAGCATTGATTTTTCAAAATTCAACATGCGCCCTTTTTGGGAAAGGTACTTCTTCTCTTCAACTGTGAGGATCACAGTCCGGTCATCATGGGAGCGCCTTTCCCCAGTAAAAGAATTCCTTCAAGAGAACGAAATAAATTTCGAAGGAGTATTTAGAAAATATACCCAAGAGCTGCCTTCTGGTTGGAAGCGGTTTTCAGGCAGCCTCCTTCATTATCTTATGATGTACTCCCTACCCACCAAGAAAAAACATGAGTTGTGGGTCTTGATAGGATAAAAGCCAGTTAGGTTTGGCTTAAGGGAGTTTGCTCTTGTCATTGGGCTTTATTGTGGTGCTGGTAAGATGCCCGATAGAGCTGATGAGTTGAGTGTTATAAATAATGCCGAGAATTTTCTTAAGAGGATCCTCCAAAAGAAATGGAAATCAAAAGTGAAGGATACTGAATTGGAAAAGTTATTATTCAATAAAAAGATTGCGGTGGAAGATCGTTTGAAGATAGCCCATGTACTTTTTGTACAAAACATGTTGCTGGGTATTGAAAAGGGAAGAGTTGTAAATAGGGATCATCTTTGTTTTGCAAGTGACTTGGATTTTTTTTTATTCATATCCTTGGGGACTATTGTCATTCAATGCGACAATGGAATCAATAAAAAAAAGGGAAAAGGATATTGCTAAATGGCTGCCCCCTAGCGAAGATGACTCTAAAGCGAAGACCTATCATGTTTCAGGTTTTCCATGGGCCTTGCAGGTGATTATGATCATCATGTTTCTCTGCAATTCAATTTTCTTATTCAGCTAAATCGTATACGCGATTTGATGAATCACTCACGCGATTTGTTGAATCGCTCAAGCGATTTGATGAATCGCCCACGCGATTTTAATGAAACAACATCTATAATAAATCTTTTTTTTTTTCTGTTTGTTCCTTTTAGGCGTGGGCTTACGAAATGTGCCCAACGATAGCAAGTTCTTATGGGGGCGGCCTAGTACATGAAGATTCCCACATGTCCAAACTACCACTCCCCAGGATGTTCAGATGGCTGCATAGTAGAGGGAACCCAATTGATATTGAAGAATTGCGGCAAAAGATAAATAACCGTGGACCTGAGGTTTGAACAAAATTTATATTATTTTCTTTGGCATGGATCACTGAATATCTTTAACATCTATTATTTTTTGATGTAACAGGATCAGGTACGTCCATTTTTTGTTTCCCTCCAACAGTGAAAAGAATATAAGTTATATCAGGGACCTCACCATCACATCCAACTACAGCACCACCTGCAGCAGGAATTGATTGGGGAACCGCACCCCCAACTGCCACAGCACCTGACACCCTACCCCCAAATACCACATCACCTGTCACATCACTATCACCTGCACCAGCTGCTGCAATGCAAATACCTTTTGAAATTCAACAGTTTATCCAGAAAGCGGAAGCTAATTCTGAATCTTTGAATGCAACTGTTGAGAAAATATGGCTGCATTTGGAGAAGGAAAAACAAGACCAAGCTGAAGCTAATTCTGAATATGTGAAGGCAACTGTTGAGAAAATATGGCAGCATTTGGAGAAGGAAAAAGAACACCAAGCAGTCCGTAGTGTAATGGTGCAGGAGGTTGAAGGGTCTAAACGTCAAAGACCAAAGAGAAATAAAAGAAGGTCCACATACCTCCTGTCGCCTTATACGCAGCAACTTAAGAGGATTTGCACAGCTAGAGCTAGAGTTAGAGCCAAGGCTAAAGAAGCAACACCGGCCTTAACGGCTCAGCCCCAACTGCCTCGTCGCAAACTGCAGAAACCATCTCTCAATCTCACAACAGATGGTTATCTAAAATTACGGACAAATCTGGTTCTAGCTACTTATACAACTGGGTTCTTAGTGCAGGGCCGAAAGACCGAATTCCTGGATAAAGTCAGGATTTCGGCGCGGAATTCTTCCTAACCATCCTCAGAAATGGGAAATGGTTGATGTCCGAGGTAAACTTCCTATATAGTTTATCTTAGTCAATACATGTATGATCCATGGTTGATCTTTATTGTTTTTATTTTGGTTCACTCGTTGCAGCATTTGGAAGAGTGTTTGGCCAATATAAGGCTTAAACAAAAAAGGCGCCCAGATCAATATGCTCATGATTGTTTGGTCCTCGATGAGACTTTCTTCCAACATCTTAAATCAAATTATTATCTATCAAGGGGTCTCATTACAGAGGAAGATTCGATTTGTGTTGGTGAAGATGGCAATATCATTATTACAAAAAAGGCAAATACTGCTGCCAATGCTCCGAGGGGTGCCAAAGCTGGAGTTAGGGTTGGTGCCAAGAGTGCCAAGGGTGCGAGGCCTGTGAATGAACCCAAAGAAGATATCCGGACTGCCTCGCATTCATTTGATGTGATGCGAAGGATCTGGAATAATCCCATCAAATGGAAGGAGGACACTGTTCTGCCGTATACAACTGGTTCTCTACCATTTTTGCATGGCCGTGCATGGGAAGGAGCTAATAAATTTTAGGGCATAGTCAACTCAGGAAATTCCCATTGGGTGGCAGTCGAGATTTTGCCCCAAGAGGGAGTTATCAAAGTTTACGACAGCGGTGGTGGTTCCCTTGACCACAAGAATTACCAAATTGCTTTGAACCATCTGTGTGTTTTTTTTCCCAAATTGTTGGCCCACACAGGAAAGTTCAGGCATTTAGGTGACAGCCTCAACCACGTGTGGAAGCTGCAACTTGCTCCGTGTCCAAAAAATAAACGAAGGTACATTTAAAATTTACTAACTTAAAAAAATTTTATTATATTTTTATTTAATTTCTATTATTATTTTTTTTTTTCAGTGGCGATTGTGGACTCTATTCCTTATATTACATTGAGCTTCTCATGCGTGGGGAACCACTGGATATTCTGGATGACAATAATACCTCTTTTTTAAGGTTACGTTTAGCATCCGAAATATTTTTTGGAGTTGATAAATACAATATTTAAGTTCCACATCTAGTTATTTATTTGATTTAAATATTTATTAGATTTATTTTTACGCTAAAAATGTAATGAATCGCGCGCGCGATTCATCTACATGTAGTTATTTATTTGATTTAAATATTTATTTGATTTATTTTTACATGTAGCCCTAATTTTTTTCCTATCAAATGTACAATTCCCTAATAAATCGCGCAAGCGATTTAATTAATCGCTCGCGCGATTCTTCATCTACTTCTAGTTATTTATTTTATTTAAATCGTATTTATTTATTTTCAGTAATCATTTAATCGTAATAATTAAATCGCTTGAGCGATTAAATCTATCGCGTGAGAGATTTAATGAATCGCGCAAATGGGATTATTTATTTTTTTAATTTAATGCATGTAGCCCTAAATTTTTCTATAAAAACTCCAATTACCAGTCACACCTTCCTTCAGCAAAACCCTAGCCGCTTTCTCTCTCCCCTTCTTTTCTTCTTCTTCTTCAACAGAGGCAGACGAACGCGAAAGCAAACCACCAGTTTCGGAGTTGAGCTTGGAGATGAAATATCGAGGATTGGGCTTCATGAATGATCTTAATACAATCCTCGATATTTCAACTTCAAGCTCCACTCCTGTTCTGGCTCAAACGCTACTTCAATCAAATACGGCCCATTAAAGATGTGCAGAAGACGTAAACAAATCACCGTTTTGGAGCTTGGAGTTCTAGAGTTTAAGGATTGGGGTTCATGAAGCTCAATAAGTACCTTACTGTTGTATTAACAGTTGTACATTGCTCTTCATAAGCCCAATCCTTAGATGCTCGACTTCAAGCCCCACTCCTGTGGTCTGGGTCAACTTCAAATACGTGATGGTGATGCTGATATAGTGTATCTATCTATATATCTAATAATCTATAGCAGCAAAAAGAAAAAAAAAATGTTGAAATTTGTATTTACATGTATAATTTACAGAAAAAAATTAAAATGTTGAAATTTGTATTTATGTGTTTATGATTTGAATTAATTTAGAAATAATTGAATGCATATATCCCAATTATTTAATAAATCGCGCAAGCGATTTAATGAATCGCGCGAGCGATTCTTCATACACACCTAGTTTTTTATTTGTTTGAAATATTTATTTGATTTATTTTTTACCCTAAACCCTAAAAATTTGATATAGTCGAATGCATCTGCAAACTACGAACCGAATAATATTGAATGCATGTAGACCTAATTTCAACCCTATAAAATTTACAATTCCCTAATAAATCGCGCAAGCGATTTAATTAATCGCTCACGCGATTCTTCATCAACATCTAGTCATTTATTTTATTTAAATATTATTTATTTATTTTCTTTATTTAATCGCGCAAGCGATTTACTTGCGATTCATTAGTTAATCTCGCGCGTGATTCATTCTTGCTCTAAATATTAGCTAGTATAAATAATTTATTGTATTTTCATTGGATCGCGCACTCGATTTGGTTAATCGCTCACGCGATTCTTCACGCGATTAAATGTATCGCTCACTCGATTTGATGAATCGCTCACGCGATTTAATGAAGAATACTACAACCATTAAAACTGTAAAATACAGCATACTAAATCTATAAAAACAGAACAACATTCAGTCTGCTTTCATTACAAAACCAGTAAAATACATTACAATCAAACTGAATATTTTATGGGGGAGGAGGAAACTAATTAACCTCCTCCGGATCATATTGAGGGATATTGGAATTAACACTCCCCTCAGAGGACTCAAGGTAAACCACGTCGTCAAAGGACTCGGGGTCTGAGTCCCTATCACTTATGTGGAAAGCGTGGAGGTGCTCCTCTTCGCCCTCCAAAAGGTGTGCCTGCCGCACTTTGAAGATATACCTAAGGTCGTCGTAATAACGACATCCAAATGCCCTGGCGTCCAAATCCCGCTGAATAACCTATGCAATATTAAACATTGAAAAATGAACAAACAAAGATTAAAAAAAAAAAAAAAGGGACACTGATGAATTCGACTTACCTCAATGGTATTCACACCATAATATTCTAGGGGATCAATTTAGGCACTAATACGATTAGCAGCCATTTTAACTCCAGGACAAGCCAATAATCTACGGAATTCGTAAAATTTTATCCGCAGTCCTTTCACTGCTGCTACAACATCTAGTGCCCAGAATCTGGTTTTGAATCGCTGAGTCAAATCACGCGACACATTAAATAGCACTGTGTCGAAGACTTCTAGCCTATCGATTTCGTTGTCTCCGGTATATATCCGAAGACGTTCAACCATGTACTCTTCCACCCATGCCAGAATAGGTCTTGGAGGGTTATTCATGACTTTATTTGTCAAGGATTGAGATATGGGAGAGAGAAAGAGAAGCAAGGCTTCTTGCAGGTGATGAAAATTTTGTAGAAATCTGAGCACAGAGCAAAATTGAGGATACTAATAAAGGTGATTGGGCCTTAAACCAACAGTCGCACCCCTTCCTTGGTCGCATTGTAAAGGTGACGGTCAAAATTCTGGGAAAGAGTGCAGACATCTTTTCATTAAATTCAAGCATCTCATCGAAAACATCTGTCAGACGCGGGAAGAAGACAATGGACATCTATTCATTTTTATTCAGTTAAATCGAAATATTTATTTTTATTATATAATCGCACACGCGATTTAATTAATCGCCCACGTGATTCTCCAAAAAAATCGAAATATTAATTTTTTTAATTGAATCGCTCACTTGATTTGACGAATCGCGCACTAGATTCATCAGCTAACTATAATTTAATCAGATAAATAGAAATATTTATTTTTATTATTTAATCGCTCACGTGATTTAATGAATCGCACACGCGATTCTGTAAAAAAATCGAAATATTAATTTTTCCTAATTTAATCGCTCACTTGATTTGATGAATCGCGCACGAAATTCTTCAGCTATATCAAATTATTTATGTTTTAATTGAATCGCGCACTTGATTTGATGAATCGCGTACAGGATTCTTCAGCTAAATAGAATTATTTATTTTTTTAATGAATAGCTGAATCGATTTAACGAATCACGCGCTTGATTTGATGAATCCAATTCTTTATTTATTTATTCCTCAACAACCAACCGTCATATTATTGAATGAATTGTAATTTAATTGAATGCATGTACACCTAATTCTTTCTATAAATATTCCAATTATCACTTGTCATCCTCACACCTTACTTTAAATACATGCAACCCTAATTCTTTCTTTAAATAGTCCAATTACGAAGCTCATCCTCACAACATATCTCGTATGGTAGATTATTTTTATTGATTTATATGTGTTTTAGCTCTCACGGATCTGTGCATTCCCAATATGTCCGTTCAATGGGCAGACTTGAGAGAGTCTATGCACAGGTCGGTGAGAGCTATAGCACACTTAAATGAATCTAATCACAACACGCGATTCATTGAATTTAGTGATAAAAAGATTTTTTCAATAACTTGAATCGCATGCTCGATTAATGGAATCGCGCACTCGAATTTACTCAAGAAGCTGATCTACATTGTAAGTTCTGTTAAATAATAGATTACAACCTGATTTTGTCGGTTCAATTTCAATTTTTGCAACTTTCTTCCTCTATGTGTTATTGCTGTCTTCAAACTCGAATAAATAATACAGTTGATATTGATGATTCGGTGTTATGATACAAACATCGAACGATCAATACCACCATTATTATTTAAAGTTTGACAAGATCAATAAAAATGCTTTCCAAAGCAGCGGCGACGGCTACAAGAAGAGAAAGGAAATATATTCAGATGAGGCGAACAAAGAGAGACAGATCTGGGGGATGTCGGCGAAGAAAATCGACGGGTTAAGAGAGGAAGAGGAAAGGAAGGAAAAATGTTAGATTTAGGGTTTTTGATTTTGTTATAACTTATAAATTTATTTTATTTGCCAAAGGGCCCCTAAAGTTTCTTCATTTTACAAAATTAGTTAATTGCAACTTGATTAGTATGTAAAGATGCCACGTCGGAAAATATTGGGGAAAGAAAAAGGGAAAAGAAATTGAGGGTTATATCCCTAAAAAAAGACTTGTGCGTCCCTTGGGGGGGGGGGGGAGTTCATTAAATGACCCCCACAAGTCTTTTTTTCGTTATGTAACCCATAGTTTCTAAAGAATTAGGTATATGACCCTCCACTTCATTAAGGTGTAATTAGGCCTTAGTTAATTACTCAGCCTAATCAAATCATTGCCACGTCATTTTTTTGGAGCTTCTTTTTTACCCCAGTATTTACACAAAATTAGAATCTGACCCAAAAGCACATTCAACCTAATTCCTCTCCTCTCTCCTGGCTCTGCGACGAAAAACCCAAACCCCAATTTTTCTGTAATTTCTTCTCCGATCTGTGCTGTTCGTTTGATTATTCGAAGAACCCTAAAGTATCAACACCTCTATCTGATTACACGGACAATGGCAAACGACGACAATCAAAGGTAAGTTAGATTTCGGTTCGTACGAAGTGTTTTCGGAACCCTATTCTGCGTTTTCACTCTCTACCCACCTGGGTTTGGCTTTGTTATCTTCGTGGGTTTAATACAGAACAACTTCTAACCTGTTTTGGACGCCAATACAAAATGTCCATATGGTATTTGAACTCATCCTTGATTGATTCGACGTTAAAAAATGATCGTGGGCTTTCTTCATTCTCTTAACAGTGGTCGATTACTAGATTAAAAGTATCTATTGATAGATCATACCAATGTCGAGTGATAGATCCTTTTTTTCTCTTTTTTTTTTATTGCATGCATGGTTTATTTTTTCCATGCAACGTGTTTCTATAGGGTTTTCTTAATTCAATAGCCCATGATTCATTTGATCGCGTGCTTGATTGATATATATCTAGTGCTAGATCATGATATTCTAGTGCTAGATCATGTATCGCGCACTGGAATACATATATCTAGCATTCGATCCCTTTTTTTTCTTTTTTTTTTTACTGCATGCATGGTTTATTTTTTCCATACAACGTGTTTCTATAGGGTTTTCCTGATTGAATAGCCCATGATTCATTTGATCGCGTGCTGGATGATTCTTATGCATGTATGGATAATTAAATATTCTTTCCTACTGTGTACAGGACGTTTGTTGTTGGAGTTGAATTTGGAGCGTGGCAAGAAGAATCCACTCGTTGGAATTGGATTGCGGACAAAAAGCAAACAACTGCTCTTGTTGTCACCAATCAGACTACATTTCGAATGTTGATAAGTGATGTTCTTGAACAATCAGGACTTGCTTGCTCCCATGATGACGTACATGTGAAATATTTTCTTTCAAGTGCACCTCCAACTAGTCATCTAACTGAAATAAAGTCTGATCGGGACCTTCAAGTTTACTTCACAGATATCCATCCTCAGGGCTAGAGGCCGATCTTGAATGTTTCTTTTGATAGGAGGGAGAGTCAAACAGAATCCGTATGGGAAGGGACAACAGTGTTCACTACATCTTAGGATGATAATGATCAATACGAACATAATTATGAGGATTTCACCCTTCCTGATAACAACGATGACGACTGGACTCTTCGTGATAACAACGATGAAGATTGTACCCCAGCTTTTCATGATAAAAATGATGAAAACTGGATCCCATCTCTTCCTGATAACAACGACGAAGACGTCTCTCAGCCTAATGGTGTAAACGAAGAAATTGTAAAGTGTGGGACCGAAGCAGATCTTCAACATCCCTCTGAGGAAGAAGTGCCCAATGAATATATTAATGAGGAAGAAGCCATCGTCTGTTAATATAATCCAGAGGTCGGGATTGAAAGACATACGTGGGATGATGGTTCAGGTTTTAAGGATGACGAAGAGTTTAAAAACAAACAAGAAGCCGTTCTAAAATTCAACATAGTTGCATGTAAGGGAAGCTTCCAATTCAGAACACTAAAATCATCAAAGTCCCTTCTGGTTCTGCGATGTTGTTGCAATGATTGCAAATGGTGGGTTCGGTGTGTTAAATCTCACAATTCTGACAGATTTTACCTCCGAAAGTATATTCGGACTCATAATTGTGGGTTGGAGGAGATAACTAATCATCATCATCAGGCAACAGTCCAAATGATAGGGGAGTTAGTGCAGCATATGTTTCTTGACGGCACACCAGGCGATATCAAGAAGCACATCGAACTTCAATTGGGCGTGAAGGTTAGCTACTGGAAGTGTTAGATGGGCAGAAATCATGCTAAGAATATTGTCAGAGGCTCACCGGAGCATGGATATGAAATAATAGATGCATATCGGTATATGCTAACAAGAACGAATGAAGGAAGCATCACTGAGTTGGTTCTTGACACCGAAGGCAGGTTTCTGCATTTTTTTGTTGCATTTGGCCCTTGCATACGGGGTTTTAAATACATGCACAAGGTGTTAGCCGTTGACGGTTGCTTCTTGAAGGGTAAATATGACGATACATTGCTTGTGGCTACTGCACAAGATAGTGAGAACCATACGTTTCCTCTTGCATGGGCAGTGGTCGATTCAGAGAATAATGCATCGTGGGAATGGTTTTTTAACAATCTAAAAAACATTATACCTGATAGTGCCGATCTCTGTAGAATATCCGATAGACACGTTTCCATAAAAAATGCGATTGCTAAGGTTTATCCTACTGTGCACCATAGATTTTGTGCAAAGCACTTGTCGGAGAACTTGAAACAATGGTTTAAAAAGAGTGCGATCCTTGATCCATTTTTCAGGGCAGTGAAAGCATACACTGTCGGAGATTTCATGGAGCACTACAAAGAGATAGAAAGTCTTCAGAAACGTGATGCGGAACGCTTGAAAGATGAGGTTGGTTTTGAGTTATGGAGCCGGGTACATTCTAAATCAAACAGGTTTGATGTCCTGACCAGTAACATCGTCGAGTCTATTAATTCTAGGCTACGTGCTGAAAGAGGGTATCCTATCCATTTTTTGATTGAGTCTATCATACTAATTTTGGGAAAATGGTTCCACGACCGACGAACTGATATGTTGAAGTGCAGTACAATCCTGGTGTCTTCAAAAGAGAAAGTTCTGCGAATTAATTTGGACAAATCTAAAGGTTGCGTTGCACAACAGTTCAACGCTCATGTATTTTCTGTCCGCGGCCTTGGAGATCCGGTTATGGTTGACTTGAACAATATGACATGCACATGTGGTGTCTTCCAGGTGGAGAAGATCCCCTGTCCCCATGCATTGTCGGCGTTAAAGAAGTGCAACGAAGAACATTTTGGACAAAGAAACCCGGCTTTTTTCCCTTGTGATATGTTGATCTCCAAGAGCTACATAAGATGTTACTAAATTGCGCTTTGGATTTTTTTCAATTAATTTTTTTACGTCTTGATTTTTTTCCCTGTATTATGTAGATCCCAAAGATATTTAAAGGATCCAGTACTAGATTCAATGGATCTATCACTGAGATTCAAAGGATCTATCAGTAGATCAAGCAGTGCGTCTCAGGATCTATCACTCGATTTATTTGATCTAGTACTAGAAACCCGGCTGCAAAAAAAGAGTTTTAAGAATCTAGCACTAGATTCAAAGGATCTAGCACTAGGATTTAATAACATATAACTTCTAATAAAATAAAATATTAACAGAAGAAATATTAACATGTAAAATAGTAAGTTGATCTGGTCTTCTTCCTTAATCACAAAATCTGTCGTATTTGATTGAAATGTTCATGAAAATCGTCATTTCCGTAGGACTTGTTGCCAAACAGTAACAATCAATAGATTTCTTTGTTTGGCCTTGCAAAAGATCGTTATACATTGTAGAAGAACTATGCAATGTGCAATACAGAAGATAGTTTTGAGATGCTTCGTGCAACCTTTGCATAACAATGGAAAGAAACCCTTGAAAATGCAATTGAAGCTTTATTATAGATTTATTATACATGTATAATAAATCTTCAATTGCATTTTCAAGGGTTTCCTTCCATTGTTATGCAAAGGTTGCACGAAGCATCTCAAAACTATCTCCTGTATTGCCCATCGTATAGTTCATCTACAACGAGTAAACACCTCATGGACCAAATAAAGAAACACCTATTGATTCCTACTGTATGGCGGAAATCATACAGCAAACATGATAATTTTCAAGAGCAATTCAAACTAATAGGGCAGACTCTCAAAGATTTGCGCAGGATTTTTGGCCTTAAGCGGGGGAGGAAGAGAGAGAGGATGAGGAGTAGAGGCAGAGGAAGAGGAGGGGGAGCGGAAGCAAGGAATGCCGGCGGCTACGGCAGAGAAAAAAAAGATGGAATTGAAAGGAATTTAGGGCTTAGTGCGGTTTAAATACTTAATATTTTTGGGTGTTTACAAAAGCGCCCCTGAAAGTTCTTAATATTACAAAATATTTATAACCGTTAATATAGTAGCTGTTATTATAGTCGTTGGTGGGTTCCTTGGATTTATATTTATATAGGTCATTTGATTATCATTTAACGAATTTAAAGATCATGGCAAGTTCAGCTAGCTCTACTTATACCCAGAAAAAAACACTGAGATATAGAAAGGAGAAGTGCAGGGAATACGATCAGTGGACTACAATAAAGGTAGTGGAGAGAGATAATTTGAATCGGGGAAGACTATTTTATTGGTGCAATCAGCATGGCTTTTCTCATTGGTGTAACCCCGTGGTCGAAGATCAGTACCCATATAATGACGAAGGTGGTGAGGTTTCGAGCCGGAGGACACCAATCATTATAGCTGGAGGAGAACAGAATATGGTGTACAAGTTGGTAGTACGCCAGATGATTCTTTTAACAGTAATTCTGGTTATTTGGATTGTAAAACTCACAATGTAACTGGTGTTGTATTGTGTAATAAAATCAAATGTAGCAATCGATCGCCAGTATCTATCATTAGATCCTCCATCAGAGTGACCGCTTTTAATTTTTTTTATATTTTTCCAAGCTTCCAACCGCCAACCGTAGGCTTTTCCACACACACTGCATGTTGATCTTGATAAATTTGGATTTTTCTGGTGCAACATTAGGGTGTAACCCCAAAACCCAAGCTATTATCATAGACTAGTTCCTTGAGAGTTGGGAGGAACCCCAAGCCTGGGTTCGCCAGGATTGCACACAACCGCCCAAACGTGATGGAACAGGCTCCCCAAGGGTGTAGGGCAAGATAAGGGACGCTGATCTTCATTTTGGGCCAAAGGGAGGGGCATATCTATCGAGCGATCGCCGATATCTATCACTAGATCCTCCATCAGAAGGCGGGCCAAAAGTTGTATGACTGGGACGTTCAAAAAAAGGCGGCAAGCTTTAAATGCATCTGCAATTATGCGATTTTTTATAAATGAAGTAGTGCTTTTGTCTGACAGTTATGCGATTTTTTATTATTTTATTGTCATTTGCTCAATCCAATCGCAATCATTTCCTTGTTTGTGTAAGAGAGAAAAAGAGAAAAAAGACTGTTCAACATCTCATACTTTTCTGTTCATCGTCTTCATCTTTGAATCTTCAGAGATCATTTTAAAAAAAAAACTAGGGTTTTCTGGGTTTTCTCCATTTCTGTCCATTTGACTTTACCCCTTTTTATCAAAATTTCCAAAAAGTAGATATGGCATCAGAGGAAGCGAACGTTAACCCCGTCGTAGATTCAGAAAAAACTCCAGCGCCCATGCAAGATTCCCATGCGCATGATGATAATCACAGTACCAGTACCAGTTCCAGTAACAATGAAGAAGATGTAGCGGCGAGATTTTTTATTCAAGAAAATAGGAGTAAGCGCCGCCAAGATGATTCTGGGACTGAGAATGTCATGCCCATGACGCCATATATAGAGGCGGCCCGGAACGAATCTGATATGCAGTCAGAGGACATGGAGTCGGAGGTTACCCGCGGCATCGATTTCTCAAAATTCCATTTGCTCCCTCTCTGTGACCATTGCTTCTTCTCGTCAAAATTGAGGATTACAATCCGTGCTTCATGGGAACGCATTACCCCCATTACAAGATTCCTTAAAAAAAACCATGTAAGGCTCGCAAGAGTGTTTAGAAAATATACGGAGAAGCTTCCTCTAGGTTGGATTAAAGGTTTCTCAGGCACCCTCTTCCATTTTCTCATGATGTACTCCCTTCCAACAGAAAAACAAAACGAACTTTGGTTCTTGATAGGAGGAAAGCCTGTCAGATTTGGCTTAAGGGAGTTTGCTCTGGTTACCGGGCTTAATTGTGGTTCTGGTGTAATCCCAGAAGGAATTTTCGTAAGAGGGTGCTCGGAGATAAATGAGATAAGAAGGTTAAGGATACGGAGTTGGAGCCCCTGTTAAAAAATACAAATATTGATGTGAGCGATCGCAAGAAAATTGCTCTTGTGCTCTTCGTTCAATATATTTTGCTTGGGGTTGAGAAGGGAAGAGTGGTGAAAATGGATTATATTTGTTTTGCCAGTGATTTGAAGTTTTTCTACAGATACCCATGGGGTCTATTGTCATTCAAAGCGACGATAGACACAATAAAAAAGAGGTTAAGTGATATTGCCAAATGGGATCCTGTGGAAGTGCCTAAACAGAGGACCTATCATCTTAGCGGTTTTCCTTGGGCGTTACAGGTGAACCTTCGACTCTTCATGATAATAATTTGCATTCGTTAATTTTCTGAGTGGTTTTGTGTTTTGTGATTAGGCTTGGGCTTACGAAATGTGCCCAACTATAGCAAGTTGTGGGAGTGGACTACAACCTCAAGATGGAACGTCCATGCTGCCACTCCCCAGGCTATTTAGATGGATGCAGTCCAAAGGTCTGCCCTTGGAAATGGAGGATCTGTGTGCCCAAATAGATAATCATGGGCTCGAGGTTTGATCTCAAAAACTAGTGAAATTTATATACGAAAATAATCTAGTTATCGAACATTTCAATCGCGTGCTAGTACTAGAACTCTAGTACTAGAACACCTCAATCGCGTGCTAGATTATTGAGCAAAAACTTTTTTACAAATGCAATCTAGTACTAGAACACCTCATTCGCGTACCAGATTATTAAAGCAAAATTTTTTTTACAAATGTAATCTAATACTAGAACCTTCTTTTCGCTTACTCGATCTATTTGGTTTTTGACAGCCATTTTTTTATTTTTTATTTTTAAATTATGCATCAGAATCAGGTAGCCGTCCGTCCATTCTTGTTTCCATCCACCAGGGAGAAAACAATGAGTTATATGTCTGGATTGCAAGAACCTACGGATGTTGATGATGCACCCATTGATGATCTGAAACAAATTTTGGAAGGGTGCACCCAGTTGATCATTGGAAATGAATTGCCCCCTCCGCCACTGTATTCAAAGGAGCCAGATCATGATGATGGCAATGATTGGTGCCCATCAGTACCTCTATCACTCGCTGCAGAACATACCGATTGGGGCAATTATTGGTGCACACCACCCCCACCAGACACAACAACCAACCCACCCAGTCCAACAACACCCCCAAATGTCACTGGATCCCCCACAACACCCTCAGGAGCTGCTGCATTTAAACTTCCTCCAGAAATTCAACAGTTTATGGATAACCTTCTCTCCAAAACAGATGCTAATTACGAATCTACAAAGGTATTTTTGGATAAAATATTGCAGCATTTGGAGAAAGCTAGGGCTGTCAATGGATCGGATTTTAATCCGAATCCGATCTGAATCCGATCCGAATTTCGGTATATTCGATCGATAAAAAAGTTCGATGGATCATATCCGATTATAAATATCCATTATTCAAAATAAATAGAGCGAATATGGAATTACCCAATCCGATCCGTTAAAGATCCGAATCCGATTTATAAATTATTTATTAAATTAATTATTTTATACATATGTAATATATATGTGTGTGAGATTGTGTGCGCGTCTTCCCATTAATATGAAGATTAATAATATATATATCTTATATTTTTTGAAAATTAAAATAAAAAGTGTAAATCTGCCCCATTAATTATCAATGCATATCAAGGTGCCCTGGTCCCATTAATTATCAATGCACTCCAAAGTTTTCCCATCTGGTCATCTCCATTGCCTTTCCCCATGTTCTCCACGTTCATCTCCTCCGCCGCACCATCTCCGCCGTCCAACATCGTTCCTGACCACCGCCGATTCCGAGCACTATATCGTTGCCAACAACTCGACCGCTAGCCACCGCTAAGTTTTCCACTACCACCGCCGCTAAACACCACCAAACGCCGCAGCCACCATCGCCGTCGATAGTCGAGCAACCTCTGCAACAGATCTGAGTTCCCCGGAGATAGATTGTCATAGATATTTCTCTCGTTCCTTCTGGATTTGCTCTTAAATTTTTTTTTCTCAGATCTGGAAGGGGCATTTTCCTTTTTCTTTCTCGGATCGGATTTTTTCACCGGATAATCCGATCCACTATCAGTCGAATTTGGTTGGGATGAATCCGAATCCTATAGGATCCGGATCCGGATTCGGTTTTTGTATCTAACAATCGGATTCGGATTCAGAAATCTCGAGTCCGATCCGAATTCGACCCGTTGACAGCCCTAGAGAAAGCGGCCCAAGACAAGGCCCGCGGTAATGTAATGGAGCAGCAGGAGTTGGAGGCCCCTAAAAGTACAAGCAGAACAAGACCAAAGAGAACTAAAAGACGGGCCGCATACCTCCTCTGTCCATATACTGCGGCCCAATATAAACGGATTTGCACGGCTAGAGCAAGAGCCATAGCCAGAGCTACACAACCAACCACCTTGGAGGCTCAGCCACAGGTTGTCCATCAGCCTTTTCCGGAAGAGGAAGAAACTGCAGCTGACATTCCTCTTACTCTCACCAAATGGTTTTCCAAAATGGGAGAGAATTCAACTTCCAGCTCCTTATACCACTGGGCTTTCAGTGCCAACCCACAAGAGCGAATTCGAGGAAAGACTCATGAGTTTAACAATAAAGAACTGCAAGTCCTCCTCACAACGGGAAAATGGTTGCACTCCGAGGTAAAAAAATTTACAATAACAAATATAGCAAAACATAAATGTGTAGTAGTACTAGATTTCCCCTATCTATCACTATACCCTTATGTATCGAGTACTAGATTTCCCCTATCTATCACTAGATATCTGTATATCGATTACTAGATTTACCATATCTATCACTAGATCCTTATCTATCTAATGTTAGATTGCCCCTGTATATCAATCGATCCCTTTATTTATTATTTTTTTGTTTTGGCCTAACAAATTATTTTCGTTCACACCATTTCAGCATGTGGCAGAGTGTTTGGTCAATTTAAGGATTAAACAGAAGACACCCGTGAATCTATATGCTTAGGATTGTAGGGCCCTTGACGAGACCTTCTTCCAAGATCTTAAGGTGAATTACTACGTGGCAAGGGGGCTCATTGATGAGGATGATTCTGTAGGGATTGGCGAAGATGGCAATATCATGATTCTCAGAAGGGCAAATAAGGCGAAGAGTGTCAGGGGTGCTGCCAGGGGTGGCAAGGCTGGCAGGAGTGTGAAGAATACAGAGAACATTGACCTCCAAAACTGCGGATCATTCAATGGAGGCGGTGAAGGGCATTTGGAATGTTCCCTTCAAATGGCAGTCCAATGTTCTGGATCACACAAGACCTGCTGCATCACCATCACTGCATAGAGAGCCTTGAGACGGAGCAAATAAATTTTACGGTACAGTAAATGTTGGAAACTCTCACTGGATTGTCGTGGAGATTCTGATTAACGAGGAAACGATCAGGATATATAACAGCACCTCTGCACCACTTGATGCAAGGAACTACCAAATTGCCTTGAATCATCTATGTGTCTTCTTCCCCAGACTATTGGCACAGACTGGAAAGTTCCAGCATTTGGGCAGCAAGCTCACCAGCATCTGGAAGCTGAAACTTGTGGAGAACAGCCCAAAAAATACACGAAGGTACATAAAGAATATTTATTAACTGAAAATAATATAGAAAAAACTTCCATATCTAGTACTAGATTATCCTTATCTAGTACTCGATTTTCCTTATCTAGTACTCGATTGCATCTTTCTATAACTTGATCACACTGTTCTCGTAGTAGATTTCCCTTAGCGAGCAAGCGACCCTTGAACTTTGATTTCATTTCATTTGCTACTTTTGCAGTGGAGATTGTGGAATCTACACGTTGTGTTGCATTGAACTTCTTATGCAGGGGATGTCACTAGATCTGCTGAAGGACGATCATATCCCCTTTTTCAGATATCGTTTTGCCTCCGAGATATATTTTAGATTAGATAATTTCAAATACTAGAATATTTCTTTTTATTATTGTTAATTAGGGGGTTTAGATCTTGATTTTGGATAAATGTAAATATACAAAATCAATAATAATTCTACAAATTGATAACTTGTATTAAAAAAAAAAATAAAAGTAGGCATAGTACAAAAAACATAAATTATGGGAGAGGAGGATGAAACTGATTCACTTCATCCGGATCATAATGAGGGTTGTTGGAATTAACACTCTCCTCGCCGACAATTCCAACGATGTCTGAGTTCCTATCCTCAATGCGGTCTGCGTGGAGGTGGTCCTCTTCGCCTTCCAACAGGCGTGCCTCATGCACCTTGAAGATAAAACGAAGTTCGTCGTAGAAAGGGCATCCGCGCACCATGATCTCCAAATGCGATCGAATTACCTATGTAAATACGTTACACTAGTACAGTCAAAAAATGAACAACATCTAAAGAAAATGATTGAGTATGATTTCGCCTTACATCCATAGTATTCCCATTCTTATATGCATCGAAAACAATTCGGCCATTTTTGCGATCCTCAGCCAAGTACACACCAGGACAAGCCAAGTAACTACAGAAGTTGTAAAAATTTTTCCGCTTTGCTTTCACCCACGCTATAACATCTTCGGGCCAATATCTGCGTTTGAATCGATCTGACAATTCAATGGACAATAGAACAAGGCCTGAATAGAAGACTTCTAGTTGCGAAACTTGGTTATCTGCGGCATACTATCGAAGACGTTCAACCATGTACACTTCAACTGCTCCCTCAATCGGTGCTACCATGACTTTGATTCTGATTATCAAGTATATGAAATATGGTAGAGAGTGAGAAGAAGACAACATATATTTATACAGGTAAGAGGCAGAAAGAAAGAAAGTGTAACCCAATCGTCGCGCCCTTTTGGTATTCAAAATTGGTCAGCCAAAATACGGGAAAGTGTGATTGCAGCTTTTTATTTAATGTAGACGCCCTTTCGGCTTTCTGGGAACTTCACAATCTAACGTATAAAAATCAACCGATTTACTTTATTTTAAGCCTTGTAAATATTTAATTTATTATATTGTAAGTGAATGAAATGCATTTGAACAACAACAGAAGTTATTGCATTAAATAAAATCAACAAAGTGCACTTAGTCCAGTGATAGATTGAACCCTTCTATCACGTGATCTTTTGTGTCCTTTTTACAAATTAATGAGGCTACCAACATCAAAACTTAAGGGGGAGGATTAATCTGATTAACTTCATCATTATCATTCTGAGGGATGTTTGAATTAGCACTATCCTCAGAGTCCTCGGGGTGATCGTCGTCCTCAAGGGACTGGGACTCGGGGTCTGAGTTCCTACCATCAATGTTGTCCGCGTGGAGGTGGTGCTCTTCGCCTTCCAAGAGGTGTGCTTGCCGCACTTTGAAGATAAACCTAAGGTGATCGTAATGACGGCATCCCTGAAACCTGGGTTCATCATCCCGACGAACGACCTATGGAATGTAATTGTATATTAAATTATGAACATAAATTAAAAAGAACATGATTTCGGTATTAGTTGACTTACAGCTATGGGATTCGAACTATAATATTCCACGGCGTCCCATTTGGCGTGAAAACCATCATCTGACATTCCTTCAACCCCAGGACATCCCAAGAATCTACGAAAGTTGTAAAATTTAATCCGCAGACCTCTGACCGCTTCTATAACATCTTGGGGCAAGTATTGTAGTTGGAAACGCTATGACAATTCAACAGACACGTTAAACAGTCCTGTCTGGAAGACTTCTAGTTGGGAAATTTGGTTTTCTGCGGCATATTGCCGAAGACGTTCAACCATGCAGGCTTCCACCTCGCCCTGAATGGGTGCTGCTGCCATTACTTTGTTTATCAATCAAGTATATGAAATATGGGAGAGATTGAGAAGAAGGCAACGTATAAATACAGGTGATTAGACATTATGATGTAAAGTGGATACATATCGTCGCACACCTTCGTTAGACTCACCTCTTCAATATTGGTCGGTCAAACTACGGGAAGTGTGCAATCTTTTCAATTAATTCAGTGGCACCTTATGGTTTAGGGTTCTTTAGAACTAGCTTGTCCAAACCCTAAACCGTAAACCCTAAACCCTAATATCCAATGATAATAATAAATATTTGAAATACTGAAAAGACGCCAAATGTAATAATAACAAATCATGCTGGATTGGTGGTAGAAAGGCGCCACCTGGTGTATTATGAGAAATGCATCTGGCACCCAATTGAATTTAATGCATCTGCCAACACAATTGAATTTAATGCATCTGCCAACACCCTGAATTAAATGCATTTAGGAAACAAACTCAACCTAATTTTTGCTTATAAATGCTTCAATGTAACAACAAGTACTGCATTAAACCTATCCGCACAACCCTATCCGTTTTCTCCTTCTCTCAGAAACTCCATTAAACTGAGGAGTTCCCGGAGGAGTCCACTGAGAGATAATCCCATTATCCATGAGATGATTAAGGAATTCTTCACTAAGATATTCGCCTCCTCGATCAGATCAAAGTGCTTTGATCTTGTGACCAGTTTGGTTCTCAACCTCCTTTTGAAATTCTAAGAATTTCTCAAAAGCTTCAGATTTATACTTCATTAAGTATACATAACCATACCGACTAAAGTCATCAGTAAAGGTTATGAAATACTGATGATTGTTTCTAGTGCTTACACTAAGCGGTCCACAAACATCAGTATGGATCAAATCCAAAACCTCAGTGGCACGTTCCACAGTTCCTTTAAAAGGGACTTTGGACATTTTTCCTTTGAGACAGGATTCGCAAGAAGTTAACTCTTTGAGATCATTTTCAGAAAATGATCCTAAAGTGTTTATCTTGCTAATTCTGTTCTTGGAAATGTGTCCTAATCTAGCGTGCCATAAGGGAGCTGAAACTTTGTCATCTCTCTTACGCTTTGTTTCTCGTTGTATATTCATAATATTGATGTTTTGAGTTAGGTAAAGTCCATTACTTAGAGTACCGATATGAACGGAAGAGTTGTTCCGTTTGATAAAGTATTTACCATTCTTAATATAAGTTTCATAACCTTCACAATCTAATATTGGAACTGAAATTATATTACGAATAATATTCGGTACATAAAGGACTTTGTTTAATACTAACTCAAAACTACCTAAATCTAATCTAATTGTGCCTAAAGCTCGAGCTTCAACGTTTGAGCCATCGCCGATCTTCAAGACACATTCTCCTTCTTTGAGTTGTTGGACCTCACTTAGCATCTGGACATCATTATAGATATGAGTTCCACAACCGGTATCAAGTACCCAAGAACTAGAATTAATAGAAAGATTTACTTCAACGAGAAAGATACCTTTCTTTAGAGTAGCCTTGTACTCTGGGCAGTTTCTCCTCCAATGTCCCGCTTTGCCACAATGGAAGCAAACATCCTCTTTCTGATTACTCTTCTTCTTTTGGGCCTTCCCCTTCGAAATGCCACCAGTGGGCCTAAGGGGTTTCTTCTTCTTCTTTTGGGCTTTCTTGCCCTTACCTTTAGAAGGCCCAGAAGAGGAAGATGGAGCATTCACCATCAAAACTTTATTGTCCTTCTTGATCGTGCTTTCAGCAGTCACAAGCTGACTAATCAGCTCAGCTACAGTAGCACCAGCATGATTCATGTTGAAGTTAAGGACAAATGGGTTGAATGATGGTGGGAGCGAAGCCAGCAACAAATCCACTGAAAGCTCATCTTTCAGTGGCATGTCCATGGAAGCAAGTTTCTCAGTAAGGGCAAGAAACTTGAGTCCATATTCATGGACACTTGAACCTTCCCTCATTCTTAAGTGGAACAATTCCTTTGAAGTGTTATACCTTGTAACACGTTCATGAGGGCGGTAAAGTTGCTCTAAGTGGTCGTAAATCTCCCAAGCAAATCCCATGGCCTCATGTTGTCTTTGCAAGTCCGGAGACATGTTAGCCAACATAAGGCAACGGGCTTGGAGATTATCATCCTTCCACTTCTGAATCGCATCCCGCTCGGCCCGAGTGGGAGCCTCCCCTTCGGGACTAGGCTCCCCTTCGAAGAGAACATAAGTTCTCTTCTCAGAATCTAAAATGATTTTTAGATTCCTCAGCCAATCAGAATAGTTGGGACCAGTCAACTTGTTTGACTCGAGGATCGATACAAGAGGGTTTTTGGTTGCCATTTCAAAACACGTAGAGAATCACAGAATCTACGACCTAAATGGTAAAACAGAGAACTAGTGAGCATGCTGAATTATAACGATATACAAAAGATAAGGTCTTTAATCTATTGTAGCTCCCACTGTTTTTCAAAGATCCATAATTCCCAAAGATCTAAGAGGAACACGTTTCCCAATGGGCACTAAGATCCTAGGCATTTTACCTCGAACCCACGACTCGCGGATATTCTTAGTAAGAACCCTAGGTAGGTACAACTTACCAATTCTAACACCTTTAGAACTCTTAGTAATTGTTTTTGCATCACCTATCTTTCAATGTGGACCCACGACTCGTGCGACATCTATATTTACTTAGGCGTTAAGCTAGACCCATCAATCATAAGATCATGACCAAAACTTAGTTCGAACGACCCACGACTCGCGGACATCGCCCTTGCTAAAATTGACCACGAAATATTGATCATTAAAAATGATCAATTAGGTAACTAAGAACTAATAAGCTCCACTAGCTATCCCACGACTCGCGGACAATAACTAGCTTTACTTACTAAACTTAAAACCTATTGATGGAATGCTAGGAATTTAATTCAAAATTTGCATCTCGAATTAAACACCTATTTGTTCGAAATTAGCTTAATATTTAATGGGAATTTTCGAATCAACCGGAGAGTTGTCCGGTTCGACCTCACCAACATATACGTTATCCAATTTTATTAGTCTTGATTAATGCAAGTACACTTAAATGCATATCAAACAAGCACATAAACAGATAACATGTCCTAGCATGACACTAACATGTAATGATCATGGGTTCTACCTATCTTATGCGTGATATGTGGGAGCCACTCCACAATCACAAGTTCTAACATACATGCCACATAAACAGTTTAAATCACATAAGGGAAAGCGGTAACAAAATACGAGCCCTATCTCTATTACATTTAACAATTGAGATTCCCCTCCCTAACATTTTGAGGGGTCTTCACTTATGGCCTCCTTGTTACTTGAATGTGGTCCATCTTACTCCATGGGTGCATTGTCTCCAAAATGAAAATAAAACCTCACCACCTATCTCTACTCTCAAATTACAATAAAAAGAAAAAGACATAAAGTAATAAGGCTCAATCTTCATATTGGCCTTAGACAATTACACGGGGCATACCCCGGCCTCAAAAACAGTAATATGGAAAGCCACATAATAAATCACATAACAGTACGCACATAAGTGAGGCTCCAACCTCAATTGAAAAACGCAACTATAGGGCTCCAACCCCAATTTAAACCATCCATGTGCATAAATTAAAACCATACATAGATCTAAACCCATGATCACCTAACATGCTTTTGCGAGAATTTAAATTTAGCCAATAAATTAAAATTCTCGTTTCAAGTCCTAATGACTTAAAACACGACTTAGATGCAATTCTTGTTCAAGAGCCTTTTCAATAAAACCCGAAAAACAACAAACCAATAAAATTCCAATTAATTTCCAAAATTAATAATTTTATTCTTTCATTATTTTCAGAAAATAAAATTCATAATTTTCCCAAAATCCAAATCGCTTTAATTTCTCAAAAATCCCAATTTAATCAAAATTTTAAAATAATTTTATTTTAACAAAACTGATTTTAAAAGATAAAATTAAAATTAAATTAAATCGGGATTTTACGGACCGAAAACACGAAAAACACGAAACACGAAAGCGAGCCCGAAAGGGGCCTATCCGCGCGAGGCGCCGTCGCGCAGCAGCGTGCGCAGACGCGCGCCAGCAGCGCGCACAGTGCGCGGCATTTGCCGCTCGCGTGCGCGCGCTGGCCGCGTATCAAGCGTGCGCCGCGCGCAGCAGCGCCCGCCACGGCTAGGCGGGCTGGGCAGGCGTCCCGCGCTGTTGCGGGACGGGCTGGGCGGGCGCGCCTAGACGGCTCCCGCGCGGTTGCGGGAGGAGCTGGGTACGGCGACGGGCCTGGGCGTGCGACGTGCTAGCACGCCTAGGCTCGTTGCTTTTCGTGTTCGTTTCGTATTTTTGGGTTTCTCGATAACCCGGTTCAATCCAAAAAATTAAAATTCGATTTAAACATATTTCAATCAAAATGGTTTTCAAAATCACAATTTAAGAAAACAGTTTCAGAAATTCAGGAAAAATTATAGTTTCGTATTTCAGGCTTTCTAAAAGAACTCATGAATACCTAATTCGCATCTAAGCCTAAGAATTTCTACCAAATTCAGAATAATTGAGACGAATCAGAAACACGATTAACGAGGTGGCTCTGATACCACTTGTTGGAAAACACGAATCAGAAAGCAGCGGAATTTAAAAAATTTTCCCAACAAAAGGACCTTGAACTCGCAATCGTGTAACCAAATTCGTAAAGATAGAAAACTTACTTTTCTTTTATTCTTTCTTGAAGCGTTTCAAGCCACCCAAGAACGCTCTTCTCGCGGCTTGATCCCCTCTCCTTGGTAAAGCTCGAATCTTCAAACTTCTAACTTGAAGTCTCTAGAGAAAGTCCACCAACTTGATCACAATCTAACTAGTAAGGATGCTAGTTCTCTAGTTAGTGTTTAGGCTTAACCTAGGGTTTAATTTAATCTTGGCGAAAGGAAGGTGTTCAACACATGAACCAAGAATTGTCTATTAGCTCCATAAGGAGCTCGAGCTCCCCTATTTATATGGAAGGGGTGCCGAAATTCCTAGTCCTTTATGGGCTAGGATTTTGGTCCCTCTCTCCTATTACTTGATCATCAAGTATTTTCCAACTTTGACTTTGAATTCTAATTCAAGTCAACTTCTAAGAGAGCTAAAAATATCCAAACTATTTTTGGATAATTTTATACTTTATTTATTATAAAATAAATAACTTATTTTTATCTAATTAATTAATTCATAATTAATTAACTAGATTATTTTCTCCAAAATTAGACTTTCTTTTTAATTCAAAATTAAACCAAAGTCTATTAAATAATTAACTAATTAATTATTTAATATATATATAATATATATATATACACACGTGTGTGACACGTATCACAGTGACACGTGTCACTCACGTGAGCCACACGTGTGACTTCACACGTGTGGAACCCTCTTGGCCCGATTAACTCGTTTAATCATTTTAAAGCCTTAACTCATGTAACCAAGTTGTTGTGTGTGACCCTCTAGGTTCTCAATTCAATTAGCAGTGACCCTAATTAATTAATTCACTTAATTAATTAATCAGTCCACAGATTAAACGACCATAGTCTAGCAACAGGTGTTTAACCCCTAGCTGAATTGGAATGTTCGGATTCGACAGAACCTTTAAGTCATTGACTCATGTGAGATACAATCCTCCTACTTACTATCTCTCAACCAAGATCTAGGGCAAGGGAATAATCAGAACCCTAATAATCTGGTCTTAAAGCTAAGTGCATTTCATATCCATTTGATCTCAATCCAAGAAACCCTTTTCTTGATGTCTTGATCTACTGCCTTGGCCAAGGACTCCATATGGCATATGAATGACTTACACAATAAGAGATCACCTTGCAAATGCAAGTGTAGGTCCTTTCTTGATTCTCATTCACTTTCATGAATCACTTGTGCAGCCCCAGCATAAGCCTTGAATCAGTTGTCTAAGGCGACACCCTTTAAAGCTTATACCAAAGACTACAGAGTTAACTCATAAAGTAACATGGAACCTCAAGTCTAAGGATCAATTAATCACATCAATGACTCGTGAGATATTTCCTAATCTGGAAGTTTCCATTTCCTGAAATAGAAACTTCCTTTCCCATTTAGGAATGTTTTCACATGGGGCACCTCAGTGAACTTACTTATTAAAGTAAGCACCCTCATGTATCACGCACGTATCAACTATACACTTTGCACCTCCATGAAACAAGGTGGTCCTTCTTAAGGGCGTGATCCCACAAGCAAGCCTTAGAGGAGTCAAGTTGACACTCCCACTGTCTGTAGGACTCATCGGCTTGGAGTATTTTACTAATCATGACTTATGTGATATAGGGCTCGTTTCATGAACAATTTCACCTAAATGGCAGAGTCCTAAAGTCATCAGGATTAGGGCAGTTCTCATACATGCACAGCTAAAGTAAACGCATACCAAACAAGAGCATATAAAGAAGTGTTGCCTCAATTCGTTATCTTATTCAAAGATTGTCTGTGATTACAATAAGGAAAAGCACAAAGCGGATATACAATCGGCTTTCTAGGGCACTATTCCTAACATCTAGTACTAGATTATTCTTTACAAGTGACTTATCTAGTACTGGATTATTCGTTATTGACTTAAAATATAGATTTTAAAAGGTAACCAACTGCCACCGAATTATTCGTTATCTAATACTGGATTATTCGTTATCTGGTACTAGTTTAGGGTTTATGGTTTAGGGTTTAGGGTTTAATAATTATGAGAATCCGAATCTGCCACCGAAATGAATTTAATGCATCTGCCAACCAACTGAATTTAATGCATTGAGGAAACTACTAGGCCTAATTTTTGCTTATAAATGCTTCAATATAACAACAAGTATTGCAGTAACCCTAGTCGCTTTCTCCTTCTTTCTTTCTTTTCTCCTTCATCTTCAAGAGAGGCAGACGAACGCGAAGGTGACGCCTGTGTTGGAGTGGAGCTTGGAGATAGATATCCAAGATTGGGGTTCATGAAGCTCAATAATTCACCTTATTTTTGAACCCCAATCCTGGATATTTCATCTTCAAGCTCCACTCCTGTTGTGACTAATTGGATGCATGTAGCACTAATTTTTTTATGTAAAGCAAAAGCAAAAGCAAACCCTCCCCGCTTTCTCTCTCCTTCGTTCTTTCTTCTCTCTTTCTTTCTTCTTCTTCTTCAAGAGAGGCAGCCGAACACGAAAACAAGCCAGGTTCGGACTGGAGCTTGGAGATGGATGTCGAGGATTGTGGTTCATGAAGCCCAATAAGATCATTCATCTATTTCAATCCTCGACATTTCCTCTTTAAGCTTTAGTCCGAAATCTGGCCCAATCATAGTTCAATAATATCCGGCTGATTAAAGAGGTGCAGTCGATGAAAACAATCCACTGGTTTGGAGCTTGGATACGACATTTAAGTATTTGGCTTGATGAATCTCAATAAGTCACCTTATTGTTGTTAAAGAGATGCATTCATGGATCTAGTACTATATTCCAAAAATTATGGGAAATTCTTTTCAACAGATTAATCTAGTACTAGATTATTGAATCTAGTACTACATTACACCTTACAAAGGCTGATCTAGTACTAGATTGACCTAATCTAGTACTAGATTACTCTTTACAAAAGACCGATCTAGTACTAGATTGATCTTATCTAGTACTAGATTATTCTTTAGAAAAGACTGATCTAGTACTAGATTTATCTAATCTCGTACTAGATTACTCCATAAAAGTGCCTGATCTAGTACTATATTATTCGTTAATGACTTAAAATATGGATTTTAAAAGGCAAAACATTTAATATCAATGCTAGGTTACACAAATTACGTACGCCAACGAATAATGAGTTCAAAATATAAGCAAAATTCATTTCAACAGATTAATCTAGTACTAGATTATTTCCTACACCAACTGATCTAGTACTATATTATTCATTACTGGAATGGAATAGGGATTTTAAAAGGTAAACAAGAAATATTATTGCTACATTACACATATTACGTACCCCAACAAATAATGGGTTGAAAAAAATAAGTGAAATTCGTTTCAAGTGATTGATCTAGTACTAGATTACATGAATCTAGAACTCGATTCTAGTAGGATTTCGATTTCTCGATATTGGACCAGGATTTCGAATTCTCCATTTGGTTGGGATTTTTTGCCAACATCATGTTCCAAAATGTTTGCAGAATGGCCACAGACGAGGCAATACGTTTTCAGAATGGATACAGGGGAGTCAATTGCAGATCTTTTCAAACTCGGTTAAATAATACAGTTGATATTGATGACTCTGTGTTATAGTACAAACACCGAATCATCAATACTAGCATTATTATTTAAAGTTTGGCAGATTATTCCATACGCTTTAGAAAGCAGCAGAGGAAAGAAGTGACCAGAATTTTGTCATTGCTCTAGAAAGTAACATGCGCTTCGTTATTTTTGATCAAAATTTATGTGGAATTGTGTGCAAAAATTACGAAGAAGCATGCTACTATCTAGAGATAAGACACACTGGCAGCCGGAGAGGAGATCTGGTGGAATAAGTTTGAGGGCGGCGGCGAGAAGTATGAAGAAGAAAGAGAGATTAGGGTTTCGTTTGTTATTGGATCATGACTATGGAGTTATAAATAAAGTGAATGGAACTCATCAAATTCTGCAGCGGCGGCGACGAAGAAGGAGGAGAGAAGAGAGGAAAATGAAGAGAATTAGGGTTTTGAGGGAATTTGTGTACCACTGATAAATTTATTATATTTTGCAAAATGGCCCCAAAAGTTTCTTCTTTTACAAATCGAGCTAAACACCTTTAGCTTATGAGTTAATACTGCCACGTCAGATAATATGAGGGAAAGAAAAGGGGAAAAAAATTGAGGGTTATATCCCTAAAAAAAAAGACTTGGCCGTCCTTGGGGCCTAATTCCCTCCGTCCCTTGGGGCCTAATTCCCTCTAAGAAACTCCGCTACGCTGATTCCGTAACCATTTTTATATACTCGTCAAAAGTTGGCCGCTGATTTTCCTCAAAGGCCAAAACCTCCTTTTCCATCTCTCTAGGGTTTTGCCTTTCTCCTTATAATATAACCTTGCCAGATTAATCCATTCGGCGGATCATCGAATTTCATTGTGGAAATGGCGTTTTCATCTGCCTTCGTCAGATCTGCGCCGTCGCCGCTTCTCGATTCCGACGCTTTCCGGCCGTCCGACAGATCCACGGTGAGTTTTTTGATGCTTGTGTTTGAGCGTTTGTGGAATATATCCTGGAATTTAGCTCTGATCAGCTGCTGTGTAATTACTGTTGGCCAATTTCATTTTCATTCTTCTGTTAGACATTTGACTTCTTTTTTTGGTGTTTTGGAATTTTTGTTGTTTAAGAAATTATGGCAATTTTAATCTGGACATGCTGCTCGGTTTTAGAATGTTTGTTGTTTTAGAAGTTATGGCAGTTTTAATCTGGACATGCTGCTCGGTTTTAGCTTATGCACTGCTGTTCATATTACTCTGTTCTGAGAGATCAGAATGGTAGGACTGCTTGGCAAATGAAAATTAAAAGGATTAGAAAAGCAGTTTGTTTGTCCTGAACTCCTGATCGGAAACAAAAAATTTGAAGTCAACTCCGGAAGGCATATGTAGTTCAACGAGTTATTGTTTACTTGTTTGGATAAAAAAAATAAACATATCCTTTACTGTTTTGTTCTCTGTAATTTATTTCTTCAGGATAATGAGCTATTATTTTGAAATTTACAAAACTATCAGTCATGATTCAGTGTTGTTCCTGTCCTGTTCTCGATTTGTCTCTTGTTTTTACCATGGAATTTAAGTTCTCTTGCTATCGTATATGACACGTATTATTTTTCTGTTTTATTTTAGGTATCATGTGGGCGCCATAATCATTCCTTTAACGCGGTGAAGTTCCAGTCGAGCATTTTCGGAGCTAATGTCTCAGTGGATTCTTCTTGTTTACAGTTGAGTGATGCATGACTCAGTTATTATTCTCTATTTGGTGGAAGTATTGCCATAGACTAATCTCATCATTAGGAAATGCTAATGATGTTTAATATCACTCTACCTTTATGTGAGACTAATGTTAACGCTATACAGGAAAGTTGTTGCCTGTAGAGTTCAGCCTATCAGGGCAACAGCAACAGAAATACCTCCAGCAGTGCCAAGTAAGGAACTGACTCTCAAATTCTTTTTAAGTAACTCTGTTTAATTCACTATCAATTAGCTCATAACTCTCTATTGTGCATGACACTAATTCAGAATCAAGAAGCACTGGAAAAACAAAGATTGGCATCAATGGTATGTTTTCTCATCTGTTTTTCTTTTTTTTTTTTTTTTTTTTTTTTTTTTTTATGTTTGTTTTTCCCTTCTTAATTTAATAGATTCCACTCCTGGTTATTTATTCTCATTAGTGACCTGACCTTTTGGCTGGCTTCTTAAAGTTGGATCTTATTGAGGTTTTAGATACTATCTGCTTATACCTCGTTTCCTGCAAATTCACTATATTGCCGAATATAGAAGTGTTCTAGGTACTTACCTGTGTGCAGGACCGCAGGTTTAATGATGTAAAACCACTATGGCAACATCTGACTAAATGCTTGAACCCTGCAGGTTTTGGACGTATTGGGAGACTAGTTTTACGTATTGCTACTTTCAGGGATGACATTGATGTGGTGGCTGTTAATGATCCATTTGTTGATGTGAAATACATGGTGAGTATACTTGTTCAGTACTCATTTATTTTATTTTTAGCTCTTTGGGTGATTAGTAGGGCTAAATACCACAAGGTGCTACTTCATAATAAGTTTGTGTTGGTGAACCATTTTTCTATTATAACATACCTCTAGATCTCATTCTTGTCTGGAATCTTCAATGGATTGCCGGAAGTCTAAATCTGAAATGTGTTGTTAACCCTGCCAGGCATACATGTTCAAGTATGACTCAACCCATGGACCATACAAAGGGACCATCAACGTCGTAGATGAGTCCACTTTGGAGATCAATGGGAAGCAAGTTAAAATTGACAACAAAAGGTATTGCCCAAGTATCTTAAACCCAATAACTGTTCTGGGTCTGAAATTTTACATTATTCTATTCTAGGTTTGCTAACTTACATTCCACTTGCTGCAGGAACCCAGCTGAGATTCCCTGGGGTGACTATGGGGCTGAGTATGTTGTTGAATCTTCCGGAGTCTTCACAAGTATTGATAAAGCATCATCACACAAAAAGGTTAGTCAAAAGGGCTGCAATTTAATATTCATCTTCTGCCTCATCCTATAGGAAGATCCTCACTGAACTTTGTTGTGTAGGGTGGTGCGAAGAAGGTTGTAATCTCAGCTCCATCAGCTGATGCTCCTATGTTTGTGGTCGGTGTAAACGAAACTACTTACAAACCAAGCATGGATATTGTCTCCAATGCTAGCTGCACCACCAATTGCCTTGCTCCTCTGGCGAAGGTTCGACTGAAATCTCTTCATTGTGGAGGGACAATAGTTTTGAATCCCTAAACTTCAAATTACCTTTTGTCCAAAAAAAAAAAAAAAGAGAAGGACATATGAATTGTTGAACCATGAATTTTATATTTAGATTACTGTTTGCTTATACATGGCAGGTTGTGCATGAAGAATTTGGTATTTTAGAAGGGTTGATGACAACTGTACATGCAACAACAGGTATGTGCATTGGAGGTTTATGTCTGAACAGTTAGTTGGCATGTTTAACCATGGATCATTTTTGTGACATATTTTTATTTTATATTATTTTAGCCACACAAAAGACAGTTGATGGCCCTTCAATGAAAGACTGGAGAGGTGGTAGAGGAGCGGGGCAGAACATCATCCCTAGTTCCACTGGTGCTGCCAAGGTACAAGGCCGTCTTTAGCTGGAAACTCTTTCATCTACCAATTTATTCTGCAACTTATTTTATTTCAAATGGAATTTTAGGCTGTTGGGAAAGTTCTCCCAGACCTTAATGGCAAGCTCACAGGGATGGCCTTCCGTGTTCCCACACCAAATGTCTCTGTCGTTGACCTAACTTGTCGACTTGAGAAGAGTGCTTCTTATGAAGATGTGAAAGCCGCCATCAAGTATGTGAATCCCACCTCTGATTTTTCATTAGTGAATGAAATTTCGAGTACTCTTCATCCTTATGCATATAAGTTTTCATGAAAAAACATCAGGTATGCATCTGAGGGTCCACTAAGAGGCATTCTTGGATACACGGATGAAGATGTTGTCTCCAATGATTTTGTTGGTGACTCCAGGTTTATACATTTCCCTGTTTTTAACTCTATATGTAATGACTTAGCCTCCATTTTATCTATTCCATTTGATTCATTATTTATAACTCTTATTCATTGAAAGGTCGAGCATATTTGATGCTAAGGCTGGCATAGGCTTGAGCAAGTCCTTCATGAAGCTTGTCTCTTGGTACGACAACGAATGGGGTTACAGGTACTCTCTCTCTCTCTCTCTCTCTGTTGCTTGAATTTTTTCATCTAGTACCACTCAATTTCATTACCAACTAAATTCTGTCATTGTTCTGCAGTAACCGAGTGCTGGACCTGATCGAGCATATGGCTTTGGTTGAAGCCAACAAGTAGAGAATTAAGTAGCTGATACTTAAGTTCACATGAGGAAAGCGTTCGTATAACCTCGTATAACCGGAGTAGTTGCAAAATTTTCAAATGCTTTTTGTGCTTGAAATTTGATTGTGTTTTTTTGTTATAGCATTAGCCGCCCAAGTCGGACAACAGGCTTCGGAAATAATGTACAATCATTATGAGTTTTACAAACTCAATTAGATCTTAAACATGTATTGGTTTTGTTTGTTGTAGAGGAGACCAACCAATGTGGTTCTCCCTTCAATCCGTCAGTAACAAATTTGCTCTGCCTGTTGCCATAAATTTAATCGACTGAAAATATCGAAGTGTGATATAAAGGTATCAAATGCTATAGTACCTATGCATGTATTCAGAGTCCGGCTCGGCAGGATAAATGCTCGAGCTTGATTCCATTTAATTCGATACCAGATTTGAAGGATAGGTTGACAATATCCGTTGGTTTACATGTCGTTAATCAAGCATATTATCTTCTTCGGGATATCATTGACGTGTATTTATGCACTTGATCTGCCAATTCATTGGTCACTCCGTCGAACATGGCTGGCCCACTATGGCATAACAAACTGAAAGTCATTTTATCCCACACAGGCAGTGTTCGAGCACTTCCTGATTCCAACTAAACAAGTTTCTTATAGCTCCGTATAAAATCGAGTTCAAAGTAAAGTTAGT
Organism: Lantana camara; assembly: GCA_037501455.1. Lineage (NCBI taxonomy): Eukaryota > Viridiplantae > Streptophyta > Magnoliopsida > Lamiales > Verbenaceae > Lantana > Lantana camara. The sequence continues at coordinate 59,391,351 of CM074864.1, forward strand.
ATATTCTACTCGAAAGGACTTTTGCATCTTCGATCAATTAGAAGGTGCATCTCATATTGACGAGTTCACCGCAGCAAATGGGCTGCCACTGTAAATGATTCAATTTAGCAGGGTCAAACATGCTGGCTACAACGGGAGTTTCATACTGGTGTACGCTCAGTAACTTGATACACATATATATTATACAACCATATATGAATAAATATAGACCATTTAAGGTCATTTTTAGCTGATTATGACACCATCCTTGGGGTGTGCAATTGAATGAACAAATCTATCGGTTTCGTCAGTCAAGGCAGCATTCTGGCTATTGGTATATTGACTAAGAGCCTGCCTTTCTTGTCTGGCTTGAGGCAGACATCACGCGCAATCGACTGGCTATTTCAGTGAAGGATGGCCTTAAGGCCGGATTGGGGGCCCAACACTGCTCCATTAATGTTCTCCATTCTGGGTCGCAGTGGCTTGGGATTGTAGGCCTCAATGTGTTGTTCACAATGCCTCCTGTATGCATGAAATAAGATTGTCAAATAATAATATTCGCATTAAATCAGGAAAAATGAAGGTAAATACACATCATACAGTAGATATGGAGATGATGTAAACAGAAAAAGAAAAAAAGACGACTAGCTGATTAAATTAGCGGGGATTTAGAACCATATCGAGGAACCAATGATTTATTCGAACCCTAAAAATATTTTGAGAAACTGCGACCACTGCCCCATATCTAGCAAACAATGCTAAAAGGCTAACAAGAACTGAGTTTCAACTGAATCTTTAGGAAAAGGTTATAAAATTGAAAAGCAACTTCATCAGGAACCACAATTGAATTACACCCAGCAGAGCTTTTTCCTTCCTGTGTTACTTTACCATTTAGATTTTCTAAACTGCGGTTATTTTAAGAAGAACGCTGGGCTGATTAGCTCACCCAAAAACTGAAAACTTCCATAAGCTATTAAGTCTATAATGCCTCTAGCTAGTATGGCATTTAATGAAAGTGAAACTTCCATATTCCACATAAATTTAATAAAGAAATTATGAAGAGATTCTTACATTCACACACTAACTACTCAGTAATTAACTTATAAGGGGGAGCCAGGATCTAATGTCAAAAGTCACAAAAATAATTTTACTCAAATGAAAAATTGAAATTACAAACCTATAATTGCGCCGTAGTGCATGTTGGCATAAGGCTCCTCCCCAGTGAGTATCTCCCACAAAACAATACCAAATGAAAAGACATCAACCTGTCACATGAACAAAACAATATCTAAAGATCACCTCAAGATTCGAGAACCAATATTATTGAAGATTGTGAGTGGGTTGGTTCTTATGCCAAAGAGAACTTGATTAAACGGCATATAAAAAAAAAATGTTCGGCAGACCAAGGGATATTTTTGTGTTCATCCATACTATTATATTAAGTGCAAGACCCCTAGAGTAACTGATTTGGTCTGTTAGAGTTATTTATTTATTAATTTCTCCACCAATGTTAGTTTCTTATTTTAGTCCTTATCCATCTCAACTCACCTCAATTTTTCTTTCTATTATATTTTTTTAATCCTTTCCCCATATTTTGCAATTCATATTTTAATTATTATATTTTACTAATATAATATTACGTTATCCTATTTATTCATTTATTTACAATAATTTATAACATATTAAGATAATTATAAAATAAATATTAGCAAAATTTTTAATTTCAACATATATTTAAAATAATAATTATTTTATTTGCACATGCAACAAGCTTGCGGAGTAACTAGTATATATTTAGGCAACACATATCAATTTAAGATTCTCAACCAATTCAATTCCTGAAGATACACCTGTATACAGTACAGTCTCACCTTCTCAGAAACTTTATTGCTACTTCCATTTAGAAGCTCGGGTGCCATCCATGGAAGAGTACCACGAACACCCCCAGAGACCAAGGTGTTTCGCTTAATTTTGGATAAACCAAAATCCCCTACCTGAAATAGCAAGGGAACATCAGAGTATCAGCCATATTATGATCGTGGCAAACTATTGCTTCACTTGCTAGAAAGACATCACACTCATTGAACTCGCATAGAAAGGCAAGTTCCACTTAGACAACCTTGCATATAGGTCTTGAAGGATCTTTTAAATTAACCAGCAAATTATCACATTTCAAATCAAAGTGAACGATATTCTTTGCATGCAAATATTCCATTCCAAAAGCTGCATCCATGGCAATTATGAGCCTCTTCCGGCGATCAAGATGCCTGCAAATTTGCAATCAATAAAATGAAAAGGTGACTACAAGGTACAAACCATAATAGACAAGGAAGCAATAGTTCAATGTTATACTCTGCATGCACATTCTTTTATTAGTAGTTAATTTCGCAAGTCCATTACAAAGGGAATAACATTTCTTGGCCAGTTGCAAAGTTGTTTATTATTGGCAGAATAAAAGTTTACTGACATCTTGAATAAGGATTACCTATCTTTCCGAAGTAAAACGTGTCTCAAAGAACCATCAACCATGAATTCTGTCACAGTAGCCAACGTTCCACCTGGCCCGTCTTGTACCACACCGTAAAAGGCAACCACATTTGGGTGGTGAAGCTTTGAGAGAATTTCAGCTTCCCTCCAAAACTCAATGGTCTGAAAGTAGGAATAAGGTTAACAGCCATTTCAGCGAGGAGTAAGGCAAGTATGTTAATATCATGAATTAACGAGAGTTAAAGCAGAATCTGATATATAATTGAGTCTCAATAACCTCAAAACATTGTTTAACATTGAAAAGTACAAACGAGTGGTATAACAACAATAGTGCATGACATTTTAATCCTTGCATAGTTGAATGCTGAAAATGACTAGTTACCAATCTCTCTTGCTCTGATTGACGACCTGTAAAGCAAGTCTTCTTTATGCGCTTGATTGCCACATCTGAACCTCTCCATTTTCCATGATACACAGTCCCAAATGTGCCAGAACCAAGCTCTCTCAGTTCTTCAAGGTCATCATTTTTAATGATCTGCAAAGCCACTTAACGGTTCAAAAATACTACTTGGTGATTTTTTATTTGATTCAGTAATCAAGTTGCAGGTTGCAAACAAGCTCAACAAACTAAATCAGGTCAACAGTTTAACACAAGACAAAACAGATGATTGGCCAGCTCAAGGAGATAGTTTAAATAAATAACTATGTTGAAAGTGTAACAGTTAAATCGTTGCACATCAATATCGGCAAGCTTGTGGATGAGAGTATCCCAAAGTTATTTGGTTAATAAACTGACATTGAATTCACTTCAAATATGAAGTTCTTATTTAAAAATGATGGGGGAAGATATCTACAAGAGAAATAACAGAGAAAAGACAATCTTGATGCCTTATGACAACACATCAAAGTTACATATAACCATCAGAAGAATTTAAACAATGCAAAATTGTACAAACCTGCAGTGAGCTCATGTCAATATCCGAAAGATCTACATGAGGTAAGCCAACATTTCCAACTCCATCCTACAACATAGGTAAGAGTGAGTGACAATTCTTGAAAAAGCATTGGTATTCATAAAAAGTACTCTTTAATTTCCAAAACTTAGTAAAAGAATATGCACCTCATATTCAGAGTCTCGGATTCTCATATTACCCATTGAATCATCATACTGCATGCCTTCACCCATTCTCATGTGTGATGCATTATAATCGGGATGTACAGTTGTTGAGCTCGCTCCATTTCGGCCAGCTTGATCTGTCTGATCGCCTTCACCATGCACTCCCATCTGACTAGGAAGAAGTCCCTCTCTCGTCAGTGGTACAAAGTCATAAGCTAAAGGGCCCTGCTCTTCAACTTTTGTAAGACCAGAAGTAAGAACAACATGGTCTTGATCAATAAGAGAAACATCCCTTCTTGTAAATTCATCTCCTGCCAGTCTTTGGAAGAAGGACCAGTGTTTAGGATCATTATTCTCGATGTTCACACTCAAACCAGCCCCATCTTTCGGTAGAGGACTAAAATCGGATGAGCTATCAGAGAGAACAGCTTTGGTAAATATATCAGAAAGAAGATCACGAGGAAACCGGTCATTGATGTCAATAAGAATGTCTGCCTGCTTAGTCCCTGGAACATCAACATTCGATTCTTCGTGTGTCCCTGTCCATGCTGAAGGTTGAGGATGCCCATTAGCATTGGACTGACTACTAAGCCCATCAACAAAATGAATGTTAGAATCTTCCAAGGGTTTCACTGACTCCTCGTGGCTTACAACAGGGAGTGTCAACCCAGTTTCTGTCTCTGCCGGCAGAAATTGATTTTCATGCATGGAATCTTTAACTTCAAGGGATCCTGTCTGCTTCAGGTCTTGATCTCTCAAAGTCCCAGTATCAATGGTCTCCGATTCCTGAGGGTATGGCTTTCTAGTTGATTTTGACTCTTCAGTAGGAAAAGTCACATTCCCTTTCTGTAAGTTTTCAACAGGTGCAGTAATTAAATCCTGCTGAGAAACATCACTTTGTGACTGATTAACAAGAAACTGAGAACCGTGTGAGTCATCCGATTTTGATATTCTGCTGAGTGTCCCTGTCTGCTCTCGAGGAATCCATTCAGAATGGAACCTCTGAGGAGGAATAGAAGAATCAAAGTAGCTCAAGTCACTAGGTTCAGGCACTGAGTTACTTGATTCAGGAATAGGTGCATTACCAGAAGTAAAACACTCATTGCCACGGGATGTGGGAAGCTCAGATGAACTTCCAGCATCTAGAGGTTTAGAAGCCTGCACAGATACCTCTGGCCTCTCCTTGCCATTTTCAGCCTTTGAAGAAATTTCTCTATCCAATTTAAAGGCCTCAACTGATGACTCTTCGACAGCAGGACCAACTTTACCGTTATCACTATGTGGCTGTGACTGCTCATCAGCAAAAATTTGCTTGCTTCCATGTGCAGATTGAATTAAGTCATCAACATTCAGTTTAGCATCCTTTACTTGTGCCTTAACCACGAGCATGCCAGAACTATTTTGTTCAAAACTTTTCTGTTCAGAAACAGGCCCATATGAAGATTGTTGAAGAGCACTTTCAGAAGGAGTATAATATGAAGGGTGAAAATTGTAGCCAAACTGTGGAAGATATTGCTGTCCTTGATCACGGTGCACAGTCTGACCATGATAAAAGTGCAAATCAGTTTCGTAAACCTTGGAGGAACTTGGTACAAATGATTTAGAAGGTTCCATTGATGTTGGAGGTACAACAAAGCCTGCCAAATTTGAGTTACTAACCCCAACAAATTCGGCGGCAGTTCTACTAGTCTCCCTATCAACATTGAGTTTGTCTAACTCATTCAAAATGTTTCCTGAAGAACCAGCTAAGCCATGTAAGTTAGAGCCTTTTCGAGGTCCAATGTCCATGCCATTAACAGCAACTACATATTTCATCTCTGAATTTCCATCAGGGATGGCAAGACCAAAATGAGCATCATCTAAATCCCCAGGAGAGAACAGAAACATCCGGAGCTTTTTGGTTCCTTCTCGGTCTTCCAAGACATTGCACTCCTCCATCATGTTCAATAAATCCTCGTCACTCGATATCGAAACTAAAGCATCAAGTTCCTCTCCCGGAAGCTGGTATTTTATGGTGCAAGTTTCATCATAGATTGCAGTTGTTTTTTGCCACAACTCTTTCCATGTAATGTTCTTGCTTATCCGAATGATGCGGGTTTCCCCACCAACATATCTGAGTTTTCCATCACTTGGCCTAGGCAGAATTTTCCCCCCAAAGCTGCAAAGGACCTTAAGCTTTCCTGATGAGTTATCAGATGCTCCAGATGAGGTATAAATAAGTGTGCGCTGGCCGTTGTAATCTGATGAAGCACATGTCTGCGATTGCTTGGATGGAAAGAAACCATATTTACCTTTGTCCCCTTGTAATGGCAAATTATTTCGTTCAAATACTCTGGAATCATTTCCTGCTGTGGCAATAGTAGAGATCTCTGAACCATTTTCGAAGCCAGTATGACCATTGCCTAAAATATCTTTTTGCTCCTTGTGATGAGGTGCATGACTTGAATCTCCAGATGTATTTGGAACAACTGGCTTCTTGGGATTGACTCGGTCAAGCATAAACTCAAGTGAAAATTCCTCACCAGTCTGTATAGAGTAATTAAGTACAGGTTTAGCTTCTGGAAAAGTAACCTCTGGAGACTTAAAACTTGAATTTACATGACCTGAAGGATCCATCTTAGGAACTTGTGATTCAGGACCATGATCTTGGTTTACATGTTCTGAAGAATGGAATTGCAGAAAATTAGGGTTTTTTGACGGCTCCATATGGTAATTTCTTATTTTCTCCTCTTTCAAATACAAATCAAACTGGAAAAACGGCCGATGTGACAATCTTTTGAGTAACTTGCAAAATCCAGAAAGAACCACCACAAGCCTCACGATAAAGCAGAGAGTTTGCTTGAAAACAAGTCCAGTGGTACTCAGATGATACATATAAGCAGAAGTTCATGAACATTGAGGTAACATCATTAAGGCATCAACAAAGAGGATTCGGAACCAAACACACTGCCAAAAGAGGAATGAGGAAATATGTTTCATGTTAAAGTTGAACAATGGTGTAGTCATAACGTAATAAACATTGCAACAATTTCCACATTCCCTATTAATTTTTTCCTCAGGTGTTGGTGAGGGAGGGGAAGGAGTTCTCTCTTTATGGACGTCTTACAACATAAAATACTATTTAACAACATAAGAATTTATAAAGCACAAGCAAAAACATAACATCTTTGGGCGAAGTTAATCTGAAACAGAATGAAGAATACCCTGTTCTAGTTCTAGGTCAAATTGTGTGATAAAAGATTTTGAAGTAAGAGTGTCACAATTTCAACTTGCAAGGACCTTGAGAAATATTGCAATTGCCAGGCTAAAACTTCCATGCAGACAACACAGGCTAACAGTTGTTCAATATCGAGAGCTCGTCATTTCTTCACTTCCTAGCAGCTCTATTATGCAGGCGAACATCTATTATCAAGTCAAAACTAGGCTCCAATCACTTCACAATCCAGAAGCAATCCTAAATTAACTTCACAGCCCTTCAAATGACTAAAGCCCATCACCATACCTCCTCCAAATGGGAAAAACCTAAAAATGCTACCGCATGCAAGTCATCCAAAGGAAAACTCAATTATCGCCTAAGACGCACTAGACAAAAGATAACAAGCTTCACAACTAGTCTACACTTACAAGATAGATATCTCAATCAAAACCATTCCAGCCCAATAAGAACCCTAATTTCTCAAAATAAATAGTAAAAAAACAGCATCGATACAGCAAAAACGCAAAAATCGCAGTAAATTTCATGTCTACAGATACATAAGAAACATAGAATCAGTTGAATCACATACTTGGTGAGGTTTAACCTCGCGAAACCGACGCAATGTGCGAGAACTCTCAACTGTTGACTAAAGCCGCCATTGTCGCAACTCCATCTCCAGTGTCAACAAAAAATACATAATAATAATAATAATAAATAAACGCTACGAAATTAGTTTATTGTACTCGAAATCTTCAGAAAATAATACTTTTCTCGAAGGAATTGTGCTAAATATTCGTAGTTGAATTGAACTGTATATTGCTGTTTCGTCTTTTTCTGAAGGACTGGAGAACAGTCTTTTCATCACTTTTAGGCACCATCAAATTGACGGCTCAAACGTTTTTCTCTCCGCTTTCGTGACACGATAAAAACGATAAATTAATGGCTGTCAATTTTACCAACATACCCTTGCACGATTGGGTTTATTGCATGTGTGGCATACCAATTCAAAAATATAAAATAAAATAAAATAAATTGCCTCATTTGTTTGACCTGGAGCTAGGGGTATAAACGGATATTAAACGGATCGGATGTATGATTACCATATCTTTATCCTTTTATGATTCAGACGGATACGGATAATATCCTTTTAAATCGAATTCGGATAATATCATTTTTATACGGATAAAAGACGGATTCGGACAAATTCGGATTTTAATCGGATTTTCAACTATTCATTTTGACATAAATTATTTAACTATATAACTTCGAATTTTTAATCAAATTATCAACTACTCATTTATAAATAAATTATTTAATAATTATATAACTTTGAATATATATATATATAGAGAGATATATTAGACAAAGAGAGAAATAATAACTATATCTATATATATTAATTTTATTTTTTAGTGAATGTATAAATATGTTGGATATTATAAATTTTATCATATAATTAATTTGAAATATAATACTTTTATTAATAACATAATATATGTTACTTATATTATCTCTATATAAATGTTGAAGTAAACATGTGGTTACTATTAAAACCTAAGATTTTTCTTTAATAAACGAGCTAAAAAATTTACTCAATACTAATAATATATCATACATACACAGTTGTGTGTATATATTTTAATATAATATATTATTTATCGGATACGGATTACGGATAAATCGGATAACGGAAAATCTAACGGATAATTAAACGGATCGGATGTCTTATTACCATGTCTTTATCCGTTTATAATTCGGATGTCTATAATCGGATACGGATAATATCCTCTTGAGACGGATTCGGATAATATCCTCTGTAAACGAATTCGAATGTGGACGGACATCGGATTTTCGGATATCCATTTACAGCCCTACCTGGAGCAAGGTTGTGTTTGCGCCACTTAAGTGTAAAACTCTTCAGATTAATGATGATTGTATCTCAAGCGAGACGAACACGATACTGCTAATTAGACTACCAATGATCGTTGTGTTCTAAGAAAATCAAATATGAGATCAGATGTTAAATTAGTATAATGCCAAACGGATACGCTACATCATTTGTCAATTCAAGAAAAATGTTTTCCACACCTAACTCCGCTCTGCTCAACTCAATCAATTATACGAATACGAATATTATATTTGCTACTTAATTTGTTATTCTTTATAAAATCTATATCAATCACGTTACATGATCAGTGTAAAACACTTATTTCTTTGATTTTTTCGCACCTAACTCCGCTCTGCTCAACTCAATCAATTATACGAATACGAATATTATATTTACTACTTGATTTGTTATTCTTTATAAAATTTATATAAATCACGTTACATGATCAATGTAAAACACTTATTTCTTTGATTATATTGTTTTGGGAATTACTTTTGTAATATAAAAACTTGTAAAATTAAAATTTAGATTTGACTTGACTGAACTCGATTTAGCATATAACGGACGTTATTATACTTAATATTTAATTGATTATTTTTATTAAAAATTTCACATCAATCACATAATAGTATAAAACATTCTTTTTAGTTGAATACTATATTATTAGCTGAATTAGGTTTGGTCTAAAATTTCTCTTTTCATGCACTTTATTATTTAAACAATTATTAAAATGCTAGTATTATCAGCAATCAATTCGTGTGGCAATAGATAAAGTACAATTAGTAGTTTAATTATATGTTTAATCCTAATATTCCAAAGTTGTAATTTCAGTATATTTTTACATAAATATAAGTTTATATAATATATTAAATTAATAAAAAAAAGGAAGTTCATATATAGGCAATATAATTAGTTAATTGTGTATTTGTTCTAGTTCGCACTTAATATATTTACATCCGTAAATTTATAAAATATTATATAAATTAATGTCAAAAATAATTTAAAATCAAAATAAATCATTCACATAACTTTTATTGAACCTTTTTATTATTGGTATAGAAAATTTTACACACTGAGTAGATCATAAAATGGGCTACAGAGCCCAAAAAAAGAAAAAAAAAACACACACACACACAAGTATAATTAAGAAAAGCCACTTTCATATCAAGCTGAAAGGTATTGCTGATGTAAATATAAACAAAAAAAAAACAAAAAAAAAAGAACAACACACAAACAAAAGGAAAGGTGTTGCTGTATCGGGCCATGAGATGGTGATAATTGAAAAACAAACTGGCCCAACAAGCACACAAAAGTTAAAAATATACCATTAGTGGGCCTTCTACACAGTGATAGCCCAATTCGATGGCTCCAGCTACATTATTATTTGAGCAAATTACATTTTTGGTCCCATAGGATTGGGCGATTTGCAATTTTGGTTCCACTGTTTTAAAAAGTGACAATTTTGGTCCCATAGGTTTCAATTTGTGACAATTTTGGTCCCAACCGTTAAATGGCGGACGGAAACCGTTAAATGTGAGAAAAGTCAAATACAATAATTAACAAAGAAATCTTATAGAAATTCGTAGCTCAGTTGGTAAGGGCGTTTTGTTCCAAGTCAGGGGTCCTAGGTTCAAACCCACGCCATAGCCATTTTTTTCCTCAAATAATTATATGCTTAAATATATTTTAATTTTAATAATAATATAATATAAATATATTATTATGTTAAAATAAATATATTATATATTATTGCCTTAAAATATTTTTGTTCAAAAAAATTATTATGTTAAATAGTACATATAATATACAAATATATATTATGATATATATATAAACAAGTGTGTATATTATATATAAATATTTAATATTTAATACATATAGTATATAAATATTATTTTTTATAAATACATAATGTACATTTTATACGTATATATATATATAAATACATAATATACATTTTATACGTAGATATATTATATAATAATATTAAATATATATATATATATATATATATATATATATATATATATATATATTGATCCGGCCCAAAAATGGTTTAGCTGAGTTGGAGGTCTAAGTGGCAATCTCGGGTCGATCAGTCAAGAATTTGTAACGTGGGCTCTTTAATCGATCTGAAAACACTTGAAACAAACGTGAGCTCAAAGGCCAAATTGGGGACTTGGGATTGGACCCAAGTTTGGCACTCCGACGCTCAAGTCAGTGGGAGAATTTTTTGAGAGAGAAATAAATGCTGAGAAGCGAAATAAATGCTCTTAATGTAGCGCCCGAGCGTGAGGCACCACATCCCCCGCACCGAGACCCGACCCGTATATGAAATGGGAAATCCATACACGTGCCAAATCACGGCGAACGGGGACACAACACACACGCTAAGCTAGGCGGGAGCTAACCCTTAAACCAAGCATAACCAAAACATAATTAAATCAGAGTGACCATAACAATAGCGGAAGCAATTCAACATAAGTACTTATAGGTACCAACACATAGCAATACATATTGTATTTACATATAGGTACCAACACTTACAACCTGTGCAAAAGCCATCACGGCACAAAATAACATAATATACGCTCCATAAATAATCATAATACAAAAGTAATAAGAACAAGTATATATGAGTGTAAAAGGAAATGCTAGACACTAATGCAAGACCTAGACGACTCGTATTCCCGCCTAGCACCTCCAAACCTGCACAAAACAACTGAAAACAAACCGGGTTCAGTCTAAAAGAGACCGGTGGGTATAAAAACGGGGCATAATATATAATACAACGGAATTTAAACATATACATACAAGCCCTAATTCCATTTGAAGTTTGATAAGAATTTCCCAAGTGGGCAAAACAAAGAAAACATCAATGGAATTACGACTATCATATTCATTCATAAATAATTATTGGGTTTCATGGCCCGGCGAGTGGGCGTGCATTATCTCCAACCATCACCTCGTGTAATCATATTCATAATTCATTTATTTTCATGCATATTAATCTTATGTGCACATTCATACGATTCATAATCATACATATACACCTTCTTCCTCCGGTGGTGGACGGGTTTGCAAGGCCCGACCACCTCATACATTGACCCAGGGGGGTACATGAATCCCCCAAGGGCGCTCAGCTACCATTCCACGCTAATCTCCTAGCGAGTTCAGGTCTCTGTTAAATGGTTGGGACTAGCACATGGGATCACCGTCGGCCCTTGCCTCCCCGGATAGCCACATGTGCTAGGTCCCGGGCCCGTGCATCATTAACAATCATGTCTCGCCAAAACATAAGGTAGGATTCATAAAAGAAAGGCTTACGTTTGAAATCATTTACTCGAGAAAAGACTCTATATACGTATATTATAGATTTGGTTTAAAACTTTGCACATTGGGTTTATATAGGGTCATTTTAGCTAGTAGAAGAGAAACCCACCTTGAAGCAATAAGAGGATAAGAGTAGAGCCTCAAACGACGCCCTCGTCTCCAACTAAACCCGAATCTGTGCAAAAGAGGTAGTGTGAGACTCAAAATGACCATATACGACGCACGACAATGCAATGTGGATGATATGAGATGCACAAGAAAATGTTCTCAAGTCATGGAAGTATTCTTATGCACAATTAACACAATAAAGTCACATAAACGTTCAAAATCATTAATTGCATTCAATAAGTGGAAGTACCAAGTTCAATCGTTCATAAATCATAACAAAACAAACCATAAACTTGATACATTAATCACATAATAATACATATTAACATAGCATAGAAGTCATAAAAGAGGTGGAGGAAGATCAAACAAGCGGAGAAAAAGAAGAAAAACGGAACCGGAATGACAAAAAAAACGCAGGAGAAAATCCACCCCCATGGATTTTTCCAAAGGGAAAAATCCACCCCCATGGATTTCCAGAAACTGACTGACCTAAATCCACCCTCGCGGATTTTTTTCAAAGAAAAAAATCCACCCCCGTGGATTTAAGTCAGCGGCCAAAAAACACAAAAACAAGGCAAAAACCGAAATGGAAGCCAAAAGGCACAAAACCAACTCACAAATCTCAACCCAAAATCATGTAAAATCAGGTCATTAACTCAATTATTCAAGCTATACCACATTAAACAACAAGAACTCCAAGGAAATCAAAGTTGATCATCAAAATGCAAAAAGGCCACTATTCATCATCTTCTTCATTCCTAATTCATAAATGAATGAAACCATGCAAGACTTAGCATAAAATAATCACAATGAGCTATACTACTCAAAAATAAGCTTACCTTCAAGAAAAAGTGAGGAAAGATAGGGAGATGAGCCCAAATTCTCCAAGGTTTTGCAATGGGGTTTTTCTCTTCTTCTTCTTTCTCCTTTCTTGCACTTAGTGGCTGAATGAGGGGGTTGTGAGTGAGGGATGGCTCGGTTGGGGCAAGTGGGAAGGAAGAGAGAGTGATGCAAGTGGGAGTAGGTCATGGTTTTAGGGTCTAGGGCCGTTGATTAGGGCCGTAGATTAGAGAAAAGTCAAAGGTTTGTCGTTTTTAAGCACGAGGTGCTCGTTTCGGTTGAAATTTGAGAATCTAAATGATCTTAAAAAGGCATGAGACTTGTCCCATTGTCTCCGAATTGTCGATACGGATTCAATCGAGGTGACGGAACTCGAATCCGAGTTCCCGAGCTCAAGATATCACATATGGAACCAAGGGTGCGCTAATTGTCCGTTAGCCCCCGTTTTGGTTCCAAGAATCCAAATAAATTCAAAACTCATGCAACAAAGAACCAATTCATGCAACGAACACATAGATGGGATCATAATACACATAACTCAATTATAACAAGTTATAGCGAAAAACGAAAATCGATTCGGAATCAAACAAGGCATAATCATACGCATATAAGTAAATACGTTGGAAAATCAAATAAAATTCAAATGCAACAAGAAATAAATTCAAGTATGGAAAGAATGAAATAAATAATGAAATTTAAGCAATTAAGTAATTAAATCGCTCAAATTAGTAAACACATACGTCATACCTGTTTGACCGAAAGGTCGGGGCGTTACAATCTCTCCCCCTTAAAGAATCCGTCCTCGGATTCATTGCTCGCCCGGAAACAATTCAGGGTGGAACTTCTTCATCTTTTCTTCCGTTTCCCACGTAGCCTCTTCGGTTTTATCACTTCTCCAAAGAACCTTGACTAGTGGAATACGCCGATTTCTAAGTTCTTGAAACTTCCGGTCCACAATCTTAATCGGCTTTTGAACAAAGGTCAGATTCGGTTCTAGTTCCACTTCTTCGACCGAAATGATTTCGGATTCATCTTGATAATACTTTCGGAGTTGTGAAACATGAAATACATTGTGAATTCCGGTTAAATTAGGAGGTAAATCCAAACGATACGCCGTATCTCCAATTCTTTCCAAGATCTCAAACGGACCCAAATATCGAGGATTCAACTTCCCTCCTTTCCCGATCCTTGAAAATCCTTTCCTTGGAGAAGCTTTCAAAAAGACTCTATCTCCTAACTCGAACTCAAGATCTTTTCTTCGTTTATCTGCATAACTTTTTTGTCGGTCTTGAGCCGCTTTCATCCGTTGTCTAACAATTTGGACCTTATCAATAGCATCTTGAACAGCCTTAGAGGGTTTTTCCTTCTTTTCCTTCCTCTTCACACCCTCTTGTTTGGTCCAATTCCACTCTTCTAAATCGAAAAACAACGGAGACCTACACTTCCGTCCGTAGAGAGCTTCATAAGGTGCCATCTCTATCGAGGCTTGAAAGCTATTATTGTAAGCAAACTCGATTAATGGCAACTGCTCGTTCCAAGAGCTTTGAAAGTCCAATGCACATGCTCTCAACATATCCTCTAGATACTTGATCAACCTCTCCGACTGTCCGTCTGTCTGAGGATGGAAAGCTGTGCTAAATTGAAGCCTTGTTCCCAAATTCTTTTGAAGCTCTTGCCAAAACCTTGAAGTAAACCTAGGATCCCGATCTGACACGATGCTAACCGGTACTCCATGGAGTCGTACAATCTCATCACAATATCTCTTGGCTAGCTTACTTACTTTGTCGGACATTCTGACGGCAAGAAAATGAGCAGACTTCGTTAATCGATCCACGATCACCCAAACTCCATCAAACCCACCTTTCACTCTGGGTAACCCGGAAACGAAATCCATAGCTATCTGCTCCCACTTCCATTCCGGAATAGGTAAAGGTTGAAGTAATCCCGATGGCTTTTGATGTTCAGCTTTTACCACTTGGCACGTCATACAATGCCTTACAAAATTAACCACATCCCGTTTCAAACCATTCCACCAATAGAATTGTTTCAAATCCTTATACATCTTGTTTCCTCCGGGATGGATCGAATATCCTGATCGATGAGCTTCCTCAAGAATAATCCTTTTCAATTCTCCCGGTACCACAACTCTATTCTTGAATCTTAGAAGTCCCGTATCATCGAAACCAAATGGACATTCTGGATCATCTCGAGCCTTTTCTACCAATTTCTGAACTTCAGGATCAATTCTTTGAGCCTCAAACAATTTCTGTCGAAGATCCGGTTGAACCGTGATACTCCGAATACTAGCTCTTAACTTGAATGATTCCTCATCAACTCCCGTTTCCAATTTCACATTGGATACACTAGCCTTCCTACTAAGTGCATCCGCGACCACGTTGGCTTTTCCGGGATGGTATCGGATTGTACACTCATAATCCGCCAACATTTCCATCCAACGCCTTTGTCTCTTGTTTAACTCTTTCTGAGAGAATAGATACTGGAGACTTTTGTGGTCGGAAAAGATTTCGAGATCAGGCGGGTCGCGATGAACCATGTCCGTAGTGAGGAACCCGTTAGCGGGGTCGAGTTCGACCCATTGACTTGTGCGGGATAGGGACGCTTCATGCGTGGTTCCCATGCAGGAACAAGGATGGACCTTCTGTTGCGGATTATGGGGACGGATCGATCCACTGAGGCGTAGGGGATCGGATCGATCCCTAGAGGTGTATGGGATCGGGTCGATCCATTGAGCCTAGGGACCGGATTCGTCGTTCCTTGAGGACAAGGGGATCGGATCGATCCGATGGGCCTTGGGGTCGATTCGATCCGCTCTCGGGATAGGGATCGGTTCGATCATTTGAGCCTATGGACCGGATCCGTCGTTCCTTGAGGACTAGGGGATCGGATCGATCCCATGAGGTATAAAGGATCGGATCGATCCGATGGGCCTTGGGATAGATTCGATCCGCTCTCGGGGTAGGGATCGGTTCGATCCTTTGAGCCAAGGGACCGGATCCGTCGTTCCTTGAGGACTAGGGGATCGGATCGATCCCATGAGGTATAAGGGATCGGATCGATCCGATAGGCCTTGGGATCGATTCGATCCGCTCTCGGGGTAGGGATCGGCTCGATCCTTTGAGCCAAGGGACCGGATCTGTCGTTCCTTGAGGGATCGACCTCAATTGGGGTAATGGATCGAACTTAATCCGTTATGGCGTAGCGGATCGGGTTCGATCCGTTGATCCGTTGGCGCGGGGACCTTGGTCCGCTTGAGGTGGCGAAATGTCCATGTGGCTTCCTCTAAGGCGTGCCACGTGGCTCGGCCATTTTATGCCATATCAGAGGCCTCCCAAATTACCGGCGTGAATTTTCGCGTGGGTGATTTTCATTGCTTCGGTAATGGCTTCCGCGTCCCGGCATGGCAAGTTCGGTCTTTGAGGCAATAATGACAACACTGTTTCGTGCCTCGAGGAAAAGCTGCACGGTTTTCCATGTGTGACAATGGCATCGTTTCGCGCGTCGAGGAAAAGCAGCGCGATCTCCTGTGGGTGATAATGGCATCGTTTCGCGCATTGAGAGAAAGTAACGCGGTCTCCTAGGGGCAATAATGAAAATGGTTCGCGTACTTCGAGGAGCCACTTTTCCTCCCCTATAAATGAGTGGGCACCCCCCATTCCCATTCTTCACATTTCTCCTTGCAAGATATCGATCTGCTCTTTCCACCCCCCCTTGGCTTCCGATCGAAAATTGGGCGAGGCGTAGAGGGTTAACTTCGTTCTTCAAGCCAAACAAAGAGAGGTAATTTTCGGCGTTTATTCCCATCTTCTCCTTCTTTGTGGGAAATATGTCTAGAGCACCTTATATGTGCGTAGTCTCCGATGAGAGCGAGGTGGAGGAGCCGTTCACCCCCTCCGCGGGTTGCTCCGGTTCATCGGGCGGTGTTCCGCCATTGCCCAACATGGATTTCGGGTCATTTTTCGACTCCTCCGACGAGATACGGGTTCAGGAATTCCGGTCGAACCGTGGCCGGGCCTCGGCCTCGAGACCCCAACGACGGATCGAGGAGGCCGAGGAATACGAGAAAGAGGAAGAGGAAGAGGGGCTAGAGGAGGGTACTTCCGGTCGACCCCAGGAGCGGTCCGGGCATGTCTACCGTACTTTATCCGACGTCGCCTAGAGGCCGTCGACATTATCGGGCAAAGAATTCCGAGAGGTTCGCAATTGGTGTAGTGTGATGCCCGAGGGTGTCATGGCTCGGTTGCCCTTTGACGGGGAGACGGTAGGGGCCCCACAATCCAAATATGCTTTCGGTCTATACCATACGACGATGAAGTATGGTTTTCGATTTCCGACCCACCCGTTGGTGTCAACCTTTCTCGATCGGGTGAATCTGTGTCCGGCTCAGCTAGTCCCGAACTCCTTCGCTCTGATGTACAGTGCGATCATCATCCTCAAGTGTTTGGGGTTCGAGCCTCGGTTCGAGGATTTGGGGGAGTTTTTCCTCCTTGTTAACTCCCCCAGGTCTGGGGCCGGCTACTACTACCTCCACGCTAGGCCCGGTCGGAAGATGGTGGATATCCCGGTCTCCTCTCATGGGCTTGATTGGAAGGAGAGATTTTTCTTCATCGACTGCTCGATGTCTCTTCCTTTCCGTTCGACATGGACCACCAAGGAACCCAAAAAACTTCCAACACGGAAAAGCGCCTGGCTGCACAAAAAAGAATCTTTCGAGCTCTTGACCAACTTGGGCCCGCTCGACCCCGAGTACTTGACGAGGACGGGACACTTGGTTGAGACGGGTTTGGTCCCGGGGATGAGGTTGCAGAATTTCCACTTCGGTGAGCCTCTGCCTCAGGCCGGACCCGCCCGATCGGGTTACGCGCCAAACGATCTGTCACGGGATCGAGTTCGATCCGTCATATCGGATCGGTATCGATCCGTTTGGGGTCGGATCGAATTTGTGGCCGGATCGAATGGATCCGTTTGTTCCGGATCGTGTTTGAACTCTTGCTTTTATATATACATATATTCGGCGCCCTTCTCTTTCAAGGTACTAATCGATCCATTTCTGTGGGTCTGCATATCTTAGCCATGAGTCGCGTGGAAAGGGTGAGGAGGACCATGAAGCTAAAAAAGGGCGAGTCGATCCCACAGGCTGAACGGAAAAGGGTTGACCACGCTATAGCTGCGATCCACGGGGCTCTGCCGGAAGCTCAAGCCGTGGCCCAACAACCCCGTTGAAGGGTCCCCTCGAACTCTCAACCCATGAAAGATGTCCAAGAGCCGAGGCAGGCATCGGATGCGGTCGAGCCCGATCCTGAGGACCCCGATCAAGTAATAAATTTGGACCACTTAGATCTTTATTTCGACTTCAACGAAAATCTTTATGATGTGACTCTTCCCCAGGAGGAACAGCTGGCGTCTGACAGGCGCTTGAGAAAAAGGAAGAAGAAGGTGACTGTGGAAGAGGTGCCGATCGAAATCGAGGGGGATTCCAGCAGGTCGGATATTGAGAGTAAATTGCTGAACTTCAAACAGACCCCACCACCTCAATGGCCTAGTGAACTCGAGAGAGTTCGGGAGGATGGGTCGGTTCGGAACCTTGGCGTCGGCCACCCCGATATCAGCTTGTTGTCCTCACTTTTCAACACCGGTTGTGTGGTCGACGAATAACGGGTGATTCATAAGGAGCCCGTCGATCACCAGAGGTATAGGATCAGCAAGGCTATCTTCGGCGTAAGTGCTTCCCCCTTATATTTGTCTCTTTCCCCCCCCCCCCCCCCCTTTGAGTTCGGTTCGTAATCGACCGGTTGAGGTCGGTCGTAAGCGATCCGTCGCATCGGGTCGTTTCTTCTCGCGTATTCTTGTTTTACTGAACCATGACAATTCTCGCATCCATGAACAGGATATTCTCCCAGCTGCCATCAGCTTGTCCCAGAAGGTGGAGGTTTATCAAGAAGAGATGGTCAAGTACAAGGAGAAGTACAGGGCCGCCAAGGCCATGCTGAGGTCAGCCAAGGCAGAGAAGATAGTTGAGCTCCAGGAACGGCTGGACGAGCTGCTGAGCCTTAGGGAGGAAGAGGCCCAAACGCGCGCAGCAGAGTTGCAGAGCGCCCTCGATCGGATGGACACCATGGAGAAAGCCCTACAGGCTCGCGAAACCGAACTCAATGCCATCCGAGATGAAACCAGAGAGAAGGTTCAACAGGCGAAGGCCGAGAGGGAAGCGTCCCGAGCGGCCGCGTTGGCGGAAGGTCAGGTTAGAATCGAAGCCATGATAGAGTCTTTTCGGAAGGCCAAGGGCCCGATCGAGCAGTATGCGGTTCGTGAGTTTATGGAGGGTCCAGCCTTCGACGAGGCGAACACGGTCATGGCCGCGATCGACTTGGAGGCTGGCTTCAAGATTGCGCGCAATCAGCTGAAAGCCCAGGGCCTGATTCCGGTGTCCTTCGACGAGTCTCTCATCGGCTTGGACAAACCCGATCCGTACCCCGATCCGTTAGAGGATGACTCTGAACCTCCAGTGGATATCGATTGGCGTCATCACAAGTACGGGTTTGCTGTTGATATGGCCTTTGCTAAGAGGGATAAGAGGGATCCCGTCTATGAGCTTCCTTCTCCGATCGACATCGAGAGCTTCCTACCATCGACCCGACGCAGTCGGAAGAAGTCTTCGGGCCGTACGGGCGCCTCGCGTTCCTCTCCTTCTCAGCCTTGATCTCATTTGTTTGAAATTATTTTTAAGACAATTTTCATTTGACCTAGCGGTCGGGGATGTCGCCGCATGAACATCTTGTTGCTTCGTTTGTTTAGTTTTACTTTCGCTTCAGTATTTTTGAGATTTGATAGGTGGTGCGGGGGATCGTGTTTGATCCCCTCGCGTAGCGGAATGGAGTTGGTCTCCAACACGCTTGAGGGATCGATTTCGATCCCCCATGGCCTGTGGGATCGATTTCGATCGGTTGGAGTTGGGCGGGATCCAACATGATCCGGAAACGGATCGAGTTCGATCGGACTAGCCAAAGAGGGATCTTGTTTGATCCATACCCTTGCGGGATTCGATTCATTATTAGTCCCGTTCTCGTCGGTTCGTTGAACGACCTCGTTGGAATTGGGGATTAGTGAGTGCAAGAAAACAATCAAAAATATTTACAGTGAATGTGGTTACTCCTTCCAGATGTCATGATCGTGGATAGGATGCATAACTAATACAAGAGATGTAAAAATGATTATCGCATTCTTTCGTCCGGATCGAAATCGATCCGAAGACAAGTTCGTGACCGGGCTTCGAACGGGCTCCGGTCCGGTTAGCTATACAAAATAAGCTTTCTAAACGAAAAACTTCTTCAGATTGTGCGCGTTCCAAGGTCTTGGTAGCGGCACTCCGGCCATATCTTCGAGCTTGTACGCCATGTTCTTGCCTATTTTAGTAACTCGATAGGGACCTTCCCAATTGGGTTCAAGTTTTCCGACATGTTGGAGGACCTCAACCTTCTTCAACACTAGATCCCCCATCTGGAATGCACGGGGCCTGACGTGTTTGTTGTATGATCGGGTTACGGCTGCCTTGTATTGCTTAATCTTTTGGTACGCGCGTTCCCATTTTTCCTTAATCAGATCCAAGTCATCGGATCGGTTTTCGTTATTTCTATCGAGCTGGTACTGACTGACGCGGGCCGTTTCGTGTAATAACTCCGATGGGATCACAGCCTCCGACCCGTATATCAGGGAGTAGGGGGTTTGGCCCGTTGCCGTTCTGGGGGTCGTTCGGTAAGCCCAAAGGACCCCGTCGAGTTCGTCCGCCCACGCCCCCAGCTTGGCATCGAGGCGGGTCTTCAAATTTTGGATGATGATCCGGTTGGTGACTTCGGCTTGGCCATTCATTTGAGGGTGGCCGACGGTCGTGAACCTGAGGTCGATCCCGATATCTCGACAGTAGCTTTTGGTGTTCTCGCTCCGGAACTGAGGTCTATTGTCACAGATAAGAACCCTCGGGACCCCAAAGCGGCAGATTATACTCTTCCAAAGGAAATTTCTTATCACCGCATCAGTTATCTTTGGGACAGCTTCGGCTTCGACCCACTTTGAGAAGTACTCGACGGCCACTATGGCGAACCGTTTTTGTCGAGGGGCCAGGGGGAAAGGTCCAATAATGTCGATCCCCCATTGATCGAAGGGCCATGAGACATCGATCGCGATCATGGTTGCGGGGTGTGTGTGTATGAGGTTGCCGTGTTTTTGGCACTTGGGACATTTCATCGAGTGTAACTTCGCGTCTCGGACAAGGGTCGGCCAAAAATACCCGCTTCTTAAGACTTTGCGGGCTAGGGCTCGACCCCCTGAGTGATTCCCGCAGTTCCCTTCATGAATTTCTTCCAACACATCTCTGGCCTGGCCCGAACGGAGACATCTTAGCGGCGGACCTGTGAATGATTTCTTGAACAATCTCCCTTCGTGATCCATTAGGTATAGCAGCGAGCGGTATTTCATTCGCCTCGCCTCTAATCGGTTTTGAGGTAGCGTCCCATCCTTTAGGTAGGAGACTAGGCTATCCATCCAACACGGCTCCTCCGGGTCGATTGCGGAGACATCGATCCGACCAGGGTCGATGACCCAGCCGGATGAGACGTGAAATGAGATGGTCCCGTCTCGGGTGCCTTGAAGGCCGTTCGCGAGTTTAGACAACGCGTCCGCTCGCGTGTTTTCTTCACGGGGGACTTGCTCGATCCGAAATTCTTTGAATTTTGAGGCCAACTCTCTAACCACCTTGAGATAAACCGCCATCGATTATTCCCTTGCTTCATACGTGCCGTTGACCTGACCCGCGACAAGCTGGGAGTCGGTAACGACCGCCAGTCGGTCGACCCGATGTTCTGAAGCGAACTTTAGTCCCGCGATGAGTGCCTCGTATTCTGCCTCGTTATTGGTGGCCTTAAAGTCGAGGCGGACGGCAAAATCGAATTGTGTACCATCCGAGCTGACTAACGATATCCCTACCCCTTCCCCCTTGGAGGTCGATGAGCCGTCAATGTACATTGTCCAACTCATGGGATCGGAGGCGTCTTTTAGGGGCTTCGTGTTCTTTTCGACTAAGAAGTCAGCCAGAACTTGAGCTTGTTGGGCGACGCCGGGTTGGAAAGTGATGTCGTGTTCACTCAACTCCACCGCCCATTTCATCATTCAACCCGAGACGTCGGGCTTGGACAAGACCTGCCTGAGAGGTTGATCGGTTAGTACCACGATCGGGTGTGCTTGGAAGTAGGGGCGTAGTTTTCGAGCCGCATGCGTCAACGCGAAGATGAACTTCTCGATCTCAAGGTAGTTCCGCTCCGCCCCATGTAAGATTTTGCTCAGATAATAGATGGGCATGTGTTTTCGATCCCTAATGGCGACGAGGACCGAACTAAAAGTTTCGTCGGAAAGGGAGAGATAGAGGTACAAGGTCTCCCCTTCGTTGGGCTTGGCCAACAGCGGTGGAGATGCCAGGTACTCTTTAAGTTGTTCAAAGGCTCTATCACACTCCTCATTCCATTCGAACTTTTTTAAGTTTCGTAGTATTTTGAAAAATGGGAGGTTCCGTTCGGATGACCTGGATATGAACCGATTTAGGGAAATGATCCGACCTACTAAAGATTGGACTTGGCTTATACAATCGGGTCGAGGTATGACCCGGATGGCCTCGATCTTAGCTGGGTTCGCTCGATCCCACGCTGACTAACCATATACCCGAGGAATTTCCCTCCTTTGACCCCGAAGGTGCACTTGTCCGGGTTGAGCTTCATATCATACCTCCTGAGGATTTCGAACGCACGACCCAAGTGGTTGAAGTGATCACATGCCCGCTTGCTTTTTACGATCATGTCGTCCACATAGACCTCCATTGTTTTACCAATCTCCTCTTTGAACATTTTGTTCACCAATCTCTGGTAGGTCGCCCCCGCATTCTTGAGACCGAACGGCATTACTTTAAAGCAATAGATGCCCTTGACTGTTATAAAGGCGGTGTGGGGTCGATCCTCGGGTGCCATGGAGATCTGGTAATATCCCTGGAAGACGTCCATCATGCTCAGCATCTCACAACCAGCTGTCGAGTCGACGAGCTGATCGATCCGAGGGAGCGGGTATGGGTCTTTCGGACATGCCTTGTTTAGATCCGTAAAATCGTTACACATCCTCCACTTGCCACCCGTCTTTTGTACCAGGACTACATTATACAACCAATCGACGTATTGGGCTGGGGTCACGTAACCCGCATCGAGCAATTTATTCACTTCGGCCTCGATGATCTCGTTCCGCTCTTTGCTTTGAGTTCTCAGCTTCTGTTTTATGGGTCTGTGGGTGGGATCGAGTCCGAGGCGATGGCAGATCACCTTCGGGTCGATCCCCACAAGATCCTTCGCGGTCCACGCAAACACGTCTGTATTTTCTTGGAGGAACTCAATCATCATCATCTCGTGGTGGGGGTTCATGTTGGCCCCGATCTTCGTTGATTTGTTGCTGTCGTTCGGGTCGAGGGGTATGTGTTTCAAAGAGTCAGAAGGCTCGATCCGACCCACTGCTTTCCTCTTTTGAGCTACGCGTGATCCTTCGGTGCCTACCGTGGGCGCAGCGAGATCGAGATCCGAGCTCGCGTAAGTCTGGAGATCAAGGCATTCGCCCGCGTCTTTCTCCTTGTCTTTCTGCTCCTTAAGGGTGATCACATAACATGCCCAGCTGTCCGGGACGTCACACTCCACTTCCCCGACCCCGTTAGGGGTTGGCATTTTCAACTTCTGGTGATAGGTGGAGATTATGGCTCTGAATTGAATGAGGCCGGGTCGACCAAAAATCATGTTGTAAGCAAGGTGCATATTTACCACAACGTACTCGACCTCTTGGGTAACTCGCTGAGGCGATGTTCCCATCGAAGTGAGCAGTTTGATGTGCCCAAGCGGGACGACCTGGGATCCTCCGAAACCGGACAGAGGCATTCGGATCGGGTCCAATTTCAAGTTATGCAGTTTCATTTTTACAAGCGTAGAGTAAAGGATAATGTTCGTGCTACTTCCATTGTCAACAAGGCATTTGGTTACATTGTAATTAGCCACCCCCAAGGTCACCACCATCGGACAACTAGGCGTTTCGCCCTCCCGATGTGGGCTCGTGCGTCTATCATTCTCGCTAAAGCTAACTTCTTGCCTCTCCCACTCATTGTTTTGATCGATCTGGAGGACCTCCTCACGGGGTCCGTTGTACTCTCGAGCCGCCTTCCGGATATTCTTCTTCCTCGTAGCATTGGAGTCTCCACCCTCATGCCCCCCGGCAATCATGTAGATAGTGCCGTTGGTTGGGGGGTTGTCCTCAGTCCTCTCGAGGGGCTACTTCCCGGATCTTCTGGACGGGGATAGAGATCGATCCCGGGGGGGTTCCTGGCTTCGATCGGCTTTCTCAGAGTAGTGGTCTATCTTGCGAACGAAATCCTTTAGATGCCCTCCTCGGATGAGTCTCTCGATCTCATCACGAAGGGCGTTGCATTCCTCAGTGGTGTGGCCCCACTGCTGGTGGTACCCGCAAAACTTCCCCGACTTTTGTGCTTTGGGGCCTTCCCTGATGGTTTTGGGCTTATTCAGAAGTTTTTTGTCCATGACCGTGAAGATCTGTTGGACGGTTGTATTGAGGGGGATGTAGCTTCTCCGATCGATTTGGGCCGGCGGATCGATTTTTCCCTTCGATTTTTTGGGCTCGAACCCCTTCCGGGTAGGGGTCGAGTTTGATCCGTAGTGATGGCTTTCGGGAGCGGGCAAAGGAGCGGGCCCATGAGCTAACGCCATTTCCTCGACCCACATGAACCCATGGGCGAGGTCCTGAATTTCAGTCAGGTTTTTGGGGCCGGCCCTGACTATCTCATCCGCCCATAGGCGGTTGCGTAGCGCTCGATGGACGACCGGCAGCAGAGTGTCCATCATCGGGTCCTCGACCCGAACTACTTCCCTTGAGAATCGGGTGAAGAAGTCTCTAAGGGATTCCCCCTTTTCCTTTCGGAGGTTGTTGAGGTAAGAATGAGGCAGTTTTTCCCCTGCAATGGAGGAGAAGTGAGCAAGGAACCGATCGGTAAAGTGTTGTAGGTTCGAATGCATCGTGGCGGCAGACGGATGAACCAGTCCTGTGCCGGGCCCGTTAGAGTGGTAACAAATATCTTGGCCCAAATCTGTTGCGGGTGGGGGTGCAGCAACATTCTATTCTCAAAAGAAGTGACATGTTTTTCGGGATCGGTCGTCCCGTTGTACAGAGGCAACCCCGAGGGGATGCGATTCCTGTCGCAGGTTGTGCGGAGAATATCCTCAGAGAATGGGGAGGCTTCCTCCCGATCGGATCGGTAGAGCAGTGGTCGGCGGTTCAACCCAGCTCGTAGATCGACCTGCCTCTGGGAGATCATGGAACCTCGATCCCCCAGGCGGTCCTGAACCCACTTTCTTGGCGGATCGATAAATCGATCCAGGCTGTTGTCTTGTCGGGCTGCGGTGATCCTAGCCGCCTCGTTGCGGGCCGATCGGGTGGGTATCTGGTTCCGCAAGTCATCGTACTCTTCATGGTCGTCGTTGACCGCTCGTTTGCCGTGATTCGCGCGACTAGGATGTTCCGAATCCCCGTGTCCCTCCAACGGGACCTGTTTGCTTCCTCCCGCGGGCGGCAGGGGAGGTGCATATCCTTGGACCGGTCCCTGGCCTGCGCCTGTCTGGGGGGGGAGGCCCCAGATGACCTGAACGGGTCCTCCGTTGAGCGGCTGGAGGTAATAGGGGACAACAGACCCGTAAGTCTGTGCCGCGGGTCCCAGACCGCTGGCTATTACTGGGCTGGGGATTGTAGCTGGGCTCGCCCTTGGCAGCTCAGGGCGTCTCGGTTCCCGGCCCTCTACTTGGGCCTGTTCGATCTCAACCCTCCATTGATCGAGGAAGGTGTCAAGGTCGGCCTGCGTAATGGCGACCCTCGGCGCGGCCTCGGGTTGAGGCATGATCACACTGGTGCTGGGGCCAACAATCCCGACGACGGGGGGAGCAGTGGGGAGATGACCAAACGGCGCGTTGGTGTCGTGCCTGCCTTTGGTGACCTCCTCCAAGTCCTCCTCCTGTCGGGTCTTCCTAGTGTTCACCATGATTGCAAGAAGAAAGAAAGTGTTTCACTTAAGATCGAGGTAGAGAGAAGTTTAGTTTCCCACAGACGGCGCCAAACTGATCCGGCCCAAAAATGGTTTAGCTGAGTTGGAGGTCTAAGTGGCAATCTCGGGTCGATCAGTCAAGAATTTGTAACATGGGCTCTTTAATCGATCTGAAAACACTTGAAACAAACGTGAGCTCAAAGGCCAAATTGGGGACTTGGGATTGGACCCAAGTTTGGCACTCCGACGCTCAAGTCAGTGGGAGAATTTTTTGAGAGAGAAATAAATGCTGAGAAGCGAAATAAATGCTCTTAAATTGCTTACCAACTACTGTTCAAGACTTGGTATTTATAGTCAGGAGCATTTAACACAGTAGTGCGTGTACCGCGGCTATGCATTAAATGCTCTGCAGTCGATCGGTTCGTTTGTCGGACGCCTGAGCAGGTGCCCCGGGTCGAGTGTACTTCGTTTCCCTTTTGGGCGTAGACACGTACCGAAAGCATTAAATGCACTGTAGCGCGTCTGGTCGTGGTGAATAGGGGAGTTACACGTGTCCCGACAAAGATGCTTTATGGTATCTTGTCGCCGGGTGACGTATGATCTCGATCCGAGAGATCGAGATCAGGCGGGTCGCGATGAACCATGTCCGCAGTGAGGAACCCGTTAGCGGGGTCGAGTTCGACCCATTGACTTGTGCGGGATAGGGACGCTTCATGCGTGGTTCCCATGCAGGAACAAGGATGGACCTTCTGTTGCGGATTATGGGGACGGATCGATCCACTGAGGCGTAGGGGATCGGATCGATCCCTAGAGGTGTATGGGATCGGGTCGATCCATTGAGCCTAGGGACCGGATTCATCGTTCCTTGAGGACAAGGGGATCGGATCGATCCGATAGGCCTTGGGATCGATTTGATCCGCTCTCGGGATAGGGATAGGGATCGGTTCGATCATTTGAGCCTATGGACCGGATCCGTCGTTCCTTGAGGACTAGGGGATCGGATCGATCCCATGAGGTATAAAGGATCGGATCGATCCGATGGGCCTTGGGATCGATTCGATCCGCTCTCGGGGTAGGGATCGGTTCGATCCTTTGAGCCAAGGGACCGGATCCGTCGTTCCTTGAGGACTAGGGGATCGGATCGATCCCATGAGGTATAAGGGATCGGATCGATCCGATGGGCCTTGGGATCGATTCGATCCGCTCTCGGGGTAGTGATCGGCTCGATCCTTTGAGCCAAGGGACCGGATCTGTCGTTCCTTGAGGGATCGATCTCAATTGGGGTAATGGATCGAACTTGATCCGTTATGGCATAGCGGATCGGGTTCGATCCGTTGATCCGTTGGCGCGGGGACCTTGGTCCGCTTGAGGTGGCGAAATGTCCATGTGGCTTCCTCTAAGGCGTGCCACGTGGCTCGGCCATTTTATGCCATATCATATATATATAATACATAAATACATAATATATATAAACATTTTATCATCAAATAATTATATGCTTAAATATATTTTAATTTTAATATAAATATAATATAAATATATTATTATGTTAAAATAAATATATTATATGTTATTACGTTAAAATATTTTTGTTCCAAAAAATTATTATGTTAAATAGTACATATAATATACAAATATATATTATAATATATATATCAACACGTGTGTATATTATGTATAAATATATAATATTTAATACATATAGTATATAAATATTATTTTTTATAAATACATAATGTACATTTTATATGTATATATATATAAATACATAATATATATTTTATACGTAGATATATTATATATTAATAATAAATATATACGTATATAATATATAATACATAATACATATAAACATTTTATACGTATATATATTATATATTATATATATTAATATTAAAGATATATATAAAAGTATTTTTTTTTTTATAAATACATAATATATATTTTATACGTAGATATATTATTTATTAATATTAAATATATATATGTATATAATATATAATATATATATATTATATATAATATATGTACTATAATATATATGTGAATATTATATATAAATATATAATATTACGTGTATATATATAATATATGTACTATATATTATATACACTAATATATATATATATATATATATATATATATATATATATAATATTAATATATAAAATATATATTATGTATTTATAAAAAATAATACTTATATACTTTATGTATTAAATATTATATATTAATATATCATATACGTGTAATTATTATGTTAAAACATAAATTAATTTTAATAATAACATAATAATATATTTATATTATATTATTATTAAAATTAAAATATATTTAAGCATATAATTATTTGAGGAAAAAAATGGTTATGGCGTGGGTTAGAACCCAGGACCCCTCGCTTGGAACAAAACGCCCTAACCAACTGGGCTACGAATTTCATTAGGATTTTTTTGTTAATTATTTTATTTGACTTTTCTCACATTTAACGGTTTCCATCCGCCATTTAACGGTTGGGACCAAAATTGTCACAAATTGAAACCTACGAGACCAAAATTGTCACTTTTTAAAACAGTGGGACCAAAATTGCAAATCGCCCAATCCTATGGGACCAAAAATGTAATTTGCTCTTATTATTTAAAAGTAAAAATTGTTTTACTTATCCATTAACTAGGGAGAGGGAACCGCGCAACGCGTGGGGGTCGTGCCCATGTCTAGGCATGCAAACGAGTCGAGCCGAGCCTTGGCTAATTTTGTTGGTTTGGGCTCGGGCTCGGGCTCGCATCAGGTAGAAATGGCTCGGGCTTGGCTCGCGAGCCAGCGAACCCTGTAGTTTCTGGCTCGTGGGCTAACTCGACTCGACTCGCGAGCCTGGCCTGCCTTTTCTAAAGAAATCTGATAAAATGCAAATCATGCCCATATCCAGTTCTATACAGGGTGTAATTGAAATTAGATGCTACAAAATAAAACCTGTTTTAAACATGATACCTAACATTCAATTCCTAACCAACCTCCTGATACAGATCCAAGTTTTCAATATTACAATTGTCTACAACAAAATGCATAACAAATTTACAGCAGTCACATTCAGACTACAAGCACAAAAGCCAAACTTGAAATCCTCCAGATTCCATACTTCATAGTGAACTTGAAACTTGAAAGCCTCTATATTCTGAAAAATAAACCATCCGTGTCAATCAAGCATGGTAAATTTTAAAATAAGCTACGAATTAGGAAATAACTTGGTATTTACATTAAGTACCTCTCAATTAGAATCACTTCTCAAGTCAAATGTTAGGTAACTCAATTGTCATTGATCCTCGTTCTTCCTGAAAATCGAAGACATCATTAGTAACTTTTAAATACAGATAAAAAAATTTAACAAAAGACTATTTATTGGTATTCAAATTCAAAGGAGACATTGACTCACCTTGAGATTCATATTGGGACATTCTACATAAACAGAAAGAAAAGAAATCAGTTTATAAAACAATGAAATCATTAAGAATTGTCAAATTCAATTTATAAAGAATTGTCAGTGTATAAAAATGAAATACAACAATGAAATCATAAAGAATTATCAAATTCAATTCATAAAAATGAAATCCGTTTATAAAAATTCAATTTATAATGAAATCAGTTTTTAAAAATTCAATTTTCAGGCCCTCTAATTCAATTTTCAGATTATCAAATTTTCAGAAGCATGCATCTAATTCAGTTAATCAAATCCCCAAAAACATATATCTAATTCAGTTTATAAAAATTCAATTTCCAGGCCCTCTAACTCAATTTTCAGGTTATCAAATTTTCAGAAACATACATCTAATTCAATTTATCAAATCCCCAAAAACACATATCTAATTCACTTTTTAGTTATTCAATTTTCAGGCCGTCTAATTCAATTTTCAGAAACATACATCTAATTCAGTTTATCAAATCCCCAAAAACACATATCTAATTCACTTTTCAGTTATTCAATTTTCAGATTATCAAATTTTTGAAAGCATACATCTATTTTCAGGTTAACAATGAAGTTCTAAAAAATACCCATTAACAGTTAAAAAAAAAAAAAAGGAAGAAGAGGAAAAAACCCTTAAAAGAACAACCGAAGAAGCTTTGTTTCATGTCCATGCTGGTTTTCCTGTAAATCTTGCTGGCATACAAATCCACTCTCCAACGTCGTCGTATTAGACTCATCCGATGGCGAAGCCAACCGCCTCTTCTCTCCGCGGCGGCTTACCCTGCCTCCGGCTCACCCTTCTCTCCGTCCTCCCGTAGGCCTCAAACAACAACGACTGAAATAGAGCTGCAAATCCAAAACAACAATCACTACAAGCAAAATCCCCAAAATGAAAACCCTAGCTGAAGCAATTAGGGGACGGAGGAGAGGAATGAGGTGGTGGCTGGCCGCTGGTGCTCGCGCTGGTGCGAGATGGAGGTGGTGCTTGGAGCATGGTGGCTTTGGGTTTTGGTTTGGGTGCTGAAAATGGAAATGGAAATGGCGAAGTGAGACTCTTGGCTCTCTGAGAGAAATTTTGATTCTAGATCTAGGGTTTCATGTTCTAACGTTAAAACCAAAACTTTACGTTAATATATATATATATTACATTATATATAATATATATATATTTTAAAAATTATATTAGGGTTCGCGAGCCACGAGCCCAGACACAGCTGGCTAGGGCTTGGGTTCGAAGGCCTTCAAGCCGAGCCTTGGCTCGGATCGGCTCGCCATGTTCGAACCTGAGCGCGAGCTAAACTCGAGCTGGCTCGTGAAGCTCGTGAGCCAGCTCGCCTCGTTTGCATCCCTACCCATGGCTAAATCTCGAGTGGTAATTCACTTTAAAAAAATAAAAATAAAAAGGATGTAATAATTATATTATGTAATAATTGTAATACGAAATAAATTTTTAAGGGCTAATTCCAGATACCCCCTCATCCTTTAACCCTTAGTGTGCTTTGTCCCCTAATCTTTGAATTAGTGCGATTGCCCCCTTACCCTTTAAAAAATATCACACTTAACCCCTTTTAATAAACTTTGGCCGTCGATTTCTCCTCCGTTACGGCGACCCAAGCTTCAAGACCACTGTCATCGTGTTCATCTCTCCAAAACAAACAAAGCCCATATCCTTGCCAACCCTATTAGCGGCCAAAAGCAGCTACAAAGCTTCGTCCATCATGTGTCATATTTGATCGGTGATTTCTGTTTTGTCAGTCGTTGGATTTTGGTTTTAAGATCATTGTTGTGTTCCTTGTTTAGAGAGTTTCAATTTGATATATAATATCAACATATTTGAAATCTTCTTTATACAGATCTACTTTGCTAAAGGGGTTAAGTGTGATATTTTTCAAAGGATAGGGGGACAATCGCACCGATTCAAAGGTTAGGGGGCAAAGCGCAGTAAGCCCCAAATGATAGGGGGGTGTTTGTGATTAGCCCAATTTTTAATTACAAGATATTAGCCATTACGGCTATTTGTTTCGTTCGAAAAGAATTGTTTGTAGTATATGAGAAATAAAATTTTTATATTACTAAACTTAAATTATTGAGCAAATTACATTTTTGGTCCCATAGGATTAGGCCTTTTGCAATTTTAGTCCATTATCTTTGAAATTAGACACATTTAGTCCCATTATTTTCAAAAAGTTGCAATTTTAGTCTCATCCATTAAATAATAGACGAAAAAATATAATTTTGTCATTAAGTGCAATTTGGAGGGAAAAGTTAATGTTTATTAGCTTGTTTTTTGCGGGAAATACCCCTTTTTAACACCTAAATCAACTTTGAAGCATTACTCTGAATCACTCTCATTAAGGCAATGTGGTGCTAAATGAGGTATTAATAAGCAAGCTCCTACAAAAAACAACCTAATGAATAATAATTTTCCCCCCAAACTGAATTTAAAAACAAAAAAGTACATTTTTCGTCGATTATTTGACGGATTGGACCAAAATTGCAGCTTTTTAAAAATAATGAGACTAAATATGTCTAACTTCAAAGATACGAGAATAAAATTGCAAAAGACTTAATCCTATGGGACCAAAAATGTAATTTGCTCTAAATTATTTGATGTGTAGTATTTTATGTATCACTAAAGTTTTTTCACTAAACAATAACTTTTAACGTATAAAATTATGTTTTCAAAATAAAATTCTTAACAAATTATATTTTCGCTTAATAGCTATTATACAAAAAAATACATTACATTTCAAAACTTCAGTAACTAATGGGTATAAAAATAATATTAGATAGAATAATTTGTATTGTTTTAATAATTGAATTAGAAAACGCTCCATTCTTCCCTATCTACACACCCATTCCAACAAAGTAACTCTCAATTTGTTTAATATAGTTTAATCTAATGTCTATAGTCTGTTGTAACCATATTACATCACCACATTCATGCATGTGGGTGAAAAATGGAACAGATAAATACATACATTCTCTTATATGATCTTTGACATTAAAAGCTTATGTCTTTTTTTCCCAAATGCATATCTCTTCACGAAATCCTTTTAAAATCAACAAATGTAAGGTCTCCCATTTAAGCGTGACCTGCGCATACCCAGTCAAAAGAGGTATTTTTCCGTCGTGCTCGTTCACAACACAGAGTTCAATCTCTTCCTGACTCCACCCTTCATCATCTCCATCGTTGAAGTCGTCTTCTACACAACATTGCGAAGCTTCACAGAAGATTCAGATCCAGATATTAAAAGCATGAATTGAAGTTCCTGCTCGCCCTCTACTTTTCCCCATGAACAGTGGAAGAAAAAGCCTCGACTTAAAGTGGTGCTGCAAATTTCTGGCCTCTTGACCTTCAAGTTGCCTAAAATTTCAATTTCATTGAAATTCAAACACAGAAACCGGAAAATGAAACGTAATATTTTCAGCCAATGAAAGTACCTAAAAAAGCTCCTTTTTTTTTTTTTTTTTTGTCAGAAAAAAGCTCCTATTAAATTGAAAAAAAGGTGTCCTAGATTTTTTTCAACTCCAAAAACTTTATTAATAGGTGATAACCCAATCCTGATTATCAAAAGATTTAAAAATTGAGAGTTCCACCAAGAAACTCATCTGATTGTTTCTTGCCTCACTGTCTCTTTTATAAAATTACAAAGTAGGTGAAAGTGAAATTATATATAAACAGCCAATACAAACATATAAAATAAAAAAACAGAGAACTAAAGTTTAAGAAACCATATGCCCCACCGAAGAAATCGATTTTCAAAAGCTTTAAGAGTGATGGAACCCACTGAATAAACACATTTGAATTGCCTACACAAGCTAAATAAAAGAAATCAAACTTACTTTACCAGTAACTAACTAACCTCATTTATCAATCTTCGTTGCCTGTACAGCTTCAGCATTGACGAATGGTGTCGTCAACTTGAAATTCTCCACCCCTATTTTTCGCACTGATGTCGTTAACCTATAATCCATTACACAAATTAGATTATTTTACAACCCAAATAGTGCAACTTAAGCAAAGTTAAACCATGTCATCCCAAAGGCAATCAAATCCAAACAACAATTTGTGAGTCTTATGTCCTAAAATCTTTAAGAACAATTGATGTGAGTCTAACAAAAACTACCTTAAGTGGAGTATGTAAAGTTGATTCAAGAAATAACTCCAATTTTTTGTTAACAAGACTTTTTCCTTACCTGGTACCAACATAATGCCGTGAATGCCTAGCCATTAAAGTCATCTTGAGATCACTCCCTGATATAGAAAATGTAGTTTGCATTCAATTAGATTATATTAGATTATTGATGATTGTAATAATCATCAAGATGGGAATATTACAAACCATTAATCTCACAGAATATATATTTGACTGATCGCAGAGAACAAATGGCAGTAGATAGCAGATAGCATTTACAAAATATGGAACAAGTAACAAAATAGCTATAACTCATAAATAGGGATCAATGTCAAAACATTAAGTCCTGAAGGTTAATCAACCAACCTGCTAAAAAACCCATAGACTAATGCAACAGTCTATATAGTATTCTGAAGAATATTTCGTATTCCATGAGTAAGAAACGCATTCGAGACAAACATAGTGTCATACAAGACCTGCCTTGTCCCGCTCTCACACATGTTCTTTTGGAGACTTCTCATCACGTGGTAGGAATAGCTAAAGTAGAGATCCTTTTAAGGTTCACCGTGCACAAGAGCTTCTTGTATCTACAGCCAACACATAAGTAAAACTAAGTAAGACAATCAAGTATAAATCTTGTGAAATGGGCATCAGAAAAGAAATAATTGCAAAGAAAAAGAATTTATAATCTACAACACCAACTTGTTTATTATCATAGCTAAGAGCAAAAACATTAATGCTTTAACTGGAAAAATATAAAACAAGAATAAATTTGAAAAACATAAAGCTTCACTCACTAAATGCATCCATAAGTTGCTCTTAAGAAAATCTAATACAGCTAGTTGTAAACAAACATATTAGTTATAGGAGATGTCTAAGTAGCAGGTGGCACGATTCTCAAACAAATCAAACCAAAGACAATATAAGTTGTTTCTAAGCAAAAATTAGTGCAGGTAGTTGTAAACAATCGACATCACACTAAACTCCAACTGAACGAATATATGAAACTAAAGTAACTAATCATTATATGGGAAATTGAATGATTTTCATCAATCACCAGAACGTTATCATAGTAAAGTTATGAATCAACTAAAAGTATTATCATTGCACCATTGGTATGCCTGAAGTTCAGTTTCTCAAATAAAGGAATAATAAAAAAATAGGTTTTTCTTATTTCATAAAATCGAAACAAAAATAATGAGAAACGCACGGGTCAAGAAGTAAGACACTGAGAATATACAGAGCATCCACCATAAAGTTCAGAGCTTAGCTTTTTCGATCAGATCTTGTAAACTATCTACTGTCGTCTTCATAATTGCACGACTGCTGGAGATGATTTACTGTTGGGAATCAAAGCTAAAGAAGATATACATAAAAACTACCTAATTATCAGAGCCATTTTCCAGCTATAAAAGCCAATGCGTGCAAGATCAAATAATGCATTCATAGCACATACAAGGTATAAATGTAAACATACAAGTACTGTGGTTTTAAGCTAAAGATTGAATCTTTTCACCCTCTATATCAAAATTAAACCCAAATTAACTATGATCACTATGTAAGCGCAAAAAAGAAGCAATTTTGTTACAGTTCACATGATCAAGTAGTGCCAAATTGAAAATTCAACCACAAAATTGATTATGAAATGGCGAAGAGTCAACTGTTAACACTATAGTTCCGATTTCTCTTCCCCACTACATACCTAAAGCCAGATTCTGAATAAAATCGAAATATTAAATTGCACCCTAGGAGTGAGGTGTCTGGAGGGGCTCGAACGATCTGATTCTTCATGTGCAGTCAAACGAACAGCAAGTTCATAAATAAACGTCTGGAAGAAACAAGATTATCCATGGATTATAAAATTGGGGAGGAGGGGTTGGGATGGCAGCCCCATCTCATCCGAGATAATGGCTGCCATAGTGTTGCAGTACTTATGTCAATGTATAACTGCGTGTGTATAGGCAACGCCGATGACGGTGAACGGGATGACCGATCGGAGCCGACGAGCAACGGTGGTAAAAATGTCAATTGGTATGGATGAAGAAAAAAATGGCGCCGTTTTGAATGAAAATTGAGGAAATCTTTTTGCCTGCTACAGTAGCAATATTCGGTGATAACTTTTTTCCCCCCTAAAAAAAGTCAACCGAATATTAATTTAATATATGATAGGTAGGAATCAAATGTAATTGGCATGAAACTATAAATTGTAGGCTTGGTGCTGGGCCCAATATTATACTAATAATTAAAAGGCAGGGGTTAGTTGAGGCCGTTAGATAATTTGCAATTGTGCGCATGGCCGGTGAATTACAAACTGACTCTTATATATAAGTTAAATTAAGTTGAAAAAAAGGAAGGAAAAATAAATATAATAGTAACAAACAATAAAAATATATATAATAATAGTTTTTATCAAACGTTGACTAGGATAAATACCACGGCTTACACAACATTCATGAAAAAATACAATGTAAAAATGATTATGATACCACGCTGAATCGTATCATTTCTAACTACATTAGCAGCGGCAGAACCTCTCAACTGATCAACAAATATGAGGCAATACGTTAGAGGGACAAGTAGGAGATGTCTCCGGCGTTGATCATTCGAAGCTCAAGTCAGGTCACCAAACTATAATAAATTGTAAGACAATAAACTGAAAACAATAAGCTTAAACAAGTTACATTCCTCAATTGGTTGAACCGGTATTTATAGGGGGTGTTTGCAAACTCTACTCAATAAGTAGAAGTGAAAGTTGTAAAAAATTACAGTAGTAAAACGACAAGTGTTTGGAAAAAAAAGTGATAAGCAGAAAAATAACCAGTCGAGTGTTTGGAGAGAAAAATTGATAATCACTTTTAATTTTTATGAAATTACTAATTTACCCTAAAATATTTTGAAATATTTTTGGGAATTATAATATGATTTTAAGTATTATATTAATATAAAAATTATTATAATTTTATGTAAATTTATTTATTATTAATCAAACATAAATTTATTCTATATATATCTTTACTTATAAATTTATAAAAATGAAAGAATAAAGAAGATATATCTTGATACTAGTGGAAATTTGTGTTGTCAAGCCCAAAAGATGACCCAATATGTTTTAAGAAAGGACCAAACCCATGAATACTCATTGTGAATAGCAGCCCGTTTCAGGCCTGCTCATTAGATGGACTGACTAGCATGTCAACTAGCCCAGCCAGCAGCCCACGCGGGTGCAGCCCCAACCACCCTTCCTGATCGTGGGGAATGATAACAACTAGTTAGGACGTGAGAAGTAGCTGTCAAAGAGTCCAAACTCAAATAACTAGCCTCCCCGAAAACCTCTCACCCAATTGCCTGTCCGGGTGCTTCCTACCTTAGCTCTCACCTCCCAGCTCCTCAACGCTATAAAAAGGCCCCTACAAGTTCATTCTCTAACTTTTGGCACATCAGCTACCTGCATACAATTTACAACATACTTGTTTACTTACGCACAGGGCTTCTGGCAGGACTGCTATACGAGCTGCTCATTACTTTCATTATTGCTTTCTTAATCGTTTTTATTAAGTTCTCTATCTCTTTCTCGATCGATTACTGACTTAATTCAGTGGAGGGTAACCCCTTTGTTTTGCAGGTCTCCCTCAATTTTTTATTCCAACAGGTTAAAGTCGGTGAAAAGAGGTGGATCGAGCTTGGAACACTACCATCTCTTGATAAATTTAGTGGTGTGGAAAATTTTAGTTATGATAATTGCAAAATTTTAGTTATGAGTTTTTTTTGAGATTAGGAAATTTTGATGGGAAGAAAAAAAAAAAGGATATAATAAAAAAGAAAAAAGTGTAATGAACGTATTTAAATCTTAGAGTTCTATTTGTATGTAAAAGGTTAATTTAGAAATATTAATGTTTTAATAAGTATATCATTGTCAAAATAGAATTTTAGATAAATCTAAAAAACCGTATAAGCAGAAGCAGAAGCAGAATCCAAAAACATGTCCTTGGTTTCTTCTGGATTTTGACTTATTTCTACTTAAATTAAGCATTAATTCGATTTTTCAAACACTCCAAAACTGTTGAAAATAAGCACTTATCTCATAAGTGCTTATTTTTAGAGTTTGCAAACACTGCCATAGTGAAAGTACCTAGCCTCATAGGCTTCTACGTGACGTGACATATTCTGATTTGCTTTCTCGGTGAGCCCAGACTTGAACGGGCTTTGATATATTTAATAAAAGTGATCTCATTAAGCTTGAGCCCAAGTTTTATTCAACTTGGTAATAAAATGCAGCCCTTTGCGGTATGCCAACGCGAAATGCACGAGTGGAAAAAGAACAAAAATAAATCCTTTTCAATTAGCGGTGACCCAAAAAGGCAAAAGCAAAAGAAAGAATGAAAGGGACAAGGTTGGGAGTGGGACCCAAAAACCTAGAGGGCAGGGGAAAACCCCATGAATTTGGAAGGTCTGACGTGTCTATCAAGGACCTTAGTTGCCAAAAACGACAATTCCACCAACGTTAGATTATGAATGTTGTTAGGAAATAGACTGTAATTTAGGAGAGTTTTCCTTTTATATGAGATACCCTAATCCCTGACTTGTAGGGATTATTAGGTTAAATATTTCTCTCCTTGTACTGAGTTGGTACGACAATGAATACAATTCCCATCTTTTCTTCTTTACGTGCCTTAACATGGCATCAGAGCAGTGATAAGCATCCTTGGGACTCAGTCTCAACATCATCGTCCTAAAACCTTTCCCGAACCCTTTGACATCGAAACAAGATGTCCACCCCTACAGAACCAAAACCAAACACTGAATTATCCCTTCAATTGGCAGACTTGTTGCGAAACAATATGCAACAACAACCAACCTTTACCAATCCTCAAAACCTCTCAATAGGCATAAAACTAAACAATGAGAATTACCCGGTTTGGGCCCGATTGATGAAGATGGCAATCGGAGGACGAGGCTGCCGCTCACACCTCACCGGAATTCCACCAGCACCAAACACCACCGATTCAACATATGATCAATGGGAACAAATAGATCAGAATGTGTTCACATGGATCATACAGAATATAGAAGCAAATTTAATAAACAACGTGTTGCAATACCCGAACGCGAAAACTCTCTGGGATGGTCTTGCAACGACGTACGGTAGCGGAACGGACCCCCTCCAACTGTTCGATCTGCACAGGAAAGCCAATACACAGAAACAGGGCCTCGGAAGTTTGGAAGATTTCTGGAATAATCTTCAAGGGATTTGGATGGCAATTGACCGGAAACAACCGAACCCCATGAAA
Organism: Lantana camara; assembly: GCA_037501455.1. Lineage (NCBI taxonomy): Eukaryota > Viridiplantae > Streptophyta > Magnoliopsida > Lamiales > Verbenaceae > Lantana > Lantana camara. The sequence continues at coordinate 59,430,318 of CM074864.1, forward strand.
TGTCCGGAAGACATCACAACCTTCAACCAAATCATACAAGAACAGCGGTTATATCAATTTCTCACCGGACTTGATGACAAATACGATCCGATTATGAGGGATCTGCTGAAACTTGAATCAAAGCCCTCAGTTGAGACCGCCTATGCCACCATCCGGAGGGAGGCTGCCCGTCTTCAAATCCTACAGACGGCAACCGATGGCGAAGGAGGTCTCTCATCACCGGGCATTGGGACTGGACTGGTGGTGAAAGGTGGCAGAAATGGTCGGAAACCAGAGGGGAACGGGCGCACCGATAGCCGGAGAAACCCACCGCAAGAGGATAAGTCAGAGCTATAGTGCTCTCACTGTGGAAAACCCAGGCACACGAAAGAAGGTTGCTTCGAATTAATCGGATTTCCCGACTGGTGGGAAGGGAACAAGAAGGAGAAAACTCGCGCAGCCGGTGGTGGGCCGCGGCGAGCGAACGCCGCCGTAGATCCTCAGAATCGCGGCTGGGCAACGGTGAATGGAGGAGGCGACGCCGTCACAGGCGTCATCTACCCAAGAGACGCCGGTGTGATGACGTCTGGAACAGCAGGAACAACGGGAGAACGGCGGGCCAACATCGCCGCCGCCGCTGGAGCTTCAGCCGCCGCCCCACACACAGACATCATAGGAGGTAAAGGGTTTGAGTCAAATGACTCAAACCCTAGGCTGTTTTTAGTTAAAAGCCCCCCTTTGTCCCTATTCACAAATCAGCCCCAATTATTTCATAATATGCAAAGTGGCCCCTCTATTGTTGACACCTCACAAAACAACCCTAGAAGATCATCACAATGGGTTTTTTATTGCGGGGCTACGGATACTATGACATATGACCCCTCTGATATACTTGAACCCACCACTCTAAAAACATCTACTATTCAAACTGCTAATGGGGGTCTAATGGAAGTCAAGGGGGAAGGGACAATCCATATAACACCACGATTGAAATTGAGAAATTGCCTCTATGTTCCGTCCTTGTCTTATAAATTGTTATCTCTAAGTCATGTAACAAGTGAATTAGATTGCGTGGTCCTGATATATCCTCGTTTTTGCCTGATACAGGACATTCATACGAAGGAGATAATTGGGCGTGGTACTGAGCGGGACGGACTGTATTACGTGGATGAGTTGGAACACCCCTCTCGAAGTCTCTTATCAAAGGGTACTGCAGATACACAAGTTTGGCTTTGGCACAGGCGACTTGGACATCCCTCTGTTGGGTATCTGAGATTATTGTTTCCCTCACTTTTTCAGAATAATCAGCATTTAAATTTGTCATGTCAGACTTGTTCAATTGCCAAGAGTCATAGAACCACTTTTAAACCGATAAACACTCGGGTTGATTCTGTTTTTTCTTTAGTGCATTCGGATGTTTGGGGACCGGCCCCGGTTACTAATAACAATCGGTTTCGTTATTTTGTGCTGTTTATTGATGATTTTTCCCGTATGACATGGATATACTTTCTTCAGCACAAATCAGAGGTCTGTGACACTTTTATAGCATTCTCTACCATGGTTCAAACTCAGTTCAACCGGAAAATCAAAGTACTCCGGTCAGACAATGGCCGAGAGTATGTTAACCAGCAAATGAAAGAATTCACAACCAAACAAGGTATTATCCACCAAACCACTTGCCCAAACACACCCCAACAGAATGGAGTTGCCGAACGAAAGAACAGAACCCTTCTCGAGATGACCCGAGCCCTGCTCACAGAATCAAAAGTCCCACAACATTTCTGGCCCGAAGCAGTAGCCACTGCCACCTACCTCACCAATAGACTACCCACAAAAATACTATCCCACCAAACACCTCTCTCTGTCTTCCAAACCCAAGCTGATATTCCACCATCCCTCACTATGCCACCACGGATCTTTGGATGTTCCGTCTTTGTACATATTCCCAAAGCCGGAAGAACAAAACTAGACCCATGCGCCGTCAAGTGTGTCTTTGTTGGTTACGCCCCTCATCAGAAGGGGTACCGATGCTATAACCCCACCACTCGACGCCTTCATGTGATTATGGACTGCGAGTTCTTGGAAACAGAGTACTACTTTCATACCCAGCATCGAGCTCAGGGGGAGTGTCCGAGTGACTCTCTATGCTGGCTCAGTGACTCAGTTAACTCCGATAATGGTCTTCTTACTGACACTGGTCTTCTTCCTGATATTGGTCTTCTTCCATCCTCCGTCCCAGGCATCACCGAGCTCAGTACCACCACCAATTGTCCGCCTCCGCATGATGTCCAAGTTGAGGTAACCGACTCGATGCCTTCTTCTTCAATTCCTGAATCCGTTGTTTTAGATACAGTTAACCCTGTCACAGGTGTTACAGAAGAAGATCACCAATATGTGCTGCCACAAAGAAGTACCAGGGGAGTTCCCCCACAAAGATATTCACCTGAACATAGACCACGGTCTTCTAGATACCCTGTGGGTAATATGGTAAAGGAAAACCTGTCTGAAAAGGCTACAGCATTCTTATGTAATCTCTACAGGGAATAGATCCCACGAACGGCTCAAGAGGCCATGGAAATCGAGGAATGGAGGAAAGCTATGAGTGTAGAGATGGATGCATTGGCAAAAAATAACACTTGGGAGAAGTGTGAACTACCCCAAGGCACGAGACCAGTAGGGTGCAAGTGGGTTTTCACTATCAAGTACAAAGCAGATGGGATGGTGGAAAGATACAAGGCCCGTCTCGTTGCAAAGGGGTACACCCAGACCTATGGGATCGACTACTCTGAGACGTTCTCTCCAGTAGCAAAACTTGATACGGTGCGGGTTCTTCTCTCAGTGGCAGCTAACCAGGATTGGCCATTACATCAGTTCGATGTAAAGAATGCGTTCCTGCACGGGGAACTGACAGACGAGGTATATATGGAGGCTCCTCCAGGCTTCTCAGATAATTTCGGAACAAATGAGGTCTGCAGGTTAAAAAAGGCATTGTATGGGCTTAAACAATCCCCGCGTGCGTGGTTCGGAAGGTTCACTGTAGCTATGAGAAAGTACGGATACAGACAAAGCAACTCAGATCACACCCTATTTCTAAAGAACCGGGAAGGCATGATAACTTGTCTGATCATCTATGTGGATGATATGATCATCACCGGAAGTGATAAGGAGGAAATAGAGCAGCTTAAAGAGAATTTGTTCAAGGAATTTGAGATGAAGGATCTAGGGGGTCTGAAATACTTCTTAGGGATAGAAGTGATGCGATCCAAACAAGGAATTTTTATTTCACAAAAGAAGTATGTTCTAGATCTTCTAGCAGAGACCGGGCTACTAGACTGCAAACCAGTGGATACTCCAATTCAGATAAACCACCGACTCAGGATAAATGAGGATGGAAAGCTAGTGGAAAGAGAACGATATCAGCGGTTGGTTGGGAAACTGATTTACCTATCCCACACTAGGCCGGACATCGCCTATGCTGTAGGAATAGTCAGTCAATTCATACACCAACCTCAGAAGGCCCATATGGAAGCAGTGATAAGGATAATTAGGTACTTAAAAGGCTCCATAGGGAGTGGGACCATGTTTGGCAGGCATGGACACTTGAAGATTGAGGCTTACACTGACGCTGATTGGGCTGGCAACCCGAATGACAGACGGTCCACCTCAGGATTCTTTACTCTTGTCGGAGGAAATGTGGTAACATGGAGGAGTAAGAAGCAGAAAGTCGTAGCTCTTTCCAGCGCCGAAGCAGAATTCAAGGGGATTGCAAAGGCTGTAACCGAAATCATCTGGCTAAGGAAACTAATGGCAGAAATTGGGATGACTCCAGAAGAGCCCGGGCGGTTAAAATGTGACAATAAGGCTGCAATCAGTATTTCTGAGAACCCTGTGCAGCATGATAGAACTAAGCATGTGGAAGTTGATAGGCACTTCATAAAGGAGAAGATTGAAGATGGCACCATTGAGCTTCCGTTCGTAAGGTCTGAAGACCAGCTAGCTGACATTCTCACAAAAGCTGTTACCGAGCACATATTCAAGACAACTTTGGACAAGCTAAGAATCGGGAATCCGATTACATAGCTTGAGGGGGAGTGTTAGGAAATAGACTGTAATTTAGGAGAGTTTTCCTTTTATATGAGATACCCTAATCCCTGACTTGTAGGGATTATTAGGTTAAATATTTCTCTCCTTGTACTGAGTTGGTACGACAATGAATACAATTCCCATCTTTTCTTCTTTACGTGCCTTAACAAATGTCTTCGTATTTTCCTAATGTTTGTTGGGTTTGGTATGGATGTTTCCATTATTTTTAATTTGCCCCCTTTATTATATGTCTATTACCACTTTTCCTCCCTAAAACTATGAAACGTGCATCTAATGTTCCCTTTGTTTTATCAAAATTTCTAATATATTTGGAGAAATGCCTTTTCTTTTTTTTCAATTTAGAAAACTTAACGAATTGAAAAATATACCTAAAAACAAAAAATAAAATAAATCGATAAATTAATTTTATTTTTAAGTATTACTGTTACTAAAGAATTGACAATAACAATGCTTTCTTAAAATGAAAATATTCAAATAATTATAAAATTAAATGTTAGATAATGATGAGTAATTACTTTATATATTAAATTTATCTTTTTAAATAATTAGTTATATACAGAATGCACCTATAATGACGACGATTATTACCAATATAATCTACATTAAATATATTTTAATTTTAATATCTTCATACACTACTAGGTAAGAATCAAAATATAAATATAAGTATATAACACAAGGGATCTTTATCTAATGGTTACTGATAAAATCATAAGAAGCGGACTGTACTTGATTCTTTAAAAAACAGGAGTACAGAACCTAATTATTTAAAAGGAATAAATATTTTGAATATCATGTACTATCGCGATTTTTGAAATTTCCATCCTGAACTATAAAAAGTTGACATTTGCATCGTCAACTATTGTTTTTTTAACAAATTGCAACCTGATTCCACTCATCGTGTGACATGAGTGGAATCAGGTTGCAAATTGTTAAAAAACAATAGTTGAGGATGCAAACGTCGACTTTTTATGGTTAGGATGTAAATTCCAAAAATCGAGATAGTACAAGATGTTCATAATATTTATCCCTGTTTAAAAATACCTTTGTAAAGAGTTTTAGTTGTCCCTCGATTTGAACACATTTAAATGAGATATAAAACAAAAAAATATATAAATGTAAATTTTGCCATTATTATTATTATTAAAATTTTCTGCAAGGGGGCAAATTGACACAAAATAAAATTAAGAGGGGCAAATTGAAATGACCTTCAACGATTGTACCCATAGTTCCATTTTGGACATGGCATATCATATATGAAGCAGAGCGACAGGAAATGAATGTCGCATTCTTTAGAAACTCCGCTATGCTCATTTTCGCATTCAATAAATACACCTGAAAAACCTCTCATTTCATCTCTCTAGGGTTTTGTTGTCCATTTATGTTGAAGCTACTCCGGAATTATTCACGGATTATCTTGCTTCTTTGAGAAATGGCGTTCTCCTCCTCGCTCGTGAGATCTGCACCGTCCCCCGTCCTCGACGCCGACGCTTTCCGGCAGTCCCGTAGATCCACGGTGAGAATTTCTGCTTTGAACCGCCATTAATATCTCCTAGGATTCAACTTTGATAAGATGTTTATCAGTTTCTAGCGTCCTTTTCCCCAATTAATTTCTTCTTCCCCTGCATGTTTGTTGTTGCTTTAATTTGGACATCCTGCCGAATTTTTCCTCTAATGTAATGATATTCCCAATTTTGTCGATTTTCTTTTTTTGGTTTTATTTATTTTTGTCTGAGATTCCGATGGTCGGAGTGCCTTAGCGGTAGAATGTAGATGATTAAACGGATGGATTGCGATAGCTGTAGTAATCTATAGAAGTAAAAGTTTCATTCAACTTGTAAGGATGACATGGTTCAGCAAGTATATGAGAGTAATGCGTTTTCCCTTGCTGATCTATAAACTATGCACTTGAAAGTGGCAAAAGAACAATTCATGATCACTTCATCACTTGTCTTCCCGTCTTGTTGACTGTTTGTCTGTTGCTCACCTAGTAATTTAGTTGTATTTAATATGATATTATACGTAATTTTATTGTTTATCTTAGATATCACAAGGGCGTCATGATCTCAAGGTTAATGTTGTGAAGCTCCAGTCAAGCATCTTTGGAATTAACATTCCAGTAGATTCATCTTCATCACAGTGAGTGATACACAACCCCCATCTTCAGAGATGACACTCTACCTAGACATGAAATTGAAACTAATGCTAGTGCTTTACTGTGTAGGAAGCTTACAGCCCGTAGCATTCAGGCTATCAGAGCAACAGCTACAGAAATACCTCCAACAGTGCCAAGTAAGGCAAATACTCCCTGGCACTTAAAAGAATTTTTGATCCATTTTTTATTAAGAGTTTGAAAAGCTATATTCTGCATGTTAATGGTTCAGAATCAAGAACTGCCTGGAAAACAAAGGTCGGCATCAATGGTATGTTTCTGTCATCCGTATCATCTTATTTTGTTACCTTTTATATAATCCAGTTCTGCTTTTCAACTTAGTCATACCTGTAACTTGCACTTTTTGGTTATTTCTCAAAGTTGGACATATCGAGGCTTAATTAGTTAATGTTAATTTGTTGTACATTAATTTGTTACCTGCCACTTGCCAGTTTCTTGCACTGGAAAAATCATAATTTTACTTTATATGAATGAGGATTTTTAGCCAGTTCTATTGCTGGAAAAGCAAGAGGACAATATCTTACCAAGATGCTTCAATCCTGCAGGTTTTGGACGTATAGGTAGATTAGTTTTACGCATTGCAACTTTTAGGGATGATATTGAGGTGGTGGCTGTTAATGACCCTTTCATTGATGCGACATAAATGGTGAGTTTTCTTGTCAGTTCTCTATTTCAGTATTCTAGCTCCTTGAATGATTAGCAGGCTAAATGCTTTGGTAACTGTCTCTTGAGGGTTTTGTTGCAACATTTCTCCAAGGGGTCCCTGTTGGGCAACTTTACTGAATTACCTGAACTGCAAATTCGAAATGTTTTGTTAATCCTCTCAGGCATACATGTTTAAGTATGATTCGACCCATGGACTTCACAAGGGGACCGTCAGAATGGTAGATGATTCCACTTTGGAAATAAATGGAAAGCAGATCAAAGTTAGCAACAAAAGGTAACTCCAAATATTTAGTTGTTCTGGTTAAGAGTGGTACATTATGCTATGTTTCACTAAACCACCTATCCATTGATACAGAGACCCAACAGATATTCCCTGGGGTGACTATGGGGCTGAGTATGTTGTCGAATCTTCTGGAATCTTCGTAACTATTGAAAAAGCCTCATTACACAAAAAGGTTAGTCACGGGGCTGGAATTTTAAATTCATCTTTGGCTATCTCCTGTAAGACGATTCTCATTAAACTTTGTTGTGTAGGGTGGTGCTAAGAAGGTTGTAATCTCTGCTCCTTCGGCTGATGCTCCTATGTTTGTGGTTGGCGTAAATGAGACGACTTACAAACCAAGCATGGATATTGTCTCCAACGCTAGCTGTACCACCAATTGCCTTGCTCCTCTGGCCAAGGTACTTTTGAACCTATGACACTTAGCAGAAAAAACTAATTATGAGCCTACTTATATTTGAACCCATGAGTTGTGATTATTAAGTTTAGACAATTTCTTATACATGACAGGTAGTACATGAAGAATTTGGTATTTTAGAAGGGTTGATGACAACTGTGCATGTCACAACAGGTATGTACTAGGAGTTCTATGATTGCTCATTTTATCTGTTATGCTTAGCCATGGATCATGTTTGTCACATTTTTTTTTTTTAAATAATAATTTTAGCCACATAGAAGACAGTTGATGGTCCTTCAATGAAGGACTGGAGAGGTGGTCGAGGAGTAGGGCAGAATATCATCCCTAGTTCCACTGGCGCTGCAAAGGTACGACTTATGAGGCAGTGTCCAATTACAAATCCTTTCACCTGCATATTTCTGCTAAAACTTAATTCTACTTAAAGCAACATTTTAGGCTGTTGGAAAAGTTCTGCCAGAACTTAATGGCAAGCTCATAGGGATAGCCTTTCCGTGTTCCCACACCAAATGTCTCTGTTGTAGACTTAACCTGTCGACTTGAGAAGAGTGCTTCTTATGACAATGTGAAAGCTGCAATCAAGTATGTGAATCCCATCTCTGTTTTTTCATCCGTGAATGGAATTTCAGTATTCTTCATTCACATGCTATGATAATTTATGGAAAAACATCAGGTATGCATCTGAGGGTCCATTAAGAGGCATTCTTGGATACACAGATGAAGATGTTGTTTCCAGTGATTTTGTTGGTGACTCGAGGTATGTACATTTCCAACCTAGTCCCCAAGAAAAACCTCACTTAGTTGTATTATTTATTCCAGTTTCTTATCTTTGTATTTAGTTCGATTGGAACATTTCATCATTTTTTCTTGGCTTTGTCATTGAAGGTCGAGTATGTTTGATGCTAAGGTTGGCATCGGTCTGAGCAAGTCGTTCATGAAACTGGTCTCTTGGTATGATAATGAGTGGGGTTACAGGTATACTATCTCTCTTCACCTCTCTCTCTCTCTCAAACATACACACACACACACACACACACACGGAGTTTGGACCGTGACATGGCTATTTTGGTGTTCGTTTTGCAGTAATCGGGTACTGGACCTGATAGAGCATATGGCTTTGGTGGCAGCCAACAAGTAGATCTTGCTACTGAAAAGTTCTTTTCCTTTTTTTTTTTTTTCTTTGGGTCTTGAGCAAAGAGTGTGGATTGGAGTGTAGTTGCAATTTTAGCTGCGTTTTGTGCCTGCAGTTAAAATGGTCAGCCCGTTTTTCGTGATCACATTAACCCAATGAAGCCAGATGAAGGGCTTAAAAAATAATGTACTTGTACTATTCGAGTTCAGAAACTCATTACCCATGTATTAATTTGTTGTATGTCCGACACCTATATCTCTTTTACTTTACCCGTATAACTACAATAAGTACCCTCTAAATTGTTCTTTAAGTAATGAATTTCAATTAAGTACGCATTTTTAGAAGGTTTTCTTGTCCACTGGTTTTTTATGTGGGGGAACCAATTGACTGATATACTAGACCTAAATGGAGCATAATTATGCTAAGAATTTTTTGTGAGCTAGATATATACCGATCTATAATGCAGGGAACACCATATACTGATATAAAACGAATAAGATGATAAGAATTTTTTTGTGAACTATCGATATAAAATGAATCCAATGGCAAGATATTTTCATAAAATTTTGTGTGATGGGTGTTCGATACAGAATCACAAACATAAATCACATAATAAGATGATAGCTGGAAGACTTTTCAAAATAGGTTTACTTTTCAAAAAGAATTGTAAAACTAGGGTAAGACGTTAATTCAAAAAACGTCTTCCAAAATTTCATGACACAGTTGATATTTTCTTACAAATCAATACTAATAACTTTTGAATATTATATTTTCAACCACAATACTTTTTATGAAAAAATATACTGAATATTTAACAGATCTATACGAAGAATATAATAATCATAAAAACTTATACTTAATAGCTAGAAATAATGGACACTGGTATATCACGAGATATCATGAATATCGAGCAGAATATTATCAAGAACAAATACAAAAGACTATTTCAATACTAAAACGATTTGAAAAATAAAATGGATAAACAAAGAAAAACCAAAAACGATATAAGAAAATTGGGAAAGAAATTAGAAGTTGCAACAAAATACGATTCTATTATGAAAGAAATTTTTATATATCCTAATGAAATAAAAAATATAACAGACAATGCTAAACAAATTAATATAATAAATACAAAATTAATAGAAAAAATATATCAACGAGAAATGAATGGATCAATATAATAAACAGTTAAAACGAACAGAATTAAGATTAATACATCATATAATAAAACAAGAAACTTTAGTTTTAAACTCAATAACTAATCCAACAAACTATAAAATTCAAGAAGAAATTCTTAATAGTAGGAAACAAAGAGAAAGACAACTTATAAAAAATGAAATATACACTCCAGTTAATTTAATAAAATTAGAAAAATACATGAAATGGTTAAAACAACATAATGAAAAAACAGAAGAATTTAGAGAACAAACTGAAAATACACTAAAATGGTGCAAGAGACTAAGAACTAAAATAAATATACTTTCATCAGCATGAATTTCACACAAGAATTACAAAAATTCGTAGAAACATTAAACGATCAAGTACAATCTTTAAATAATACAGTACAAACATTAACAAAACAATTAATAATTACTAACGAAAAAATGTCTCAACGTGAAAATACTATTACAAACATTAATACTAATCAAGAAATAGAATCATATTATAAAATTGATCACAACATTTTCTCTTGTCATCAGGAGGGGGGAGAATATCCACATTTATTTCACACTACTGCAAACCCACAATTAAACACCATTATAGATATGTTACAACAAATTCTTTTAGATAAAAAACAAAATGTTATAAATGAAATAGATAATACGCAAGAAATTTTAGATAAACTCCTACGAGAACTTAGAGGAAAACAAGTGGAAAACCAAATTGGTACATCTGAAGAAAAACAAATAATACTTCCTATGTCAAACTGTCAGGAATTATTAAAACAACTCAAAGAAGTAATTATACGAAAATAATATTCTAGACATATAACTATTACTGATCTTGAAACATATTTTGGAAACAAAAATCTCAAACCTTTTCAAATAGAAGCTCCACGATTATAATGGAAACTTTGGATTTAGAAGAAAAAATTACAGAATTAAACAATTTATTGGAATCATTAAAAATAGTTGATGAAAAAAATAAACAAAATCATACATTAGAAGCTATAAAACCAGAAGTAGAAAACGAAGAAGTGATATATGGATATGAGTCATCAGAAGACGATGTGTTAGGAATGGAACACGAATTAAAACAAGAAAAAGATAAGAAAGATATTCCAGAAGCAAGTAATACAAATAAGGAAGAAGAATTTGAATGCTATCAAGAAGACAGATATACTAATCCTTTAAAAAATACAAGTATACAATATAATTTTAGAAAAGGATATATTCCAAATAAAAAAGGAAGATGGTCTAAAATACCTGAACAATATATACCTACAAAGGGAATATTAGGAGTCGATGGAATATTAAATTTAGACTGTGTTACAAATAAATCAACACTTATTACCGAATGGGCACATAAATTAGGACTAATCCTAGAAACTGAAGATAGATTAAGACAAGGAAATTTTAAAACAATATTTAATTTTGTACTATATAAAACAGTAGGAAATGTAACACACTTTTTATCTACATTATCAGAAGAACAAAAAACACTCTTAAGAGGAGAAGACTCTGTAAAAACTATTTGGAATATAGTTGAAAAAATATATTCAGAATTTATTGGAATACCTATACAAAATTCAGGATTTTTTGTATCAGACAGAGAACAAGATAGAGCAGCATTCCATTTAGCCAATACACAAAAATTAGATATGTGTGCTATAGAACACTTTAACTGCGAATACAATATGTATTACTATAGTTTAAACAGAGAAAACAGAGAAAAATACCTATCATTATACTTCAATAAATTACCCTACCCAGTAGGACAAATAGTATATGCAGAATTTAAGAAACAAGTAAATAAAGGTTTTGTTTCAGAAACATTAGGAGGAGCACAAATTGTAGTAGAACAATTTATAGGAGACAAATGCTATGAAAGAGAATTACACAATGCAGTTAAAAACAAAGTCACGATATGTTGTGAGGGAAATCCTTTAGTACCTCAACAATACGGAGAAAGTCCATACATAATTCGACCAAACAAAAAAAGAAAATACAAGAGAAAAGATAAAAGATATAGATGGAGAAAGAAACCTAAAAGATGGATTGATAATAATAAACATAAATTTCAAAAAAGAAGAAGACGTTTCTTTAAAAAGAAAGAATACAAACCAAAACAAAAATACTGTCCAGAAGGAAAGAAAAAATGTCAATGCTGGCTTTGCCATGAAGAAGGACACTATGCAAGAGAATGCCCTAAACAACAAAGACAATCTGGAAAAAGATTACATATACTTCAAGTAGCTCAAACATACGATCTAGAACTAATAGAAGAAGACTATTCTGATTTGGAAAACATATATGAAATAGAAACAGTTACAGAATCAGAAAATGAATATAGTTCTGATTTTTAAATGAAAAACTCTAACGCTACATTCATAGAAGTAAAAATAAAAAATAAAACAATTAAAGCATTTATAGATACAAGAGCAAGTTTATGCTTTGCTTCATTAGCTCTTAATATATTCAAATGGAAAAAACTTAAACAACCATTAAAAATAATGATAGCAGATGCAAGTCATTATTATATTTGGTACGCCACATACTTAGAAAAAGCTTGGATACAAGGATATTGTTTTACTATACCATCCATATACAGACATGAAACAGGATTACCATTCATCCTAGGAAATAACTTTTTAAAACTATATAGACCTTTTTGTCAAGATTTAAAATACATCACTTTAAAATCACCTGTTAATGAAAAACTATCTCAAAAGAGTGAAAGTGTTGAAATACCTATAGTAAGGATTGAAGACAGAAGTAATCTTATTGATAAAATAGATTATTTAATCAATCATGAATTAATATTTTTCATAAAAACAAATCTTGAAAAAAAAAAAATAGAAGAAATTTTAGACTCTGTCACTAGTGAAGATCCTTTAGACAAAGATAAAAATAATAATTATATGATAGTTGAAATCAAACTTAAAAATCCTTTAGATGAAGTAAATGTCAAAAATAATATACCTTATTCTAAAAGAGATATTGATGAATTTAAAGAAGAATGTAAACAATTTTTGGAAAAAGGATTAATTTCTGAAAGTAAAAGTCCACACGCAGCACCTACATTTTATGTAGAAAATAAAAATGAAATAAAACGAGGTAAACGACGAATGGTCATAAATTATAAACAACTAAATGAGAAAATCGTAGGAGACGCTTATAAACTGCCTAGACTTGATTATATTAAAGATAGGTTAAAAGGAAAAACATGGTTTAGTACATTAGATGCTAAATCAGGATACTGGCAATTACGATTGCATGAAGATACAAAACCCCTAACAGTTTTTACATGTCCTCCACAGAAACATTACTAATGGAATGTTTTACCATTTTGTTTGAAACAAACACCATTATTAACTTTACTTTAAGTCTTTTTCTACTTTTTTGACTTTTTGTAAATGAAAACGCGTCTGTAACAGTGAGTCGAGTGCCTATATATTGGCCTCAATGTAGTATGTAATATTTAAACTTTAATGGAAAGAAAAAGATCATGCGTTGATAAAAAAACTCTTTGAGTTTTAAGTCTTTGAGCTTTTCTTTTCTGTTGGCCTCACGCCTGAATAGCAGAACTATACACAACCATACACAACCAAACAATTCTCATACCAAAATCAAACATATACTTCGAAGAAAGATGAACAGGTAACATGGAGTGCATGAAGACAGTAGACAGGAATACACAAACAGGTAAACAATACAAACTTTGTTCTGAAATTACTATTTATACTTTTATATACTAGAATTTATACATATGGAGACTAGTTTAATAGATCAAATTGAACACTTTGAAACAACTGAAGAATACGAATATTTTTCTCAAGATATTGTTATAGACAACAAAAAATTAAACTAAGTTAGAAGAAAAGTGTTAAACTTAATCGATGGATAAGATATGAAAACAGATTTAAAAACAAAACTGAGCAGAAAAAACATTATATTATATGAAAATTTTACATGTGAAACACCTATTGAAATTTCTACAACAAAAGGAACACAGGCTATTTCATTGATAAACAAAGCTGATATAATTCAGAAAATAAAAAAAGCAAAACATACACCTAGTGAAATAGGATATATACATATTTCTACAATACAGATACTAATTAAGAGTACATTTGCTGAAGGAATAAACTCACCCATAAAACTAGCTATATGTGATGATAGAATTATGAACATAAAAGATAAAATACTTGGAATAATTGAAGGAAACCTTGCTTATACTAAACTACTTTTTAATGTAGCTTTACACTACGCTATACCACTAGTAACAGAAAAACTAGATAAATCTTTAAACATTGCTTATAAATTCGAAAGACAAGATTTAATGGAAACAAACGACTATCCATTTTCAATAACATACACCATTGGATATGCACTGACAAACAACCATCATAGTATACAATTTAAAAACACAGATAAAATATATATGGAAGATATTTTTCGAGAAGTTTCTCGTATAAAATATATACCAAAGACACCTATTATACAACATGCTAATACTAATGTTTTTCAAAACAAAACACCTAAACTTTTAAAAAGTAAAAGCACATGTTATACATATCTACCACCAAATCAAAGAACTAATGAAACTAGTACACGGGCCTCTATTAAAAACTTTAAAGAAGAGGGATCTTCTAATGAAATAACTGAAAACGAATTCACACAATTAGCCGATCAAATGGCTAAATTAACCACAACTATCAAGGAAACACTCTGAGCCTTTCTGGTATCAGAGCCCGCATACGATTCTAAAAACAATGAGTCAACAATTAAAATACTGGTTATTTAAATCTTTAATACAAATTGAAGAAGATATGCAAATGATTGAGATATATGAGAAACACGAATATTTTGAAAAAGCATGGAAAGAATACTGTAACTTTTTAAAATTAAAACACATAAAAAAGATACTTTTATCTTTAATATATGCTTAAAATAATGGAAAGATTTAATTATAAAGCTAGAATAACACGAGATATACAAAGAGATAGAAGAACGAGTTATTATAAACGAATATCTGGTTAAAATGGCATACCATGATTTAAAATACAATAAAGATTTATCATTAAGAACTCAAGAAATAATGATAGAAACTGTAAATGCAGATTTAATAAACATAAAAAGAAAAAGAGATACAGTATATCAAATGACATACGCTTAATTATGAGTTATAAACCAAAAATAGAAATAGATACTATAACAAAAGAAATACAACAAGTAAAACAAATTATGAAGACTAAAAATATTAAACAAATGAGAAAAAATTTGGAAACATCTTTACAAAAAGAAGAAATATATAAGAAAAATTATAAAAAACAATAAATAAAAATATATTAAACAGAGATACAATTATACAAGGTATAAAAGACCAAGGAAAAATAATAAATCACATAAATAAAAAAATTATAGAAAAAATACATGAAAGAGAAATTAATGGATCAAATTAAAAACATTTATAAACTATGGGTCTTAACTATAAATATACAAAAAAGGTAAAAACAAAGACTTTGATAAAGACGTTAATAGAAAAAACGTCTTATACTAAAATTGAAAACATATATAAAAATATACTAGTTTTATAATGATTATAAAAAACAACACCACATTTATAATTTCACCTGATAGCTGCATGATTTTTCTTTCTTTTTATAAGAATTTTGTAGGTCAAAAGCGTCTGCTATAGGTTTGACTTATAAAAATAGATGATGTAATAGAAATGTCTGTAGGCGAGAGGCGTGACGTAACGAATAGTAACAAACGTAGAAAACGATGGATGGATAGGTGGGGTGACTGGGTTGAAGCAGGTTGTGGCACTTGTAGCGGTGCATGAGCTAAGCCTGCAATTTGTCCATCACCCTCAAATACGTGTCCACAAACACCTACTTATATATCTCCCACAATTTTACACTCGGATTCAACATATACGTATATACATAGATTAACTATTTACAAGCATTACCTTTATAATACTGCGAGCTCCCAAAACAGCAGGCATGGGCTCCAAGCTTCTCTTCACCTCCCTCTGGCTACTGCTGCTCTTCTTCAACACTCGTAAGTAAAATATCCCCCCTATAATCAGTCCTCTTATCTGCATTTCTTTTTCAAATTCCCAATACAGATGTATACATATTTCTAAAAATATTATTTTATCGTATCCAAGGGCGATGTCATATTTAGAGAAGTGGGGTCAATTAAAAAAAATTAGTTAGGTATTTATATATTTTTTATACGGACAATTCCTCAAAAATCCCCAAGTGTAAACTGAATTTCCTTTTCACTCCCCAATTTTGAAAAAGTTCCTGTTCACTCCCCAATTGAAAAACAAAATTTCTTTTCACTCCCCAAGGTTGTATAATAATTCAGGAATTGCGTATAAAAATCCCGGAATCTCGTATATACGAGATTCCGGGATTTTTATACGCAATTCCCTAAAAATTGTACGCAATTCCTAAAGACAATGTACGAACATGTACTGTTTGTGGGGACCTAAAAGGAATTTTGTTTTTCAATTGGGGATTGAATGGGAACTTTTTCAAAACTGGGGACCTAAAATGAATTTTTTCAACTTTTTGGTACTATTCAAAGATTTTCCCTTTTTTATATGTTTTTATTTTAAGAATAGTTTTTTTGACCCCATATAAAAATGAAAAAAATTGTATTGACCCCCTTAAATTTAAAACTTAATTAAAAAAAAGTACATGACACAAAAAATAAAAATAAAAATCTATTTGATGATATTATTTCTAACAGTTTTGTAGTATTTAAAAAATCAATTTCTGCTTAAATTGAGAAAAAATAGGCTAGAATCTAGAAGCAATGCTTTTAGATAGATTATACAGTTTTCTCTGAATTAATTTAAAATTCTATTTTAACAATAATATCCTAATTAAAATACTACATATTCTTAAATTTACATTTTACCTACAAATACAACTCCATGGTCATTAAATTTTTTCCTTTTCTTCTCTTCATATCTTTTTTTTTCTCTTCTCATCGAAAAATCTGCAATTACAAGGAAAAGTCTCTTTTCTTATTTTTATAAATTTATAAATAAAGGTACATTTAGAATAATTCTACGTTTGATTAATTACAAATAATGTTATACAAAATTATAATAATTTTTATATTAATATAATACTTAAATCATATATAATTCCCATTATATTTCAAAATATTTTAGGGTAAATTAGTAATTTCATAAAAGTTAAAAGTGACTATCCACTTTTATTTTTCCGCTTATCATTCCTTTTTTCCAAATACTCACTGTAATTTTTTACAACTTTCACTTTTGTTTTAATATAAAATAGAGTTTGCAAACATCCCCTTAAATATGGATGTATTTAGTACAAATAAAATATGATAGAGAATAATTATAAAAAAAATATTTTAGACAAAATGTTTTATTTTTTAATAATATATATATATATATATATATATATATATATATATATATATATATATTGTTAGTAGTTAAAATTTTAAGATAATTTGAAAATAAATATTTTAAATAAAATATTTTATTTTTTAGTAGTTAAATTGTTTTGACCCACTATCCTACAATCCTGAGTCAGCCCCTTGTCCCTCCTCACGTAGAAATTTCAAGAGAAAATTCATGTTGTTATATCCATATTGTGTGTATCCGTATTCGTGCATCATAATTTTTGATTCATTTGTGTATATATAAATTTGCAGGAGACGGTAATGGGATGATAATGAAGGTTGATGCGAGGACTTGCGAATCGCAGAGCCACGGGTTCAAAGGGACGTGCTTAAGCGAGCGCAACTGCCGCCTGGTGTGCAAGAATGAAGGGTTTCCCGGCGGCAAATGCGTTGGCGTTCGCCGCCGCTGTTTCTGCACCAGGCCCTGCCCGTAATCATCCTCCTCAATTATTAATATTTGAAGTCTTGTCTTCTGGGAAATTATCTTGCGCTCTATCATGGTGGTGTGGGTGTGGGTGTTACGATGAATAAATTCTGTTGTTAGTTCGTGTAGGTGATGTGTAACTTTGTTGTATGTAATATATAATATATGTGAGAGAGAGATTATGAAGTGCAAATTAATGAATTTCCTGAGGTTTGAAGTTATTTTATTCATGTTTCATCAGATTCAGATGGGACTGATGTAAGTATGTAACCTTTTACGTACTTTCTATTCATGTTTCATGAGATCTATAACCGAAATAATTAGGTTAGGGGGGACGGTTTTGTTAATTCACATAAACTTAGTACCGCACTTGTACATGTGATAATTTTGTTCCGAACCTGATTTGGCCAAATTAATATAATAAGGGAGTGAGTATTCAAGGCGTGTGGTATCGAATGACAAGTGTAATATATTTGTTCTATTAATTGGTTGAATTACGAGAAGAGCGTAATAGATTGAAACGAGGCTCGAGGGGAAGTTTTATTTTTTTGTTTGAGGGGGAGTTTTGTTTTTTTCTCTTGCCCATCGCGCCTAGGGTCGTGGTTTTTTTCTTGCCCATCACGCCTCTGCGGGGTAGAGAAATATGCCTAGAATAGAACCTGACACCATGATGAATTATATGTTTGACCTAACTCATCCCAAAAACTAGCTTTTGAGAAGATGATTGCCAAATCATTATATATTAAATTCTATATATTTAATTAATCGATGTGGGATACTTGACAGAGGCCGAACTAAAATTTTATTCAACGTATATACTCCCACATTCAAGTTAATGAAATATTACAAATGAATTGAGTAATAACTGAGTAATAACCGTGCCTTTGTGTATCTAGTGATGAGAAGGCGATCAATATATTTTTTTTAACATGCATATTCACGTGGTTAGAAAGATTCAAATATGGATCATTATTTTCGATTTTTTTTTTAACCAGTTGGATCAATTCCTATTGACAAAACAATCAACATGCATGGTGATATGAGATTGCACCACATTAAATTTTGATTAGATTCGATCAAGTCGGATTTGAGATAAAATTTTCCATAATACAAACATAAAATTGTCTACTCGGAGTATCAATTACCCTTACTCCTTGAAGGTTGCTTAGCAGCATTATTAGATTAAAAAAGCTTGAAATGTAAAAAGTCTTTACTATATAAATGATTTGCAACAAATAGGATAATGTTTATTTTCACATTCCATAGTATATATTCCTGGAAATAGTTATGAATGCAGATTCATACTCTGATGAAACCCAATTTTCAGTGTAAATTAAAGCCACACGAGGTGCCAATTATAATATGAGATAATTGCAAACAACTCCTTGAGATATGACGAAAATAAGGATTTCTTCTTGAAATTTGAGAAATCACGAATAACCCATAAGGTTTACACTCTCTCTCACAAATTATCCCAAATATTAATAGTGGTGTTTGACGTGGGCCAATCCGGTACCGTCACGCTAGCACCATGTGGACCACTACCCGCATGCCACGTGGAGTAAAGGACCGGTCAAACGTGCCATGTAAGCATCCAAGTCGGACGTCACGAGGGCAAAACCTTCAAGAAGGCAAATGCTGACCATTCGACATCATCGACCCGACTATCCTCAAGACCAGTCGAAGTACAATCGACCAAGTCCAAGGTAAGTCGGCGGAAACTCGATCGTGTTGTTACCAGGTCGAATTTAGGTCGACCCTCCCTGGACCCACTCCGCCGTTTCAAGCATTTAATGAGGCCTGACAGGCCGTACGGAGCAGGTGACACATTTAATGTGCCTGCAGGTTGCACTGTACAGGTAATCATTACCCCAGTAGTTATAAATACCCCCTTCATAAATGCCATTCACAACAGACAACCACCACATTCACAGCGCACAAGTCAACTCGATAAGCTCTCAACCATTCGACACTGACTTGAGCGTCGGAGTGCCGGCAAAGGGAACAACCCCTCCCGTCCTTTGTCGGTCCGTAGCTCACGTTTGCTACCTCTCTCCCAGGTCAACTCTAATTCGAGCTCCACCACGTCAACAAATTCTAAGTGGTCCAGTCAGCCGTTTCGAGACATGTTATCAATCCGAAATTCGACACGATCAGTGTTAAATTTTGATGACATCAGCAAAATTATTTTTAAAAATTCCAATCTTAATTACCCTTAGGGGTAAATTATAATAATACTGAAAATATGATGATATATTTGCAATATTAGTTAAATTTGTATTTTTTAATTTAAAAAAATATTATATTTATATTCTATCTATAAGTATATACCGAAAAAGATATTTCATGCATATTTATTCCATACCTTATGTTTATGTTTTAGTTTTATGTATATTTTGCATAAGTTTATTTAAACTTATTTGTTTGACAATAATATTTTTTTTAAAATCTGGAATAGAAAATTATAACAAACACACCAAAATAATCAATGCATTAGCAAATTTACATAAATATCCATTATAATTATTTTAAAAAATATTTCAAATGTTGGTGATTCCTAATGCATGTACCTTACATACAAAGAATAATATCCCAATATAAACATACATGCGCCCAACATAAAAAAAATTTAATAACATTCATAAACAGGGATAATACATGGCTACCAAAATCCAACCTTTCTTCTTTTTGCTCCTCCTCCTTGCTTTTGGTAAGTCTAATCCTTTCTTCTTCGTTGGTTTTTCCCCTTGTCAATTGTAACTCAATTACGCCATTGGTTGGTAAAAAAAGAATTATATTTTAACGGTGCGACACCATTCTAATTTATAATAAAATATTATAAAAATGTGTAACTTAATTATAAAAATAAATTTACAATTGAGAAATTATAAATAATTAAAGTGTTCCTTTTATTTTTATATTTGTTCGTTTATTTTTCATAATTTAACAATGCATGCAATCATGCATTAGTTTTTGTTTTCTCTCTCTCTCCCTCCCCCTTGCACCATTGTTGTTTTCTCCCTCCTAATAATTAATATATTAATTTCTATTTTAATAACCGTTTTTACTGATATTTATTTATTAATAAATAATTATATTAAAAATAATTATAAAATATATATTAACATAATAAATTTAATTGTAGTATATATTTAAAAAATCACACGCACGTAAAATTAGTAGGTTGATTGAATTCTGGGGTGTGAAATAGTCATTGATATTTTACGTATTAATTAAATTATCACCGAATTATTCTTTTTTGTTTTATAGATAATTTTCATGGATCGAGTCGGGATGAACAACTTAGGATGTAAAACCTTTTTTATTAATAGTAGTTCTGGTTTCTATAGATTCAAATTCAAAATCTCTGATTAAACTAACACAATGCCGAATTACTAAATTACACCATTTGATGATACCCAATTATGAGCATCAATCACGGAGTGGTAAACCAAGGCATGCATTTCACTACAACATTATTTGACTCTAATTTATTTATTTCATGAAAACCAAAATTAATTAATGCAGAGGAGATGATGATTATGCGAGTTGAATCGGGCCTATGCGAGGCTAGTAGCCTAGTAGCACTTCCTTTAGAGGGCTTTGTTTCAGCGATAGAAACTCAGAAACTCTGGGACTGTTTGTGAGAAAGAAGGCTTTGTAAATGGAAACTGCAAATTCTTGAAGTGCATATGCAGTAAGGACTGCAACACAGGCGGCGGAGGCGGGCCTCCCGACGGTGGTGAGGGCGGCGAGGGGCCATCAGGTGACGGCGGGGCTCTCCCGGAGAAAAAGAAACCGGCGTTCTGAACAGAAAATTTTTGCTCAATTAGTGCTAAATAATTGTAGTGTTTATGCGCATTAAAAAGAATTGTAAAAAGGATGGTTGAGTAATACATGATATAATTTATTGTTTTGAATCAATATTGGAATTAATTGATTTGATTATTATATAATTCACCCATTGAACTTAGCAAATTACCCTAAAAAATTCCTACAATATCCATATTAAAATTTAGGGATAATTACATTTTTCGTCATCCAACTTTACCACTTATTCTCTTTTAGTCCCCCACTTTCCAATTTGACAATTATGGTCACTGAACTACCACTTTTTTTACACATTTGGTCCTGCCGTCAGTCTGGGCGTTAAAAGAAACGGAAACCTAATTCCTGGTGAATTTTGGCGCCGTTTTTCCCGTCTTCCCTCGTTTTTTCCCTCATTTCTCCCCCTTGCTGCGGCTGTAAAGATCTCCAAGCTTAGGATGTCAAGTGGATCCACGGCATGGAGTACACAAAGGCAAAATTTCCCCGTCGAGCAAATTTTTTGCAAATGTGGCCATGAATTGCCATTGAGAACATCATGGACCAATTTCAATCCGGGTAGAAGATTTTGGGCATGTCCGAATTATGGGGTAATTAGGAATTTCTCCCAATTCTTGATTGTACATAGTTTGTGCTTATATTCTGGGGTAAGTAAGTGTGATGAACTTATCTTCTGTGTTTTGTTTTGTTTTTTTTTTTGTTCAGCTTGAAGAAGGATATTGTGGGTTTTTTAGGTGGTTGGATCCGATGTTTTGTAGTCGGGCCAAAGAAGTTGTCATACGGTTGCGTCAAGATAAGAAAAATCTGGAAAACGAGCTGTGTGAAATGATGGAACGTGAAGCTGTGTTGGCGAATTTAGTTGAAAATTATCGGAAAGAATTGAAGGGGTTTAAGAAGCCAAGTACATGGTCCTCTGTGTTCATTGGCTTCATGTTTGGATGTCTTTTTATGATTATCTTCTTGTTGTTTCTTGCTAATTAGCATGATAAAGTTATTAGC
The DNA here is from genome assembly GCA_037501455.1 of Lantana camara. Lineage (NCBI taxonomy): Eukaryota > Viridiplantae > Streptophyta > Magnoliopsida > Lamiales > Verbenaceae > Lantana > Lantana camara. Next base: position 59,452,933 of record CM074864.1, read on the forward strand.
ATATGTATGAATGTAATCTTGTAAACATCATGTTGTATGTTGTTGTTGTGTAATAAAATTAGTGTGCTAACAAACTGCCTTTTTTTCCTAAACTAACTTCAAAATGACAATGGAATGGATCAATGGCAGTAGCAATGAGAACATCATGTTTGAAAACATCACAACTAATTGTCTGAAATATACCAACAGAATAGCAAGTTTTGAACATCGTGTTCCAGCCAACATGCCAACACGCATTCAATACAAAAAAATTTAAAGTACATGTCTTGAACAACCAATGAAAACTTAAATTACATATCTTGAATTTCAAGTCAACATGTCTTGAATCCTAACAACAGCCAACATGCATTCAATTCAAAAAAAACAAACAGACAATGCCTCATTTCAGCCACTCTTTTTGGCTGCCTTTCCTTTTGTCTTTTGGCTTGCTTTTTGGAGGTTAGGCACTGTGATGAAGTTTACACCTCCCCGAACTATCACCGGTGCGCTTGACGTGGAGTTTTGAGTGAGCTTAAAACGAACCAAAAAAAAAAAAGAACATTGTTTAGAAGAATATACCATAAGATAACCAATCTTAGAAAAAAAAACATATTGTCATCGAATGTATTGTAACTTACATTGACTGATTTTATCCTGTTTGAGGAGCCACCAATCGAAATCCCTGAAGTCTTTCTTGAACTCTTAACCTAAACAACATAAATTACAACAGTTTATTACAATTACAACACTAATAAACTGAAACAGTTTAGTACAAGAGCAACAGTTAATACTTACAGGCAATTTTTGTCTCCTTGAACTGGTTGATTTAGATGTGGATGTTGAAGTTTGCTTTACTGACTTGGTCCTTGAAACTTCAGGAGCATGAGAATCACCACTTAGAATTTGATCTATATTCAGATCCACAGTCTTGCCTTTGCTTTGTTCCTTACAGGTCCTAGAATTATGACCTTGCACACCACAACTTCTACACTTCATTTTAGTGTTAAACCTTCTCATCTTGTTGGGATTAGCTGCTGGAGGCTCATCTGCTTGTCTTTTCCTTGCCTTTTTAGGCCTTCCGGGCCTATTTTCATATACAGGTGGGAGAGGTGCTGGGAGATCAGTGGTAGGCCAATACTCAGGGCCTGGAATTGGGATGATGACTGGTAAGTAAGCCCTTTTATATGACTCTGCACTATAGAAATCATGGACAAAGTCTGCTGGTTCTTCATTCTTACACCAAATAGCAGAAATCCCATGCCTACAAGGGATGCCTGTTAAATCCCACCTTCTACAGCTGCATGACCTCTGATCAACATCCACAACATGTTGATCAAAAGGTCCTTGAATCTGATACACTGAATCACTAGCCTTAATGGGAATGCACTCTCCAGCTTCTTTGGAATTCTTTTCAAGTATTTTCAGAATCCTAGGACACACAATGCCATCCCACCCTGCACCCTTGTCTCTGTTCACTTGAAACCTTGTCATAATGGTGTTTCTGATTGATTCCAACATAGTAATAATTGGTTTATCCCTAGCAGAGAGAATAAGGGCATTGAAACTCTCACACATATTGTTGAGGAGTATGTCACACCTTGGAATTATAGTGAAATATGCTCTGGACCATTGACTTGGTGATTTTTTAACCAACTAGTTGTGTGCATCTTCATCAAGCTCTTTCAAAAGCTCCATTTTTGATCTAAACTCCTCAATCCTAGTAGCCCTTGCTGCAACCCAAAGTGCATTCTTAATACTCATCCCATGAAACCCATCTTTTTTCATGTTACTGTGAAGGTGTCTTACACAGAAATGGTTGTCAGCATCAGGAAGAACATGTTCAAAAGCTGGGATCAAACCTTTCTGCTTATCACTCATAAATGTCCACTCATATTGGTTTTCAATCCCCAAATCATTTTCAAGTAAATTCAAAAACCACACCCAAGTTTCCTTAGTTTCACCCTCTACCACAGCATATGAAATAGGAAACATATTGTTGTTGGGATCAATACCAACAGCAGTAAGTAGCATGCCACCCTGTGGACCCTTAAGAAAACATCCATCAACCCCAACCACCTTCCTACAAGCTTTAAACCCTTCTTTGCAAGCCTTGAAGCAGATATAAATTCTCTGAAACTGAGATTTGCCTTCTGCATTTTCAATCAATTTAAGTACTACAGTAGAATCAGGATTACTCCTTAGTAATTCAGCACAATAGTCTCTAATCCTACCAAACTGCATCTTCAAAGTCCCTTCTATTATCATTTTGGCCTTTTTAAATGCCCTGTATGCCTGTGGTTTTGAAATATTAACCTTCAGTGTGGTTCTCATTTCATCCCTAAACTCATCAACCCCCATTTTAGAATTTCCCTTTAACTTTTTGACAAAAGTTTTAGCCAACCACCCACTCTTCAAACTGCTGTTGTTATAGGCCCAAGGACACTTGTTATGCATTGGGTTATAACTCTTTATTTGCCATGCTTTATCATTCTGTGCAGGAGACACCCACAAACCCCAAGAACAACCCTTTTTCCTACACTTAACTTGGAGTCTCTTGTTATCATTCTTGACAAACCTATAACTAATCCCCCTCCTAACACAGTGTGACTCAATTGCAAATTTAACCTCTTTTTTACTAGCAAAAGTTAACTCTACCCGCAATGTAGGATTTTTTCCATCAGTTTTTGGATTAAATTTAGGAAATGACTGCCCAATTTCTTCATCTGACCCATACAAGCTTTCAAAATCATCACTATCCTCTACATCCCCATAAATCTCTGCTTCAAATCTTTCCACTTCCTCCTGTGTTAAAAAATCAACTTTTTCCTTTTTTTTTAGCTTGTTCCTCACATCCATACAACTCAACATCACTATCAACATAGTCACCATAGTTTGCATCATCTTCGTACATATCATAATCACTATCCTCAAATGATTCACAATCACTACCATCACTATCATCGGAATTGACATTAACATGCTTTTCAACAGGTGGATCATCAAGAAAGGAGAAGTCAATTAGAGGCTCAGAATCAAAGAAGTTGGAGGTAGTTTGTGTATCAGTTTCAGCTGTTATGTTTACATTTGCAGGGGCAACAGGAACATCTTTCAAATTACCCTCAAAAACAATATCAGGTTCAGGAATCAGAGGTACATCAATACCAACATGTTCAACATAAATATCTATCACCCTATCAAACTCGACAATGTACTTTTGTAAGTTTACCACATCTACATCCCTTTCAATTAACTTTAGCCCATTACCCAAATTACAACCAAATTTGTGCCACAGCCTACAAGAGTCTTTTTCGTACCCAAGCTTCTCTACCATGTCATGCAATTCAAGCAACCCAAACAAATCACCATCAACTTCGTCAAAGAAATCAACTGCACCCCCAACATACCTCGAGGCAGGATCCCCTTCCATGATACCACCATGAAATAGCTGAATGCTGAACATTGTCGGCTCAGCTGTTAGGGAGAAAAGGAAAGTCAGAATTTTTACCCAGAAAACCCCTTAAACATCCCAAAATTTTACATCAGACCACGGAAAATTTGTGACCCAAAAAAGGATTCAAACAAAAAACTGAGAAAACTCACAATAATCAGGTCGTCGCCGCACCCATGGAGGTCTGAGAGCCATATCCCGCCTCAAACACTTGTGAAATTCTGGGCAAAGAAGAATTGGGTGAAGTCCTGTTTTTAGGGTTCTTCGTACATTTGGGGAAAAATGAGTTAATTTCAGCAAACTTGATATAAACCCTGAATTACAGTTCCATATGAAAGTCACGTGTTTTGCACATGATTAACTAACTCGAATTTTCCGTTTCTTTTAACGCCCAGACTGACGGCAGGACCAAATGTGTAAAAAAAGTGGTAGTTCAGTGACCATAATTGTCAAATTGGAAAGTGGGGGACTAAAAGAGAATAAGTGATAAAGTTGGATGACGAAAAATGTAATTATCCCTAAAATTTATTCGTTACACAATTTGATCGAATTAGGTTCATATTAGTATTATTTATCAAAAAAGATTAATTTTCAAAAAAAGATTTTTGGGATCGTACTATTCCTGTCTTTAATAACCAAATTTTTATTTTTATTTTTAAAAAAAATACCGCAAATATGACTCGTATAAATACCTAAACTAATGTACCTTAATATATATATATATATTTTGTAAGTATATAAATTTTGAATTATGACACTATCATAGGGATATATATCGACGATGGTTGATGATGCATGATACAAGCTCAGTTATGTTATGCAAAGTGTCCCTCTGCCTACCATACGTGGCGAGCAGCTTTGATTCCTTATATATTTTGGGCCATCATATTATATATTTAACCAAATTTATTTTAGTTTTTTAGTGCTAGTTTAATCTGTGACAATCAAAATGGGATCCAAAATTTGCTACGGTTTCCTCTTCGTAATGCTCCTGCTGTTTGCCACTCGTGAGTACAATTATATATATATATCATGACCCTTTATTTATTTTTTCTTGCGAATCTATAGTCTATTATTTTATATATGAAATATGTAGATTTAGTTTAATTAGATGTTTTGTTTCATCAACTAATGGAATTCCACATTTTTTAATTACATAAATTCATCTTTATTAATATTATTTTTGTGAGATCTTGCGAATTCTTGAAATTTGAGCATGCATGTATTGTAGATTAAAGAAAAAGGAGGGATAATGACGAATGTTTTATGAGATTCAACCCTATAAAAAAGAAAAGAAGAAATACTTGTAGTTTATAAATTATAAAACTACCTCAAGAAGAGTGTAATTTTGTCCTTTTTTTTTTGGGTATTTTTGTAACTTTCGCTTCAAATTTATGGTTTTTTTTAATAAAATTTCAATTATATATTGAAGTGGGTTTTTAATTGAATTAAATTAAAGAGGGTTTTTAATTCTCCCAAAGAAGTATATATATATATATATTTTACGGAAATATTCTTGATGTGTGCATGTTTGTCTATTAATATTGCAGAAGAGGAGATGATGAGAAAAGTGGAGGGAAGAAGATGCGAATCTCCGAGCCGCGGCGGGCCGTGCATGTTGGATATGGATTGTCGTTCTCGCTGCATAGCTCAGGGCCACCGCGACGGCAGCTGCGTCGGAATCCGCCGCGAGTGTTACTGCGCCGATCCATGTCCATAATCATCACCACCGTGCACCTACCTCCCATATATATATATATATATATATGTATGTATATATATTAATATTATACTCTGTCTTTCAATAAATTCGCCTTTCACTACGTGCAAGTAGTGTGGCATATGAGTAAATAAGGAGACCCTTTCTTTAGGTGTCTCGTAAAATGTCATCAATCACGATTGTGTAAGTAATATTATTAATGAATAATTGGAAGTATTTTAATATCTTATACGTAAGTTCGTGATATATCTAAAATTAATCTAATAAAAGAATAAAATTTGTTATGGAATTAAAAGTAACTTCGTCTCTCCATCTTATTATTTATTATAATATTTTATAAGATTTTAAGGAATTCTGCATATAATGCTTAAGACTTTGAATTTGTGTAATTTTCGTTCCTGATATTTTCAAAATAATAAATAAATCTCTCATCTTATTAATTTGTTTCAATATGATTCCTTCGTTGAATTTCCGGTAAAAAATTAATGGGGATAACATCAACAAATTAACGAAATATACTGAAACAAAACAAATTAGTAAGATGAGATATTTATCTGTCACTTTTAAACATTAAGGACATAAACTCAAAATTTTGTAAACCAAATATGATAATTACCCCATTTTGAAAAATAGAGTTTGTATTATAGATTTTTTCATCATAAAACTTGCAAGTTCAACGGAACCCCTCTAATTATATTTTGACATTTTAAACTTCTCTTAAATTATATTTATATATATGTATATTCATCTTAATCTACTTAATTAGGTATGTTCGAATAAAAACACAATAATGAACATAATACAATACAAATATAAAATATATATTTTATTTTATATTAAACATGTGATCGGCGTGAAACAATATGATACATATATATAAATCCTAATAATTAATCAATTAGAGTCACCAATTGCCCTAACCCAAGTGCCTGGCATTAGAATAGTGTTTGTAGCATGGCGTTGTATGTCAAAAATCATTAATTAAAACTTGCAATCGATTTATGAGACAGCACTGAAATACATTAAAATTTACATTCCATAATATGAAGTGGAAAATTATTTTGAATGCAATTTCCAGCACTCTCAAACTATAAAACCCTGTGAGGAGGTGACCATCACATATCATCCAACAAACTAAAACATGACTACTAAATACCAAAGTCTCCTCTTTTGTCTCCTCCTCTTGGCTTTTCGTAAGTTTTTTAAAAACTTTTTGTATTCTAATTTTCCTTATAATAAGTCAAAATTACTACTTTTTTATTTTCTGCTATATCTGATAGATAAAAAACAAAAATATGAAATTTAGTCATTTTTTGATAGTTAAAATATATATTTATAGACTAAGTTAGATGATCGGAGCAGGCGGGGTTGCCAATGCTATCTTCAATATTTGTGGTCTTTAACTTTTTTCTTTTTTTTGCAATTTTTTTAATCTTTGCCCGTGAAAATTGTAAGAAGTAGCAATTTCCCCTGTCCAAAATGTTCAAAAAGATGGCTTCCCCATATTCTCCGTGGAATATATTATATATAAAAATCATTTTGAAATTAAAGAATTATGGATAGTCGAACACTCTTTAACCTATGCTTGTCATAATTTTGAAGCTAAAATTTACCATCATTCCAATCTTATAGGCGACTCCACAACCGTATATGGTGCAAAAACCAATCAAATTGTTTTTATTATTATGTTTTTTTCATGAAAAATATGATATTTGCGGACAGTGACGAGGCACTGGGGGCAGGAGAGGTGGCCCCTGCCCACTAGACTTTGATTTTTTTTTTTATTATTCTTTATAAATTTTTTAAAGAAAGCTATTTTTATCCCTAATTAGGAATTTTGTCCCTTTAATTAGATATTTTATGCTTTCGATTTAAAGAAAATTACGATTTCATCACTTTTAAAAATAATATTATTTATATTTTTAATATTATAAATTTTCGTTTCCGTCCCTATTTGCAGAGGAGATGATTATAATGCGAGCCGAAGCAGCTATGTGTCAGTCGAATAGCAGAGTGTTCAGAGGCGCTTGTTTCAGCAGCAGGAACTGCGGATCAATTTGCGAGAAAGAAGGATTTGAGAATGGACAATGTAGATATTTTAAGTGCGTTTGTAGTAAAGACTGCAATACAGGCGGCGGAGGTGGAGGTGGTGGCGGCGGCGGTGGTGGTGGAGGTGGTGATGAACCACCTCCGGAAGAAGGTCCTCCCGGCGAAGGACCGCCAGAGGAGGGCCCACCGGCTGATGGGCCGCCGGAAGAGGGACCATCTGCTCATGGACAGAAGCCGCATCTTGTTAACAGGAAATCTTTGATTAATTAGTCCTAATTAATTATAATTTTTATGCATTTAAATTACTAGAATTAACAGAGAAAGGAGGGCTATGTGAAATATCTGATATGATTAAATGTTTTGAACGAATAATGGAAATTACATATCTTATTTGAAGAATGGCATTATCTTCCTAATGCGTTGCATTATTTATTTAAACAAATTCGTAATGCTGAAAGATCATGGTAATTATAATTCGTTACATACACGTAGGGATGGCAACGAGCCGAGCCGGCTCGCGAGCTACACGAGCCGAGCCGAGCCGAGCCCGAACCCGAACCCTTTATTTCTTGGCTCGTGGCTCGCGAGCCAGCTCGTGAGCCCATATATTTAATTAAAAAATAATATTTTTAATTTTTATGTATATAAATATTTTATTAATATATAATATTATATATATATTCATTAAATTTAATACAAAATGAATAAAAAATAATATATTTATTATATATATTCATTTAATATATATTATTATATATAAAAATATATTAAATTATTAAAAAAAACTAATTTTTTTATTAAAAATAATATTCCAGGCCGAGCCTCGAGCCGAGCCGAGCCGGGTTCGAGCCTTGGTCGAGCCGAGCCCGAGCCCTGAAAAAAGGCCAAGGCTCGGCTCGGCTCGGCTCGTTGCCATCCCTACATACACGCTGGCGAGATAGGTATGATGAATTTATAGAAAAAGAAATTAGTTGTTATTAAATTAAAACAAAGAAAAAAAGATCATGTTTCCAAATTACAAAAATCATATTTATTTTTGTAAGGTAACGTATGAACCCTAGTAACACTAAAGAAAGTTGTTTTTTACTACATACAAAACACTCTAGCAAAATTGTTGAATATATGCCTCGTACATACTAATTAGTTGTTGAAGAATTAATTAATAAATATACAAAGACATATGAAGAGTTGTTTGGAAAATGTGCATTGGTATTTGTCCCACATTGGAAGAATAACATAAGGTAGACAACTTTATATATTAAAATGTAGTGTATATTATTAAATTGTGGAACTCAAGAGAGGACTAATGGGCTCACACGCGGTGCGGTGCGGTCCGCTCCCGTGCGGGCTCGTGTCGGTGTCGTGCCGGTGCCGGTACGGGCATGGACGAATGTGGTGTTTGATAGCGCACTTTGCACTTCGCACGTGGTGCACCGCACCGCTCCCGTGCGGACTCGTGTCGGTGCCGGTGCCGGTGCCGGTGCGGGCATGGACGAATGTGATGTTTGATGGCGCACTTTGCATTTCGCACGTGCAATACTCACCTGCTTCAGCTTGACATATATCCTAAAAGTAAATCGTCTGCAACCTTTTAGCAAAACTCAGAGAGTCTGAGTTAGGGGTGTTAAGCTGCTGGCACACAACAGGTGGTGCTCCTCCTGCTATTTCTACACCAGCAACCTGCCACAAATTCCAGAAGATGCTCCTGCTCCTCAGCAACCCGTAGACCTCGATCCACCAGCAGCAACAGGTGTCGTTCCTCCTGCCAATTCCACCACAACAGGTGGTTCTGCTCCTGCTAATCCTACTCCAGCAGGTGGGGCTCCTCCTGCTAATTCCACTACAGCAGGTGGTGTTCCTCCTGCCAACACTGCAGCTGGCTCGTGGACACATCCTGAATACTTTGTCCGACAGGCTGTACGATCTATACACAAATGTGCAGTCACCTAGAGAACTGTGGAAGGCCTTGGAATACAAATACAAGGCTGAGGAAGAAGGTACAAACAAATATTTAGTGTCTAAATTAGGGATGTAAACGAACCGAACCCTAATGTTTTTTTAAGGTTCGAGTTTGAGTTGGAATATATTTTCTCGAACCCGAACTCGAACTCGAGCCTAACGAATCAACAATTTTTGGGTTCGAGTTCGGTTTGAATCAGGGTTCGATTCGTGTTCGGTTCGAGGTTCGAATATTTTTAAAAGAAAAAAAAAGGAAGGAGAAAGCAAAGGTGTAGATCTGAGAAGATGAGTGGGGGGGGGGGGGGGGGCGGTGGCGATCTGTGGGTGGTGGGGCTTTAATGCAGGTGTAGATCTGAGAAGAGATGGTGGCGGGGATGGAGTGGTGGTGGCGTGGCGACAACTCGGCGGACAGTTGCAGCGGCGAAAACGATGCTGTGGTGGAGGTGAGGGCAGCTTTCGTTTCTTGGTGATAACAATTTGCAGTGCGGCGATGTGTGGAGGTGTCCTCGTGGTGGCACGACGAGTCGTACTGGTGGATGAAATGATAATTGGCGGAGGAGATATGGGCAACGAAAATTGAGAAAGTAGAAAATAGGGTTTACAGATTTGAAAATGAAATGATTGGTAGGAAGATGTCGACGGTGGAAATCTTTCAGGAAATAGGGTTTGCCATTATGTGATTAGGTTATAAATATATGTTATATATATATATAATATTACATAAAATTAATATTTATATATATAATAAAAAAAATTATTAAAATGTTAGGTTCGCGAGCTGGCTCATGAACCCAAATTTTAGAAATAAAGGGTTCGAGTTCTGTTCGGGTTCGACTTTTTTGAATTCGAGCCCGAACCTTTGTTGATTTGGTTCGGTAGGCTCACGAACGGGCTCGTCTCGTTTACATCCCTAGTCTAAATATTTGGATTTCAAAATGGTTGACAATAAACCAATCCTGGAGCAAGTGCATGAGCTCCAGGTAATTGTTAACAAACTCAGAATGGTTAAGATTGTCCTTCGAGAAACCTTCCAGGTTTGAGCTATAATTTCAAAGCTCCCTCCAGCCTGGAAAGATTATGCAAAGAGGTTGATGCATAAATCTGAGGATTTGTCCTTGGAACAAATTCAAAAACATCTGCATATTGAAGAGGAGGCTCGGAAACGCGATGAAAAGAATTTGTTTCAAGGGCAATCGAGTGTGAACTATGTTGAATCTGAAAATTCTTCTAAAAGGAAGCCTTTTGGGGTTAAAAAGAATTCTGGACAATTTAAGAAAACCAGACAGAAACCTAAACCCAATAATGCTACTAACAAAAGAAAAGGCAAGTGTCATGTTTGTGGAGAAACAGGATATTATGCGAGAGAATGCCCATAACGAAAGAGTGGATCCGGAGTTGCAAATATGGTTGAGGAGAACCTAGTTGCCATGGTGACTAATCTTAGCCTTGATGTGGCTATGATTTCTGAAATAAACATGGCAAGTGAACTTTCTGGCTGGTGGTTAGATTCTGGAGCTCCCTTTCACATTTGCAACGATCGAAGGCTTTTCAAGACCTTTAAAGAAACTGTTGGGCAAGAGGTTTAGATGGGTAACAGCTCCAAAGCCAATGTTGGAGGCAAAGGATCTGTTGAACTCAACATTACCTCCAGGAAGAAATTAACTTTGATCAATGTCTTGTTTGTATCAGATGTTAGGAAAAGTTTAATTTCTGTTTATTTGTTAGATAAGAAAGGTTTTAAGGTTTCTGTTGAGTCTGGAAAAGTTATCATCATGAAAAATGGTGAATTTGTTGGCAAAGACTATGCTTGTAATGGGATGTACAATATGTCTATCAATAATATGAATTTCGTTTCTGCTTACATGATTTCTTCAATTTCTTTATGGCATAGTCGATTAGGACATGTTAGTGCAAAAAACTTGAAAAATATGCATGCAATGGGATTAATTGATATTGGTAAAAATGAACGTGACATATGTGAAATATGTGCAAAATCAAAAATTGTAAGAAAACCTTTTTCAAGTGTTAAAGGAGAATCACAAATATTAGATTTAATTCATACGGATATTTGTGAGTTAAATGGAATTTTAACTAGAGGTGGAAAAAGGTATTTTATTACATTTATTGATGATGCTAGTCGTTTTCGCTATATCTATTTGTTACGAACTAAAGATGAAGCTCTTAGTTCATTTGTGAAGTATAAATCAGAAGTAGAAACCCAACTTGAGAAGAAGATTAAGGTTCTATGTTCTGATCGAGGCATGGAATATTGTTTGAATGCTTTTGATACACTTTATGAAGAAAGTGGTATCATACATCAAACAACTACCGGATATACACCCCAGCAGAACGGTGTAGCAGAAAGGAAAAATCGTACTTTTCTGGACATGATAAATTGCATGTTAAATCATGCAAACTTACCTCACAACTTGTGAGGTGAAGCCCTTCTGTCTGCGTGCTATATTCTGAATAGGATACCTAGTTCTATTGTGAAGATTAGTCCCTATGAAATATGGAAAGACAGGAAACCCAACATATATAAGCTATTTCAAAGTGTAGGGGGGGGGGTGTGGCTTATTTTCGAGTTCATGATCCCAAACGGACTAAGTTAGGGGCCAGAGCTATTAAAAGTGTATTCGTAGGATATGTTCTTAATAGCAAGACCTATAGACTTCTTGACTTGGAGTTTAATGTGATAACTAAGTCCAGGGATGTTGAGTTCTTCGAAAATAAATTTTAAAAAGAAGTTGGAAATGAAACTAAGCCAACCCAAGTTGAGCCTAGAGGTCCTATAAGGCCGGTTGTGGAAAATGATATTCCTACACAACCAACTGAGCCTAGAAGGAGTACTAGAGCAAGAAAAGAGAAAAGTTTGGACAAAGACTTTATCTCTTCTGAGGCTTTATTGTTCTTGGTGGATGGGGACCGGGATAATAAAGTGGTAAGTGAAATACTGTTTGTATTTACACTTGAGACGGATCCTAAGACTTTTGCAGAAGCTATGGCTTCTCGAGATGTTTCCTTTTGGAAGGAAGATATAAACGATGAAATAGATTCGATCTTGGGTAACAATACTTGGGTATTAGCAGACTTACATCGTGGTTCTAAATCCATTGGGTGCAAGTGGGTATTTAGAGTAAAACGGAACACCGATGGCACTATCTCAGCTTTTAAAGCTAGATTAGTTGCCAAAGGGCTCGGACAAGTAGAAGGGATTGACTACTTTGACACTTACGCACAGGTGGCTCGAGTTGCTTCCATCAGAATTCTTTTTGCTTTAAGCCCACTTTACGATCTGTTTGTTCATCAAATGGACATAAAGACAACATTTTTAAGTGGAAATTTAAAAGAAGAAATTTATATGGAACAACCTGAGGGCTTTGTAGCACCGGGAACAGAAAATAAAGTGTGTAAGTTAGTCAAATCCTTGTATGGTCTGAAACAAGCACCAAAACAGTGGCACGAGAAGTTCGACACTGCTATCTTGAGATTCAGATTCAAGTATAACAGTGCTGACAGGTGCATTTACTCCAAAAGTACAACTGACTATATGGTGATAGTCTATCTATATGTCGATGATATGTTGATCATCGAGGACTAATATGATTGGAGTAAACGAGACTAAAAAGTATCTATCCTCGGTCTTTAAGATGAAAGACTTAGGCGAAGTAGATACTATTTTAGGCATTAAAGTTAAAAAACATAGTAGGGTTTTTTAACTAAACCAATCTCACTATATTGAGAAAGTTCTGACTAAGTTTAAACACCTCGAGATCAAGGAGGTGAATACTCCGTTTGACAACGGACTGAAACTTAAAGAAAATACTGGTAGAGCTATTGCACAACTTGAGTATGCAAGTGCTATTGGCAGCCTTATGTACGCAATGCATTGTACTAGACCAGACATTTCCTTTGCAGTTACAAAACTCAGCAGATACACAAGCAGTCCCAATGCTGATCATTGAAAAACTATTAGTAGGGTACTCTGTTACCTTAAGAGAACTATTAGCTTTGGTTTGTTCTATAACAAATTCCCTAGTGTGTTAGAAGGGTACTCAGACACGAGTTGGATAACTAGCATGAGAGATAACAAATCTACAAGTGGGTGGATTTTCACTCTTGTCGGTGGGGCCATTTCTTGGGCAAGCAAAAAACAGACAATAATCTCTCACTCTACCATGGAATCTGAGTTCATAGCTTTAGCACAAGCTGGACAAGAGGCTGATTAGATAAGAAATATGTTGTTAGACATAGATCTTTGGCCAAGTCCAATGCCTCTAATTTTGTTGTATTGTGACAGCGAAGCAACGCTTACAAAAGCGTACAATGGTACGGTACCTATAATGGTAAGTCTAGACATATTGGTCTCAGACATGTATTTGTAAGACAATTGATACAAGATGGTATTATATAAATTGTCTATGTGAGGTCAAATAAAAATTTTGCTGATCCGTTTACTAAGCCTCTGACGAGAGACTTAGTAGCTTCAACTACAAGAGATATGAGACCTAAACCGCCTGAACCAAAGTGATGATAACCCTACTTATAATCTAGGTTACCCCTGATTATAGGTTCAAAGGGAAAAACAAATTACAATTTGGTTCGAGCTATCAAATGGTTTCTTATGTAGTAGAAGATAGCTCAGTGGGTTGCAACATGATAAGGTTGAGCTATGCTCTTAACAAAATACTGCACTATTTGCAACAAGTGCTCGAGAAACATTTTACCTATGTGAATTAGAAGTGGAGCCGCTTCTTATAGAGAGTTGTGGTTTACTCTCTTAGAGATCCACGAAACGGGATACGACGTATGGCTTAATAAGCGCCAAGTAGCGGAGTGCTTGCTGTGTGAGAAAGAACACGTGTGTGTGATAATGCCGATTGCATCACAAAGTAGTTGAGGTTCAATCTACGGACACCGTCAACTTCGATGCAGTTTTGAGCTATTTACACTAAGGGAAGGTTCAATGTTCGTCACACCTTCTTTTAAGCATGTGATCTTCGACAAAATTTTCAGAGACTTGTTTGGCAAAAGAGCAGTTTTCGCTCTTTTGCCAAACAAGTGGGGGATTGTTGAGTATATGCCTTGTATATACTAATTAGTTGTTGGAGAATTAATTAATAAATATACAAAGGCATATGAAGAGTTGTTTGGAAAATGTGCATTGGTATTTGTCCCACATTGGAAGAATAACATAAGGCAGACAACATTATTTATTAAAATGTTGTGTATGTTATTAAATTGTGGAACTCAAGAGAGGACTAATGGGCTCACACGCGGTGCGGTGCACTGCCCGCTCGGGCTCGAGCTCGGGCTCGGGCCGGGCATGGGCGAATGTGGCGTTTGGCGGTTGCTCCTTCCCCACATCTGAAAACACAACAATACTCACCTGAATTTCTGGCAAATTGCTATTGTCCGAAATTCCTTCAGCCTAACATATATACTAAAAGTAAATCGTCTGCAACCTCATATATCCTAAAAGTCAATCGTATGCAACCTTTTAGTAAAACTCAGAGAGTTAGGGACGATTAACACTTAAAGAACAAGGATCACCCGTGTCATTTTGATTCCATTCCCATTTTTCTCAACAAAAATGCCTAAATTCGAAGTAAAAACTCTTTTATTGGGAATTTCTGATCGTAGTTAACACTAGCGTAATAAATATTATACTAGATTAAGTTTAGAGGGCCTTCTGTAACTCTTAAAATATGAGAAACATCTTTTGTTTGCATTACAAGCCAGAATTAAATACATTCATAATATGTTTACTTTGTAGTTACAAATGATTAAATTAATAATCTAATTTAAACTTGTGTTAATCATACTTTTACAAGTCCGGAATTGATGACACGTTCCGTGATTAGGAAAATGGTGGTTGGATTATCTCTTATAAACTCAGAACAAAAAAGGTTGAATTTCCAACTCTAAGGTCCTCCATACTTTTACAACGAACTCACTCTCAAAGTTCATAATGGGCTCAATAATGATAGTCTCATACTACCTTCCATGAGAATTGAACCGTATTTTGAAACAAATCTACTCATTTGAAACCAACTAAACTACGCCCTACGACCTCTGGTTTAAATACCTCAATAGTTAAAAATACAAATGATAAATTTGTTTTGAATGGAGAATGTGTGCGAGTTAACTAAACGATCTAATATCTATATTTTAGAGAATAGTCTTTTGACAATTAAATTGTGTTTATAAGTTGCGAAGCTCATAAATATTTTTTTAAAAAAAAGTTATGAAAATGATATTCAAATACTGAAAACATCTTCTGAGTTTTCCTAATTATTTAAAACAGTGTAGAATATTATTTGTAACCATCAGATCAAATAAATAATCTTCATCACGTTCTATTTGAAAGTATTACTAATATTGTAACGCCCCGTAAATTACTGTAATCGAATATTATATATATTTGTGTTTGTTGAATATTAATATATTACTAATTATATTTATTTGGACCTAAATAAATAGAATAGAAACTTTTGGGGGTGAAATTAGAATTTTCCAAAAATTTGAGGCAGAAGAAAAAAAAAAAAAGTATTAGGCGGTTGGCACGCCTGATATACACTCACGTACCCTAAACATTCAACATACACTCCACACCTTCAAACACACACCTATCTCGCAGAAAAGAAAAAACACAGCCATCATCTTCTTCCAGCCATATCGGTTCTCAACCAAATCTACAAAAATTATAGTGTTTTTCAATCATCTCGACGAGGAGAACACATCGGTGAAATCGAATTCAAGTTATATTCTAAGATGAACGAGAAATCGAATCGAAAAACTGATCGAGAAACTTTGCCGACGGAGACGATCTCGCCGGAGTTTTGACCGGCAACCATAGGCCTTTTGAAGAGCTCGGTAAAGCGAACCTATTTCTGGTAATGGACTATTGAAAATCGCAGCGGTGGAGGTACGGTGGTGTCGCAAGCGTGAATGAACGGCGACAACAACGCCAGACTTTTCCCGGCGAACTCAAGGTGGGTTTTAACGAGTTAAACATGGGTAATCTATCTATGAAATCAGTTTTGATTAATTTCGGCTGGTTTAGGTTTAATTTGGGATCTAAATTTCTAGGGTTTAGGGTTATGATTTAAAAAGGGGATTCCTAATTAAACTCTAACTTGAATTCGTATTGTAAAATTGATGAGCGTAAAGAGACAAACGTTCTGGTTACTTTTGGAAAATTTTCCGGTGACATTTAGTGGCGGCGGCATATGGCGTTCCGATGGCAGTCCGACAACGGCTAATCGTCGGAGAAAAGACTGGACATTGCCCTCACCTAGGGTGGGCGTTTCGGGTCGGGTATCGGGTACCCGACCCGACCCGATCGGGGAATACTCAACCGGGTACCAAATTTTGGGTAAAACGGGTTTCGGGTCGTGTACCCGATACCTGACATAAAATTCGGGTCGGGTTTTGGGTAGGAAAAAACTACCCGATCGGGTTTCGGGTACCCGACTTTATATATAATAAATATATATATATATATACACATATATAATATATATTATATATATTATGCTTAATTGTTTTTTTTTTCTTTTAAGTTTTACGTTTATAATTTTTCAATTTCTCTCTTCACACTTGGAATTTCCTTTTAAGTTTTACAATTTTTCAATTTATTTTATATTTTTCTTCCTTTTAAGTTTTACGTTTGTAATTGTGTTTTGTTACTTATCCAATTGTGAGCTAGATGTTTAAACTAATGAATTAGGTTTAGTGTATTAATTTTTACTTTGAATTTTTAATGTGTTGGAATGATTGGAAATGGAGCCGTTTTTGACAAAAAAAAATCACGTAAAATTTGATGAAAATAAGCTAAATTAAAAAATAAAAAATAAAAAAAAATCGGGTACCCGAACCCGAAATAATCGGATACCCGACATTTTCGGGTACCCGAAAATCTGGTACTCGATTATTTCGGGTCGGGTTCGGGTAGTAAAAATAGCTACCCGAAATTTCGGGTACCCGACCCGATTAACCCGAAACCCGAAAACCTGACCCGACGCCCACCCCTACCCTCACCTTTCTGAAATCTCCCGTGTTGTAATATCGAAAAATCTGATAAGTGAATTGGTACACTTTGGATTTCAATTCTGCTTAAATTGCATAATAATAATAATAATAATAATAACAACAGTAAATGTAAGTCTGACAATGAGACGGATGAATTATTATAACTATAATTATGATTGTAATTATAGTTATAATTATAAGGAATAATAGTAATATTAATAACAACATCAGCTACATTACATTGATGTTGTTAGAGTAACAAATAGTTACAGTAATAATTATCATGACTAGCACCATTATAATTATCAGTGGAATTAACTAATTATAAGGAATAATTAAAGTTTAACCTTGATTTTGAAATTTGTTTTGACATTAATTTTGATTTTAATCTGGACACCATAAATTAGAAGGGTATTGAACGCTAAGATTGCTCTAATAATATAACATGATATCTCATAATAATAATACAACCTTGGATTTGGACTTGGAAATTTACTATGACTTTGCTTTGATGTGGGCCTCACATATTGGGTTATACTGGACAATTTAAACGACTTTGAGGACAGTTTGATCTCTAATAATACTGATTAAATATTTATCGGGATTTATATAATTGTTAA
Organism: Lantana camara; assembly: GCA_037501455.1. Classification (NCBI taxonomy): domain Eukaryota; kingdom Viridiplantae; phylum Streptophyta; class Magnoliopsida; order Lamiales; family Verbenaceae; genus Lantana; species Lantana camara. Next base: position 59,470,742 of record CM074864.1, read on the forward strand.
TAAAATATAACGATAATTATATATTGTTGCTCATTAACCGATTTATTATTAACTGAGTTAAGATTAAGTTATTAATTAGCAAACTTAGTATTAAATATATTAAGATCAACTAATTGATATTGGTGTGTCATTGAAGTCGGTAATTTAGAAACTGTTAATACGAATAATAGAATATAAGCTTAGCCAATTATATTATTCTTGTCAGGTAACTTAAAGAAACAACAAGCAAATAAGGAAACGCAACAGCCTTGACGAATAGGTGGGAATAACCCCTTCTTACTGGTGACAAAACATAATCCTCGTACCATGATCTCTTTCTCTTTACTTCTATTATTCTATCTGCTTCATTCTTCTGGAATTGGTCATTGGCTTATCTTTTACATTGCTCCTTAAATTACTGAGTTACCTTTTGAACTGTTTATTGATCTATTCTCTGAATTATCTTCTGAACTGTTTGCTAATCTGTTACTGTCTGTTGATTTATTCATTGAACTGTTGTTGTACTGCCTACTGCATGTTCATTGCCCTGTGTTCTGAGCCTCTGATTGATAGCCATTTTGTTTGAGCTGCTTTGTAAGCCTACTCTAAACCTACCTAAGCCTGATTCTGTAACCGATTCTGTAAACCAATGTGAAGTAGAATAACAACTGCGGGGACCCCAAAGTTCGTTAATTCATAGGGTCGCTCCCTGGGAATGACCATGCGTGCGTCGCTGGTCTCTATTCTATCCACTGCCACTGACTACTGCCTGGACTGATCATCTGGGAAGGCAATACAAGGCGGGACCTATAACACTTGACCCTTAGTGAACATTATCTGATTATCCTGTTCTTCATTTCTGTTACAGTTGTTACCTTCATTCTTTTGATGTGCTCTGCTACCTTTCTGTTCATCATTCTTCTGATGTGCTCTGCTATCTTTCTGTTCCTGATTATTGTGATAATTCCCACTGAGTCATTTGACTCACCCTATATTTCCCTCTATTTCGTTTTGTTCTCCAGAGTATATGAATAGAGGACGCAATGCGGGATAGGGAAATTGAGCTAGGAGAAACCTTATTCTCTCTGGTTTAAATATGATAGTGACTAAATTTCAAGTACAAATATGCTGGTTGAGGTGAGTTAGTTGGCCTATAGTGACGAATAGTATTACTACACTTTTGAACTTAGATAAGTATGCTGACTTTGAATATCCTTAGCGTAGTATATTTGTAAATCAGATATGACTTTTGCATTAGTGCTTACACAGGTTTCGAGGAGTGACTGGTATCACCTGGCGCCCGGACCTGGGGCCTATGGAGGCCCCAGGTCAGGGCGCCACACGTGGTATCAGAGCTTAGGTTGGATACCTAAGCTATGTCGGGATAGGGTCTTTGGAGTGTGAAGTATGGGTTCAACAAATAGTAGGTTCCATACTATAGGAAACCCGAGACTAGAATTTTGGTAACTTATAGAAAGAGAGTGATGGATCATACTTGGGTCACCTAAATTATTAGGAAATGTGATAGAAACTCTTTTACTCATAGGTTGCTTAGTATGGATATAGATAGATTGACAATTTAGTATAACCACGATTTCGGTGTATATCTGACATTGGTATGCTGTCTTTTGATAGTCGAAACGTGATTTTATAGATTATAGATGGATTGTATGTGCGAGGAGTGGTTCCTCATTGAGAGTCTGAGCCAAAAGGCTTTTAGCTCCTTGACTCTTCTGTATGTGTCTATGGTTGACTTCGAGTCTCGTACTCGAATTTTGGGTCTCCTTTGGACTTTTCTTGAGAATTCTTCTTTGGCTCTAAGCGATAATTCTAGTTGACGCGAAAGTGTCACATCGATCTCTTATCCCACGTGGTCCTCGATGGATATACAATTGTCTTAGAAAATGGTATCACGGCTAGGTTTTCGAACTAACTCTCGTGGTCGTTTAACTCGAAGAGGAAGAAGTGAAATGGAACTCACAGATGAAGAGCATGGCGTTGGTAACTTCTAACATAGTTCTCCACCCTGAGATGCCCACCACCAACCTGCAGCTGAAAACACATTAGATATGATGCAACGATTTATGCAGTTTTTCCAACAGCAAGGGTGCACAGGTGGCACTCGAGACAACGACGAGGGGAATGTGGGAGATAAAGGATTAGAGTGATTCCTCACTTTTTGTTTACCTAAATTTTCTGGCTAACCTAATGATTGAGTGACAGAATCATGGTTTGTGATAGCCGAACTACACTGACCCCTAGAAAGTACGTTATCCCACTTTCTTGTTGGCGGAAGCTGCTAGAAATTGGTGGAGATTAACCTCCTGCTAGTAGGAACAAGAAGAACGTCATTGACCTAGGAAAACTCCTCTCTGGCTTTTCACAACAACATCGTGCCTTAAGTGGTAAAAAATGTTAGAGAACGAGAGTTTATGATGATTCATAAAAACCATCTATAGTCTTCCAATACGTAGCATAATTCAATCGTCTGGTCTGATATGCGTTTCACCTCCAACCAGACGAAGAGAGAATGATGCAAAAAAATTTGTGAATTGCCTTCGAATCGAGATTTGACGCTCTTGATCGCGTGCAATTTTGGAAATTACGTACAATTGGTTAACAAAGCTTTACAAGTGAAGTCTAAATTGTAAGAAATACATAGGATTGAGGAGGAAGCAATGAAGAGTAAGGGTATTACACGAGAAGGCCCTATGAAGAAGATAGAACATAGGTTTCCTAACAATTGCCCCAATAACGTTTGGAGAGGATCCGAAGAACGACCAAATACAGTGGAAAATTGTAGAAGGTGTGGAAACCTTCATCACAAGGTGGAAGACTGTTGGAAGAAAAATAATCGGTGTTTTCGATACGCTAATCCTAACCATTTTGTTAGTAACTGCCCGGAGAAGAGAGAAATAACGACTAATATAGCTAGAGGAGCATAAATACAACCAAGGTAACCTAGTGGAAAACCTCGAGTGCCTGCATGTGCCTATGCCATAGCTGGAGAGGGAGCGCCAGACCCTAACGATGTGGTAGAAGGTATGTTCTATATTTCTGGAAGTAAAGGCAAAGTATTATTTGATCTTGGAGCTACTCATTCCTTTGTGTCTCCGAACTTTGCGGGAAATTTAAATTTGCGTTGTGAAGTTACACCTTACCAAATTGAGGTACAAACTCCAGTAGGTGCTAGTATGATGACTGATAGGATATACCCAGGATGCCCAGTAAGAATTGGTGAAGGTGAATATCTAGCCAATCTTATTGAGCTTCCTATTGGAGGTTATGATGTTATTTTGGGGATGGATTGGTTTTACCATCACCGGGCACAAATTGATTGCTTTAATAAGCAAATTAAGATTGAAAACCCAATGAATACCCTTATAAAACCCGATAGTGGACCGATGTCTGTGTCTTTAGCGTCATTTGGAAAAGTAAAACAATTGATCAGAAAAGGGAATCAAGGAATTTTGGCCTACTTGATTAATAAGCCTGAGGATAAGATTAAATTGGAGGAAGTAAGGATTCTGAAGGAATTTCTGAAAGTATTTCCCGAGGATTTGGAATCTTTACCACCCCAAAGAGAAATCGAATTTGTCATCGAATTAACACCAGGTGTAGAACCCTGTTCTTAGACCCCATACCACATGACACCAGCTGAATTATAGGAGTTGAAGAAACAACTCCAAGAACTAACGGATTAACAATTCATCCGACCTAGCACATCACCTTGGGGAGTTCCAGTGATGTTTGTCAAGAAGAAAGATGGAATAATGCGTATGTGCGTTGATTATCGGAAGTTAAATCGAATGACAGTTAAGAACAAGTATCCATTGCCCCATATTGATGAACTCTTTGATGTACTTCAAGGTTCTAAGGTCTATTCGAAGTTGGATTTAAGATAAGGATATTACCAGCTAAGGGTTCGAGAAGGAGATATACCCAAGACTGCATTTAATTCTCGATACGGTCACTACGAGTTTGTAGTGATGCCTTTTGGATTAACTAACGCACCAGCTGTGTTCATGGACTTGATGCATCGAATTTTTCAACCATTTTTGGATCGATTCGTGGTGATATTCATTGATGATATCCTGATTTACTCAAAATCAAAGGAGGAACACGAAGAGCACTTATGAATGGTATTGGAAACGTTGAAAAATAACCAACTTTTCGCAAAGTTCAGTAAATGCGAATTCTGGTTGGATCGAGTGATATTCTTGGGTCACATTATCTCTCAAAATGGAATTGAGGTAGATCCTACCAAGATTGAGGCCATAACCAATTGGAGAAAACCCAAGAACGTATCTGAAGTTCGTAGCTTTTTGGGATTGGCAGGATACTATCACAAGTTTGTATCGGGTTTTTCTAAACTAGCTGGATGTTTGACGTGACTCACCCACAAGGATCAACCTTTCGAGTGAGGAGCAAACTGTGAAAAGAGTTTGGAAGAGCTCAAGAGAAAATTAACTTCGGCACCAGTGCTTGCATTACCAGAAGGCTTAGAAGGATTCGTAGTATATATAGATGCCTCGAAGGAAGGATTAGGTTGTGTACTCATGCAACATGGGCGAGTCATAACCTATGCATCAAGGAAGCTCAAGCCATATGAGCAGAATTATCCCACATATGACCTGGAGCTGGCTGCAATAGTTTTTGCGTTGGCGAAATGGAGGCACTATTTATACAGTGCAACCTTTGATGTGTATACAGATCACAAAAGTTTAAAGTACATCTTCACCCAAAAGCAATTGAATACACGATAACGGAGATGGATGGAATTCCTGGAGGACTACGATTGTAACATTATCTACCATCTAGGAAAAGCTAATGTGGTGGCAGATGCCTGAGTATGCAAACTGGAATATCACACCTAAGAGGGTAGGAGATTTCAGAAGCCCAAAATCTCGAAAGAGAACGAGTGACTGCAATGACTAGATGTGAGGTCACGGGATTAGTCATATGTCCCGAGATATGTACTAAGATAAGAGATGTTCAACCAAGAGACAAAGAAATTCAATAATTAAAGAGAACCCTACGAAATAATGAGAATACAGAATTCAAAATCGATGATATACGGATTCTTTGGTTTGGGCAACGAATGTGTGTGCTGAAAGAATTGCGATAAAATGTGTTAAGAGAGGCACACAAAACTCATCCTGCGTACGCCCTGGCGGAACCAAAATGTATTAAGATCTTAAGTAACACTTCTGGTGGGCAGGATGATACAAGATATTGCAGATTATGTGTAGAAATGCTTGGCTTGTCAATTAGTTAAAGTAGAGTATCAATGACCGTCTGGAATGTTGCAGCCATTGCCGATACCTATTTGGAAGTGGGACCATATCACAATGGACTTTGAATGGCTTACCAACCATTAGAAACGACTATGATAGTATTTGGGTAATCAACGGTAGACTTACGAAGTAGACTCATTTTCTACTGGTAGGAACACCTTATAAAGTAGAAAAGCTAACAACTATATATCTCAAGGAGATCGTGCGACTTTACTGTATATCGATAAATATCGTGTCCGATAGAGATCCCAAAACTTACCAGTAGTTTATGGAAAAGCCTCCAGGAGCAAATGAGAACGAAATTGTTTTTTAATTCTGCTGCTCATACTCAAACCGATGGTCAGTCTGAAAGGACTATTCGGATATTAGAAGACATGCAACGAGCATGCATGCTTGACTTTGGTGCAGGATAAGACAAGCACTTACCCCTCGTGGAATTTACTTACAATAACAGCTATCAAGTGACTATCAAGATGGCCCCATATGAGGCGTTGTACGTGCTGGGAGGTGGGCCCAGAACAGTAGCGGTCCTGGACCACATTTTAAAATTTTGTTTATAATACAAGTATTAAAATATTTCCAAAACATTTTAATACAATAGCGGAAGATTAGCCGGATCTACTCAAGTATATATATGCAATTGATAATAAATTTTAAATCACTTAAGCAGATAAATATCTAACATGCAATTAACACTTAAGAGCACATAATTTATCATGCTTAAAATAATATAACTGAAAAATATTACTGTACTGCAAACATGGCTATCTAACGGTATTTTTCTAGCTCCTTGCCCTTTCGTGAGACCGGCAGAGCTTCCCCGTAATATCTCCGGAGAAACCCTTGGAGTGTGGGCTCCGAAAGTATTTCTCTAAATACTTAGAGAAAATAAACTTTAAACTAGAAAACCCTTTTCAGGGTTTAATCTCCCGAAATTAGGCGTTTTATATATAAACACCTAATTAAAATTAATTCCAAAATAAATCGGAATTAACTAGGAGAAAATGGGACTTGATTTCAGAGAAAACAATTAGCCAAAATCATCCCAAAAATGTTGTGAAGAGATGAGGTTGGGATCAGCCTATTTATAGGCAAAAATCGGAGGGCATTTTGGTCATTTTACACATAAATGGAAGGGCATTTTGGTCATTTTGTAAACCGCGTACAAACCGCGTCCGTTCGGGCCAATCAGAACGTGCCACGTGGAAGCTCTCACCGCCGTGAATCTAGCGCCACCAACCACGCGCCACCACGCGCCGTCCAAGTGGTTGGCGCGTGTGCTTACACGCACAGGCCACCAGAATTCGCCACGTGTTCGGGTCTGGTCCGACCCGGACCGGCCCAACCCAAATCGAATCTGGGCCGTCCGTTTGCGCTGACGCGGCGAGATCTACTCCGTCCCGTCAGTGCCACCTCACCCTGACTTGCTGACGTGGCTTGCCACGTCATCCCGATGCCACGTCAGCCTTTTTTTTTTTTTTTTAAAAAAATTCCGTTTTATTTTCTCCAAAATAAAATTCCGGGCATTTTCAACTCCTTGGAACTTTAAAATAAATCCCTTGACTATTTTCAAACAATTTGAAAAATCATTTCTCTTTCTCCTTCTAATATTTTCTCTTCGGGTTTTTCAATTGGGGCTTGCAGGGGGACCCGTAGGACTAATTAATTTTAGCTCCAAACGGGTTAATATATTATCATCTCATGATAGTAATTAATTACCGTTTAACAATATTTAATTCCACTAAATAAATATTATTTCACTCTAAAATTAATTAAATTATTCACGAATTTCTCGAATCTAGAATAATTTTGCATTTTACTCCTCCGTGTAGATATCCATGAAAAATAAATTGTAACTACTATCATTTATTTTTCATCTCCAATTTGAAATTTATTGATTCGCCTTAAGTTCAAATTCTCTGTATGTGAAACACACTCAACATACAACTTCGGTGACGTATCATGTGAAGTGCTTTGGCCAAAGTCTTAATTCGAACTTTTGCAAATCTATTTCCCTTCCAGCAAGGCCACAGATTCCTCGATCAATATAACTCTTTAGCACATTTCATGTTGTCACTGAACGTACAAAGTATTTTGGCCACCCGTTACTGAGACCTCACTTCGAGTATATTACAGTGACTAACACTACATGCCTAAAGCCGAAATATTGTCAGGATTAAGTGTACAATGCTTCCCGAGATTTTATTCATTTTAGATAGCAGTATAAAATGAATAATCTCAGTGGTCCAGTTCGATGTTTGCAATCCTATTGTAAATCATTAATGTGTTATAATTGGAATCACCATTCCCTATGACGAAAGACTAATCATCTTATATAACCACATTATAGTCATGATAAGAACATATTCTTATCTTACCGACTAGAACTTTAATGACACGTAATTTCGGTATTCAAAGTCTTTTCCTATGAAACACATTTCGTATGAAAATACCACCACACGTCATTAATTATTAATATATGAAATACTCACAACTCGCTGTAAATTCTGTTTAATTAATTCAACAAATTGAATCTTCAGGGCACTATTCCCAACAGTACGGACGAAAATGCCGACCCCCATACATTGGGATTTAAGAGAAGAAAAGTCATTAACTAAATTGGAAAAAGAAAAGACCTGGTCCGAGCTGATGCAAGAAACGACAGAAAAGATCCAACCGATCAAACAAAATATGAAAGCGGCACAAGACAGACAGAAGAGTTACGCAGATAAGAGGAAAAGATTTAGAATTTGAAGTTGGAGATAAAGTATTTTTGCACGTCTCTCCTAGAAAAGGATTCTCGAGGAGGAAAGTTGAGTCCAAGATACATGGGACCTTTCGAGGTCCTAGATAGAATAGACCCTTAAGCTTACCGTCTCCTTTTACCTGCTAATCTCACCGAAATCTATAACGTGTTTCACGTATTGCAACTACAAAAGTACTACCCGGATGAAAACCACATCATACCACTCGATGACGTCTCCTTAGAAGAAAACCTAACATATGAAGAGTTCCCTGTACGTATTCTAGAACGAAAAATTCAAGAACTCCGAAATAAGAAGATCCCTCAGGTAAAAGTGTTGCGGAGAAATCACGATGTAGAGAAGGTGATGTGGGAACGAGAGGACGTTATGCAGAACGAATATCCCGGACTATTCGATGATATAGGTACGAATCTGGGGACCAGATTCCTTTTAAGGAGGCGAGTGTGTAACGCCCCATAAATTACTGTAGTCGAATATTATATATATTTGTGTTTGTTGAATATTAATATATTATTAATTATATTTATTTGGATCTAAATAAATAGAAGGGAAAAAGATTTTTTGGCATCCGAACTATGCCCGTTTTTGTAATTTACCATCCAAACAATTTTTCATTGCAAACCGCCATCCAAGCTTTGCATTTTTGACAAAACGCCATCTAAAGGTGGTTTGGTCCGACGTGTATCTTTTAAGAAAATACCACGTGTCAATTTTTTTTTCCAAAACCACCAAAAAAAATGGTTTAGATGGTGTTTTGTAAAAAATGCAAAGGTTGGATGGCGGTTTGCAATAAAAAATTGTTTGGATGGTAAATTGCAAAAACGGGCATAGTTCGGATGCCAAAAAATATTTATCCCTAAATAGAATATAAACTTTTGGGGGTGAAATTAGAATTTTCCAAAAATTTGAGGCAGAAAAAAAAAATAGTATCAGGCGATTGGCACGCCTGATATACACTCACGTACCCTAAACAATCAACACACACTCCACACCTTCAAACACACGCCTATTTCGCAGAAAAGAAAAAACGCAGCCATCGTCTTCTTCCAGCCCCATCGGTTCTCAACCAAATCTACAAAAATTATAGTGTTTTTCAATCATCTCGACGAGGAGAACACACCGGTGAAATTGAATTCAAGTTATATTCTAAGACGAAGGAGAAATCGAATCGAAAAACTGATCGAGAAACTTTACCGACGGAGACGATCTCGCCGGAGTTTTGATCGGCAACCATAGGCCTTTTGAAGAGCTCGGTAAAGCGAACCTATTTCTGGTAATGGACTATTGAAAATCGCAGCGGTGGAGGCACGGTGGTGTCGCGAGCGTGAATGAACGGCGGCAACAACGTCAGACTTTTTTCGGCGAACTCAAGGTAGGTTTTAACGGGTTAAACATGGGTAATGTATCTATGAAATCAGTTTTGATTAATTTCGGCTGGTTTAGGTTTAATTTGGGATCTAAATTTCTAGGGTTTAGGTGTAACGCCCCGAATTTCAGACAGTCAGGTACGCTCGACACGTGTGGGTTTCGAGCGTTAGGATTTTATTCTATTATTTTTGTCTATTCACTTTATACGTGTTATATTAATTTTGTAAATTGTATTTCGACGTGAATAAGTGAAAATATATGAAATACGTGTCAACTTGAGAATTCTTGTGTGAATGGTATTTAATTGGTACATGAATTAACTGTCCAAATTGTATTAATTACTTAATTTTCCTTGATTGCTTACTTCCTCTTATTTAAGGACTAAATTGCATGCAAACCTTTTGGACCTAATTGATCACTTTCCAAACCTTTTATACTTGATTGCATGACTTATAAACTTTAAGGATTTAATTACAAATATTACATTCCCCCCCCCCAAAAAAAAATATATCGGTATGCATCTCTTCCACAAGCTTCATTTTTTCATTCCATGCTAAACACCCAAATTTGCTTCCTCTCATTACCGAGCCAAACATATCAAGAAGGCAAAGGAGGATTTCATCAAATTCATCAACTCTTTCCAAGAAAATTAGTAGTTTTGGAGCTTGATCATCTTCCTCATCTCTTTTCTCCATTTCTTTAGCTCAAGGTTGGTATTTGCATGAATTCATGATTCTTGATCATATTTGAAATAGCTAGGGTTTGAGAATTATGTACTAGATGGATTAATTGGAGATGGAAGCATGATTATGTGATCATATCTTGAATTATGGCATGAATTGGAGCATGAATTCTTGAGTATTTGGCTTGAATGATCAAGTTTGATCATGAACTTGGAAGCTTGGATTCTTGATAATATTTCATGATTTATATGTCTAAGTGTTATATTATCATCTTTTGAACATGTATGCATCATACTTCCAGAAATTAATAGCTTTGTTGATCAAAATTGGAACTTGATTGCTTGGTTGCTTGTTTCCCGTAGCATTCCCCTGTTTCTGCTCTGTTTTTTCTCCAGAAATTGAAGGTCGCGCCCGCAACCAAAAATATGCATAAAACTGGTCGCGCCCGCGACCCCATTTTGGCCAAGTTTCGAGTTTTGGAAAATTGCATGAAAAATTCGGAAAAATACTTGGTCGCGGCCGCGACCATTTTGTGAAGGGCGCGACCCCTGCCAGAAACTGCATTTTGTCCAACTTCGAACCAACGCCATTTTCACCTCGGTTGGAATTAGAAAGCGTGCCATATAGCGTTGGAAAGGTCTTTGTGTCTAGTTTCATATCCAATAAACAAAACTCAATTCCCACTTCTAGAATTTAAGATATTCCAGTTTTCCCTCAACATGTATATTTTCTAAAATTGTCCGTTTTTGCCAAACTTCACCAAAACTTCTATTATTGCATTCCTTTCACTCTCTTAGCTCCCATATGTGAATTATATGATATATAAACTTGGTTTAGTGATAATTATGTTCTTAATTGACATTCCTTAAGTGTTATTGCATAACATATTAATTATGATTACGCCGTGCGTCACATTTTGGCATCATTATTGAGTCCTGTCTCACGAGTGCACAAATGTTTCCATTTCTTGTCCAGTTCTTCTCCAGGGCGGAGATTGTTGATCATGAGCACGTTCACACATCCTTGAGTCGTCGTGTCGCCTATCAGGTGAGGTTTAATTTCTAGTTATATAGAACCCGTATAGCCTTTACGTGATTTTTGGCCAAAGGTATTTATATTTATAATTTCATGAAATCACTTATCATTTCAAGCATGTTATTGTTCATGAATCAAGCAAGTAGGTTATGTTAGTGTGCATGAACCAAGCATGCCATGTTCATGAAAGCAAGTCATGTGTTCTCCTGGCTAGGTCCTCCTTAGTGAGGGCGCTGGGCTGGTCTACGGGCTGGTGGTTGTCCGTCCAATCACAGGAAGAACAATACCTTATCGTGTTCGTGAGTTCTCCTGGCCAGGTCCTCCCTAGTGAGGGCGCTGGGCTGGTCTTCGGGCTCGTGATTGTCCATCCAATCACAGGAAGAACAATGCCTGTCTAGTGATTGCGTTCTCTTGGCCAGGTCCTCTCTAGTGAGGGCGCTGGGCTGGTCTTCGGGCTGGTGGTTATCCGTCCAACCACAAGAAGAACAATGCCCTATCGTGTATATGTGTTCTCCTGGCCGGGTTCTCCTGAGAGAGGGCGCTGGGCTGGTCTTAGAGCTGGTGGTTGTCCGTCCAACCACAGGAGGAACAAACCCTATCGTGTTACAAGCAAGCCATGTATTGATTGCATGATTTCTATTCCATGAATGTGCTAATTGAGTACACTATCGCACGATTGCACAGTAATTGAATTGTGTGATCACCTATTAATTTATAATCAAGCAAGCATGCTCATGTACATTTGGAGATCGCCATGTATTGATTGCATGAAAATGAACAAGTGTTTAATATTGATAGTTGTATTCTCGGGCGAAGTTATATTATTATTGAACTTGTATATTTATATTTTACAAATCTTTACCCGAGAATATAACTTGCATGTTATCTGCGCTAATATGTATTTAAACCCCTCACTCGGTCTTCACAGACTGACGCCTCCACCTTTCAGGTTATTGCAGGTGAGCGCTAGGCGGGAGTCGAGTCGAGTCCAGTCTTGGTAGTCGAGTCGTGCACGGTGCATTTTATTTAATTGTTTATTTATTGTTTAAGGGATTTATGTTATTGCTATTGTTTATTTAGAGATGATAATGTATTGATAAATATAGTAAAGCCTGTTTAGATTGATAAATGAAACATCGTGACTTGGTAAATGGAAATGCTTGATAAAGATTAGTTTATGCTTCCGCTTTAATTTTGTTGCATGAGTTAGTTATCCCGCCTAGCCTATTGAGTTATTGCATTGTCACCCGTTCGCTATAGGTTGGTTCATGTACGGATTGGCCATTTCGTATGTGGATTGACCTATAGTGCGGGGGTGTGGCACCTCCACGTGTCCGGGGTGCTACATTAGGGTTATGATTTAAAAAGGGGATTCCTAATTAAACTCTAACCTGAATTCGTATTGTAAAATTGATGGGCGTAAAAAGACAAACGTTCTGGTTATTTTTGGAAAATTTTCCGGTGACATTTAGTGGCGGCGGCATATGGCGTTCCGATGGCGGTCTGGCGACTGCGAATCGCCGGAGAAAAGACTGGACATTGCCCTCACCTTTCTGAACTCTCCCGTGTTGTAATATCGAAAAATATGATAAGTGAATTGGTACACTTTGGATTTCAATTATGCTTAAATTGCATAATAATAATAATAATAATAATAATAATAATAATAATAATAATAATAATAATAATAATAATAATAATAATAATAATAACAACAGTAAATGTAAGTCTGATAATGAGACGGATGAATTATTATAACTATAATTATGATTGTAATTATAGTTATAATTATAAGGAATAATAGTAATATTAATAACAACATCAGCTACATTACATTGATGTTGTTAGAGTAACAAATAGTTACAGTAATAATTATCATGACTAGCGCCATTATAATTATTAGTGGAATTAACTAATTATAAGGAATAATTAAAGTTTAACCTTGATTTTGAAATTTGTTTTGACATTAATTTTGATTTTAATCTGGACGCCATAAATTAGAAGGGTATTGAACGCTAAGATTGCTCTAATAATATAACATGATATCTCATAATAATAATACAACCTTGGATTTGGACTTGGAAATTTACTATGACTTTGCTTTGATGTGGGCCTCACATATTGGGTTATACTGGACAATTTAAACGACTTTGAGGACAGTTTGATCTCTAATAATACTGATTAAATATTTATCGGGATTTATATAATTGTTAATAAAATATAACGATAATTATGTATTGTTGCTCATTAACCGATTTATTATTAACTGAGTTAAGATTAAGTTATTAATTAGCAAACTTAGTATTAAATACATTAAGATCAACTAATTGATATCGGTGTGTCATTGAAGTCGATAATTTAGAAACTGTTAATAACGAATAATAGAATATAAGCTTAGCCAATTACATTATAATTGTCAGGTAACTTAAAGCAACAACAAGCAAATAAGGAAACGCAACAGCCTTGACGAATAGGTGGGAATAACCCCTTCTTGCTGGTGACAAAACATAATCCTCGTACCGTGATCTCTTTCTCTTTACTTCTATTATTCTATCTGCTTCATTATTCTGGAATTGTTCATTGGCTTATCTTTTGCATTGCTCCTTAAATTACTGAGTTACCTTTTGAACTGTTTATTGATCTATTCTCTGAATTATCTTCTGAACTGTTTGCTAATATGTTACTGTCTATTGATTTATTCATTGAACTGTTGTTATACTGCATACTGCATGTTCACTGCCCTGTGTTCTGAGCCTCTGATTGATAGCCATTTTGTTTGAGCTGCTTTGTAAGCCTACTCTAAACCTACCTAAGCCTGATTCTGTAACCGATTCTGTAAACCATTGTGAAGGAGAATAACGACTGTGGGGACCCCCAAAGTTCGTTAATTCCTAGGGTCACTCCCTGGGAATGACCATGCGTGCGTCACTGGTCTCTGTTCTATCCACTGCCACTGACTACTGCCTGGACTGATCATCTGGGAAGGCGATACAAGGCGGGACCTATAACACTTGACCGTCAGTGAACATTATCTGATTATCCTGTTCTTCATTTCTGTTACAGTTTTTACCTTCATTCTTTTGATGTGCTCTGCTACCTTTCTGTTCATCATTCTTTTGATGTGTTCTGCTATCTTTCTGTTCCTGATGATTGTGATAATTCCCACTGAGTCATTTGACTCACCCTATATTTCCCTCTATTTCGTTTTGTTCTCTAGAGTATATGAATAGAGGACGCAATGCGGGACAGGGAAATTGAGCTAGGAGAAACCTTATTCTGTCTGGTTTGAATATGATAGCGACTAAATTTCAAGTACAAATATGCTGGTTGAGGTGAGTTGGTTGGCCTATAGTGACGTATAGTATTACTACACTTTTGAACTTATATAAGTATGTTGACTTTGAATATCCTTAGCATAGTATATTTGTAAATCAGTTATGACTTTTGCATTAGTGTTTACATAGGTTTCGAGGAGTGACTGGTATCACCTGACGCCTGGACCAGTGGGCCTATGGAGGCCCCGGGACGGGGCGCCGCCACAAATATAAACGGTGGAGCATTTAAAAATGTATTAGCGAATAACTATCTTCATAAAATCATAACCTTGCACATAAATTTTCATCCACCATCCCAAAAATTTATCACATACACAAATTTACTACTAGGTTTGATTGTGGTGATTTTTACATGAGAGTCCCGATTGTTGGAGTGTTCATATTCTTAAAACTTCCCATCTAAATTCTTAGGATTTTTGAGTTAATTAATTATTGATGATATTTTATTTGTGAAAATTGATTATTCAGGATTTTGATAAGTAATTATATTGTGTTTTAGAATAAGTTTGATACAAGAAATGTCTCTTCTGTGCCCGTCGTGGCCGTCGGGCTACCCCATAAGCAAGACCACACCGACAACAAGAAAATTGCTATCGAGTTTTAGGTGTTAGGTCTTTGTACATGTTCATAGGTCCTATGGATGAGCCAGAAAGTATATCTTGTTCATAGGTTTCATGGTTGACTGTTAATAACGTCTGAAGTTCTTTGTTACATTTATTACAATATTCGCCCAAAGAAATCTCAATCTTATGGATGACTTCATAACATCTGAAGTTCTTTGTTACATTTATTACGCCCATAGAAATCTCCGTCTTCTAGCAAAAACGCTAGTCGCACCTGAATTTTGTTAATGGATGCTGAACTACAAACCACGATTATGGAGCAAGGTAGATGCAAAACAGACGCATCCAAAGCTCAAACACTTTCGCCATATCATGAATACAAAGTGAAATGCTACTGCATTACGATTACGATCGCACATAATTATACACATGAATAATTTTATTTAAAAACAAATCTAACTAAACAGATTAAAATAGGCATGATTTTTATAATGCAAAGGAAATAGAGTTAATTACAATTCACCATCATTTTTAGATTAAATTACAGATACCACCCTTCAAGAAATAAGTAATTACACTTAACTCCCATTTTCGTTTGAAAATTGCTGACGTCAGCAAAAATTTGATTGAAAACCTCAAAATACCTTCTGTTGACTTTGGTCAGTTTTTTAATTCCAATATTACCCTGGGGGTTAATTGTAATTAACTATAGTACTATTATGGAGGTTAAGTGTAATATTTTTAATGAAAATTTTCAACTGTTATTTTTGGACAAAATGTAATTGCTATAATAACTATATTCCTCTTTCAACTACAATTTATTAATATAAATTAAGTATTTATTTTATTATAATATTGTAAGGTAAAAAGTAAGAATTAATTAATTATAATTAACGATCAATAAAAAATATAATTAATTGTGAAAATTTTTGTTAGGAATAGTGCCCTAGAAAGCCAATTGAATATCCGCTTTGTACTTTTCCATATTGTAATCACAGACAATCTTTGAATAAAATAACGAATTGAGGCAACACTTCTTTATATGCTCTTGTTTAGTATGCGTTTACTTTATCTGTGCATGTATGAGAACTCTCCTAATCCTGATGACTTTAGGACTCTACCATTTAGGTGAAATGGTTCATGAAACGAGCCCTATATCATATAAGTCATGATTAGTAAAATGCTCCAAGCCGATGAGTTCTACCGACAGTGGGAGTGTCAACCTGACTCCTCTAAGGCTTGTTTGTGGGATCACGCCCTTAAGAAGGACCACCTTGTTTCATGGAGGTGCAAAGTGTATAGTTGATACGTGCGTGATACATGAGGGTGCTTACTTCCATAAGTAAGTTCACTGAGGTGCCCCGTGTGAGAAGATTCCTAAATGGGAAAGAAAAAATAGAAACTTCCAGATTAGGAAATATCTCACGAGTCATTGATGTGATTAATTGATCCTTAGACTTGAGGTTCCATGTCACTTTATGAGTTAACTCTGTAGTCATAGGTATAAGCTTTAAAGGGTGTTGCCTTAGACAACTGATTCAAGGCTTATGCTGGGGCTGCACAAGTGATTCATGAAAGTGAATGAGAATCAAGAAAGGACCTACACTTGCGTCTGCAAGGTGATCTCTTATTGCGTAAGTCATTCATATACCATATGGAGTCCTTGGCCAAGGCAGTAGATCAAGACACCAAGAAAAGGGTTTCTTGGATTGAGATCAAATGGATATGAAATGCACTTTGCTTTAAGATCGGATTATTAGGGTTCTGATTATTCCCTTACCCTAGATCTTGGTTGGGAGATAGTAAGTAGGAGGATTGTATCTCACATGAATCAATGACTTAAAGGTTCTGTCGAATCTGAACATTCCAATTCAGCTAGGGGTTAAACACCTGTTGCTAGACTATGGTCGTTTAATCTGTGAACTGATTAATTAATTAGTGAATTAATTAATTAGGGTCACTGCTAATTGAATTGAGAACCTAGAGGGTCACACACAACAACTTGGTTACATAAGTTACGGCTTTAAAATGAGTAAACGAGTTAATCGGGCCAAGAGGGTTCCACACGTGTGAAACCACACGTGTGGGTCACGTGAGGAGCACGTGTCCTTGGGACACGTGCCTCACACGTGTATATATATATATTAAATAATTAATGTGATTAATTATTTAATAGATTTTGGTTTAATTTTGAATTAAAAAGAAAGTCTTATTTTGGAGAAAAATAATCTATTTAGTTAATTGCGAGTTAATTAATTAGATAAATAAGTTATTTATTTATCAATAAATAAAGTATAATAATATCCAAAAGGGTTTGGATATTTTAGCTCTCTGAAAAGTTGATTTGAATTAGAATTCAAAGTCAAAGTCAAAATTACTTGATGATCAAGTAATTAGAGAGAGGGACCAAATCCTTGCCCCAAAAGGACTAGGGTTCGGCTTTCCCCTCCCTTTCCTAAATATAGGGGAGCTCATGCTCCCCTTAGAGAGTGATTGAAGTCTTTTGGTTCGTGTGTTGAACACCATCCTTTCTCCAAGATAAATTAAACCCTAGGATAAGCCTAAACACGAACTAGAGAACTAGCATCCATACTAGTTAGATTGTGGTCAAGTTGGTGGACTATTTCTAGAGAGCTTCAAGTTAGAAGTTTTGAAGATTCGAGCTTTACCAAGGAGAGGGGATCAAGCCGTGAGAAGAGCATTCTTGGGTGGCTTGAAACGCTTCTAGAAAGATTATTGAAAAGTAAGTTTCTAATCTCTACGAATTTGGATACACGATTACGAGTCCAAGATCCTTTTGTTGGAAAATTTTTTAAATTCCGCTGCTTTCTGATTCCTGTTTTCCAACAAGTGGTATCAGAGCCACCTCGTTAATCGTGTTTCTGATTCGTGTCAATTATTCTGAATTTGGTAGAAATTCTTTGTCTTGATGCGATTGAGTATTTGTAATTATTCTAGAAAGCCTGAATTACGAAACTGTATTTTTCCTGAAAGTTTCTGAAAACTGTTTTGTAAAATTCGTTTTGAAAACTGTTTTAGATTTAAAACTGTATAAACTGTTTTTGGATTTCTTGGATTGGTTTTGCTTTTGAACGAAAACACGAAACGAAAACCCGGATTACGACGAACATGCGAAACCCCGCGCGCGTGGGCTTCACGCGCACCGCCCGCTTTTTTCTAAAACCTGAAAATCCCTATTTTCTAATTAATTAAGTGGATTATATATTAATTATATAACCACTTAATTAATTAATTAATTAATCCTTAATAAAGAATTAATTAATCAAAATGAGAGAGAGAGTCGGGAGGCTTTGAAACTGCTGAAAATGAAATGCCAAGAACTTGATTTTCAACAATGAAATTGGCAACATATTTATAGGGGAGAAATGAGGCCATTTTCGTAAAAAAAAACCAAGAATGCCGTGCACTCCAAGGGCTGCCGGCTAATCCAAGAGCGCCACGCAGCAGCTTACGCCGCCACGAGGCGAACGCCGCCTGGCACGCGCGGAACGGAGCCCGCATGCGCCGCCTGTGTGGCGGCTGTGCGTTTGGCGCGTGTGCTGCTCACAGCGGCACGAGCAGCTGCCACGTGTCAGACCGGTCCGGTCCGGTCCGACCGGCGATTCGCGGTTCAGACCGGTTCAACAGAGAACCGGCC
Source organism: Lantana camara (assembly GCA_037501455.1). NCBI lineage: Eukaryota > Viridiplantae > Streptophyta > Magnoliopsida > Lamiales > Verbenaceae > Lantana > Lantana camara. The sequence goes on from CM074864.1 coordinate 59,489,425, forward strand.
AGTCCGAACGGTCTGAATCTCTGCTACGTGGCACTCCCTTGTTCTGCCACGTGTCCGGGTTGGTCAACCCATGACCCGTCCCTATCCGGCGACCCGACCCGGAGACTCGTTTCCACGGTCCGTTGACTTTTCAATCAACATCATCCGGCCCGTTAAACGCGCTGGCGTGGACGGATCCCAGTCGTCCACGTGTCTTGCCATTTGGAGCCCGCGCTGACCCGCTGATGTGGCATGACACCTCAGCTGCCACGTCAGCAATTTTTTTTTTTTGAAAATTTTTATTTTCTCCAAAATAAAATTTCGGGCATTTCCAACTCTTTGGAATTTAATTTATTTTCTCAAAATAAATACCTGGGCTGTTTTCAAACACTTTGAAAAATCATTTCTCTCTCTCGTTTTAATATTTTCTCTTTGATCTTCGTTGGGACTTGCGGGGGGACCAGCAGGACTAATTAATTTTAGCTCCAAATGGGTCAATCTATTATCATCCCATGACAATAATTGATTACCTTTTAACAATATTTAATTCCACTAAATAAATATTGTTGAACTCTAAAATTAATTAAATTATTCACGAATTTCTCGATATAGATTAATTTTGCATTTTACTCCTCTGTACAGATATCCATGAAAAATAAATCAATACTACTATCATTTATTTTTCACTTCCAATCTGAAATTTCTTGATTCGCCTTAAGTCCAAATCCCCTGTATGTGAAACACATTCAACATACGACTTCGGTGACGCACACACGAAGTACTTTGGCCAAAGATTTAATTTGAACTTTTTGCAAATCTATTTCAGGGATATCTTTTAACCTTCCAGCAAGGCTACAGATTCCTCGATCAATATTTCTCTCTAGCACATTTCATGCAATCACCGAACGTACAAAGTATTTTGGCCACCCGTTACCGAGACCTCACTTCTGAGTACATCACAGTCTCTGATGCACGGACACTTCTAAAAATATCATTTTACCGTGTCGTGTCGTGTCGGACACGTTGTCCGACACTTCTCACGTGGAAAATTCACAAAAAAATCCGTGTCGCTGTATCCGTGTCGTGTCGTGTCCGTGTCCGTGCAACTAGGGGTGTAAACAGATAATAAATGGATCGGATGTATGATTACCATATCCTTATCCGTTTATGATTCGGACGGATACGGATAATATCCTTTTAAATCGAATTCGGATAATATCCTTTTTATACGGATACAAGGCGGATTCGGACGGATTCGGATTTTAATCGGATTTTCAACTATTCAAAATTTGACATAAATTATTTATTTATATAACTTCGAACTTTTAATCAGATTATCAACTATTCATTTATAGATAAATTATTTAACTTTGAATATATATATTTTAGACGAATAGAGAAATAATAAGTATATTTATATAGATCATTTTTATGTTTTAGCAAATGTATAAATGTGGTGAAATTATAAATTTTATCATATAATTAATTTAAAATATAATACTTTTATTAATAACATAATATATGTTAATTATATTATCTCTTTATGAATATTGACGTGAACATATAGTTACTAATAAAACCTAAGGTTTTTCTTTAATAAATGCGCTAAAAAATTTACTTAATACTAATAATCTATCATACATACACAGTTTTGTGTATATATTTTAATATAATACATTATTTATCGGATACGGATTACGGATAAATCGGATAACGGATATATCTAACGGATAATGAAATGGATCGGATGTTAAACGGATCGGATGCCTTATTACCATATCCTTATCCGTTTATAATTCGAATGTCTATAATCGAATACGGATAATATCCTCTTGAGACGAATTCGGATAATATCCTCTGTAAACGAATTCGGATGCGGACGGATATCGGATTTTCGAATATCCATTTACAGCCCTACGTGCAACATAGATCACAGTGATTAACACTACATGCCTAAAGTAGAAACATTGCCAGGATTAAGAGTCTAATGCTTCCGAGATTTTATTCATTTTAGATAGCAGTATAAAATGAACGATCTCAGTGGTCCAGTTCGATGTTTCCAATCTCATTGAAAATCATCAATGTGTCATAATTGGAAACTCCATTTCCCTATGACGAAAGACTAATCATCTTATATAACACATTGTAGTCTTAATAAGAACATTTTCTTATCATACCGACTAGAACTTTAATGACACGTGATTCTTGGTATTTAAAGTCTTTTTCTATGAAACACATTTCATATAAAAATACCATCACACGTCATTAATTATTAAATTTGTAAAATACTCATAACTTACTGTAATTTCAGTTTTATTAATCCAAAATATTTACAATATAATTGGATTTTTAGGGCATTAATCCCAACAGGGGAGCCTAGTCCCGAAGGGGAGGCTCCCACTAGGGCCGAGCGGGACGCGATTCAGAAGTGGAAGGATGATAATCTCCAAGCCCGTTGCCTTATGTTGGCTAACATGTCTCCGGACTTGCAAAGGCAACATGAGGCCATGAAATTTGCTTGGGAGATTTACGACCACTTAGAGCAACTTTACCGCCCCCATGAACGTGTTACAAGGTATAACACTTCAAAGGAATTGTTCCACTTGAGAATGAGGGAAGGTTCAAGTGTCCATGAATATGGACTCAAGTTTCTTGCCCTTACTGAGAAACTTGCTTCCATGGACATGCCACTGAAAGATGAGCTTTCAGTGGACCTGTTGCTAGCCGCGCTCCTACCACCATTCAACCCATTTGTCCTTAACTTCAATATGAATCATGTTGGTGCTACTGTAGCTGAGCTGATTAGTCAGCTTATGACTGCTGAAAGCACGATCAAGAAGGACAATAGGGTTCTGATGGTAAATGCTCCATCTTCCTCTTCTGGGCCTTCCAAAGGTAAGGGCAAGAAAGCCCAAAAGAAGAAGAAGAAACCCCTTAGGCCCACTGGTGGCATTTCGAAGGGGAAGGCCCAAAAGAAGAAGCGTGATCAGAAAGAGGATGTTTGCTTCCATTGTGGCAAAGTGGGACATTGGAGGAGAAACTGCCCAGAGTACAAGGCTACTCTAAAGAAAGGTATGTTTCTCGTTGAAATAAATCTTTCTATTAATTCTAGTTCTTGGGTACTTGATACCGGTTGTGGAACTCATATCTGTAATGATGTACAAATGCTAAGTGAAGTCCAACAACTCAAAGAAGGAGAATATGTCTTGAAGATCGACGATGGCTCAAATGTTGAAGCTCGAGCTTTAGGCACAATTAGATTAGATTTAGGTAGTTTTGAGTTAGTTTTAAATAAAGTCCTTTATGTACCGAGCATTATTCGTAATACAATTTCAGTACCAATTTTAGATTGTGAAGGTTATGAAACTTATATTAAGAATGGTAAATACTTTATCAAACGGAACAACTCTTCCGTTCACATCGGTACTCTAAGTAATGGACTTTATCTAACTCAAAATATCAATATTATGAATATACAATGGAAAACTAAACGTAAGAGAGATGACAAAGTTTCAACTCCCTTATGGCACGCTAGATTAGGACACATTTCCAAGAACAGAATTAGCAAGATAAACACTTTAGGATCATTCTCTGAAAATGATCTCAAAGAGTTGAGTTCTTGCGAATCCTATCTCAAAGGAAAAATGTCCAAAGTTTCTTTTAAAGGAACTGTGGAACGTGCCACTAAGGCCTTGGATTTGATCCATTCTGATGTTTGTGGACCGCTTAGCGTAAGCACTAGAAACAATCATCAGTATTTCATAACCTTTACCGATGACTTTAGTCGATATGGTTTTGTATACTTAATAAAGTATAAATCTGAAGCTTTTGAGAAATTCTTAGAATTTCAAAAGGAGGTTGAGAACCAAACTGGTCACAAGATCAAAGCACTTCGATCTGATCGAGGAGGCGAGTATCTTAGTGAAGAATTCCTTAATCATCTCAAAGATAATGGGATTATCTCTCAGTAGACCCCTCGGGGAACTCCTCAACTCAATGGAGTTTCTGAGAGAAGGAATCGAACTCTACTTGATATGGTTCGTTCCATGATGAGTTTCACTGACTTACCACCTTCTTTATGGGGTTATGCCCTAGAAAGTGCAACAAAGATTTTGAATCTAGATCCCTCTAAGTCAGTCCCTAAAACGCCCTATGAAATGTGGCATGGTAAAATCCCTAGTTATTCTTACTTAAGAATTCGGGGTTGTCCTGCTTACGTGAGAGGAAAGTGGGAGATAAGTTAGAATCTCGTTCTAACTTATGCTACTTTGTAGGTTATCCTAAGGAATCCATAGGATACTACTTCTATGATCAATCTGAGCAAAAGGTGTTTGTTTCCAGAAATGCTACTTTTCTTGAGGAACCGTTCCTTAAAGAAAAGAAAGGCAAAATCATAGAATTAGAGGAAGTACAAAGTGACCCCACGCCACCCACTAAAGAAACGTCCCCTTCTGATCAACTATAACCAATCACGAATTTCGATACACACGTAAATCCTCCTCTAAGGCGTTCTGAACGCACTCCTAGACAGTCGGAGAGATGGTATGGATTCTTCTATGAAATCTCTCAAAAGGATAATGATCCTTTAACATATGAGGAGGCACTTTCAGATTCTGACTCTGAACAGTGGATAGAAGCCATGAAATTCGAAATGGATTCCATGAACTCCAACCAAGTTTGGACCTTGGTAGATGTTAGGAATAGTGCCCTAGAAAGCCGATTGGATATCCGCTTTGTGATTTTCCTTATTGTAATCACAGACAATCTTTGAATAAAATAACGAATTGAGGCAATACTTCTTTATATGCTCTTGTTTGGTATGCGTTTACTTTAGCTGTGCATGTATGAGAACTCCCCTAATCCTGATGACTTTAGGACTCTACCATTTGGGTGAAATGGTTCATGAAACGAGCCCTATATCACATAAGTCATGATTAGTAAAATACTCCTAGCCGATGAGTCCTACAGACAGTGGGAGTGTCAACCTGACTCCTCTAAGGCTTGCTTGTGGGATCACGCCCTTAAGAAGGACCACCTTGTTTCATGGAGGTGCAAATTTATAGTTGATACGTGCGTGATACATGAGGGTGCTTACTTTAATAAGTAAGTTCACTGAGGTGCCCCGTGTGAGAACATTCCTAAATGGGAAAGGAAGTTTCTATTTCAGGAAATGAAAACTTCCAGATTAGGAAATATCTCACGAGTCATTGATGTGATTAATTGATCCTTAGACTTGAGGTTCCTTGTTACTATATGAGTTAACTCTGTAGTCTTAGGTATAAGCTTTAAAGGGTGTCGCCTTAGACAACTGATTCAAGGCTTATGCTGGGGCTGCACAAGTGATTCATGAAAGTGAATGAGAATCAAGAAAGGACCTACACTTGCATTTGCAAGGTGATCTCTTTTTGTGTAAGTCATTCATATGCCATATGGAGTCCTTGGCCAAGGCAGTAGATCAAGACATCAAGAAAAGGGTTTCTTGGATTGAGATCAAATGGATATGAAATGCACTTAGCTTTAAGACCGGATTATTAGGGTTCTGATTATTCCCTTGCCCTAGATCTTGGTTGAGAGATAGTAAGTAGGAGGATTGTATCTCACATGAATCAATGACTTAAAGGTTCTATCGAATCCGAACATTCCAATTCAGCTAGGGGTTAAACACCTGTTGCTAGACTATGGTCGTTTAATCTGTGGACCGATTAATTAATTAGTGAATTAATTAATTAGGGTCACTGCTAATTGAATTGAGAACCTAGAGGGTCACACACAACAACTTGGTTACATGAGTTGAGGCTTTAAAATGATTAAACGAGTTAATCGAGCCTAGAGGGTTCCACACGTGTGAAACCACACGTGTGGGTCACGTGACTGGACACGTGTCATTGTGACACGTGTGCCACACGTGATTGTTTAATAATATATTAAATAATTAATTTGTTAATTATTTAATAGACTTTGATTTAATTTTGAATTAAAAAGAAAGTCTTATTTTGGAGAAAATAATCTAGTTAATTAATTACGAATTAATTAATTAGATAAAAATAAGTTATTTATTTTATAATAAATAAAGTATAAAATTATCCAAAATTAGTTTGGATATTTTTAGCTCTCTTAAAAGTTGACTTGAATTAGAATTCAAAGTCAAAGTTGGAAATTACTTGAAGATCAAGTAATAGGAGAGAGGAACCAAAACCCTTGCCTATGAGGACAAGGATTTCGGCCTCCCCTCCCCTTTCCTATATGTAGGGGAGCTCATGCTCCCCTTTAGAGCTAATTGACAATTCTTTTGGTTCATGTGTTGAACACCTTTCTTTCTCCAAGATTAAATTAAACCCTAGGTTAAGCCTAAACACTAACTAGAGAACTAGCATCCTTACTAGTTAGATTGTGATCAAGTTGGTGGACTTTCTCTAGAGACTTCAAGTTAGAAGTTTGAAGATTCGAGCTTTACCAAGGAGAGGGGATCAAGCCGCGAGAAGAGCGTTCTTGGGTGGCTTGAAACGCTTCAAGAAAGAACAAAAGAAAAGTAAGTTTTCTATCTTTACGAATTTAGTTACACGATTGCGAGTTCAAGGTCCTTTTGTTGGGAAAATTTTTTAAATTCCGCTGCTTTCTGATTCGTGTTTTCCAACAAGTGGTATCAGAGCTACCTCGTTAATCGTGTTTCTGATTCGTCTCAATTATTCTGAATTTGGTAGAAATTCTTAGGCTTGATGCGATTGAGTATTTGTAATTGTTTTAGAAAGCCTGAATTACGAAACTGTATTTTTTCCTGAAAGTTTCTGAAAATTGGTTTTTGCAAAATTTAATTTTGAAAACAATTTTAGATTTGAAACTGTATAAACTGTTATTGGATTTCTTGGATTGGTTTTGCTTTTGAACGAAAACACGAAACGAAAACCCGGATCACGACGAACACGCGAAACCCCGCGCGCGAAGGCGTCGCGCGCGCGGGCTTCGCGCGCCACCGCCCGCCTGTCCTAGGCATGCGCAGGGCAGCCGCCCAGCACCTCCCGCACGCCTGTGCGGGAGCCTTCCGGGCGCGCCCAGGGCGGCCGAGACTGGCCGCCCATCGCCCGCCGTCGCCCGAGAGGGCGCGCGGCATGCGCACGCAGTGCGCGCACTCGCCCGGCCTTGGCCGGGCGCTATGCGTGCCTGCCATGCGCGTCCACGCACCCTTGCGACGCGTGCGCCCCGTTTCGCGTACGGGCCCCATTTTCCTGATCCGAACTTTCGTATTTCGTGCAATCTAGTCCCAATTTTGTTTTTTTAATTTTAAAATTTTATTTTTGAATATTTATTTTAATTTTTGAATAAAAACTTGAAATTGGGAATTTTGAGAAATTGAAACGGTTTATATTTTGGGAAAATACACCTTTGATAAAATTATTAATTTTCAGAAATTAATTGGAATTTTATTTGTTTTGGTAATTTGGGATTTATTGAAAATTTTTATAAATAAGACTCGCATCAAGTCGTGTTTTAAGTCATTAGGTCTTGAAACGAGAATTTTAATTTATTGGCTAAATTTAAATTCTCGCAAGAGCATGTTAGGTGATCATGGGTTTAGATCTATGTATGATTTTAATTTATGCACATGGATGGTTTAAATTGGGGTTGGAGCCCTATAGTTGCGTTTTTCAATTGAGGTTGGAGCCTCACTTATGTGCGTACTGTTATGTGATTTATTATGTGGCTTTCCATATTACTGTTTTTGAGGCCGGGGTATGCCCCGTGTAATTATCTAAGGCCAATATGAAGATTGAGCCTTATTACTTTATGTCTTTTTCCTTTTATTGTAATTTGAGAGTAGAGATAGGTGGTGAGGTTTTATTTTCATTTTGGAGACAATGCACCCATGGAGTAAGATGGACCACATTCAAGTAACAAGGAGGCCATAAGTGAAGACCCCTCAAAATGTTAGGGAGGGGAATCTCAATTGTTAAATGTAATAGAGATAGGGCTCGTCTTTTGTTACCGATTTCCCTTATGTGATTTAAACTGTTTATGTGGCATGTACGTTAGAACTTGTGATTGTGGAGTGGCTCCCACATATCACGCATAAGATAGGTAGAACCCATGATCATCACATGTTAGTATCATGCTAGGACATGTTATCTGTTTATGTGCTTGTTTGATATGCATTTAAGTGTACTTGCATTAATCAAGACTAATAAAATTGGATAACATATATGTTGGTGAGGTCAAACTGGACAACTCTTCGGTTGATTCGAAAATTCCCATTAAATATTAAGCTAATTTCGAACAAATAGGTGTTTAATTCGAGATGCAAATTTTGAATTAAATTCCTAGTGTTCCATCAATAGGTTTTAAGTTTAGTAAGTAAAGCTAGTTATTGTCCGCGAGTCGTGGGATAGCTAGTGGAGCTTATTAGTTCTTAGTTACCTAATTAATCATTTTAAATGGTCAATATTTCGTGGTCAATTTTAGCAAGGGCGATGTCCGCGAGTCGTGGGTCGTTCGAACTAAGTTTTGGTCATGATCTTATGATTGATGGGTCTAGCTTAACGCCTAAGTAAATATGGATGTCGCACGAGTCGTGGGTCCATATTGAAAGATAGGTGATGCAAAAAATAATTACTAAGAGTTCTAAAGGTGTTAGAATTGGTAAGTTGTACCTACCTAGGGTTCTTACTTAGAATGTCCACGAGTCGTGGGTTCGAGGTAAAATGCCTAGGATCTTAGTACCCATTGGGAAACGTGTTCCTCTTAGATCTTTGGGAATTCTAGATCTTTGAAAAACAGTGGGAGCTACATTAGATTAAAGACCTTATCTTTCGTATATCGTTATAATTCAGCATGCTCACTAGTTCTCTGTTTTACCATTTAGGTCGTAGATTCTGTGATTCTCTACGTGTTTTGAAATGGCAACCAAAACCCTCTTGTATCGATCCTCGAGTCAAACAAGTTGACTGGTCCCAACTATTCTGATTGGCTGAGGAATCTAAAAATCATTTTAGATTCTGAGAAGAGAACTTATGTTCTCTTTGAAGGGGAGCCTAGTCCCGAAGGGGAGGCTCCCACTCGGGCCGAGCGGGACGCGATTCAGAAGTGGAAGGATGATAATCTCCAAGCCCGTTGCCTTATGTTGGCTAACATGTCTCCGGACTTGCAAAGGCAACATGAGGCCATGAAATTTGCTTGGGAGATTTACGACCACTTAGAGCAACTTTACCGCCCCCATGAACGTGTTACAAGGTATAACACTTCAAAGGAATTGTTCCACTTGAGAATGAGGGAAGGTTCAAGTGTCCATGAATATGGACTCAAGTTTCTTGCCCTTACTGAGAAACTTGCTTCCATGGACATGCCACTGAAAGATGAGCTTTCAGTGGACCTGTTGCTAGCCGCGCTCCTACCACCATTCAACCCATTTGTCCTTAACTTCAATATGAATCATGTTGGTGCTACTGTAGCTGAGCTGATTAGTCAGCTTATGACTGCTGAAAGCACGATCAAGAAGGACAATAGGGTTCTGATGGTAAATGCTCCATCTTCCTCTTCTGGGCCTTCCAAAGGTAAGGGCAAGAAAGCCCAAAAGAAGAAGAAGAAACCCCTTAGGCCCACTGGTGGCATTTCGAAGGGGAAGGCCCAAAAGAAGAAGCGTGATCAGAAAGAGGATGTTTGCTTCCATTATGGCAAAGCGGGACATTGGAGGAGAAATTGCCCAGAGTACAAGGCTACTCTAAAGAAAGGTATCTTTCTCGTTGAAGTAAATCTTTCTATTAATTCTAGTTCTTGGGTACTTGATACCGGTTGTGGAACTCATATCTGTAATGATGTACAGATGCTAAGTGAGGTCCAACAACTCAAAGAAGGAGAATGTGTCTTGAAGATCGGTGATGGCTCGAACATTAAAGCTCGAGCTTTAGGCACAATTAGATTAGATTTAGGTAGTTTTGAGTTAGTATTAAACAAAGTCCTTTATGTACCGAGCATTATTCGTAATATAATTTCAGTTCCAATATTAGATTGTGAAGGTTATGAAACTTATATTAAGAATGGTAAATACTTTATCAAACGGAACAACTCTTCCGTTCATATCGGTACTCTAACTAATGGACTTTACCTAACTCAAAACATCAATATTATGAATATACAACGAGAAACAAAGCGTAAGAGAGATGACAAAGTTTCAGCTCCCTTATGGCACGCTAGATTAGGACACATTTCCAAGAACAGAATTAGCAAGATAAACACTTTAGGATCATTCTCTGAAAATGATCTCAAAGAGTTAACTTCTTGCGAATCCTGTCTCAAAGGAAAAATGTCCAAAGTCCCTTTTAAAGGAACTGTGGAACGTGCCACTAAGGTTTTGGATTTGATCCATACTGATGTTTGTGGACCGTTTAGTGTAAGCACTAGAAGCAATCATCAGTATTTCATAACCTTTACTGATGACTTTAGTCGGTATGGTTATGTATACTTAATGAAGTATAAATCTGAAGCTTTTGAGAAATTCTTAGAATTTCAAAAGGAGGTTGAGAACCAAACTGGTCACAAGATCAAAGCACTTTGATCTGATCGAGGAGGCGAATATCTTAGTGAAGAATTCCTTAATCATCTCAAGGATAATGGGATTATCTCTCAGTGGACTCCTCCGGGAACTCCTCAGCTTAATGGAATTTCTGAGAGAAGGAATCGAACCCTACTTGATATGGTTCGTTCCATGATGAGTTTCACTGACTTACCACCTTCTTTCTGAGGTTATGCGCTAGAAAGTGCAGCAAAGATTTTGAATCTAGTTCCCTCTAAGTCAGTCCCCAAAACGCCCTATGAAATGTGGCATGGTAAAATCCCTAGTTATTCTTACTTAAGAATTTGGGGTTGTCCTGCTTACGTGAAGAGGACAGTGGGAGATAAGTTAGAATCTCGTTCTAACTTATGCTACTTTGTAGGTTATCCTAAGGAATCCATAGGATACTATTTCTATGATCAATCTGAGCAAAAGGTGTTTGTTTCCAGAAATGCTACTTTTCTGGAGGAACCGTTCCTTAAAGAAAAGAAAGGCAAGATCATAGAATTAGAAGAAGTACAAAATGACCCCACACCACCCACTGAAGAAACGTCCCACTCTGATCAACTACAACCAATCACGAATTTCGATACACACGAAAACCCTCCTCTAAGGCGTTCTGAACGCACTCCTAGACAACCGGAGAGATGGTATGGATTCTTCCATGAAATCTCTCAAAAGGATAATGATCCTTTAACATATGAGGAGGCACTTTCAGATTCTGACTCTGAACAGTGGATAGAAGCCATGAAATCCGAAATGGATTCCATGAACTCCAACCAAGTTTGGACCTTGGTAGATTTGCCTGATGGGGTCAAACCCATAGGTTGCAAATGGATCTTTAAGAGAAAGCTTGGAGTTGATGGAAGCATTGCAGCCAACAAAGCAAGACTGGTTGCAAAAGGATTCACTCAAAGACCCGGCGTGGATTTTGATGAAACCTTTTCACCAGTTGCAATGCAAAAGTCTATTCGGATCATGCTTGCCATTGCTGCATATTATGACTATGAGATATGGCAAATGGATGTGAAAACTGCCTTTCTCAATGGTGACATTGATAAAGACATTTATATGGAGCAACCCATAGGTTTCACATTCAGTGGGAGTTAGCAAAAGGTTTGCAAACTCCAAAGATCAATCTATGGATTGAAACAGGCTTCTAGGAATTGGAACATTCGATTTGATGAATCAGTCAAAGCGTTTGGCTTCATCCAAATTTCGAATGAATCATGTGTGTATAGAAAGGAATTGGAGACCTCAGTGCAATTCTTAGTACTTTATGTTGATGACATCCTTCTTATTGGGAATTCGAAGGATGATATGAAAGTGACTAAGTTATGGTTATCGAACCAATTCGAGATGAAAGATCTTGGTGATGCGTCCTATATCCTTGGAATTAAAATCTATAGAGATAGATCTAGAAGGTTAATAGGACTATCACAGTCGATGTACATTGACAAAGTATTGAAGAGATTCAATATGGAGTCAGCAAAGGTTAAGAACCTTCCTATGAGTGTAGGAACATGTCTTTCAAAGAAGATGTGTCCTAAGGCTAACCTTGAGAAGGAAAGAATGACTCATACACCTTATGCATCAGCAATAGGTAGCATAATGTATGCAATGTTATGTACTCGACCGGATGTGGCTTATGCACTTAGTGTGACAAGTCGTTTCCAATCTGACCCTGGAGATGGTCACTGGGCTGCCGTGAATAATATTCTTAAGTACTTGAAAAGTACTAAAGATTTATTCTTAGTTTACGGAGGTCAGAAAGATCTTACTGTCGAAGGATACTGCGATGCAAGCTTTGCATCTGACTTAGATGATTTTAAGTCAATGTCAGGATACATTTTCTGCCTAAACGGCGGAGCAGTGAGTTGGAAGAGTTCCAAGCAAACTACCAATGCGGATTCGACCACTGAGGCCGAATACTTAGCTGCAAATGATGCAGCTAAGGAAGGTGTTTGGATTAGAAACTTCATTCAAGAGTTGAATGTTGTTCCTAGCATGAAAGACCCCATTACTGTGTTTTGTGACAACACTGGGGCGGTTGCTCAAGCAAGAGAACCAAGATCTCACCAACGGACCAAGCACATTATGAGGAAGTATCACCTAATCCGTGATATTATCAAAAGAGGAGATGTGCAAATCGAGAGGGTCACATCAGCAGAGAACGTGGCCGATCCACTTACTAAACCCCTTAGTCGAGAAGCTTTCCAAGGTCATCTTCAGAAGATGGGACTTAGAATAGCTTCAGAATGGCTTTGACGGGCAAGTGGGAGATTGTTAGGAATAGTGCCCTAGAAAGCCGATTGGATATCCGCTTTGTGCTTTTCCTTATTGTAATCACAGACAATCTTTGAATAAAATAACGAATTGAGGCAACACTTCTTTATATCCTCTTGTTTGGTATGCGTTTACTTTAGCTGTGCATGTATGAGAACTCCCCTAATCCTGATGACTTTAGGACTCTACCATTTGGGTGAAATGGTTCATGAAACGAGCCCTACATCACATAAGTCATGATTAGTAAAATACTCCAAGCCGATGAGTCCTACAGACAGTGGGAGTGTCAACCTGACTCCTCTAAGGCTTGCTTGTGGGATCACGCCCTTAAGAAGGACCACCTTGTTTCATGGAGGTGCAAAGTGTATAGTTGATACGTGCGTGATACATGAGGGTGCTTACTTCCATAAGTAAGTTCACTGAGGTGCCCCGTGTGAGAAGATTCCTAAATGGGAAAGAAAAAATAAAAACTTCCAGATTAGGAAATATCTCACGAGTCACATCATTGATGTGATTAATTGATCCTTAGACTTGAGGTTCCATGTCACTTTATGAGTTAACTCTGTAGTCATAGGTATAAGCTTTAAAGGGTGTTGCCTTAGACAACTGATTCAAGGCTTATGCTGGGGCTGCACAAGTGATTCATGAAAGTGAATGAGAATAAAGAAAGGACCTACACTTGCGTCTGCAAGGTGATCTCTTAGTGCGTAAGTCATTCATATACCATATGGAGTCCTTGGCCAAGGCAGTAGATCAAGACATCAAGAAAAGGGTTTCTTGGGTTGAGATCAAATGGATATGAAATGCACTTTGCTTTAAGACCGGATTATTAGGGTTCTGATTATTCCCTTACCCTAGATCTTGGTTGGGAGATAGTAAGTAGGAGGATTGTATCTCACATGAATCAATGACTTAAAGGTTCTGTCGAATCTGAACATTCCAATTCAGCTAGGGGTTAAACATCTGTTGCTAGACTATGGTCGTTTAATCTGTGAACTGATTAATTAATTAGGGTCACTGCTAATTGAATTGAGAACCTAGAGAGTCACACACAACAACTTGGTTACATGAGTTAAGGCTTTAAAATGATTAAACGAGTTAATCGGGCCAAGAGGATTCCACACGTGTGAAACCACACGTGTGGGTGACGTGAGGAGCACGTGTCCTTGGGACACGTGAGGAGCACGTGTATATATATATTAAATAATTAATGTGATTAATTATTTAATAAACTTTGGTTTAATTTTGAATTAAAAAGAAAGTCTTATTTTGGAGAAAAATAATCTATTTAGTTAATTGCGAGTTAATTAATTAGATAAATAAGCTATTTATTTATTAATAAATAAAGTATACTAATATCCAAAAGGGTTTGGATATTTTAGCTCTCTTAAAAGTTGATTTGAATTAGAATTCAAAGTCAAAGTCAAAATTACTTGATGATCAAGTAATTAGAGAGAGGGACCAAATCCTTGCCCCAAAAGGACTAGGGTTTGGCGTTCCCCTCCCTTTCCTAAATATAGGGGAGCATGAGAGAGTGATTGAAGTCTTTTGGTTCATGTGTTGAACACCATCCTTTCTCCAAGATAAATTAAACCCTAGGATAAGCCTAAGCACGAACTAGAGAACTAGCATCCTTACTAGTTAGATTGTGGTCAAGTTGGTGGACTATCTCTAGAGAGCTTCAAGTTAGAAGTTTTGAAGATTCGAGCTTTACCAAGGAGAGGGGATGAAGCCGCGAGAAGAACGTTCTTGGGTGGCTTGAAACGCTTCGAGAAAGATTATTGAAAAGTAAGTTTCTAATCTCTACGAATTTGGATACACGATTGCGAGTCCAAGATCCTTTTGTTGGAAAATTTTTCAAATTCCGCTGCTTTCTGATTCCTGTTTTCCAACAATTTTATTATTGAATTTTTTTATTTACTTAGCTTAATAACAAAATTTATTAATTTAAAATTAGAAGTTAAATTATTTTTATATAGATATAAGTTAATTGCTAATAATTATTAAATAACAATGAGTTATAATTTAAAATTACAAGCTTTGATTTGTAATATATATGTTAAAATTTTCATGTAAATATAAAAAAGAAAAATTCCTCTTACATATATATAATTAGTAAAACTTTGATATCGTCGTTATAACGGCTATATTTTGTCCAAAAATAAAAGTTGAAAATTTTTATTAAAAATATTACACTTAACCCCCAAATTAGTAAACAGGGATTGGTCAAGTGCTTTGAGGGTTCTTTTTCGAAGGCAAGGTCCCGGGTTCGAATCCCTTAGGCCACTTGGGGTGTGTGTGTTTAAAAAAAAAAAAAAAAAACCCAAATTAGTATAGTTAATTACAGTTAACCTCCAAGGGTAATATTGGAATTAAAAAACTGACTAAAGTCAACGTAGGGTATTTTGGGATTTTCAGTCAAATATTTGCTGACATCAGCAATTTTCAAACGAAAATGAGGATTAAGTGTAATTACTTAATTTTTGAAGGATGGTGTTTATAATTTAATCTAAAAATAGTGGTGAATTATAATTACCTAATCTAATTTAGGGATTTAATTAACCCAAGAAAATAATATATCAAACTACTTGGATAGAAAACCCCGATGAAAATACATTGTTGAAAGAAAGTATCAGCACATATTGAAGGTAGGCTACCAAGCGGAGTTTGGCGCACCCTAGAGGATGAATGGTTGTTATATTCAATGATCAAACAAACATAAAATAAATAAAAAACCTTTATTTCCCTAATAATGTGGGTGAGACGCAATTATTGTACGTTAGCATTACATTTCATTTGTGTCCACGTTAACGTGTTCAGTTTAGATGATTCTTGGATTATGTCGAAATGCATTTCTACTCGTTGTTCGGCGATCAATAAAGGGGCATTTCGATAAACACCCCACGGTCGTATTGATTTTTTTTTTACATAAAATAAATAAAAAATTTAAAACCCAAAAAAAAAAAGTAACATAATAACATATAATAAAAACTAAAGGGTTGATGGATGCATGAAAAGTAACCACAAATATCTTTGAAAGTATATGTACAAGCAAGACTTAGTCCTAAAAAAACACAATAATGAATAAATGATTTTGTTAAAATATTGATTTTGTTGGTAGAAATCTTAATGTAAAAAATCTTTAATTCACATAAACAGCTAGCAAATTAACATAATATTAATTCAATGTTAATGGAAAATTATAATGAATACTATTTTCACTCGGCTGGATCAATTTTCACTATAAAAAAGCCACACCAAGTATATATAATTATCAAAATTCAGTTCAAAATTAACATGGCTACAAAACTTCAAGGACTCCTATTAATATTTATCCTCATGGTTTCTGGTAATACTAATTCTTTTCCACATTTCCTTTTTCTTGTAATCGGCATTTTGACATGAGACTGAAAAGAGAAAATTATGATATGCGACGAATAAAATTACCCAATTTTTTTACGTTTTCTTTAACATAAAAACAAAGAAAGTAGTAAGAATATTCAAAAAATTCCCGAAAATCCTAAAAAATGGAGCCCTCTTGGCTTTCCTTTTTTGAAAACTTTTTTTTTTTTTTTTAAAACCTCTTCGCTTTCCTTAAGTCTTAACAACTTTTTGTATTCTAATTTTCCTTACGATAAGTTTAAATTAATTCTAACTCGGATCTGATTTGATTAAACTGGTATAATTAAGGGATGAATGTTTTACATTTGCAATATAATTGGTGAAAAATTTAGAAAGAGTGACAAATCAAATGAAAAGTATAATATACTCATCATTATAATTGGTTGGATCGACCAAATCATGTACGGACTAAAATTTTGCCAAAAGTACTAATTTCTCATTTACTACATCTCATCGACGCGAAACTAAAATCTGGAGTCAAGATATATATTTATAGATTAAGTTAGACGATCAGGGGCAGCGCGGGTTCTGACGCTATCCTAAATATTTATGGTCTTTAGATTTTCTTTATTTATTTTTTACATTTTTTAATTTTTGCATGCGAAAATTGTAAGAAGTAGCAATTTCTTCTCCCCCAAAATGTTAAAAAAGAAACTCATTTTACTCTCGACCGCATATGTACCTGAATATACTTCATATAGGAATAATTTTGAAATTAAAGAAATTATAGATGATCCACGACCACTCTTTGATCTCCACTTCTGTTACTACATATGCAACGAAATTTTGAGCTCAAGATTTTTCATCACTCCGAACATATGCGTGGCTAATATATCTAATTGTCTTTTTTTTCATGAAAAATATGATATTTTGCAGAGGAGATGATTACGATGCGAGCCAAAGCAGCTATGTGTCGGTCGAATAGTAGAGTGTTCAGAGGTGCTTGCTTCAGCAGCAGAAACTGCGGATCACTTTGCGAGAAAGAAGGATTTATGAATGGACAATGCAGATATTTTAAGTGCGTATGTAGTAAAGACTGCAATACAGGCAGCGGCGGCGGCGGCGGTGGTGGCGGTGGTGGTGATGAGCCGCCTCCAGAAGGCCCTCCCGGCGAAGAACCGCCGGAGAAGGGCCCACCGGCTGATGGGCCGCCAGAAGAGGGCCCATCTGCTCATGAACAGAAGCCACATCTTGTTAACAGGAAATCTTTGGTTAATTAGTCCTAATTAATTATAATTTTTATGCATTTAAATTACTAGCATTAACAGAGAAAGGAGGGCTGTGTGTAATCTCTGATATGATTAAATGTTTTGAACGAATAATGGAAATTACATATCTTTATTTGAGGAATGGCATTATCTTAACTAATGCACAAATTCGTAATGCTGAAAGGTCATGGTAATTACTTAGATACATGTATATACGCTAACGAGATAGGTATGATGAATTTATAGAAAAGAAATTAGTTGTTATTAAATTAAAATAAAGAAAAAAAATCATGTTTCCAAATTACAAAAATCATATATTTTTTTAAGGGAACGTATCAACCGTACTAACACTAAAGAAAGTTACGTACAAAACATTCTAGTAAAATACCTAAATTCGCAGTAAAAACTCTTTTACTATGAATTTTTTACATAATAAATATTATACGGGTATAAAGGGTTCTTGTAATTTTCTAAATATGAGAAACCTCTTTTATTTTTATTATAAGCCAGAAATAAATACATTGAATGTTATATTAATTAATCCGTAGTATTAATGGAAATTGTTTTCCATGCCATTTACCCAGTCTCACATTATAATAAGAGGAAATCTCTCTCTCCATATATATTTCTTTGCTTATTAATTAGTCTTAATTGTTGTGCCTATGTACTTAAAACTAGTATTAATGATTAGGAGAATGGTCGCTCAGTCATCTCTAGTAAACTTATTTTGAATGGATGTAGCACCCGTGACGATAAGCACCACATCCCCCGCACTACAAGTCTAATCCACGCATGAAATTGATGATCCAGCATGAACCGGACTCATAGCGAACGGATGACAAAATAAAAACAACTCCCTGACTAGGTGGAATCTAACCTTGTACCAATTAATTCAACAACCTGACGAGTGCAATGCGGAAGCAATGATACCAATAATAAAATTTAGTAATGGCTACAAGCCCAACAATTCCAATACATAATTTAAAAATTCATCATGCATCTTAACAACGGGTTCAACTACGCATGCAACCTGTCCCGAATCAATAATCAACAATAACTCATAATTGACACACAGGCCCAAATACATAAAGGGATTTCCATTAGATCATACAATGTAAAATGTGACTCGAGTGTACAAGTGACTTGACAAGGAAAATAAAACTCGACCTCCGCCTAGCAAGACCTGCATGAACTGAAAAGTGGGGAAGGATGGGTCAGTCTCTGGAAGACTGAGTGAGGAGGAGCTATACATATATATAGAAACATGCACATGCAAGTCATAAATCCCGAGCAAAGTTTTATTTAAAGTTAGTTCCCGAGAAGGGCAGATAAGGACTAGCAATGCTCGGTCTTTACGACTAATTCATATTAATTCCATATGAATAATCATTAAGGTTCGGCGAGTGAGCGTACATAATCTCCATCCTTACTCCGACCGTGTACAATCAATAGGGAATATTTTTTAAAATGTGATCATGCAGTCAATCATTCAATCAGTCAGTCATTCATAGGTTCAAAAATAAACAGGAACAATACAGTCCAACCTTCTTCCTCCGTGGTGATGGTCAGGCCTGCAGATCCGAACCATCCAATTCTTTCTCCCCGCCAGGGGTAGCCCAGTCGCGGGAGACAATCGGTGCAGTATGAGACGGGGGATCATGACTCCTACCCGCTCCTTCGATGGTATGGGAACCACCGGCTCAGGAATACTCCGCCTCCCCATCTCCTAGGTCGCGCAGAGGTATTCCCAATGGGTACTACGTGCAAGGGTTCTTTCCGTAGTCCCGATGCCGATCCGGTCACCAATCCCACGTTTCCCCGGGCCCAATAACATGAACATGATGTGCATATCTCGCCAAAACATTTAAAGTGATGCTCGTAATTATCATAATTCATTTCATAATCCATGAGAAACATTTACTCGATAAGAATTTACTCGATGACTTTACTTTGAAAACTATATATATATACTTTAGGTTTTTGGCCAAAACTTATCACATAAAGGTTATAGGGTTTGATACTTATCTAGAACGAAAACACCCTTACCTGGAATACCATGAGACAAGGAACATGTGTAATATGGGTGCCTATTCGATCCGGAAGTCTCCACCCTGGAGAAGAACTGTACAAGAGAAGGCATAACGTGTACTCGTGAGAAAAGACTCGATATGATACCAAATAGGACGCACGGCAATGCTTATGAAGTGAAGTATCGTGTCATAACATAATTCAATATGTAATGAAGCATAAGAATGTCATGAAATGGTCACTCTCGCACGAAAAGTTTAAAACCGCGTAGACATGCAGAGTGGAACCGCGAGTGGTGCTTGGGTTGGAGCATAAGCCAACTATTTCAGCCCAAGAATGTTTTTCATCAAATTTCGGAATAAGTTCTTCCTAAGGGTAAGGCTCCGTCTGGTAGCCAACACGTAACAATTAGCAAAAAAAGTGATCGTGTTCCTATGCTCAATTACTCAAACAAATTCAATTCATATATCAAGCACGGATTCAAACAATCAAACTTAAGCAAGTAAAGACCAAGGAGTGTCAAATAAGAGCATAATTATCGATTAATCAAGCATATAATTCATATAAGTCACATACGGGAGCCAAGGAAGTGAAAGGATTGCAATATGAGGGGTTTTGGTGAAGTTTGGCAAAAATGGACAATTTTCGAAAATACACATGTTGTGGTAAAACAAGAATATCTTAAGTTCTAGAAGTTGAAATTGGGTTTTGTTTATTGGATATGAAAGTAGACATGTAGACCTTTAAAATGATATGGCTCGTATTCTAGTTCCAAACGAGGAGGAAATGGCGTAGGTCCGAAGTTGAAGGAGTGCAGACTTTCAGTAAAGTGGCGACACGAAAAATAGTTGATTGTATCTCACATATTAGAAATGTTAATGAGGTGATTTCAATTGTAGAGTATTATAGACTTCAAGAGGTTTCCGTGAGTTCAAAAATAAGGTCAATCGGAGTTCGTATGAGGGAGAAACGCCCGTTTGAAAAATGCACTGAAAGCAGAAACGGGCGTTTGAAAAGGCGCGGATGAGGTAGTAGCTTTCTACACGGGCGTTTGGTGAATGAACTGAGAACCCAAACGCCTGTTTGGGTATGTTATGTCCAAAAAAAGAGCAGGGGATCAAATATTGCTCGAATGGAAGGCTCCAAATTCATCCCAAATCATCACCCCAACCAAAACAACTCACAAAAACCTCAAAACACAAGATATAGCACACCAAACACATTAAAACAAGTTTTAATCCATGAATTCAACCAACCCACATCAAAATACACACATATACACATACACACATATATACACATATATCTATATACACACCTTGAAATAGGATGAGGGAGATGGAGGAAATGAAACGATGGAGACACTACAAGAAAATCCCCGAATCCCGACAGAAGAAGCCGTCGGTTTTCCGTCGGACATTCCGACGGGATAGCCATGACAGACCAACGGAATTGCGATGAACAATTGATAAAAAAATAAATGAAAAGTACCGCCGGTAATCCGTTGGAAAGTATGGCGGGACAACAAAAAAATTCCGCCAATTATTTCAGACGGTATTGCCGTCGGATTATTGTCGGACTTCCGTTGGAGCATTTGGTGCATTTTCTGCGCTGTTAATTTGCCACGGAATTCCGACGGCCACCCGTCGGTATATTCGCGTAAAATTTTTTGCGGATCCGACGAACAGTTTACAGTCGTTATTCCGTCGGTTCATACCTATTATCCGATGGATAACCGACGTAAAGTCACCGTCGGATTATTTGTATAACCATCTGCCTTTTATCTGACCAACAAAGTCCCGACGATTAATTCCATCGGTCTATTTCAATGCACATTACGACGGATTACCGACGGACTTATGCCGTTGGTGGGTATATATTTACATTTGCAGTACTACCGATGGAGTTATTTCGTTGGTTTTCCGTTGGTGTCACTTTATTTTCCGACTGGTTTTCCCGTCGAAATATTTTGCAGATGTATTTACGGATGTCTGAAATTTTTTCCCCCCAATTGTGACACCCCGTTCGTCCGACGTATAAGGTACGCTGCGTTCCAAACTTTTAATGTGTTTAATTATGTGATTTTATATTTTTTTCGAGGCCCTATTTTGAACTCTTTTAGAGTTTAGGGGCCCCTTTGTAATTTTCTCCTTTAAGGGGTTTTTCGGTCATTTCTCGTTCGGTCGAGATTTTGACCTCTTTGACCCCTTCAACGCGTCCGGGGCTGCGAAACGAGTCCGTAGACTCTAAGTTTGCCCCATTCTGACTTCGTTAGCTCGTTCGTTCGATCGTTTTTGCGTACGAGGACCCGAGATATATACCCCGAATCCTCGTAATTCGTGCCAAAAGATCAGACCTCAGCCTGCATCGTCTTCCTCCAGCGAATAACACTGTTCACACACTCGAAGGTGTGATTTCACACACATGCTCGTTCTCCCTCGTTTCTCGACGGAATTCGACGAATCAATAGTCGAAATTCATCAGCTCGACGAGCCCGTCACAACCGTACCAACTTCGTGGCTAACCGACGACCCACGGCGGCACAGCGGCGGCCTGAAAGTGGCGGGTGGCGCCACCACTTCGTCGCCGGCGATCCGGCGACTTTCGCCGGCCAACCACTACCCTACCCTACGTTTTTGACCCTTCCCGTTCCATTTCCGACCTCCTTTTTGAGCGAATCGCGGCGGAGACGGCGGAATCGGCGGTGGCGCGGCGGCAGAACTTCGGCGGCGATTTGGGCCCTTTTCCGGGCCGGTTTTGGTGTTGGTCGCTTCACGAAAGTTGCTTAGAACGACGGAAACTAGCGGATGGCGTTGGCCCCGACTCGAGAACCGGCCGGCGGCGGCGAACCGGTGGCGGACCGGGCCTGGACCGGCGGTCCGATTTTCCGGCGACTTTTCCGGCGGTTAGCTTGGGGGCTTTTGTAGGGCTCGTTACAAGCTTTCCAGCGGTATGTCCGGATTTTATTTTCGTTTAGCGGTTTGTATTTAATTTCAGTTTTCGTCGTTGGAATTTAGTTCGGTTTTCCGTCAACGAAGTCCCGTGTGTTTGGTATTTTCTGAAATTGGTTGAGGGTTTTTGTCAAGCAGGCCGAGGCGTACGTTTCTGTCCTTCCGGGGATTTTTCCGACCACCGGAGGCGGTGTTCCGGTGGCGGCCGGTGGCTGTTCGGCCGGCCACGGTGGTGGCATTCCGACGACTTTCGGACAGTAGGTCCGTTTCGTTGTGGTGAGTCCAACGCCACTTTCCGTTCGTCAATCGGATGTCCGGTTGATTTTATATGAATTTTTGAAGTTATTGTATTTATTTTCGTTAATTGTTTTAATTGTAAATTCGGCTTTGTATGAACTCTGAAATGGAAATTGTGAATTGTATGATATATGAAAACTTGTATGAATTATAATTTGAAATATTTGGATAATTTGATTTGTAAATTGAACCCCCGACTTGTTAATGTTGCTACTTGGATTGCTATAGAGGGGGTGTTTGTGTAATTTTGAGTAAAGTAGGAATTTGTTTAAATTAAATTAATAGACCTTAATAATGAAATCTTAAATGTAATGTATGAATTGAATATGTAACGTATGAATTTAATGAACTTAGTTTGATTAGAATTTGACTTATATGAAATATGAGACAAGCTATTATGATTTATTTGATTTGTGAGCTACGTGAATTTGTATGAAATGCGTTATGAATTTTCTGAACTTTGTTAATTGAATTTGTTAGGCATTAAAGGAATTGATATGAAATGATATGAAGTGTTTTGTCTTTAATTTCGTTATTTGCATTAATTATGCTTGAGCATGTGCCGTGCGTCTTTGTATAGTTGTCTGAGTCTGAGTCTGAGTTCTGTGCTGTATTTGGTGTGTTCAGTGGGTACAGGTGCACCCGGGGTGGTGACAAGTGAGTCGTGCAGGTTCCGGGGTGGACCTTCTGCTTTGTGTTCGGCTGTGTTTGGTGCCAGGTGAGGTTTTAGGATTTTTGTTTTAGTTACAGCGACCTACAACATTCTGTGCTCGTTTTCAAGCCTGCATGCGATTATTCTATTATATTTATATAATAGATACGTGTTTATATGATATGTTTATGAATTTGTCATACGGTTAAAGGTTTTCGAACTGTATATGTACGAGCATATGTAAGCTTGAAATGTTTTGCAACGAGGCTATGCTCCAAACCGTGTGTCTTCATACCAGCTGCGGATTAGGATGACACGGAGAGGTACGTTTATAGCATATGCTAAGTTGCAAGGTATGGTATGCTCCGATAAGGTACGTAAGTATGATTTGATTCGATATGATAAGTTTGATATGTAGCGAGTTATGATCTGTTCTGATATGCTATGTTCTGGTGTGTTGGGCCCCGAGACGTGGGTAAGGGGGACCCGGGACGACCATGGGGTCGCCGGTTATGACCCCTGTGCACGTTCTCATTTGAGATATTCACGTGCGACCTAGGGAGGTTGGGAAGGCGTGGTATCTTGAGCCCTCGGTGGATAACCGGGGAAGGCACAGTGTGGGTTCGCTACCCCGTGTGTGTTTGTATCTGTATGAGTAGTGAGGGTTTGCTCCCCGAACTACATGGTGTTGGGGTTGGATTGTTTATGATATTTGTTGATTTCTGATATGATACGTATGATTCGATATGGAAGTAAGGTGGGAGACCCGTTACTCGCCGGGTATATGATTATGATATGTTATGTTGATTATGAAACGGGATAGGAGCTTTCTCTCTTAATAAAATATGAGTATGCTCAGTTTGTTAAGTTATGAATAAGATAAGATATGTATAAGTTTGATTTGATATGATATGTATAAGTTGATTTGATATGATATGTATAAGTTCGATTTGGAAATGGTTTTGGTATGCAAAACCCTACTCCCGGTTCATAATCTTTCTTTTGATACGTGCTCTGCTCCTTATTATGTATAGTGTGTGTGAGTTCAGCCCCCTCGCTCAGTCAGTGGACTGACCCTCGCCCCACCTATGTTTTTAGTTTGCAGGTGCAAGTTGTTGGAGTTCGAGCTAGGCGGCTTTGAGTCGGGTCTGTCGAGTCTGTGTCTGTCCGTTTGATTTTGTTAATTACTTTGTTCCGATTTATGTATGATAATTATGTATATAGTATGTTCTGTACAAGTTGACGTTTATGCTTTGATAATATGAATTTTCGGGACAGGTTAGGACAGGGTGTGGAATTAGTCAAACCTGATTATTTATGTTCGTTGATTAAAGTTTTTGTTAGTTCAAATTTTGCATCGCTTCCGCATTAGGGTTTTGCTTATTTTACTTGTACAGGGTTTAGTTACCGCCTAGCTTTGGTTGGTTTTTCGTTTGTCACCCGTTCGCTGTGACTTGGTGCATGTGCGGACTTTCCATTTCGTACCACGTGTCGGGTCATAGTGCGGGGGTGTGGTGCCCCACCGATTGGGGTGCTACACCAATCACCTGCATTTTCATTTTATTCCAAAAGCTGAAGGAGATAGGGTTCTTGGAGAAACGCTCACAAGCCGTAGACACGCACGATTGCTCCCCAATTCACCTGCATTTTCAATTTCTAAACGATTGAAGGGGCTAGGGTTCTGGGATTTGAACGATAGGGTACTGTTTAGGGCTTCTGAAGGTTCGTTTGTGTGTGAAGGTTCAATCCGGGTGCGTGACCATCGAAGGTGAAGAAGGGTGCGTCAAGCTTGCTTTATCTGTTTTCCCCCTTCCTTGTGCCAGATCTCTTTCCCAATTCTTTCGTTTTCTTTGTTTTACTTCTGCAGATTTATTGTGGAAAACTGGAAAATTCAGGAATTGGGCTGTGGAGATAACCAGATTGCCTCAGCATCAGTGTAAGCCGTGTTCTGTTGATGATCTTTTGTTGTTTATGCTGTCGTATTTTGTTGTTCTTCATTTGTTTATTATGACTGATTTTGTGAGAGTGCTCATGCAAGCATCCGAGATGACTGAGTTCCCTCTGGATTTAAGAAAAAAATGCAATATTTTTGTGCTGTATAAGATGGACTTCACTTTCATGAACTTTCCCTAAAGTATAACAAAATAATCTTCTTTATATGATCTTTTGGTTATCTCCCCTGATATTTCTCCCTGTTTCATCCAGTTTTCTCAAATTGTGAGGTAGTGAAGTTTGTTGGAATTACAGAGAGGTTGAAGGAATACGTTTCATTTGCTCATTTGACAAATAAGCTAGTTTACTGTCCTTCATTGAGAATGATTCCGTTGTTTCTAGCATTTTAAACAATCATATATTTCCAGATTGAGGCAGCTATATGTGAAAATGGTCTCGGTTCTTGTAAATTTTTGTATATACTTGAGCATAACCAAATTCTTGTATACGTTATCACTTAATCTGAGGAGGCATTTGGTTATGAAAGACAAAAGATATGCAGTTGGATGAGTTGATAAGTTATATTAGTTTTGACAGTTAATAACGTTGATGGAACTTTGAACTGTAACCTCCCCCACCCCCCCACCCCCCCACAAGCAAATGAACAAGCTAGGCACTTAAAATTCTGGACATTATTAACTGTCAAAACTCATATCGTTTGTCTCTATTTTTATGGCAGTCGAGAGTTGCTTGAGGGTGTAGAACGGGAGAGAAGTTAAATCGAAAGTAAATATTTGAGGCATTCGTCTTGTGCTATTTGAGGTAAACTTTCCATTTTGGTTGATTTCGATGACTCTTGATGCATTAAATGTTGTGCTATTGAGTGTGTGATTAGTTTTAAATGTTAGGGAATGTTGTAGGTACGTTTTCGCCTGAGTTTTAATTGTTTTGGTTTGAGTTCTAGCATGCAAATAGTTAACAAATGCATAGCTCCAAAACTGACAATTTCTATGGAGCAACTTCAGACTCAAACTTTGAGTCCATACGAAATCCATTTTAGAAATTGTTTTAACTATATATTCCTAGTATATGAAGGTTTGTGTCTGCCAAGTTTTACGTTCATCCGTGGCCGTTTGATACCCGAGAAAATTTTAAATTGGTCCAGATTCTCAATTTTTATGATATGTACTAACTCCTTTCTTTGCATTGTGGGAGGGCCATTTGAAGATTCAAAATCTTTGATCATAACTATGATAGAACTCATCAACCGTTTCTTGTCTGTCTTCATCTAGCTATCAGCTTCCTATAGAATTCACTGGCAGACTATAACTTCCCTTGACATTTTAGCTGTAACATAAGTTTTTTGACCATATAACACAAACCACCCTTGAAGTTTGTAAAATTACAATAACTTCCCCTTGACATGTACTCTAAAGTTTGTAAAATTATCCCCTTGACAGAATATATAGGTTATTCAGAAAGAATGTAACATATAAAATTTTATGAAATAAAGGGTTTTTGGATTTTATATGTTATTATATCGCATAACATCATCTCATGAACTGTACTCGATCTTCAGTGGTATTACGTCAATGGAATCAGTATTTCGATTAGTTACCGAATGCCTCCATATATTCATATTATCATTTCCTTATTTCTTTTAAATAAACACGTGAAAGAACATAATAGCAATAACGCTAAAATATAGATAAATATCATATTGTAGCACATTTATTTTAACAATGATACAATTTTTGTCACCTTTTTTTTGCAGTCGAGAATTGACTGAGAGTGTAGAACGGGAGACAAGTTCCTCGAAGCACTCCAACTGTTAAGTATTCCCGTCCTTTTATTCTCAATTCTGTTTCTGCTTTAATTTTTTCCTACGGTTTGAGGTTGTTGGAATTTGTACGATCCTACGAATGTTTCTGTACTAGTGGCGTTTTGCGTCAGCTGTGGTGTGTTTGCCTTTTGACATGTGATAAAACCGTGTTTAGGCTGTTTAAACTCGTCAATCAGAGTGGCATGGCGTTTATTTTGCAAAAAGAAAGTCGTTATTCGTCTAGGTAGGTTGTGAATTTGTAGACGAGTCGTTCCTGTTCGGATTTAACAGAGTTTGAACTGTTCTAGAATCAGTTTCCCAGCCAATCCTGTCGGTAGTACGATACTATGATGTGGTGTTGTACATATT
The DNA here is from genome assembly GCA_037501455.1 of Lantana camara. NCBI lineage: Eukaryota > Viridiplantae > Streptophyta > Magnoliopsida > Lamiales > Verbenaceae > Lantana > Lantana camara. Next base: position 59,516,891 of record CM074864.1, read on the forward strand.
TTGTGAAGCAATATTTGATTTAATTGGTATTTGAAATTCTCATGTTGTCCATGGTTTTATACACTTGTTGATTGTTGGCAAAACAAGCAGCTAATAGTTTTCGTCAGGCGGTGTTTAAAACTTGTGAACAGGATAACATTTTCTGGTATTTGTAGCATGGGGAAAACTTTCTGAAGCTTAGCACTCCATTTCCAATTTGAAATTCAGGTTCGACCGTGATTGGAAGAAAATTGAAGATTTTGTTGGCTCAAAGACAGTGATTCAGGTGCCTATTTAATATTTCCTTGATTTCCTCCAAAGCATGCAGATTAGTAATGCGGTTTACAGTTTTTCTTGAGTTTTGTGAAAGTTCAACTATGCCTTGGGAATCTCAAAAGGGTATGAAGATTTTGAAAACCGTTCTCCGTAATCGAGCATTTATGTTTTCAACTAAGGCCAAATATCAAGCAATATTTCCAAAGATGTGCTCTGAACAACAGGCTTTGTTTGAAGAATATAGTCATAAATCATAATTTACAAAAAAAATAAAAAAAATCATAATTTACAAAAATTGTTTGGTGATGCGTGGTCCACGTGGACAAATGCATACGTTTATCTTAGCCGTCTAAATGGGTTGGCTACCAATACGACAGTCAACGGCCGAAATAAAAATGTGACCTCTTTTAGTGCACACTAATTAAGTGCTTATTATTTTTTAATTAACCTTGTAAATTGTAATTATTCTCCTTGTCTCTGTATTTCATTCCATTCTATGTAGATCTTACTTCACAAATTTGAACAAATATATACTAAATTTGAACAAATATATACAGGAAGTATATAGAATATTTGATAATCTAACCTCTCTTAAGTATAACCATAGATAATTTAATTTTGGAGTTTAGCAATTAAATTTTTAGTTGGTTGCTGTAATTGTAGATCATGGATATTCCTCCTGGCAGACTCTGGATGTACAATCGTACAAATCCTAAAAGGGGTAGATGTAGGGTAGAATATATCCAAGGGATTGAGACTTTCATTGAGCATGCAAGTAAACTAGAGCCATTTATTAGAGAAGGGCTCATACATTGTCCTTGCAAGAAGTGCATAAGGAAGTACGACTTATTGAAGCCCGATGATTTGAGACAGCATTTATACACCAATGGTTTTAAACCGAACTACTGGTATTGGACTGACCATGGTGAAACAGCTCCGCCGATTCACCAACGTGCACATAGCAATACAAATAATCAAAACTATGAAGATCCGTTAAGTTGGTACAGAGATATGTATTGTGATGCAGTCATGCATGATGTTGGGGGAATGTCAGGACAGAGTGAGCCACCTAATCAAGAAACACAAATGTTTTATGACCTTTTGGATGAATTTAACAAACCTGTGTGGGAGGGGTGCGAGAAACATTCACCTTTGTCACTTGCAGCTAGGATATTGAGTATCCAAAATGATTATAATGCAACTCATGACCTGGTCGATGATTTCATCCAGTTAATGTCAGATTTGTGCCCCTCGGGACATAAGGTGTTAGGAATAGTGCCCTAGAAAGCCGATTGTATATTCGCTTTGTGCTTTTCCTTATTGTAATCACAGACAATCTTTGAATAAAATAACGAATTGAGGCAACACTTCTTTATATGCTCTTGTTTGGTATGCGTTTACTTTAGCTGTGCATGTATGAGAACTCCCCTAATCCTGATGACTTTAGGACTCTACCATTTGGGTGAAATGGTTCATGAAACGAGCCCTATATCACATAAGTCATGATTAGTAAAATACTCTAAGCCGATGAGTCCTACAGACAGTGGGAGTGTCAACCTGACTCCTCTAAGGCTTGCTTGTGGGATCACGCCCTTAAGAAGGACCACCTTGTTTCATGGAGGTGCAAAGTGTATAGTTGATACGTACGTGATACATGAGGGTGCTTACTTTAATAAGTAAGTTCACTGAGGTGCCCCGTGTGAGAACATTCCTAAATGGGAAAGGAAGTTTCTATTTCAGGAAATGGAAACTTCCAGATTAGGAAATATCTCACGAGTCATTGATGTGATTAATTGATCCTTAGACTTGAGGTTCCTTGTCACTTTATGAGTTAACTCTGTAGTCTTAGGTATAAGCTTTAAAGGGTGTCGCCTTAGACAACTGATTCAAGGCTTATGCTGGGGCTGCACAAGTGATTCATGAAAGTGAATGAGAATCAAGAAAGGACCTACACTTGCATTTGCAAGGTGATCTCTTATTGTGTAAGTCATTCATATGCCATATGGAGTCCTTGGCCAAGGCAGTAGATCAAGACATCAAGAAAAGTGTTTCTTGGATTGAGATCAAATGGATATGAAATGCACATAGCTTTAAGACCGGATTATTAGGGTTCTGATTATTCCCTTGCCCTAGATCTTGGTTGAGAGATAGTAAGTAGGAGGATTGTATCTCACATGAATCAATGACTTAAAGGTTCTGTCGAATCCGAACATTCCAATTCAGCTAGGGGTTAAACACCTGTTGCTAGACTATGGTCGTTTAATCTGTGGACTGATTAATTAATTAGTGAATTAATTAATTAGGGTCACTGCTAATTGAATTGAGAACCTAGAGGGTCACACACAACAACTTGGTTACATGAGTTGAGGCTTCAAAAAGATTAAACGAGTTAATCGGACCAAGAGGGTTCCACACGTGTGAAATCACACGTGTGGCTCACGTGAGTGACACGTATCACTGTGACACGTGTCACACACGTGTGGATATATATATATTATATATATATATATGTATTAAATAATTAAATGTGTTAATTATTTAATAGACTTTGGTTTAATTTTGAATTAAAAAAGAAAGTCTTATTTTGGAGAAAATAATCTAGTTAATGAATTACGAATTAATTAATTAGATAAAAATAAGTTATTTATTTTATAAAAAATAAAGTATAAAATTATCCAAAAATAGTTTGGATATTTTTAGCTCTCTTAAAAGTTGACTTGAATTAGAATTCAAAGTCAAAGTTGGAAAATACTTGATGATCAAGTAATAGGAGAGAGAGGGACCAAATCCTTAGTCCATAAGGACTAGGTTCGGCCGCCCCTCCCCTTTCCTATATATAAGGGAGCTCATGCTCCCCTTTAGAGCTAATTGACAATTCTTTTGGTTCATGTGTTGAACACCTTCCTTTCTCCAAGATTAAATTAAACCCTAGGTTAAGCCTAAACACTAACTAGAGAACTAGCATCCTTACTAGTTAGATTGTGATCAAGTTGGTGGACTTTCTCTAGAGACTTCAAGTTAGAAGTTTGAAGATTCGAGCTTTACCAAGGAGAGGGGATCAAGCCGCGAGAAGAGCGTTCTTGGGTGGCTTGAAACGCTTCAAGAAAGAACAAAAGAAAAGTAAGTTTTCTATCTTTACGAATTTGGTTACACGATTGCGAGTTCAAGGTCCTTTTGTTGGGAAAATTTTTAAATTCCGCTGCTTTCTGATTCGTGTTTTCCAACAAGTGGTATCAGAGCCACCTCGTTAATCGTGTTTCTAATTCGTCTCAATTATTCTGAATTTGGTAGAAATTCTTTGGCTTAGATGCGAATTAGGTATTCATGAGTTCTTTTAGAAAGCCTGAAATACGAAACTGTAAGTTTTCCTGAATTTCTAAAACTGTTTTTGAAAATCGTTTTAGTTGAAATTTATCAAAATCGAGTTTTTTAATTTTGGATTGAACCGGGTTTTGGAGAAACCCAAAAATATGAAACGGGACACGAAAAGAATGGGCCTGGGCGTGCTAGCACGTCGCACGCCCAAGCCCTATCACCGCCGCCCAGCCCTCCCGCATCCGCGCGGGAGGCCTCTCGCCCGCCTAGGCGCCTTGCTCGCCTGTCCCGCAACCGTGCGGGACAGCCGCCTGCTCCTCCCGCAACCGCGCGGGAGCGCCCGCCCAGGGATGGGCGGGACTGCCTGGCCACGCCACACGTCTGTGCGCAAGGGCGCGCCTGGCGCGCGCACGCTGGCGGCAATCGCTGTCGGCTGTGCGCAGCGCTGGCGCGCGCCTAGAACGCGTTCCTGCGCAGCGGGCGGGCGATCCCGCGTCGTCCCGGGCCCGTGTTTTCGTGGTTTCGTGTTTCGTGTTTTTCGGTCCGAAAAATCCCGATTTAATTTTATTTTAATTTTATCTTTTAAAATCAGTTTTGTTAAAATAAAATTATTTTAAAATTTTGATTAAATTGGGATTTTTGAGAAATTAAAGCGATTTGGATTTTGGGAAAATTATGAATTTTATTTTCTGAAAATAATGAAAGAATAAAATTATTAATTTTGAAAATTAATTGGAATTTTATTGGTTTATTGTTTTTCGGGTTTTATTGAAAAGGCTCTTGAACAAGAATTGCATCTAAGTCGTGTTTTAAGTCATTAGGACTTGAAATGAGAATTTTAATTTATTGGCTAAATTTAAATTCTTGCAAAAGCATGTTAGGTGATCATGGGTTTAGATCTATGTATGGTTTTAATTTATGCACATGGATGGTTTAAATTGGGGTTGGAGCCCTATTGTTGCGTTTTTCAATTGAGGTTGGAGCCTCACTTATGTGCGTACTGTTATGTGATTTATTATGTGGCTTTCCATATTACTGTTTTTGAGGCCGGGGTATGCCCCATGTAATTGTCTAAGGCCAATATGAAGATTGAGCCTTATTACTTTATGTCTTTTTCCTTTTATTGTAATTTGAGAGTAGAGATAGGTGGTGAGGTTTTATTTTCATTTTGGAGACAATGTACCCATGGAGTAAGATGGACCACATTCAAGTAACAAGGAGGCCATAAGTGAAGACCCCTCAAAATTGTTAGGGAGGGGAATCTCAATTGTTAAATGTAATAGAGATAGGGCTCGTATTTTGTTACCGCTTTCCCTTATGTGATTTGAACTGTTTATGTGGCATGTATGTTAGAACTAGTGATTGTGGAGTGGCTCTCACATATCACGCATAAGATAGGTAGAACCCATGATCATTACATGTTAGTATCATGCTAGGACATGTTATCTGTTTATGTGCTTGTTTGAAATGCATTTAAGTGTGCTTGCATTAATCAAGACTAATAAAATTGGATAACATATATGTTGGTGAGGTCGAACCGGACAACTCTCCGGTTGATTCGAAAATTCCCATTAAATATTAAGGTAATTTCGAACAAATAGGTGTTTAATTCGAGATGCAAATTTTGAATTAAATTCCTAGCATTCCATCAATAGGTTTTAAGTTTAGTAAGTAAAGCTAGTTATTGTCCGCGAGTCGTGGGATAGCTAGTGGAGCTTATTAGTTCTTAGTTACCTAATTGATCATTTTAAATGATTAATATTTCATGGTCAATTTTAGCAAGGGCGATGTCCGCGAGTCGTGGGTCGTTCGAACTAAGTTTTGGTCATGATCTTATGATTGATGGGTCTGGCTTAACGCCTAAGTAAACATGGATGTCGCACGAGTCGTGGGTCCATATTGAAAGATAGGTGATGCAAAAACAATTACTAAGAGTTCTAAAGGTGTTAGAATTGGTAAGTAGTACCTACCTAGGGTTCTTACTTAGAATGTCCGCGAGTCGTGGGTTCTAGGTAAAATGCCTAGGATCTTAGTACCCATTGGGAAACGTGTTCCTCTTAGATCTTTGGGAATTCTAGATCTTTGAAAAACAGTGGGAGCTACATTAGATTAAAGACCTTATCTTTTGTATATCGTTATAATTCAGCATGCCCACTAGTCCTCTGTTTTACCATTTAGGTCGTAGATTCTGTGTTTCTCTACGTGTTTTGAAATGGCAACCAAAAACCCTCTTGTATCGATCCTCGAGTCAAACAAGTTGACTGGTCCCAACTATTCTGATTGGCTGAGGAATCTAAAAATCATTTTAGATTCTGAGAAGAGAACTTATGTTCTCTTCGAAGGGGAGCCTAGTCCCGAAGGAGAGGCTCCCACTCGGGCCGAGCGGGACGCGATTCAGAAGTGGAAGGATAATAATCTCCAAGCCCGTTGCCTTATGTTGGCTAACATGTCTCCGGACTTGCAAAGGCAACATGAGGCTATGGAATTTGCTTGGGAGATTTACGACCACTTAGAGCAACTTTACCGCCCTCATGAACGTGTTACAAGGTATAACACTTCAAAGGAATTGTTCCACTTGAGAATGAGGGAAGGTTCAAGTGTCCATGAATATGGACTTAAGTTTCTCGCCCTTACTGAGAAACTTGCTTCCATGGACATGCCACTGAAAGATGAGCTTTCAGTGGATTTGTTGCTAGCTTCGCTCCCATCATCATTCAACCCATTTGTCCTTAACTTCAACATGAATCATGCTGGTGCTACTGTAGCTGAGCTGATTAGTCAGCTTGTGACTGCTGAAAGCACGATCAAGAAGGACAATAAGGTTTTGATGGTGAATGCTCCATCTTCCTCTTCTGGGCCTTCTAAAGGTAAGGGCAAGAAAGCCCAAAAGAAGAAGAAGAAACCCCTTAGGCCCACTGGTGGCATTTCGAAGGGGAAGGCCCAAAAGAAGAAGCGTGATCAGAAAGAGGATGTTTGCTTCCATTGTGGCAAAGCGGGACATTGGAGGAGAAACTGCCCAGAGTACAAGGCTACTCTAAAGAAAGGTATCTTTCTCGTTGAAGTAAATCTTTCTATTAATTCTAGTTCTTGGGTACTTGATACCGGTTGTGGAACTCACATCTGTAATGATGTACAGATGCTAAGTGAAGTCCAACAACTCAAAGAAGGAGAATGTGTCTTGAAGATCGGCGATGGCTCAAACGTTGAAGCTCGAGCTTTAGGCACAATTAGATTAGATTTAGGTAGTTTTGAGTTAGTATTAAATAAAGTCCTTTATGTACCGAGCATTATTCGTAATATAATTTCAGTTCCAATATTAGATTGTGAAGGTTATGAAACTTATATTAAGAATGGTAAATACTTTATCAAACGGAACAACTCTTCCGTTCATATCGGTACTCTAAGTAATGGACTTTACCTAACTCAAAATATCAATATTATGAATATACAACGAGAAACAAAGCGTAAGAGAGATGACAAAGTTTCAGCTCCCTTATGACACGCTAGATTAGGACACATTTCCAAGAACAGAATTAGCAAGAAAAACACTTTAGGATCATTCTCTGAAAATGATCTCAAAGAGTTAACTTCTTGCGAATCCTGTCTCAAAGAAAAATGTCCAAAGTCCCTTTTAGAGGAACTGTGGAACGTGCCACTGAGGTTTTGGATTTGATCCATACTGATGTTTGTGGACCGCTTAGTGTAAGCACTAGAAGCAATCATCAGTATTTCATAACCTTTACTGATGACTTTAGTCGGTATGGTTATGTATACTTAATGAAGTATAAATCTGAAGCTTTTGAGAAATTCTTAGAATTTCAAAAGGAGGTTGAGAACCAAACTGGTCACAAGATCAAAGCACTTCGATCTGATCGAGGAGGCGAGTATCTTAGTGAAGAATTCCTTAGTCATCTCAAAGATAATGGGATTATCTCTCAGTGGACTCCTCCGGGAACTCCTCAGCTTAATGGAGTTTCTGAGAGAAGGAATCGAACCCTACTTGATATGGTTCGTTCCATGATGAGTTTTACTGACTTACCACCTTCTTTCTGGGGTTATGCCCTAGAAAGTGCAGCAAAGATTCTGAATCTAGTTCCCTCTAAGTCAGTCCCCAAAACACCCGATGAAATGTGGCATGGTAAAATACCTAGTTATTCTTACTTAAGAATTTGGGGTTGTCCTGCTTACGTGAAGAGGACAGTGAGAGATAAGTTAGAATCTCGTTCTAACTTATGCTACTTTGTAGGTTATCCTAAGGAATCCATAGGATACTATTTCTATGATCAATCTGAGCAAAAGGTGTTTGTTTCCAGAAATGCTACTTTTCTGGAGGAACCGTTCCTTAAAGAAAAGAAAGGCAAGATCATAGAATTAGAAGAAGTACAAAATGACCCCACACCACCCACTGAAGAAACGTCCCATTCTGATCAACTACAACCAATCACGAATTTCGATACACACGAAAACCCTCCTCTAAGGCGTTCTGAATGCACTCCTAGACAGCCGGAGAGATGGTATGGATTCTTCCATGAAATCTCTCAAAAGGATAATGATCCTTTAACATATGAGGAGACACTTTCAGATTCTGACTCTGAACAGTGGATAGAAGCCATGAAATCCGAAATGGATTCCATGAACTCCAACCAAGTTTGGACCTTGGTAGCTTTGCCTGATGGGGTCAAACCCATAGGTTGCAAATGGATCTTTAAGAGAAAGCTTGGAGTTGATGGAAGCATTGCAGCCTATAAAGCAAGACTGGTTGCAAAAGGATTCACTCAAAGACCCGACGTGGATTTTGATGAAACCTTTTCACCAGTTGCAATGCAAAAGTCTATTCGGATCATGCTTGCCATTGCTGCATATTATGACTATGAGATATGGCAAATGGATGTGAAAACTGCCTTTCTCAATAGTGACATTGATAAAGACATTTATATGGAGCAACCCATAGGTTTCACATTCAGTGGGAGTGAGCAAAAGGTTTGCAAACTCCAAAGATCAATCTATGGATTGAAACAGGCTTCTAGGAATTGGAACATTCGATTTGATGAATCGGTCAAAGCATTTGGCTTCATCCAAATTTTGAATGAATCATGTGTGTATAGAAAGGAATTGGAGACCTCAGTGCAATTCTTAGTACTTTATGTTGATGACATCCTTCTTATTGGGAATTCGAAGGATGACATGAAAGTGACTAAGTTATGGTTATCGAACCAATTCGAGATGAAAGATCTTGGTGATGCGTCCTATATCCTTGGAATTAAAATCTATAGAGATAGATCTAGAAGGTTAATAGGACTATCACAGTCGATGTACATTGACAAAGTATTGAAGAGATTCAATATGGAGTCAGCAAAGGTTAAGAACCTTCCTATGAGTGTAGGAACATGTCTTTCAAAGAACATGTGTCCTAAGACTAACCTTGAGAAGGAGAGAATGACTCATACACCTTATGCGTCTGCAATAGGTAGCATAATGTATGCAATGTTATGTACTCGACCGGATGTGGCTTATGCACTTAGTGTGACAAGTCGTTTCCAATCTGACCCTGGAGATGGTCACTGGGCTGCCGTGAAGAATATTCTTAAGTACTTAAAAAGTACTAAAGATTTATTCTTAGTTTACGGAGGTCAGAAAGATCTTACTGTCGAAGGATACTGCGATGCAAGCTTTGCATCTGACTTAGATGATTTTAAGTCAATGTCAGGATACATTTTCTGCCTAAACGGCGGAGCAGTGAGTTGGAAGAGTTCCAAGCAAACTACCACTGCGGATTCGACCACTGAGGCCGAATACTTAGCTGCAAATGATGCAGCTAAGGAAGGTGTTTGGATAAGAAACTTCATTCAAGAGTTGAATGTTGTTCCTAGCATGAAAGACCACATTACTGTGTTTTGTGACAACACTGGGGTGGTTGCTCAAGCAAGAAAACCAAGATCTCACCAACGGACCAAGCACATTATGAGGAAGTATCACCTAATCCGTGATATTATCAAAAGAGGAGATGTGCTAATTGAGAGGGTCACATCAGCAGAGAACGTGGCAGATCCACTTACTAAACCCCTTAGTCGAGAAGCTTTCCAAGGTCATCTTCAGAAGATGGGACTTAGAATAGCTTCAGAATGGCTTTGACGGGCAAGTGGGAGATTGTTAGGAATAGTGCCCTAGAAAGCCGATTGTATATCCGCTTTGTGCTTTTCCTTATTGTAATCACAGACAATCTTTGAATAAAATAACGAATTGAGGCAACACTTCTTTATATGCTCTTGTTTGGTATGCGTTTACTTTAGCTGTGCATGTATGAGAACTCCCCTAATCCTGATGACTTTAGGACTCTACCATTTGGGTGAAATGGTTCATGAAACGAGCCCTATATCACATAAGTCATGATTAGTAAAATACTCCAAGCCGATGAGTCCTACAGACAGTGGGAGTGTCAACCTGACTCCTCTAAGGCTTGCTTGTGGGATCACGCCCTTAAGAAGGACCACCTTGTTTCATGGAGGTGCAAAGTGTATAGTTGATACGTGCGTGATACATGAGGGTGCTTACTTTAGTAAGTAAGTTCACTGAGGTGCCCCGTGTGAGAACATTCCTAAATGGGAAAGGAAGTTTCTATTTCAGGAAATGGAAACTTCCAGATTAGGAAATATCTCACGAGTCATTGATGTGATTAATTGATCCTTAGACTTGAAGTTCCTTGTCACTTTATGAGTTAACTCTGTAGTCTTAGGTATAAGCTTTAAAGGGTGTCGCCTTAGACAACTGATTCAAGGCTTATGCTGGGGCTGCACAAGTGATTCATGAAAGTGAATGAGAATCAAGAAAGGACCTACACTTGCATTTGCAAGGTGATCTCTTATTGTGTAAGTCATTCATATGCCATATGGAGTCCTTGGCCAAGGCAGTAGATCAAGACATCAAGAAAAGTGTTTCTTGGATTGAGATCAAATGGATATGAAATGCACATAGCTTTAAGACCGGATTATTAGGGTTCTGATTATTCCCTTGCCCTAGATCTTGGTTGAGAGATAGTAAGTAGGAGGATTGTATCTCACATGAATCAATGACTTAAAGGTTCTGTCGAATCCGAACATTCCAATTCAGCTAGAGGTTAAACACCTGTTGCTAGACTATGGTCGTTTAATCTGTAAACTGATTAATTAATTAGTGAATTAATTAATTAGGGTCACTGCTAATTGAATTGAGAACCTAGAGGGTCACACACAACAACTTGGTTACATGAGTTGAGGCTTGAAAAAGATTAAACGAGTTAATCGGACCAAGAGGGTTCCACACGTGTGAAATCACACGTGTGGCTCACGTGAGTGACACGTGTCACTGTGACACGTGTCACACACGTGTGGATATATATATATTATATATATATGTATTAAATAATTAAATGTGTTAATTATTTAATAGACTTTGGTTTAATTTTGAATTAAAAAAGAAAGTCTTATTTTGGAGAAAATAATCTAGTTAATTAATTACGAATTAATTAATTAGATAAAAATAAGTTATTTATTTTATAATAAATAAAGTATAAAATTATCCAAAAATAGTTTGGATATTTTTAGCTCTCTTAAAAGTTGACTTGAATTAGAATTCAAAGTCAAAGTTGGAAAATACTTGATGATCAAGTAATAGGAGAGAGAGGGACCAAATCCTTAGTCCATAAGGACTAGGTTCGGGCCGCCCCTCCCCTTTCCTATATATAGGGGAGCTCATGCTCCCCTTTAGAGCTAATTGACAATTCTTTTGGTTCATGTGTTGAACACCTTCCTTTCTCCAAGATTAAATTAAACCCTAGGTTAAGCCTAAACACTAACTAGAGAACTAGCATCCTTACTAGTTAGATTGTGATCAAGTTGGTGGACTTTCTCTAGAGACTTCAAGTTAGAAGTTTGAAGATTCGAGCTTTACCAAGGAGAGGGGATCAAGCCGCGAGAAGAGCGTTCTTGGGTGGCTTGAAACGCTTCAAGAAAGAACAAAAGAAAAGTAAGTTTTCTATCTTTACGAATTTGGTTACACGATTGCGAGTTCAAGGTCCTTTTGTTGGGAAAATTTTTAAATTCCGCTACTTTCTGATTCGTGTTTTCCAACATAAGGTGCCTAAGAACTTCTACGAAGCACGAAAACTTGTACATAAGTTAGGATTGCAAAGCATTAAGATTGATTGTTGTGTGAGAGGGTGCATGTTGTATTACAAGGAGTATGAAGAACTAACAGAATGCAAATTTTGTGGTGCTGCTCGATACGAGGAGAAAGAAAATGAGAGGGGCAAGAGGAAAAAAAAACCAGTCTCTACAATGCATTATCTTCCTCTCATTCCGAGACTAAAACATCTATATGCGTCAATGAGCTCAGCGCCGCATATGACATGGCATGCAAAGAACAAAAGGCCAGAAGGGACAATGTCTCATCTGTCTGATGGGAAAGCATGGAAACATTTTGATGAGACACATCCTGAGTTTGCAAGTGACCCGAGAAACGTAAGACTTTCTTTGTGCGCAGATGGGTTCACTCCGTATTCACAGTCAGCAGCATCTTACTCATGTTGGCCTATCATCGTCACACCATATAATCTTCCACCAGAAATGTGCATGACGATGCCATATATGTTCTTGACCTGTATCATTCCTGGCCCCAATAATCCAAAGCAGAACATTGATGTGTATTTACAACCACTAATTGACGAATTGAAAGAGTTATGGGTCGTCGGTGTGCATGCGTATGACGCATCGACAAAACAAAATTTTAACCTGAAAGCTGCTTTGATGTGGACAATAAATGACTTCCCGGCGTATGCAATGCTTTCTGGTTGGAGCACGCATGGTAGATTAGCATACCCGTATTGCATGGGGGAAAGTAAGGCAATATACTTTCCAAACGGAAGAAAATTCAGTTGGTTTGATTGTCATCGGATGTTTCTCGATCCAAATCATCCGTATAGGCATAATAAAAAAAATTTCAAGAAAAACCGAACTGAATATGATCCTCCACCACGAATGTTAAATGGGCGTGAAGTGTGGGAATCAGTGCAATACTTCCCAAAAGTTATAGAGCAACCTGATAATCCAAGAATACCTGGTTCTGGTGAGTCACATAACTGGAAAAAACAAAGTATCTTTTGGGAGTTACCTTACTGGAAAGATCTTCTAATACGACATAATTTAGACGTGATGCACATTGAAAAAAATGTATTCGAGAATATTTTCAACATGGTCATGGACATGCCTACAAAAACAAAAGATAATGCAAACGCACGGTTGGATATGCAAGAGTTGTGTAGGCGACCAGAGTTGAATTTGGTGCCCACAGGAACCGGACGATGGGCAAAGCCAAAAGCTAAGTATGCCTTTACGTTAGCGCAAAAACGTATAATTTGTGAGTGGATCAAACAACTTGTTATGCCTGACGGATATTCGTCAAACTTGGCAAGGTGTGTTGATGTTCAAGAAGCAAAGATACATGGAATGAAGAGTCATGATTGTCATATTTTTATGGAGCAATTATTACAGATTGCCTTCAAAGAATTGCCTGACGATGTTTGGAAGCCTTTAGCTGAATTGAGCAATTTTTTCAAGGACTTGTGTTCAAGTACCCTAAGACACGATGATTTTGACAAAATGGAAAAAAACATTCCTATTATACTTTGCAAACTTGAGCGGGTCTTCCCACCGTCTTTTTTTGACATAATGGAACATTTGCCAATTCATTTGATCGAGAAGGCTCGTAATGGAGGCCCTGTACAATTCCGATGGATGTACCCATTTGAAAGGTAAAGCGACGTATGCAAATATATTTTTATATTTTTATAATTTTTGAATGTTTAACCAAACTTAAAGTACTTCTATGGCAAAAAACTACAGGTTTCTAGGGAAAATTAAAAGGACCATTAAAAACAAGGCGAAAGTAGAGGGCTCAATTTGTCAGGCATATTTGCGCCGTGAGACCGCGAGTTTCTGCTCATACTACTTTGAATCTGAAGTTCGTTCCATGAGGACTAGGGTAGGTAGAAACGATGATGGGGGCGATAACGAGGATTTGACAACACCTACAATATCTATTTTCAATACACCGGGCCGTGCAGTTGGTGCAATTAAAGAACGTCATATTACCTCTTCAAAGGAGTTCAATGGACTCTCGGTTCATATTTTACTAAACTGCGACGAAGTTCAAAAATATTACCAGTAAGTTAATTTTGATTTTGTATTACTAGGGTTACAAATAATGCATTTCAAATATGGAAAGGGTGCATGTTTTTAAAAAATGACAATTAAAATTTTAGTGAATTCCTCGCACTGACTGGCGCGGACGATGGAGACAATAGCGACCACATTGAAAGAAACTTTGTACGCTGGTTCAATCATCATGTAAGTTTTAATTAGGTTTACAACCCTAATAACATTCGATTGTTAAAGTCTTTCAATAACAACGAAACTTATATTGATTAGGTTCAAAATCCCAACAATGGAATTGATGATCCTTTGTTGCAACACTTGTCTTGGGGACCGAATACAAAGATTAGGACATTTCACAAGTACTTTGTCAATGGTTTCAAATTCCATACAAGGTCATGGGGTCAAGGGAAAAAAACGATGAATTTCGGAGTGTGGGTAAAAGGAAGTGCGAATAAAGGAGATATAACAGATGACTATTATGGGACGTTAGAAGAAATCATCGAACTTGATTACCCAGGTACTCCAACAAAGAAGGTTGTTTTATTCAAATGTGATTGGTTTGATCCTACACCACGCCCGTATTAGTAATTCAAAAAGCACTATCATTGAGGAAAAACATACGGGCAGATACAAAAGGTATGATCCTTTTATCCTAGCACAGCTAGCCCAACAGGTTTATTATGTTCCATACCCTGGTCGAATCAAAGATAAATAAAATTGGTGGGCCGTAATTAAAACCAAGCCAAGAGGAAGAGTAGAATTAGAGGAATCGCTTGAGATTGCATATCAAGACGATGAAGCAGCAATTATCAATATGGTACAAGCAGATGATGTGGTTGGGCCTTTAGTCGACACGAACGTTACCTTAGATGACTTTGACTTTGTAGAGCTTGAAACTAACACATTCGGTGAATATGAAGCGGGCGATGAATTAATAGATGATCCACCAGACAAGGATGTGGAAAACACCCTTAGTGATTGACTTGGTAATATGTTTTACATAAACTTCTTCTGTTGTACTAGGTTTTATTCGTACATCCATATTTCTGTATATTTATGCATTCACCTGTCGATTTAGGAAACAACTAAGAGTGAAATCACCTTCGTAACGTACAAATGGTTTGCATCTTACAATTCAATTTACATACCGTTGCAACTTGACATGCATTGATTTCTATGTTACGTTAGCAATTGAACATACTATCTATTAATGTAAATCTATCTTTTAAATGTAGATGGACCAACCAAGGATTCCCAATAAGGCCTTGCGTGGTAGGAGTGGCGGCTCCAAGGGTAGAGCCCGAGGTGTTCGACAAATGGCCTCACTAGAGGCCTCACCAGATGACTCGCATGCACAGCCACTTACCCCGTCCCCCGGACATACTTCGTCCCCATCCACTACACCTTCAAATGTACCCGAAACGGACCGACCAAACACTTCGGGACCCACGCTTGGCGAGTCTAGTTATGGTGTGATTCGATCAGACGAGCAAATCTCTAGTGATATCGAAGCCCATCCAGTTGGCAAGAAATATTTAATTCCTGTTGAAAAGAGGGGGCAAGTGATACCTTTGAAATTTTTGTGTTTATTTTTGTTTCTTTTTGTTCTTCAACTTATTAATGTTCCTAATTATTCAATGAAAATATTGCAGGTATCACGACAACAAAGATGGCACGAACGCGATTACGAATGTGCTTAAAAGTCGGCTGACCACAGCATATGATAAGTGGAGTAATGTTCCTCAGCCAGTGCGGGACAGTTGGTTCCAAGATTGGAAGGTAATCGTGATTTTCTTAACTTTTTTACAGAAATATATAAAATATATAATATCATGGGCTCCGTTTATAGAAATTTGTTTATTGGGAGCCTCAAACGGAAGGCCATATGTACTCCGCTTTCATGGAGAAGATGGGTGAAAGAATGAGAGGTATCTTCCACGACATTAGGAAAAGTGGTCGTAAGCCCGGGTGGATGCTAGATGGAGTTTATAATGAGCTCCGTCAGTTGTGGGCACGTGAAGATTACCAAACAGTTCGCCAAAGGAATAAAGCAAACAGATTATCCGTAGCGGGGGCACCGACATATGCGGGGGGTTCTCAAAGTGTCAACTCAATTATTAAGAAGCATGTAAGTAATTTATTAGACACGGATGGTTATGACAATTTTTGACTTTAATATCATTGTACATAATCATGTATAGGAAACTGCTACGGGCGAAAGTTTGAGCACGGAGACCTTATACGGGATGACCTTTGTGATGTTGGAAGATAGGGAAAAATTACTTGAGAATGTCCTGGCTGAAAATGAGCGTCTACAGTACAAGGTTTGCTCTGATCTTTTCATTTCAGGTTATTACTATGCAATCATTAATATTTAAGCTAAGAATTCCACCTAACTTTCATATATACATATATGTATTCAAATATATACATAGGTGCGATACCAGAAGGCCTTTCAAGAGCATCAGAGGCGTGTGCTTGAGGACCCCGACTACGTTCCACCGGATGATATCTCATTGTGGGCCCAGGCGCAAGGGGGTCAAAACAAGAAAGGGCGAGTGACTGGATTGAACCACTTGCCGAAGTCCTCTCCCATCAGACCTTCTAGTGCAGGGTCGTCATCTTACAACCCACATTCGCAAGGGACACACGAAGATAGTGAGATGAAGCAAATGAAGGATGAAATTTCTCAGCTCAAAGTTTCCCAGCAGCATATGATGTCTACCATGCAGCAGATGTTCGAGCTGCTACAAGCTCAAAGCAAGGGAAAACGTGTGCGTGACCCGGTGGAGGAAGACGACAATGTGGCGGCAGAGGATGATGACTGAGGTAAGTGTGTAAATGTGCTACCAATATACATTTGTTAGATTTTATATACGTTGTAAGTGATAACATATTTGTCTTGTTTAATTGACAGCTCCTACATGAATTCGGCCTGATGTTTATGCTTGTGCGTGCAGATTGAAGCGAGGTTAATTGGAGCTAGAAGGTGTGTTTAGACTTTGGTACAAAATTCAGCCTAATATTTGTATAAATTCACAAGTGTTGAGAGATTTTCTGGCTGCTTTCTATACATTTGGTGATTTTCTAACGACGCACTTGTTTAAATTTAGAATTTGGTTTACATTTACGAATTAAGGACACTGATTTGGTAAGTTTGTGGGATTTAGAGACATGTATGTTTTGTTTGTTGTAAGAATGATCAGTTTTCGGATGTAATTTTTTGCGTTGTGTTGGTATATTGACAAGTACCTGTGGTTTAATTTTGGCTTTTGGTTGCTGTAAATTTTAGAATACCAACAGGTTTAATACAAAAAACAGAAAGAAGCTGCAGAATTTTACCCAGAATTCCGACGGAAAACCGACGGACTTCCGTGGTTTTCCTGTCGGAAAAAACTAGCAATAAACCAACGGAAAAGCAACGAGAGAAAAGCCCGTCGGTCAATTTCCCACGGAAAACCAACGGCTGCCCCCGTCGGTTACATAACCGACAATTTTTTAGCCGAAATAACCAACGGCAATGGTGTCGTCGGAAAACCGTCGGTATTTATATTTTCGACGGTTATAAGACGGATATTTGACCGTCGATATTGAAGCAAAGGACGAAGTCGTTAAAATGGTCCAACGGCCAGGGTCGTCGGGAAAACGAGGCCTATCCGTCGGAATGCCTCTCCGACGGGTAACCGACGGTCTGTGTTGTCGGTAATCTTGACGAGAGATAACATCCACGCTCCGTCGGTTTTCCGTCGGTCTGCCATTGGAATATTGAGTCCGACGGAGTACCTATGAATATTCCCGTCGGTCCTTGTATTCCGACGATGGTTTAACCGATAGCTTATGTGTCGTCGGAAGGCCGTCGGTATGCCATCGGAAATTCATGGAACCGACGGAAAACCGACGGTATCTTGGAAATTCCCGTCGGTTTTCGGCGTTTTTCTTGTAGTGAGATGATGAGGATGATGATTGCTTGGCTTCCCCTTCTCTACCTCTTGCTTGAATCAAAGATGTGGGTGTGTGAAAAAAATAAGAAATAAAGGGTTTGTGTGTGTGTAGAGATTTTGTGTGTGTTGTGTGTGTTCTTGTGTATATATGTATATAAGATATAATGTATGTAATATATGGTATATATGATATAATAGTCAAAGATATATATGTATGTATAAAGTGTAATGAAGATATTTGATATATAATATATATAAATATGCTTGTCTCACAAATGTAGGCATGAAATGCATATAAATAATATTACTTATTTTATGAAATTAGTTTCAAGTATATATATATACATGAAAATATGATATGCTTAGGAATTGTATGAATTAGGAAATGTGTATATGTTATGAAATGGAATGAAAGAAATTAAATCAAGATACTTATGTGAGCATTTAAATCATATATTCACATAAACATATTACTCAATTAAGAATGTAAAGGAATTCTAACTCTCAAACTCACACGCGTGGCGCGCGTACCTGTATGACGAAAACACGGGGCGTTACAATGGATGATGTGTGTGTAATGTGACTAATTGTATTTATAAGTTGGGAAGTTCATCGATTTTTTTTTTTTTTTAGGTCATGAAAATAATATATACGTGCTAAAAACATCTTCTGAATTTTCTAATTATTTGAAATAGTGTAGAATATTATTTGTATCAATTAGATCAAATAGATAATCTTCGCTTTTCCTTTAGAAGCATTACTAATATAATGGCGGACTATTTAAAGTTTGTATTAGCGAATAATTATCTTCATAAAATCATATGGCCTAACTCACAATCATATATATTGATTAGAGAAATAACTTTTTTATTTCATTTCGAACTTGTAAAATATACATAATGTCCATAATCCATATGCTTATATGAGAGTTCATATTCTTAAATTTGAATGAGTATTTTGTTGTTTGGTTGTTGATGCAATTAAAGTATATTTTATTTGTGAAAAATAATTATTAAAGATTTTGTTAAGGGATTGTAGTTATATAGATATTTTTATTGTCTTGGCACTTGATCAAATCCCAACAAACACACTATATACTTCCTTATTCATCCCCTGTTGTTACCATTCTGGTGGGTGTGTCCATTTTGTCGTCTGGAATGAAAAATTGTTGGAGGAACACAATTCTTAGCGCCCTCGCATAAATCATGGCAATGCAATAAGACTTAATCTTAAACCTTTGTCATAATAGAAAATGAGGAATGTATAAAATAATAATAATAATAATAATAATAATAATAATAATAATAATAATAATGAAATCAATTTGTAACTTAATCTTTATGTAAAAATTTAAAACTCAGCCGAAAAAATGATTTTTTCTCACATTAAATTAATTATTGAATAGTTAATGGTACATTTGCCTTATAATGTGAAAAATCTTTAATTCGCATCTGTGATACACATAACAGCCGGCAAATCAACATAAAATCAATTTGACATTATTGTTCATAGGAAATTATAATGAATACAATTTTCACTCTAAAAAAAAAAAAAAGTGACGCCAATTAACTAGATACAATAATCCTACAAAATTCAATTCAAAATTAGCATGGCTTCAAAACTTCAAGGTCTCCTATTAATTTTTCTATTCATGTTTCAGGTAAGTCTACATTCTTTTCCACGTCTCCTTTTCTTTGAAATCATGATTTTGATGCAAAATTTATGATTTGAGACAAACAAAATGACAAAAGTTTTATTCCTTTCACATAAAAACAAAGAAGTAATTAATAAAAGAACTTGAAAGTTTTCCAAAAATCCAGGAAAAAAAAAAGGGGGGGGTATGTTACCTGTCCTATTTCAACTAAATAATAAACTAATTATTACTATCTAATAATGTTTGGACAATCCTTACTTTATAGGTCGACTTTTGGCATGAATTAAATCAAACGCATATTGCTTAATGAGACGCGGCCGGGCTCGTACCAAACCCGTAGCTTCGTCCCTGATTGTGTAATAATCGATTTCTTTTAGCAAGTGATGATCAAAAGTTTTTAATTATTTATTTTGTTTCTTGCATGGAAATATGAATTAAGTATCAACGCATGCGCATGCAGAGGAGACGATGATGATTGTGCGAGTTGAATCAGCTCTATGTGAGTCAAGTAGCAAATCGTTTAGAGGGCTTTGCTTCAGCGAATTAGACTGTGGGGCAACATGTGAGGAGGAAGGCTTCGTAAATGGATATTGCAAATTCTTGAGGTGTATATGCAGTAAGGACTGTAACACAGGAGGCGGCAGTGGGCCACCGGAAGGCCGCCCTCCAGGCCGTGGCGGCTGCCCCCCTGATGAAGGTCTCCCGGAGGAGAGAAGAAGTCTCGTGTTCGCAATAGTATCAATTAGTATTAATCATAGTTAGTAGAGATTATCAATAAAATTTAGGGGATATTAAAATTGGACCAATTAGTCATTTTATTATAGTTGGATAATTAGGAACGCTCCGAGATTTGGCGAAAATACAGATTCCCCCCCCTGAGGTTTGAAAAATTACGAACACCCCCTTCAAGTTTACATTCTCTCTCATAAATTGCCTCAACCGTTAATAACAGTGTTAACTTTTGTTGATATCAACAATATTATTTTTTAAAATTTCAATCATACCCTTATGGGTGTATTGTAATAATATTGAAAGTGTAATGATATACTTGTAATATTGTTTCAATTTGTATTTTTCAATTTGAAAATTTATAATTTAATTAATATTTATATTTTATTTATAAGTATTGATGGTGCTGGAAATCAGGTTTCCAAAAATGCAACAACACTTTAGTATTTGTATGAAAAGGGAAAGACCATCACAGGCGTGAGGGCCTCAGGATCTGGGTTTCCTCTTAAGCGTGGGTTCTTCCAGCTAGGATAACACCAAGGATGCAAGTTGCAAGGATGATGCTACTGTGGTGAAAATGGTGAGAAGCTTGAGAAGATGAGTGGAAATGCCCAGAACAATGTAATTTGTATGCAGATGATGACTTGGGGGAGAATGCATGTGTTCTCCCCTATTTATATGTTAGGGGTGAGGGTAAATGGGTAAATTGACCATGTGGTCCCGAACCTGTGTTGCCCTAACACGTGGCAACCTTTGAGGGCGTGAGAATGACATTTCTGAAAAGGAGGCGGCGTGTCAAGTGCACTACGCGCACTACCATTGTGTCAGAGGTTGTTGGCGAGGGTCGCATGGGCATAGGGTCCCTGATCGCTTTATGAGGGTTCAGGCCCACCACGGCGGTGGGGGATGACCCGTGTAACGCCCCAATTTCTGGCTTTTCAGGTACGTTATTTTAATTCATTTGTTTATTAAATTCCTATGTTTATAATAAATTGTGTAAATTATGTTTCAATATGGTCATGGGAAATAATTATCAATTTCAGCATTACGGCATGAATTGGACTCATTGTTGTATGAATTAATTGTCAAACATAATTTAATTTCATAATTGTCCTTAATTGCTCATTTAAGTGAAATAAAGGACCGAATTGCATGCCAATCTTTTGGACCTAATTGATCATTTTCCAAACTTGATATACTCAATTGCATGACTTATGGAGTTGGAGGATTACATCATAAATATTACATATTTCCCCCAAATATATCGGTATATCATATACCTCTCTTCCACAAGCTTCATGTGGAGCATATCATACAATCATTCTTCTCCATGGCTCTCTCTCTCGGTTCTTTCACCCAAGGAGGAAGAAATTGGGAAATCATCATCTTCAAGCTAGAATTTGTTAGGGAAATCCATGATTTAAGCTCAAGCATCCATCTTCATCTTCTTCTCCTTCTATTCTCTTTCAAGGTAAAGATGAAGATATATGAGATTTCTTGATAACTCTATGTGAAGCTAGGGTTAGTGGTTGAGCTAGCAAACTTGATGATTTAATGTTAGGAGCATGTTTAGGAGTCTTGATCTCAAATTCCTTACATGAATCTTAAGAAATATGGAATTATATGATGAATTTATGGTAGAGGAGATGATGATGATCTTGGGTGGTTAAGCATGATTTGAGTGTTTATATTACACTTTAGTGTACCTTAAACATATATATGTGTTTTCTCTCATAAACCATAACATATGGATGTGAATTATAAGTATGTGGGAAGAATTTGGTATAGGTTCGAGCTTCCCCTGTTTCTGCTGCTATGTTCTGTGTCTTCTGCGTAACGGGAACGGCCCTTCCCGTCCCCTTTGTATTTGGGGAACTGCCGTTCCCATTATTTGGATAACTATGCAGGCGGCGAGGAGGGGAACGACCGTTCCCACTTTGTCGCATGGACGGGAACGGCCGTTCCCATCTTCGGGAGCAACTTCGGGACTGGGGAACGGCCCTTCCCATTTTACACTAAAACCTGGAACGGCCGTTCCCATACCCCTGGAAGTGCAGAAACAATCTGCACAAAGGTAACAATTCCAATTCCTTCTTTAATTATCCAAATGACCTAAATATGATATTATATGATTAATATCATGCAATAATATGATTGTATTATGCTACATTGTTATTCACACGATTTCTCGTCTTATGAAGTTAAAACCAAATAGGCATAGGAATACCTGTTTATTACTAATCATTTCCACGTTCTCAAGTATATAGCAAGCAGGTCTTAATCGTGCAAAGCAATGCGCGTACCAGATCGAGTCGTGCAATGGATAACAATTAAGTCAAGCTCATGCAAAGCAATGCATGTAGTTTGATAGGTATCATGTTCATGCAAAGCAATGCTTGAAATGTGATTAATGCCAAAACCGGGATGACCCCTGAATCCACCAATAGGTGGAGGAAGGAATCCCGCACGTGAGATTCATACTCTTGACGTGCGTAGCATGAAATCGGGATGACCCCTGAATCCACCAATAGGTGGAGGAAGGAATCCCGCACGTGAGATTCATACTCTTGACGTGCGTAGCACCGGGATGACCCCTGAACCCACCAATAGGTGGAGGAAGGAATCCCGCACGTGGGAGCCACATTCCCGACGTGCGTAGCATGGATGAATAGGGCCTTGCAAACCCACCATCATCGTGATTAACTTGTTATCGTGACGGGAGTGATGTAGATATTGGAGTGATGGAGGGTTTGGAGTGAAGGAGGATTGGAGTGATTGGGTGTATTGGAGTGACGGGGTGGATACGGAGAAATGAGAATTATTGTTAAGGTTACTTGTATGTATTTAGGAGATGATAATGTATTGATATGTAAAATACAAGTGTACATTACTTGGTAAATGATCGATAGTATAGCATGCTTCCGTTTGATTCCATCGCATGAATAAATGGATTTTCCACTTAGCATGTCATTTTGTTTACATTGTTACCGTTCGCTATAGGTTGGTTCATGTACGGACGTTTCATTTCGTATGTGGATCGGCCTATGGTGCGGGGGTGTGGCATCCATACGTGTTGGGGTGCTACAACCCGCGAGCGCATAGGTGACGCTCGAAGAATGCTCGGACGGGTTTCTCAAGGCTTATGATCTTTGAGCGCCGAAACCTGAGCGACAAGAATATGGCCCTCGTGCGGGTGATTCATTGAGAAATATAACCCCGAGGGCCAGGACGGGAGAGCCGGGGCCTGCCTGCTCGTCCTTGCCGTTGAACTGGTTGTCCGAGGCTCAGGGGCCCATATTAGTTGGCAAGTGAGTGGGCTGGGTTGGTCCACGAGCCCATTAATGCGAGGGTGTAATCTCTGCGTTAGCAGATGGTGACAGGTGGACGGCCCTGATACGAGTGCGTTTTTGGGCCTCATCATTTTGCCCCCCAAATTCTGTAGTATCGCTCGAGCGTACTGTAGAATTTTAATATGGAGGGAGCCTAGTATTTTGAATTACTTGAGGGTCAAGCCATTGCTAAAGAAGTGACCGTTCGCCTTCTGTAACGGACACAATCTGACACCGCATTAATTGATGTCATGTCCGCATTTAATGCTGAGTGGGAACGTGGGCGCGTGTACTCCGGGAGACGTGAGGCGGTTACCAAAAGTGGGGGGATTTCCTAGGCGGGAAATGATTGCCATTTGAAATCTTAAACCCTAATTAATGCCAACCTTTACCCCTATAAATAGGGATCTGCAAGGCTTTGGAGCCTCTTTCACGCATCCAACTTTCTTCAAGCACATACTCAGCGAGAAAATTCTGCAACCTTCTCCAGTTCCGGCGAGTTTCTATCCTTCCAGCTTTTAGGTAAAAATCCATAACCTTTTCCTTATTTTCCTCGTGCTAACATTAGGTTTAGATTGAGTGAGTGAAATCCCTTGAGTGAAGAGCCACTTTTCTGCCGTTGAATTCGTTTTAGAGGCTTCTTTCTTCCTTGAGTTATCTGCTAGCAACTCCGTCTCTGAAAGTCGAAAAGCGAACATGGCCGGACACCAAGCTGACAATTACGTAAGGGAGATTGAGGAGATGTCAGTGGGGAGCTCTTCCCCTCATGACGATGTCCCTACAGCGGTTCCCCTGGCTAGGGTGTCCCCAGGTGAGGGGATTTCCACGGCGATTCCGGTGGCCCGGGCTCCGGCAGATGCTGGGGAAGAAGAGGTGGACGCTGCCGTTCAAGGGATGAACGAGCGTACCCCTGGAGGGGTGAATGACCTTTTTGAGGAGATGCATAACGTAATGGAAATGCAAAGGCAGGGGGAGAGGGTATTCCCGGTATTGAATAGTGCCGTGCGACCCCAAGATCACAGGATCACAGTGGCCGTGATGGCTCCTGAGGGCAAAGCGGGGCCATCCGGGCGCCCGTTTGAGGCTGAACTTTCCAGAAGGCGCCAAAGGAGAGGAAGGGAACCTGCGACTCGAGTGAGGCAGGATAATCATCATCAAACTGACAGATCTCCGGACGAGATTGCAAGTATTCTGACGCTCGACGATTTGGAGGAGTTGAGGGCGAAAGCTTATTGGGATGAGGCGGTATTCCCCATGTGACTTCCTGAGGAGGGGGAGAGGGCCAACCGACCGCCGCCTGGGATGATGACGATCTACTGGGACGCGGTTCTGGCCGGGGGCCTGAGGTTTCCCATCCCGCCCGTTACCGCCAGCATCTATCAACACTTGAGGCTTTGCCCTTCACAAATTCTACCGAACGGCATAGCCCTAATCAACACTTTCGTGATTATGATGGTTGCTTTAGGTCGCGAACCCTCGATCGTCAATTTTGATAGCTTGATACAGGTGGCTCGTTCAACACGCTCGTCCCCGACGGACGGATTCTATTATGCCCAGGCCAAATCTGGTTTTAAGATGATAGACTCTCCATCCACTTCCTACGGCGAGCATTGGAAGGAGAAGTATTTTTTCGTGGGGGCTCCAGGGGGGATTTTTAGGGTTCTCCGTCAATGGTTGGTACATGGCGAGGGTCCTTTGATTAGGGAAAGGGTGAGGAATAAAGCCTTTGTGGATTGGGCACAGGGGTTGGCCTTCGAGATGAGAAGTGAGAAAAAGTGGATTAAGGCGGAGACTTTGATGAAGAACGAGGGAATTTTGTTCCGTTATGGACTATCTTGCCCTCCAGACATGATACTCCACCCTCCAGCTAACATCATGGCCCTCGACGGTTAAATTCTAGGAACTAACCGCTCTAACTTTTAGAATAGCTTCTTAACTTAGTGTGGTTGCTGTATTTTTTGCATCTGTGATCCAAGCAACCAACTTCTGACGCTCGATTCTCCTTTATTTGTAGGTGTCCAAATACTATCGCAAGGCATGAATGCTGAGGCTCTTTCCCGCATGTTGGGCGTTCAAGGACCCGCCGCTGACCCTCAGCCCTCGCAACAACAACAAAACCGTCCGCCCCATGCTCCGAGGGGGAGGGGAACCCGGCGAGGAGCCGGCCGAGGGAATAACGGCGCCCGGGGTCGCGCAGGGAATGAAGCTCCCCTTAGGGGACCCATCGAAGACTTAACAGTGGAGGGTACCCGTGGGGCTACTCCTCCGCCGGTGGCCCTCGAGGGTCCGATTACACTGAGCTCGAGCGGGTCCCGGAACCGCTCGGGGGAGCATATCCGTATCCACGAAACTCTCCGGGCCGACCGTCAGGGGAAGAGGAAGAGGATGCCGGACTCTATCCCAATTTCTGGCAAGGGGAAAGAGGTGGGCATGGGGCACAGAGGCGAAGGCAGCGACACTTCTTCATCAGATGATGAAGATTTCTGGAAGATAGGCTGCAACGGCGACTCTCACTACAAGCGCCAACGCACCGAGGGTCCGGTGCTTTTGAAAAAGAGCGCTTACTCCGTGAACCTCATTTCTGACATCGTCGGGAAACTCCAGTTTTCCGGCGATCATGATAAGCTGAACGAGCATGACACCGCTCGTGTTGCTGATGTTGCCTGTCATGCCCTTCTGACGGTAAGTCCTTAGTATCCTCTAAAGGTTTCCAACTTCCATTGTTCCCATTTTAACGCTAACCTTTGTTTCTGACTTCCCAGGAGGTAATCCCTAGGTTAATGAACTTGCAGGGGCGAGCGCAGGCCTACTCCGAGCATAAGGCCAAATACAAGAGACTGTTACGAATCTCTGACCCTGTTCAACTGCAAGAGGATTACAACAACGTCCATGCCCAACTGTCCGTGGCCAACCGCAATAAGGACCAGCTGAGGGAGAACTTGCAGAAGGCGGACGAGGCCTATCTTACTCTTGACGAGCATCATAAGGAGTTGAAGGTGGAGCGTGACCAGTTGAGGCAACAGAACCGGGAGCTGGGCGAGCAGTTGGCGGAAAGCACTCGCCGAAATGAGGAAGCAAACAAGGCCCTTGCTGACTTGCAGGGCAAAGTACAGGGCTTGGAGGCGAGGGTATCCTGGGAGGCAGTGAAGAAGTTCTTGCGCTCAAAAGCTTTCATGTTCGCGGCCAACATCCATTGCTTCAACAATGCAAGGCGTTTCTTCCAAAAGGCCATCGGGCAAATGGTGAAGCTTGGCTTGGCGCCCGAAAGCGCTCGGACTGACGCGCGCTTACGCATGGATCTGGACGAAAACTGCAAGCCCATGGTCCAAGATGGGGATCCCACTGAGAGCCTGGCGGAGTCGGAATACGAGGAGCTGGTGCAAACGCTCCAACGGGAGTTTATTGCTGCCAACAGGGTAGATCCCGAGCCCCTCCTAATAGAAGACGAGGGCACCGTTATGGACACAGTGGATGTCGAGGAACTTGGCGAGGCCCAAACTTCTGACGCCAATGTGTTGGCCCCGGCTCCCCTTGCGACTGCTCCTCCCGAGCCTGATGCTCCAGCCCAGTGAAGCTCCCTTGGCTACTAATCTCTTGCCCTTGTCAGTTTAAATTCTTCTTTCCATTTACGAACGATTTTATATCTGTACTTAATCCTCCAGTTATTTCCCGAATACTTTGGATCCTTTATGCCGTTTTCCCATATATTTGAACTCCTTTTTCAATGCTTGAATGTCTGCATGTTTCCTCCTTTACTTTTAAATGATGAATGATGTTATTTCATTGCGCTCGTCGTTCTTTCTTGTATGAACTGGTCTTCCTTGTATGAACGTCTACGATGAGCGTGTTTGTGCGCGAGGGCGTTTTCTTTAAGAGGGCCCCGGCATTCGCCATAACGCACCATCAGTTTAAAGTTTGGCAGCGTCTGGAGATTTGAGGTGCGTAGATACGAACGCGAGGGTGTTTCTCCCGGGGGTTCCCTGGTCGTATCCGTAATGAGGCTCGAATTTGAACTTAGGAAACCTCTGGGGATTTGCCTAAGTATTGGCCCTATAATGTGCACCCTCGTCTTGTACGCTCCATTAGGTTGTACATTCTTTAGAAATCATCAGTAGGATTTGCTAAGTATGGGATCAAAGCGAGCGTAACCGTGGGGTCAGCGTTATTTCGAGGGATCCATGAAAGGGTTGTTATGGGATCCACTGTTCTCTGAGTGTGCCCTTACCCAAGAAGTTGAGGGTCACCGGGGGGTTTTTACGAGCGCGAGCCGGAGTGGCATGAACTCAGCTGGCGTAAATTAAGCGTTTTGCCACCCCGTTGTCCGACACGCTCGTTCTTAGGATTTTACACACTTACGAATTGTCACACACCCAAATAGCGTTGCTTCAAAACGATTGGGGTATTACTTAGGGCGTTCGACGTGGAGGATGCTCGACACGGAGTAGGCCTTATGTTTGCTTAAATCACCCATGCCGCCAATGGGCAATTACAAAAGAACCGATGTTTACACGTAGAACCTTCTAAGGTTACATGCATTCCATGGCCTAGGGAGACGCTCGCCTTGCAAAGTCTCTAACAAGTAGGTGTTATTTGCTCGTACCTAAATGACTTTGAAGGGGCCTTCCCAATTGGGGTCCAACTTACCCACGTGTTTAGAGACTTCAACTTTTTTGAGGACCAAGTCCCCTAGCTGGAAAGTCCTCTCCTTAACACGTTTGTTGTATTGGCGAGCAACGGTTGCTTTGTATTTGTGGATACGTGCCCAAGCAGTATTCCTCTTCTCATCCAACAAGTCTAACTCTAGCGCCCGATTGGCTTCGTTAGCAACAGGCTCGAAATAGGCAACGCGTGCGGATTCTTGGGCGATTTCCGCAGGTATCATAGCCTCGGAGCCATAGACGAGGGAGTAGGGGGTTTCCCCCGTTGCCGCTCGCGGGGTAGTACGGTACGCCCACAAGGCTCCTTGAAGTTCTTCAGCCCACTCGCCCTTCTTACTCTCGAGCATCATCTTCAGATGCTGGAGTATGGTTCTATTGGTTACTTCCGCTTGACCGTTGGCCTGAGGATGGCCCACGGAAGTGAAACGTTGCTCAATCCCAAGTTCGTAGCACCAATCTCGTGTGTCAACGGCGATGAATTGGGATCCATTGTCGGAGATGAGTACTCTCGGGATGCCATTTCTGCAAATGATGTTCTTCCAAATGAAATCCCTTACAACCTTGAACGTTATCTTGGCGACCGCTTCGGCTTCAGCCCACTTAGTGAAATAATCCACGGCGAGTATTACAAATTTCTTTTGTCCGACCGCTATTGGGAGGGGCCCCACAATATCTATGCCCCACTGATCAAAAGGCCATGAAACATCAATGGGACTCATTTGAGCCGCTGGCAACTGGGGGGTGTTAGAATGAAACTGGCATTTAGGGCATTTCTTGGAGTATCTAATGGCATCCTGCAGCACCGAGGGCCAGTAAAACCCACTCCTTAAGACCTTCTTTGCCAAGATCCGACCGCCTGAGTGGTTCCCGCAACTTCCATTGTGCACTTGTTCTAGAACTTCCTTGGCCTGCGAGGGTCTCAAGCATCTCAACGGTGGGCCTTGGAAGGATCGCTTGAATAGTCGACCCTCGGCATCCAATGAGAAGCGAGGGGCTTTGCTTCTGATTTTTCGAGCCTCAACTTTGTCGCTTGGGCTGGTTCCATCCTGGAGAAATCTGATAATCTCATCAAGCCAACAAGGTTCGGAAGGGTCAATCATATGCACCTGCTTCAAAGGTTCCCCTATACTTATCAGCGGTTCCTCTGTTCTAAGAAATGTAATAGCACGCTCGCTAAAACCATCCAGGGCAGATGCAAACTTTGACAGAGCGTCGGCACGTTCGTTTTCTGCCCTCGGGATTTGCAAAAGGTGGAATTCTCTGAACTTGGCTATCACCTCCTTAGCGCTCGCCAGATACTGCACCATGGTGACTTCTCGAGCCTCATAAGAACCATCAATTTAACTCGCAATCAACTGCGAATCAACATATGCAGTGACCCGAGTGGCGCCATTTTGGAGTGCAATCCTGAGCCCTTGTATGAGGGCCTCATACTCAGCTTCGTTGTTGGTGACTTGGAACGCCAGCTTGATGGCGTAGTCAACTTCAGCTCCAAGAGGGTCCCTGAGGGTTACCCCGGCTCCTCCCCCATGTGAGGTCGAGGAGCCATCTGTGTGCAGAAGCCATAGGCCATCCTCCGTCGAGGGCACTGTATCCAAGTTAAAACGCTCCACCAAAAGGTCGGCCACGGCCTGAGCTTGTATCGCTGTGCGAGGCTCAAAGGTGATGTCGAATTGACTAAGTTCAATTGACCATTTAATTAATCTCCCTGAGACGTCTGGTTTTGCAAGCACCTATTTGAGGGGCTGATCTGTAAGCACCACGATGGAATGCGCTTGAAAATAAGGCCTTAGCCTCCGAGAGGCGTTAACGAGCGCAAAAGCAAATTTCTCTATTTCCATGTATCTTTTCTCCGCTCCTTGTAGAGTTTTGCTCAAGTAATACACCGGCATATGCTTACGCTCGCGGATCGCCACGAGGACAGTGCTTGTGGCTTCCAAGGAAACTGATAGGTAGACAAACAAATTTTCCCCTGGGTTAGGTTTGGTCAACAAAGGCGCGCTCGAAAGGTACAACTTCATGTCCTGCAGAGCCTTTTCGCAGTCCTCGCTCCAGGTAAAGTTGCGAGCGTTACGCAGAATTTTAAAGAAGGGTAGGTTCCTATCCGCTGAGCGGGAGATGAACCTATTCAACGAAATGATCTTACCCACAAGCACCTGGACCTCTCTCAGATTGCGAGGGGAGGGTATGTCCAGGATTGCTTTAATCTTTTCTGGATTTGCTTCTATGCCCCATTGGCTGACCATGTACCCCAAAAACTTGCCACCCCGCACGCCGAATGTGCACTTGGAGGGATTCAGTTTCATACCATAACAACGCAAGATGTTGAACGCTCGTTTGAGGTCCTCCAGATGAGAATACTGGCGTTCGCTTTTGACGATCATGTCATCCACATATACTTCCATGGATTTTCCGATCTCACACTTGAACATTCTGTTGACGAGGCGCTAATATGTCGCTCCTGCATTTTTGAGCCCGAAGGGCATAACTTTGAAGCAATAAACACCCATATGAACCACGAACGCAGTTTTAGGACGATCCTCAAGAGCCATAAATATCTGATAATATCCCTGGAAAGCGTTCATCATGCTCATAAGTTTACACCCAGCGGTCGAATCCACCAACTGATCAATCCTAGGCAGGGGGTACGGATCCTTGGGACACGCTTTGTTGAGGTCCGTGAAGTCATTGCACATACGCCACTTATTGGCGCTCTTCGGAATGAGCACCACATTGCAAAGCCATTTGGGATATAGGATTTCTTCTATGTACTGAGCGTCAAGCAGTTTGTTGACTTCTTCTTCTGTGACCCGCTTTCGGAACCCATGAACGTCTCTCTTCTTTTGCTTTATAGGTTTGAAGGCCGGATCCACGTTCAGCCGGTGGACAATAACGCTCGGATCTATGCCAGTGAGGTCGGAAGCCTTCCAGGCAAAGACATCAATATTTTCTCGCAAGAATTCGATCATCATAATCTGAGATGGACCGTCGAGGCTGGAACCTATTTACGTAGTCTTATCAGGATTCCCCGGCTCCAACTCGATGGTCTGGAAGCTCTCCGTAGGTTCCACCCGCACTTCAGGCCTCGGCATTTCGAGCGCTCGCTTCTTGCCTGTAATTCTCCCGCTGGTGTCTCCCGAGGGTACTTGATCCTCGTCTTCCGAGGAGGAAACCCCAACCTCTCCGAGGGGCGAACTCCCAACATCAACTGGTTTGTCTGTGCCCTTCTTCTCGTTCTTCTTCTTATAGAGCTTGGCCCTTTTGCGCTCGGGGCCATCTTCATCCAGCTTGGGGAAGTCAACAGACTTTTTGGTGGAGCCTGCTTGGATAGGTTGTTTGGGCTTGTGGCTTCGGAGCGAAAGTATGTAGCATTCCCATGCTTCCTTAACATTGCACAGTACCTCCCCGGTACCTTCGGGGGTGGGAAACTTGACTTTTTGATGATAGGTGGAAATTATAGCTTTGAAGTCGACGAGGGCTGGGCGCCCAATGATGATATTGTATGGAAGGTCCACTTCGACCACCACATAGAGAACATTCAAAGTTTTTCGCTGTGGGGCACGGCCAAAAGAGGTGGCCAAGCGAATTTGTCCACGAGGGACGATCTCAGAACCCCCAAAACCAACGAGGGCTGTTCTGAGAGGTTCGAGCGGGATGTTTGTGATGTTCATTTTCTGGAACGTGGAATAAGGTAAAACATTCACGGAGCTTCCACTATCAATCAAGACCCTCTTTACAACATGATTGTGAACGTCTAAGCTAACCACCATGGGGCAATCAGAGGTTTCACCGACCCCATGGGGTGTTACAATGTGCTCTAAGTCTTTCTCCGTAAAACCTACGCTCTCATCCTTCTCCGAGCGTGATGACTTATCAATAGAGAGCACTGGCTGAGGCTGAGAAGATCTTTGGTCATAACTCCGAATGTAGCGGCGTCGAGAAGCGTTAGAGTCACCCCCCGAAGGTCCTCCGGCAATCATGTGAATGACCACGAAGGGCTGGTTTTCTACGTCTGAAGCTTTACCCTTTCCACGGTCACTGGGCTCGGTGTGATGGTGACGCGGGCTCCGAGAGCGCGAACGGCTTCTCCCACCTGCATGCGCTCGGTCCGCGCAGTGCTCGTCGTACCTCTCCAATACCTTTACGAACTCCTTAAGGTGCCCCCCAGCGATCAGCCTCTGAATCTCCCTTTTTAGCTGATGACACTCGCTGGTGTCATGCCCTTTCTGTTTGTGGAAAGCGCAGTATTTTCCCGAGCGCTTCTGAGCCTCGGTTTCTCTCAATTTTGACGGCCTTTTAAACAGCTTCTTGTCCGCCATGGCATAAACTTCCACAATTGGGCGGTTAAGAGGAATGCGCTCGAACTTCCGAGGGGGTGGAGAGTTTCGTCGTGTGGAAACTGGGCTGCGGCGGCGACCTCTGTTAGACTCCGTCCGGTCCTCGGGTACTTTGTTGGGACGAGGGACGTTCGCCATTTTCTGATCCCTTGCGATGTACATATCCTCAAGAGTAAAGAAAGAGTCCGCAATTTCCCTAATCTCCAGCATCGAGCGTGGCTTTTTCTTGGCCACCTCTTCCACAAATTCCTTGCTGACGTAATGCTTCATGTTGATAGCTCCAAACAGAACATGCCTCAAGAAGTCCATAGAGGGCTTTTCTACTAACAAGATCTCCTTGTTGAATCTTCCCATGAAAGACCGTAAAGTTTCGTTCGGCCCTTGGACCAAACTGTAAAGAGCGGTCGCGGCTGGGCCTGGAGCCTTCAAAGAGTTGAAGTGACTGATGAAAGCGTGAATCAGGTCGTAGTATCCTCGGATTGAGCGCGGAGGAAGCTTTTTGTACCAATCCTGGGCCATTCCCACGAGGGAGGTTACAAACACCTTGGCCCAATAGTTGAGGGGGTGATCATACAAATGCATCAAGTGCACAAAATGGTCCAGATGCTCGGCCGGATCTGTGGTTCCGTCATACCTGTTGACGGACGTGGGGATTTTGCCTTTGCTCGCCCGAGTCATTAGCACCTCCTCGATGAGGGGAGAATCGCCCGTCGCGATCCGGTAATCCCTGTCCTCCGGGTCTTCGGGGCTGGCTCCCCTTCGTCGGCGAGAGATGGGGCTTCGTGATCTGCGAGCATCTCTGGCCCTGGACCTCTCGCCCCCATCACGGGAGACGTGAGTCCGTGCTCGAGAGAGCTGCTCCACCACGTTCTGGAGCCCCCTAATTTGGTCATGTACTGCTGCAAGTTGAGGGTCACTGACATTTCTGCGATTTACCCTTTCCGTGGCCCTCGATTGGACCTCGTCGTTATCTCCGGCCCCCTCGTTCCGAGGAGCCCTTTCATCTCTTACTGGTGGTGGATCTTGCTGGACCCTCGGCGGGGCCTCATTTTCTTGATTCGGCGGTGGAGGAGGTTGCTGTGCCCTCAACGCGTTTTGGGCCATCATCAAGGGGTGCACGGGGAGTCCTCCCAGAGGTGGGGCCATCCGAGCGCCAGCGTGCGAAGGGAAATACGCCGCAGTGAAGTGCTCCCAAGCATTCTGGACTGCCTGGCCCTCACACTGCGCATACAGCGCCTGAAGCTGCTGGGTGGTGATTTGGGGCATTTCCACCCCTTGTATCTCTCTCGGTAGTGACATGGGGAGATTTAGAGTCCCCACTTGATAAGGTTAGATCATTGGCATCATCCCGGGTATCATTCCGGGTTGTATAAAAGGGTATCCCGGTGGAGGCATGGCTATGGGATACGTACCTGAGTATGGGAAGGAAGCGTTGGCGGTGTGACTTGTAGGCGGAACAACGGAACTGGGCCCTCCCATGGCGTTCCCTCCTCGCGAGAGAGTTGCAGCCGCCGTATCTGGATTCTCGCCTCCATTCCCCGCAGTTGGTGGGTTCACGCCTCCGGCAGGGATATTGCTCTCCGCGTTCTCCTCATTGACTGGAGGAGGAGCGTTTTTGTTTCCCACAGCCCCTGATCTTGTTGCAGTTACCATTTTCAGAGTTAGGAGGTGTTATATCTCAACTAGCCTTCAGAGGAAGAATCTGGTTGTGGTAGTGATGGATTTCCCACAGACGGCGCCAAAAATGATGGTGCTGGAAATCAGGTTTCCAAAAATGCAACAACACTTTAGTATTTGTATGAAAAGGGAAAGACCATCACAGGCGTGAGGGCCTCAGGATCTGGGTTTCCTCTTAAGCGTGGGTTCTTCCAGCTAGGATAACACCAAGGATGCAAGTTTCAAGGATGATGCTACTGTGGTGAAAATGGTGAGAAGCTTGAGAAGATGAGTGGAAATGCCCAGAACAATGTAATTTGTATGCAGATGATGACTTGGGGGAGAATGCATGTGTTCTCCCCTATTTATATGTTAGGGGTGAGGGTAAATGGGTAAATTGACCATGTGGTCCCGAACCTGTGTTGCCCTAACACGTGGCAGCCTTTGAGGGTGTGAGAATGACATTTCTAAAAAGGAGGCGGCGTGTCAGGTGCACTGCGGGCACTACCTTTGTGTCAGAGGTTGTTGGCGAGGGTCGCATGGGCGGAGGGTCCCTGATCGCTTTATGAGGGTTCAGGCCCACCACGGCGGTGGGGGATGACCCGCGAGCGCATAGGTGACGCTCGAAGAATGCTCGGATGGGTTCCTCAAGGCTTATGATCTTTGAGCGCCGAAACCCGAGCGACAAGAATATGGCCCTCGTGCGGGTGATTCATTGAGAAATATAACCCCGAGGGCCAGGACGGGAGAGCCGGGGCCTGCCTGCTCGTCCTTGCCGTTGAACTGATTGTCCGAGGCTCAGGGGCCCATATTAGTTGGCAAGTGAGTGGGCTGGGTTGGTCCACGAGCCCATTAATGCGAGGGTGTAATCTCTGCGTTAGCAGATGGTGACAGGTGGACGACCCTGATACGAGTGCGTTTTTGGGCCTCATCAAGTATAAATCAGAATAAATATTTCATGCATATTTATTCCAATAAAGTATGATAAAAGAATTACGGAGTTCATTTAATGTTTATGTCTTAGTTTTATGCATATTTTGCACAATTATTTAAATTTTGTTTGTTTAGAATAATAATTTTTTTTAATGAAATAGAAAATCATAACAAACACGTTAAATTCACATAAATATCCATCGAAATATTTCGAATGTTGATGATTTCTGATGCATGTACTTTAAATACGAATGACATTCTAATATAAATATGCATGCCTAATTTTTTTTCAAGAAAATATTTGGTATCCATAAAATTTAGGAATGAAATTAGTTCATTATTAAAATGTCAAAATATCATTAAGTAGCATTCTTTGCTAAACCAAAAAAAAAAAAACTAGGTAAACAAAATTTTCAAGTAATTACATCAAACCCCCCAAGAATTTCAATACTTATATTAACCTTCTTACTTTTGGACTTTTATTACATATATACCCACTGAGTTTTAGGATCTGAGGGGCAAAATAGTAAAATTATAAATTTAAATTCAACGGAGGAGATAACGAATCAGGGGGAATTCGTAATTTCTCAAACCTTAGTGGGATATCTGTAATTTCGCCAAAACTCGGCGCGGGGGGTTAGTAATTATCCCTATTATAGTTTGACTTCCTCTAAGAATTAAAAATCATATCAAATCAATTTTCAGTTAAATTTAAGTTGATGTCATATATTTTGGGACTTGAATTTTTCATTTTACTCTTGTCTTAATAGGTGATTTTTTTTATATGAAATTTTAACCTAAATTTAAGGTAAGAGTAAAACAAAAAATTTAAGTCCCAAAAACTATGATGTCACCCTAAATTTAACGAAAAACTAATCTTATGTAATGTATAATTTTTAGAAGGGACAAAAATTAAATATAATAAATTAACAAATAAGGGTCCAATTATAATATTTAAAACTCCAAAAATGTTAAATGTAATTAAGCCCTAAAATTTATTGTCTTCACGAGATTATTGTATTGATTAATGTTGCAGTTGCAAATGAGGCGTTAATAATTGTTATTTTAGGTTATAGGATCAAAAAAATGAGATGCTATAAATTAGAAATTGGTCGTTAAATACTTGCAAGTTTTAACTTATGTATGTGAAAATAAGTAAAATGTGATCTTCCAACTAGGGCTGTCAATGGGTCGGATTTTAATCCGAATCCGATCCGAATCCGATCCGAATTTTAGCATATTCGTCCGATAAAAATATCCGATGGATCATATCCGATTATAAATATTCGATATCCGAAATAAATGGAGCGAATATGGATTTACGAAATCCGATCCGTTAAGAATCCGAATCCGATATTATATATAATATTTAATTAAAAAAATTATTTACTAGTACATAATATTAAGTAAAATGATTAAAATTAAAATTTTCACATATTTATCACTTTAAACAATAATAAATTTTAAATTTTTTTCTCTAAAAATATATATTTTCTTTTATTAATAAGTTTAAATCAACCTATTTAAAATAAATATAGATAAAATTATCAAATAATTTTGGGGCTTCGTATCTTGTATCATGTTTTGTTTTTTTTCTTCAAAAAAAAAAAAAAAATGTTTTGTTTTTGTTTTTGTTTTTTTTTTAATTGAGCTCAATAACTCATTATCTTATGACTTATATCAAGTCTTAATGTTTGTAAATATTCATGTGTTGGGTTGGATTTATGGGCCATACCCAAGACATAGAGTCATGTGAGACTTTTTTTTTTTGACAACCAAATCCCTCAAAGGGGAATATTATAGCAAATCATAAGGAACAATAAGAAGAATACACGAATCAACAACAGAAAAATTAACGCAGGCCGAAGCCGCAATTCTAACAGATTTGTGAGCTATTATATTAGCATCACATTTAGTAAAAGAAAAGGACTCTTTGAAGATTGGTCCTCTCAAGTTGATCTCGTTCTGATACGGCTGTAGTTCCACAGTCGCTTTTTCTCCGAATTGAGCACAAATAGTTGGGCCTACAACAGATAACTCGGCCAAAAACTCTCCCGGATAAACACAGGAAAAGAGAAAACAAAACTTCCAAACGGAAGGGACAAAACTTCCATACGGAAGGAATAAAGCTTCCATACGGAAGAAACGAAAGAAAACAAACCAAAAAGAAAAAAACAGATAAAGAAATCCTCTGTGAACAGAGGAATTCGTCAGATCTGGGAGGAAGCCAGAAACTTACCGTAGATCCGTGAGAGTGACAAGCGGATCCCGACGGACGAAATAGAATTGTGAGTAAAGAACAGATTTGGGTCGATCCGGCGGTGAAACTGTGTTCTTCACCGCCGGATCGAAGTTGAGAGGGAAGCTTTTGTCTTGTTCAGAGAGAGAATTCGTGTGGGGGCTAGAGTCATGTGAGACTTGAGACAACGTTTTAGGCATTACTACTATTATCTCATATGAGCAAGTTACGACCCATGAAGTTGTTTAAATAAAACATGTAGAATTTGTTTTTGATAAGATCTCTTGTTCGAATCTTCTTCGTCTTCACATAGTGAGGTAAAATGTAGACATTCCTAAGGGCCAAGGCAGGGACGAAGACAGGATTTCAGGTAAGAGGGGTGAAAATTTAAAAAATATATAATTTTTTTAAAAATAAATATTATTTTATTCGATATATATAAATAAAATAAATATAACTTAAAAACTCTAAATTTCTTTTACTCATAGTGCCTATATAAATAAAAATATATATATGAATTAATCTCAATTTAACATGATTTAAAACAAAATAATAAAATCAAATAACAAAACAACATAAAGAAATAAAATATCATTTATCTTTAGTCACATAAAAATACAATAATTATTTAAAATAAACATACTGAACTACAATTAACAAATTTATTATAAATATTATCCATAATAAAAGAAAATTTAAAATTAGATACAATCTTTTAACTAAATAATTTATCCATTATAGAGGCAAAACTAAAATTAACACGGTTAAGTTCATAATAAAAGATAAAAGACAAACCAAAATTACTATTTAGATACAATCTTTTAACAAAATTAATACGGTTATGTTCATAATAAAAGACAAACTAAAATTACTATTTAGATACAATCTTTTAGCTAAATAATCTATGCATAAAAAAAACTAAAATTAACACAGTTATAAAAAAAACCATATTTTTTTAATATGCAAAACTCATATCAACACTAAAACACAGTATATTATCTAAAATCGGTTATCTTTATATTGTCAGATAAAAATATAATATTTTCTCAAAATAAAGAACTCTGTACCAATACTTAATTATTCAAAATTAAACACGAAGTTATCTATTATCTTTAATCTATTCTCAAGAGATACAATCTTTTTTCAAAATATTGAACTAATTTACAATTAACAAATTAATCATAAACTTTATCTAAATAATTTATTCATAATAAAACTAATAAACTATAAAAGAAAATTCAAAATTAAATATAAGATAATAGTACCTTTTTGGATAAGTTGAGACCAGATCAACTTCTTTTTTCCACAATTTTGAAGATTAGAAAAATATGAGTTCTAAGTTGATGAGAAGACTGAAGAGAAAGAGAGGAATAAAAAACTGAGGAAGAAAACCCTCTCCCATGAGAAAACCCTCTCCCATGAGAGTTCCGCCGAAACCCTAATACCCTCGTCGTAGATTGATCATCCCACGGCAGATAACCTCCATCTCAAGCGTCGTCGCCTACCGCCATTCTCTGTTCCTTTCTGTGCTGCTTAATTTTGTTGATTTCTCTTGTCTACGGTATTTATCTCTCCCGTTTGTCTTCCTTTGTAGGGTTTCGCACGTCGGCGCGATACGGGCTACAGGCTATCGCCCGTTACTCTATGGCGTCGTCCTCCTCATCCCCTTCTTATGATCAGGACCAGTGCGATAGGGAATTGTCTCGTATGGCCGGGAATCTATCTCTCACGGCGGGTGAACTGCAAGTTGTGGATCTACCTAATATCCCTGGGAATAATTCTGTGCCGAGCAACCCACTGTCTTTAGTGGGTAGGGTTTTCACCCGGAGACCGATCCGCTTTGAATTCTTTCGTATCACTATGATACGGTCTATGAATCTGGTGAAGGGAATGACAATCAGGAAATTGAATGCTGACCGGTATCTCTTTTCTTTCCATCACATACTCGACCTGCAACGAGTTATGGAGAACACCCCATGGTGCTTTGATAAATACCCACTGATTCTTAGAAAACTGAACGATGGTGATGACCCGATACAGGTTGAATTGGACAGTTGTGATTATTGTGTACGTATCTTCGGCCTTCCTTTCAACCGTCGCAATATCGAGACCGCCCGCGTGATAGCCAAGAGCATTGGGAACCCTAGTGTCAATGAAGGAGTGGTTAAACAGAACTTATATGCCAAGTACTACAAAGTCAGAGTCGGGATTAATCTCTCCGCCCCTCTTCCCCGTTGCCTGATTCTGAACATGGCGGGTAAAGCACAGACCCTGACCTTCAAATTTGAGAGACTGGCTAATTACTGTTATCTTTGCGGAATCTGTGATCATATTGATAGCTATTGCCCCTTACGGTACGAGGGGGCTTCATCGATCCCTCCCCACTCTTCCCCTACGGGGAATGGCTCCGGGCTTCTTCCTAAGAAATCTCACCATTTAGCAATGTTAGCGCCAGTTCCCAACAATCCGGATCCAAAGAAACCAGGCCCCACTCTCCCTTACTAAGCTTTGAGAACTCCCTTCCCCCTACTCCATCTGCACACTTGTAGGCCCACACCAAGAAGCATCCACCAATCCTACCTACCACCCTCGCCACCCTCCCACCAAAACTGATCGCGCCACCCCAGACCACTACCTTCCCTTCTCCCCTCACCACTTCCGTATTCCTCAAGCCTCCCGTCCTGCAGCCCCAGATCACTCCCCCTCCCCCCCGCCTCTAATACCTTGCCCAATAGCTCCCTCTCCACTGTTCTCTCTCCCCTCCCCACACAGCAGATTAGCGGCTCTATCCGAAGGCACTCCCCCACCAGTAGCCCGAGTCCTACCAAGCAATGAACCAAAACTCATCACACAAAGTTCCCCGACCAGGAAAACTTGAGCCCGCTACTTACCCCTCTGCCTACCCTTATTAATCCCCACTTTCCGGGTTCCCCGACCACAAATTCTGAACTGGATAAGAACCTGGTGAATGTCCCCCTCACTCTCAACATTTCCATAGTCAAATCTTCCCCCCAACTCAAACAACGGAAATTCCGACCCAAACACAAATCCTCACCTTTAGCTTCTTCCCTTAAGATCCAACCCGCTTCCCTTAGAGCTTACTCTCATAACTCTGATGGTACTGACGCTCTTATGGACGTTACTAATTCAACGGTGGAGGCTGCAAGGCAGCTCCGCCGAGGACAATGAATTGCTTGAGTTGGAACTGTCAAGGTTTGGGGGGACCTTGGCTAGTTCATAATCTCCGATCCCTAATACGGGATCACAACCCCTCACTCATATTTCTGTCATAAACTAGATGTAAATCGAGACGTATTGAGAACTGAAAGATTGTTTTTAACATGAATGGTATTTGTGTAGAAAGTATTGGTAAGAGTGGTGGTTTGGCACTGCTCTGGCTTAAGGATGTCGGGGTCTCTCTTCGGAGCTTCTCTAAGAATCACATTAACGTTACTGTGCAGGACCCGGATAATAGTGGTGAGTGGCGTTTCACGGGCTTTTATGGTATCCCGGAGCGCCGGGATAGGGAATTCTCTTGGGAGTTGCTTAAGTCTCTCAGCCGGCATCTTCTCTCCCTTGGCTTGTTTCGGGAGATTTTAATGAGATTTTGTATAATGATGAGAAAGAGGGGGGTAATGACCGTAGCTTTGCTCAAATGGATCGGTTTGGTGAAGACCTTCGTGACACTGGGCTAACGGATTTGGGGTATTCTGGATTTCCCTTCACTTGGACTAGAAACAGCATTTCCCCGGCTACTCTTCGGGCTCGGCTAGATAGGTCGGTGGCTTCGGACTCTTAGAGGGAACGTTTTCCCAATGCTCAGGTTTTTCACTTGAAGTCGTCTTGCTCGGACCACATCC
Source organism: Lantana camara (assembly GCA_037501455.1). Classification (NCBI taxonomy): domain Eukaryota; kingdom Viridiplantae; phylum Streptophyta; class Magnoliopsida; order Lamiales; family Verbenaceae; genus Lantana; species Lantana camara. The sequence goes on from CM074864.1 coordinate 59,557,984, forward strand.
CGATCATCACTAAGTTGACTATCAGTGGTAAACGCCCTAGGAAGGGTCGAAAACCGTTCCGATTCGAAGCTTGTTGGATTAAGAGTTCCTTTTGCAAAGAGTTGATTTATAGTGCTTGGAATGCTACAGGTGCTGTTTCGGCTTCTGAGAGAGTCCTTGAGGGTATTGATAATTATAAGGTTGCCTTCCTGAACTGGAGAGGGCAACAACGCAGGGAGAGGTTGGAACGAGAAAAATGGGATGCGAGGCTCAAAGTCATTCGGGAGGGGCCGATTACTGAAGCTACGAAAAGAGAGGAAGCTCTGCTGAAAAGAAAGTTGGGGACAGCTCTGTTAGAAGAGGAATTACGGTGGAAACAGCGAGCCAAGGTCCATTGGCTCCGAGAAGGCTATCGAAATACAAACTTTTTTCACCAGAAAGCCTCTCAACGGCAAAGGACTAATCATATTGGCTCTCTTAAGGACAAGGAGGGTATTAAACGTGTTATTGAAGACTATTTTGGCAGCCTCTTCACTTCCCGAGGTTGCTCAACGGATGATCTTGAAGCGGTTTTGCGAGTGGTCCCCCATAGAGTAACGGAGAGCATGCAACAACGCCTGCTTGCCCCATACGCGCGCGACGAGGTAACTAAAGCTCTTAAATCTATGTAACCCCTTAAATCCCCGGGCCCGGATGGCCTCCCCCTTTTATTTTTTCAGCGATATTGGAACATTTATGGTAATAATGTCGTTGAGTGTATTCTTGAATTTTTGAATGTGGGTAGATTAGACAGTAAATTGAAATTTACTCACATAGTTCTTATCCCTAAATGCAAATCCCCTGAGCTTATTACCCAGTTCCGACCTATTAGCCTGTGCAACGTGATCTACAAACTTGCTTCTAAAGTTATTGCCAATCGATTGAAACCTTTGTTAGATTCTGTCATCTCCCCTACCCAGTCTGCCTTCATCTCCAATCGTCTTATTTCCGATAATGTTCTCGTATCCTTTGAGATTAATCACTTCATTAAGCACTGCAGCACTGGAAAGAATGGTTACTTTAGTTTAAAGCTCGATATGAGTAAGGCGTACGATCGAGTGGAATGGGGGTTCATCGAAAGTGTTATGATCAGGTTAGGTTTTTCTCGTATTTTTGTTGACCTTATCATGTTATGCATGTTGGAAAACACGAATCAGAAAGCAGCGGAATTTAAAAAATTTTCCCAACAAAAGGACCTTGGACTCGCAATCGTGTAACCAAATTCGTAGAGATAGAAAACTTACTTTTCTTTTGTTCTTTCTTGAAGCGTTTCAAGCCACCCAAGAACGCTCTTCTCTCGGCTTGATCCCCTCTCCTTGGTAAAGCTCGAATCTTCAAACTTCTAACTTGAAGTCTCTAGAGAAAGTCCACCAACTTGATCACAATCTAACTAGTAAGGATGCTAGTTCTCTAGTTAGTGTTTAGGCTTAACCTAGGGTTTATTTGATCTTGGAGAAAGGAAGGTGTTCAACACATGAACCAAAAGAATTTCCCATTCGCTCTAAAGGGGAGCATGAGCTCCCCTATATACAGGAAAAGGGAGAGGGGCGCCGATCCTAATCCTTGTTGGGCAAGGATTTGGTTCCTCTCTCTCCTATTACTTGATCATCAAGTATTTTCCAACTTTGACTTTGAATTCTAATTCAAGTCAACTTTTAAGAGAGCTAAAAATATCCAAGTATCTCCCGAGTGGATGTGAGGCCTAGCACCCGAGAAACACTCCAGCGAACGGACAGTGCTATACAATATCAGAGTATTAAAACACTGCAGCGGAAATTTTATAATTTAAAAACTTTCAAAACTATGATAGGGGAATGCAATAAATAAGCCAGTAATGGCACAGTATAGATATCAAAAGTAGTGACCACGCCGTAATAGATAATTACAAGCTCGGAAGCATAACTTATTCTAAAGAACCTTGAACTATCGTGCTAACGAGAAGACACACTAGGCTTCAAGATACCTTCTAGTAAGCGTCCGTTAAACCTGAAACCATGATTTGTAAAGTGCGAGGGTTAGTCAAAGTGACTAAGTGAGGGGGTAGTTGGAACTACATATATACGTATAGGTATATTTGAAAAGTGTTTGACTATAAAAGTTGGAGTTTGATACCATTAATAAAATAATATATTAATAGTACTATACCGGAAATCAATAAAATAATAATTAATACAAATATTTGGTTCATATTTATTTTGAGAAAAAGGGGAATAAGGGGACTGGGTATCAGATTCTTGAAAATATGAACCATACGACAATAAAGTATTAATGCCCTACAAGTAGGCGTTCTCCATCCTTTACTCCTTAAACAGAATGAAATCAGAAATAACAGAATCAATCCAGCCTTCTTCCTCCATGATCTATCGGGAGCAACCCCTCGAGATCCAGATACAGACAGAGGGAGGGACGTACCTTTCCCGTCACTTAATGTGGAATAACTAACCTCCAGTTAAACCAACATTAAGATCAGATTTGGCGGCAGGTATAGTAATAGACGATGGCCCTTGCCACCCGGCTATTAGTTCTACCGTACCACCGGGCCCAACAGATACAGATACAGATACAGATCTTGCATTTTAAATACAGAATAGAGTTACATTATATCAATACTCGCCAAAACGGACTTGAGTATGATATGTTTGTAACTTATACTTAAAACAAGGATTTTATTTTATATAATAGGATAATAGATATCCTTATATCAGATATTTTCCCAGGAAGGGGATAATACTATAATTAGGGAAAAATAAGACTGATCCCTTATTGGGATAAATAATAAAATATTTTTATGTAGATTCATGATCCCAGTTGAAAATATTTTAACCTCACCTGCTACGATACGGAATCAAGTAAAGTATTCGGGGTTCCACTGTCCAGACCTAGTTCCTGAAAGTAGTGAACTACTACGGACTTAGAGAACTAGGTTCTTTCTATACTAATGCGACACATGAATGAGTACAATTAAGGCATGTTGTAACAAGGAGTAACAGTAAGGTACAGGAAATTCGGTAATCTAGAATTGAAATATTATTGTAAAACACACTGATACCAAAGTCATACAACTGAATTAACCAAGAAATTCTTATTCAATTTATAAATCCAAATTAAGGTTTATTTTTTTTAATAAAAGTGAACCCGATTTTGAAAACGTTATTTAATCCCCTATTTTAAAATCGTTAGATAAAAGTCCTTTCTTAAATAAAACCAAATTTTATTTTATATTAATTCTTGAAATTACTACATGATATTATTGGTCAAAATTCATGTGTAAAGTCAAAAGTCAAGGTTACTATTGAGAAAAGGTTACTATTTAAACGTAGGGGATTAAATACTTTTAAACATAAAATCAAACACACACTAGCACACGGTACACACATATTTCAAGAACATCAAGAACATGTTCTTCATCATGTTTGAATATTCATAAGATGTTCTAGGTATTCTTGATCAAACTCATAGTCATAACATAAGATTAAAGAATAAATAAGCATAATATATAAACTTTTCATGAAATATGATTCATAAATGAATTCCTAAACATGAATTTATTCAAATCTTCAAGTATTCATAAAATGTTCTACACATGCTTGATTATATTCATATTCATAACATAAGATTTGAAGCATAATATAGCAAAATATATAAACTCTCTATGAAAAATAATTCTAAATAAATTATTCTAGGCATGAATTTAATCAAACAGGATCATAATCATTTAAATACATACTCACATTATATCATATCATAATTCATGCATTTAATTAAATAAAATTCCATAATGTGCACACATTGTATTTAAAACTAACAATTATGCACATATTTCATAAAATAAATTCCTAAAGCATAATTTAATTAATCCTAGACATGCTACTATTATTTTTATACTAAGAACATAATATAAAGCATGAAATAATAGAAGAAAACATACCTTAGAGAGAGAGGGAGAGGAAATGGCGTGAGGTTGGGGAGAGAAGAGAGTGATTTTGTGTGTTGATTTGTGAGTTATAAATGAGGCTTGAGGGGGGTATTTATAGGTAGTCATGAGGGGTCTCTAAGCAATAAATGAAAGTTTATGGAAGATGTGGATGTCTCCTAATTCATACAAATGCTTGGTGATTAATTTGGAGATGTGGTTAAATTACATTATGAACAAATGCTAGGTAATTAGTTAGGAAATGTGGAGAAATTATGCTCATTTGTTTAATCCTTCTAGAAGACCATGTGGTCATGGATGATGTCATCTTGAATAAAAATAAATGTAAAATGATATAAAATTTATTCAAGAGTCGAGAGGTAAAAGCTTGAAGTAGTGAATTAATGAAAGAATGAGTGAAAAACGAGCTTCGTTTTGATTATAAATGTGGAATATTTAGAGTTTTTGTTTATAAATTATGAATATTAAAGATGATGAAAATCATAGGAAAATTATATAAATGAAGCTATAATAAAGTTTAGAGTTTGGAAAAATCATTATAATGTAGAGTAAAATTCAAGGATCGTTTTAAGTAAAATTTCGAATATTGAATAAAAGCTAATTATTTAAAATAAAATGATGATTTTTAAAAAGGAAAATATTTATAAAAGATGCTATGGTGAAATCGAATTTTTGGTAAATGCATGAAAATTCATAAAATAATTTAAGGGTCGCTTTGGTTATAATATTGAATATCAAAAAGTAGATGAATAAGGATTTATTGATGATCGAATCATAAGCTAGGGTTTTCGCCGATTTTTGATACTACGGAAGTTAGGATGGGAATTATGGTTCACGGAGAGTATCACGATCCTCGAAATAATGTGAGGATTCTTTTGGTTACAATATTGGGTAGTGAAAGTGCTTCGGGAGACGTAGGAATATTTTTGAGCTGAGGGGTATTTTTGTAATTTCCAACCTAAAACTGTAGAAATGGGTTTTGAAGCGTATGAAAGGGTTTTAGGTGCTAGAAGGGAATGAATACTAGAATTCTAGAATTTTATGAGAAGATTTTCAAGGTACGAGTTAAATAAAGGAAATAATTAAATCTACGATCATTAAAGTGTAACACATAAAAGCACATAAGTCACATAAGATGTAATGCATGAAGAGAATAAATAATGACCGAGATTATAAGTGCTTCTTGGATAACCCCTTTACTTTACCTTTTCCAACTCGGCCCAGGTTAGGGCTGTTACAATCCACCCCCCTTAAAAAGAATCTGTCCTCAGATTCTCATTTTGTCATAAAATAATTTTGATAGTATTTTTCATCCTTTTCTAGGATGATCTCATATTTTGTCATTAATAACTTCATAAACTAGGGGGTAGTAATGATTACTAGCCCAGAAGAGAAGTGTTTATATATATATCATAATGACCTAAATCCCAGAAAAGGCACTCAGAAAATAAATAAGCACATAATTGTAATGCAATGAATGAATGCATGACGCCAGGGTCATAGGACCTTAACTGGCGTGCGAAGAACATGTACCGTACCCTTCACATTACTTGAAGGTTTGGGATGCACATTTCCGTCCACAGCATAGGCCCTGCCTTTTCCTAATGGATTTCTTGAAGTTCCGACAATAGTTTTTCCTTTCCTTGGTTGCCCTTGTTTGGCTTTCTTTGGGCATTCACGGATCTGGTGTTCATCACTACCACATCGTAAACATAAGCCGGCCTTTTTCCAGCAATTCTCTTCAGTATGTCGCGGCCCATGACAGAAGTCACAAATGGTTTCATCTTGGACCTTTAGGGGTACTTGCGAGGATTGTTGTTGGGTATGCCTAGGTTTCTTCTTTTGTATATGAGCAATTTGGCTGGCAACTCGTTTTTCTCCTTGTGGTAATTTATCGTTAGTTGGGTCTTGATGTTTTGAATTCAGGCGAATACTCTTGTGTGTTACCTCAGTGTTTAGGGCTTTATCCACAGCCCAGGTATATCCTTCAATATCAAAAGGAGCTAATGCCCATCGTAGATCCGGTTTCAATCCATCAATAAATCTCTTTGTTTTGCGACGCTCGTCACTCAAGATGTGTGGTGCATATTGTATTAACCTAACAAACTTGGCCTCGTATTCGGCTACTGACATATACCCTTGTACTAAATTCATGAACTCGGCCTCTCGAGCATCCCTAGTTACTTGAGGAATGTACTTATGCTGAAATTCCCTTACAAACTCAATTCAATTACTTTGAACTCCGGTATCCGACCATCTCTGCTTGACATGCTTCCACCAACTTAATGCTACCTCTTCCAATAAGAAGGTTGCATATTGTACTCGTTTTGGATCCTCGGGGTAAATATCCATTGCCTCATATATCTTTTCAAGGCTTGCAATCCAATTTTCTGCCTTAAGGTCATTGGGTTCCCCGAAGAACTTTGGTGGATTCAACTGAAGGAACTTTTCCAAAGTTCATTCATTTCCATGATTAGGTACTGGCACATACGTTTGCATAAACTGTCTAAAGGCCTCCGCTATATCTAGTGCTCCTGGGGAAGTTGTTGTGGCTGATGGTGTCTGATTGTGTGGAGTCCTTGGTGGTGACATTATGATGCTAGAATCACAATCGCATTGGAAAATATAATGCATGGAGGTTAAATAATGATTCACAGATTGACACAAAGTAATAAATTCAAATATAACATTGAAGTTACGAACACATAATATGTACAAGGAATAAGCAAGATGCACTAACGGCCCTACTGGTATCTTGAAGCAATTCCTAGGACTCGAGATATGAACATGCAGAAGAGCAACAATAAAGTATTTTAAAGTGTTGTTTTTTCTTGAAAAAAATCGTCACTAGGGGTAGCTCCCTGAGGTGACACTGGAGGAAGAAGGATGGTATTGTTGTATTTCTTTTTACTGAGTAACGACATCTTGATCAATGTCGTTACGAATATTCTTGGTTTTTAAGGAGTTAAGGTTGGAGACGCCCAGCTTGCGGGCATAAAATCATTTCTTCAAAACGGTTCATAAGTTTTCTAAAAAGTATAGCCTATATTCCCCCTACTCCTATTTCAAACTGATATGAACCGGATATTATTGTCATATATTTATTTGTTACTATATAGTATATACATTTCAAACCAAGACTTTCTTGGTCAAAACACTTCAAAAATCTTGCTTATAATCATAACCCTCAACCCCCCGTCACTTAGTCATTTTGACTAACCCTCCTACTCTTTTAATTCATGATTTCAGGAATCTATACAGCGACGCCTTAGAGGTATCTTGAAGCTTTAAGGTGTCACATTCCAGTTATTTAGAGTGATCACGAGTGCATGTACATCTGACAATAAGCACTCTTGTGTGAAGTTAGACCTATCGCTGTAATTACTTATTCAACTCAATAATATGCGTTCCGTTATGTATTGTCCCCTTTTATTGCTCATGTTTATTTTTCCGTTACATTTAAATTTCATACTCTGGTATTGTATAGTCTTGTCCGTTCGCCGAAGTATTTCTCGAGTGCTAGGTCTCACATCCACTCGGGGAGTACTACGGTGCGGGGTTGTAGTGTTAAGGGGCGCTACAGCTAAGGTGGTATCAGAGCATCAGGTTTAGTTAGAGAGAACTTAACTTGAACATTAGATAGAGAAAGTATTTCACTGTAATTTCTTTGCTCTAATAATTTTGTAAAGTGTTTTTCTAGAGTAATAATGGCTAGCTACGGTGAGCTTCCACATTCTGATAGCATTGAGTGGCTTGATCAGTATGAGCCTCCTAGGACCTTAGTTGTTACTCGTAGTGGGGGTCCTAGATACTATCCTTGGCAGAGGATTAGGCAGCATAGTCAGGATTCACATCAGGAGGCCTTTCCCGGGTATGCTTACCCGAACAGAGCAGTTCATCTATTAGAAACCGAGAGGGATGCCTACTTTTATGAGTATCAGAGGACTGGTGAGTATCGATTGGAGGCTGAGGGGAACCGAGAGATGGCTAGACAGATAGCAGTAGATCGTGATCATGCTCGGGACCAGTTAGCCGCATCTCAGATCGCTATTTCTCAGTTAGCATCACGAGTGGCCGAGCTCGAGGAGGACGTGGTTAGTTTGACTCTGGACCGTGAGGCTTCAATTGTGATCCACGATCAGTATCGAGCCCAGATGAGGAGCCGTTTGGAGGATGCACTTCACCTGAATGATACTCAGGTGATGGAGCAGGTTCTGGAGATGCAGCCCGGACCCGCAGCAGCCCATTCCGGAGACAGTGAGGCTTCAGAGGCTGTAGCCCATTCTGATGAGGACGAGGAGGAGGAGCCCCAGCAGGACGATGAGATTGGCGAGGATGCTGATGGACTACAGGTTGTTCCTGAGGAGGAGGACAGTGTTGAGCCTAGCGAGGAGTGGAGTCCTATTAGGGTTCCAGATTCAGATGATACGGTTGACCTCGAGGCAGGTAGTGCTACAGAGGATTGAGTTCAGACCGTGGGATACGAGGTACAGTATATAGGATAGTTATCCGGGGATATGTATATAGCAGCCAGTGGAGACACTCCCCATTTTTGCAGCAGTACATAGTAGCAGCGGCGGACAGTAGCAGCTTTGACTTACTAGGGGTGACGGTGACAGTACTTGTAGGGTGTAACTCGAGGTAGATCGGGTCCACCCCCCCTTTTCTTTTTGCTTTTACTTTTGTAGCTCTTGAAGCATACTAACCTTGATGCATATATATATGACGCATTTTGATCATTTTACACTGTTATTTCATGATACTTTACATTTCTGCATCATGAGTCTTAGAGTCGCTTCAAGATACCAGCAGGACCGTGAGTATTAATGTTATTTCTTTCTGCACTTTATGTCTGATGATTGATGTTACTTGGTGATTGTTGTTCTGTGATGATCTTTGAGACATTCTTAACCCCACATGCATTATATTTCCTATACGATTGTGATTTCAGCATTCATCATGCCTCTACGAAGAACACCACGAAATAACTCCCCATTGCCACAAGATCCACCCGGACACCCCGAACTTGTAGAAGCTTTAAGGCAGTTCATTCGAACTTGCACACCTGGGAATAACCCTACCAACGAGCGATCCTTAGAGAGGTTTCTCCGAATGAATCCCCCAAAATTCTTTGGAGAACCTAACGACCTGAAAGCTGAAAATTGGATAGCCAGTTTAGAAAAGATTTACGAGGCTATGGATATATTTCCCGAGGAACGGGAACGAGTACAGTATGCAGCCTTTCTCCTAGAAGGACCTGCTTTGAGTTGGTGGAAGCACGTTAAGTTGACCTGGATAGAAGATCGAATTGATTACAGTTGGCCAGAGTTTGTAAAGGAATTTCAGAATAAATATATTCCTCAAGTGATAAGGGATACTCGAGAGGCTGAGTTTATGACTTTAACTCAGGGATATATGTCAGTGGCTGAATACGAGGCAAAGTTCGTGAGACTTATTCAGTATGCTCCACACATTCTGAATGATGAACGAAGAAAGACCAAGCGATTCATTGATGGATTAAAGCCAGACCTTCGATGGGCTTTAGCTTCATTAGATATTGAAACTTATAACAAGGCAGTCGATAAAGCCTTAAAGACCGAAGCAGCTCACAAGAATATTCATCTGGCAGCTAATCGCCCTGGTGCCCCTCAAAATAAGCCCTCTCAAGGAATGAAACGTCCCGCTGGACCATCCAGCCGGAAATTTGGAAAGAAACCCACACCAGCCCAGCAGAAGCCTAAGTCAGTCCCGTCCAATTTACAAGAAGAGATCACTTGTGAATATTGTCACAAACCGGGACATACTGAACAAGACTGTCGAAAGAAAGCTGGCACTTATTTGTGGTGTGGAGACCCTAACCATCAGTTTAATACATGCCCAAAGAGACGGGGATTTAAGGAAAAGGAGAAAGCCGTGGGAAAGTCTGGAAAACCACTTGTCAAGGGAAAAGCTTACGCGTTGGAAGGAAACGAGGATCCAGACCCTTCGAATGTTGTCGAAGGTACGGTACACATTCTAAACACGCCAGTTAAGGTCCTATATGACCCTGGTGCCACGCATTCATTCATTGCATCAAATTTATGTGCGCGTTTAAATTTTCCACTTGAGTGTTCATCATATAATTTCAAAATAAGTTTTCCCCTTTGGGAGCTTGTTTAATAACGGATCGAGTATATAAACGCTGCCCTATACAAATCGGTGACCGTTATTACCCAATGGACCTCATCGAACTGCCGATAACAAGATATGGAATCATTCTGGGAATGGATTGGCTCTACAAATACCATGCTAAGTTGGATTGTTTCAAGAAAGAAATCATCTTAGGACAAGATGAAAGTTGGATTCCTGAAGATAAGAGATCAGTAGCAATGATTTCTATGACAGAGGCTAAGAAGTTGATTCAGAAGAGAGCCACAGGATTCGTTGCCTATCTCTTAAATAGGCCAAAGGACCAACTTAAGGTTGAGGAGGTAGAAGTGGTAAATGAGTTTCTCGACGTTTTCCCAGAACATCTAAACTCGTTACCTCCAGACCGCGAGTTGGAATTTGTAATCGATACAATCCCTGGGGCAGAGCCTTTCTCTAAAACCCCTTATCGGATGGCCCCAGCTGAACTTCAGGAGTTGAGAAAACAACTTGATGACTTGCTCGAATCAAGATATATCCGTCCCAGTACATCACCTTGGGGAGCACCAGTATTGTTTGTAAAGAAGAAAGATGGGTCATTACGGATGTGCATCGACTACCGAGAACTTAACCGAATGACCATAAAAAAAAATACCCTCTACCCCATATAGAGGAGTTATTTGATGTCCTTCAAGGATCTCGAGTCTATTCAAAGTTAGACTTAAGGCAAGGGTACTATCAATTAAAGATTAGCGAGGAGGATATCCCTAAAACAGCTTTCAATACCCGCTATGGACACTTTGAGTTCATAGTAATGCCTTTTGGATTGACCAATGCACCTGCTGCATTCATGGACATGATGCATCGGATATTCCGACCATGTCTGGATAAATTTGTGGTCATTTTCATCGATGACATACTGGTATTTTCCAAAACGCCTGAGGAACATGCTGAACATCTCCGCATAGTGTTGAGTACTTTGCGAGATCATAAGCTATATGCTAAGTTCAGCAAATGTGAGTTCTGGATAGAAAAAGTTGCATTCCTTGGACACATAATTTCGGGATCAGGTGTTGAAGTAGATCCTTCAAAGATTGAAGCAATTACAAATTTGAAAGTACCAAGGAACCCATCAGAGGTGAGAAGTTTCCTAGGACTTGCAGGCTATTATCGCAGGTTCGTAAAGGACTTCTCCAAGATAGCTGCACCTCTCACAAAGTTAACAAAGAAGGAAAGAAAATTTGCATGGACCGAACAGTGCGAACAAAGTTTTCAAGAATTAAAGCAACGATTGACTTCTGCACCAGTACTAACCTTGCCTGAAGGGAAGGAAGGTTATACAGTTTATACCGATGCCTCTAAAGAAGGGCTAGGTTGTGTATTGATGCAGCACGAAAAAGTTATAGCCTATGCCTCAAGAAAGCTCAAACCCCACGAAGAAAACTACCCTACTCATGACTTGGAATTAGCAGCAATTGTGTTTGCTCTTACCAAGTGGAGACATTATCTCTACGGGGTAACTTTTGAAGTTTTCACTGATCACAAGAGCCTACGGTATCTTTTTACCCAAAAAGAGTTGAATATGAGGCAAAGGAGATGGATGGAATTCCTGGAAGATTACGACTGTGTAATCCAGTACCATCCAGGAAAAGCTAACGTAGTGGCTGATGCTTTAAGTCGGAAGTCAAGTTTAGCATCACTCTCAAGAAAGCCTTCAAGTAACCCACGAAAATCTGTGAAAGTAATCTCAAGAGCTCGATTAGCAAATTTAGTGGTACTACCACCACTAAAGGAAAAGATAAAAGAAGCTCAAGCTCAGGATGAGTGGATTTATAAATGTCTCAAATCCAAAGAAAAGGATCTTGAGGAAAAATTCAAAACCGATGATCAAGGAATTTTGAGATACAAGAATCGGGTCTGCGTGCCTAGTATCGTTCGAAAGGAAATATTGGGCGAGGCACACAAAACTCGTTACTCGATACATCCTGGAGGAACTAAGATGTATCAAGACCTCAAAAGGCATTTCTGGTGGAACGGTATGAAAAGAGACATAGCCAATTACATCAAGAAATGTCTGACTTGTCAACGAGTTAAAGCAGAACATCAAAGACCTGGAGGATTGTTGCAACCATTATCTATCCCTACTTGGAAATGGGATCAGGTAACCATGGATTTTGTTTACGGATTTCCCAAAGTTAAAGGAGGATTTGATGGTATTTGGGTTATCATCGATAGATTAACAAAATCCGCACATTTCTTACCTGTCAAAGCAACCGATAATGTTAACTTGTTAGCCAAGCTCTATCAAAAAGAAATTATTTGGTTGCATGGAGTACCTCTTGGAATAGTTTCAGACAGGGACCCAAAGTTCACTTCACAACTTTGGCAAAACATTCAAGAAATGATGGGTACCAAGTTAAACTTCAGCACAGCAGCACATCCTCAAACCGACGGGCAGTCTAAAAGAACCATCAGATACCTGGAAGATATGTTAAGGGCTTGCGCCTTAGATTTCCAAGATAATTGGAAGGATTGCCTACCCCTTGTAGAGTTTGCATACAATAACAGTTATCAAGCCTCAATCCAAGCTGCACCTTATGAGGCCCTATATGGAAGAAAATGCAGATCTCCATTATACTGGGATATGGATGAAACCAAGGAAATTAAAAGGAAATCCCAAAGAAATATCGTTAAGAGTTGGGTAGAAGAGGCAATAGAAAAGGCTGAAATCATCAAGCAAAGAATGAAAGCTGCCCAAGATCGGCAGAAAAGTTATGCTGATAATCGAAGAAGGGACATAGAATTTGCAATAGGCGAAAAGGTATTCTTGAAAGCATCTCCAAGAAAAGGGTTTATACGAATTGGGAAAGGAGGAAAGTTAAACCCTCGATATATTGGACCTTTTGAAATACTGGAACGTATCGGTCCAACAGCCTATCGCCTAGACCTACCAGCAAGTCTTACTGGAATACATAACGTATTCCATGTGTCCCAACTCCGCAAGTACTTTGCTGATGATTCAGATATCCTACCTGTTGAAGAAGTACCACTAGAACCCGACCTTACTTATGAAGTAAAGCCAGTCAGAATCTTGGATAGGAAATTCCAAGAGTTGAGAAACCGAAGAATTCCCCTCGTTAGAATCTTGTGGAAAAGAAATGGTACAGAAGAACAGACTTGGGAGACAGAGGAAAAGATGTTGAAACATTACCCAGGACTGTTCAAGGACAGTAATAGAATCTGAGGACAGATTCTTTTAAAGGGGGGAAGATTGTAACAGCCCTACTCAGGGCCAAGTCGAGAAAGGTAAGGAAAGGGTAACTCAGGAAGCGTTTATAATCTCGATCCCTATTAATTCACTTCATGCATTGCATTTTATGTGACTTATGTGCTTTTATGTGTTACATTTTTACTAAATGTTCATAGATTTAATTCTTTTCTCTATTCAACTCATACCTCGAAACTCTTTTCATAAAATCCTAGAATTCTAGTAATCATTCCTTTCTAGCACCTAAAAACCCTTCATATGCTTCAAAACCCATTCCTACAGTTTTAGGTTGGAAATTACGAAAATACCCCTACAGCTCAAAAATATTCCTACATCTCCCGAAACACTTTCACTACCCAATATTTTAATCAAAATAATCCTCACATTATTTCGAGGATCGTGATACTCTCCTTAAACCATAATTCCCATCCTAACTCCCGTGGTATCAAAAACCGGCAAAAACCCTAGCTTATGATTCTATCATCAATAAATCCTTATTCATCTACCTTTTGATATTCAAAATTATAACCAAAACAACCCTCAAATTATTTCATGAATTTTCATGCATTTACCAAAAACTCGATTTCACCTATAGCATATTTATAAATATTTTCCTATTCAAAAATCATCATTTTATTTTAAAATAATTAGCTTTTATTCAATAGTCGAAATTATACTTAAAACGATCCTTGAATTTTTCTCTACAATATAGTGATTTTTCCAAACTTTAAACTTTATCATGGCTTCGTTTATATAATTTTTCCTATGATTTTCATCATATTCAATGTTCATAATTTATAAACGAAAACTCCAAATATTTCATGTTTATAACTAAAACGAAGCTCATTTTTCACTCATTCTTTCATTAATTCACTACATCAAAATTTTACCTCTCGACTCTTAAATAAATTTTATATTATTTTTACATTTATTTTTATTCCAAATGACATCATCCATGACCTCATGCTCTTCTAGAAGAATTAAACAAATGAGCATAATTTCTCCACATTTCTTAGTTAATTACCTAGCATTTGTTCAACATATTATTTAACCACATCTCCAATTTAATTACCAAGCATTTGTTGAAATCTTAGGCAGCCACATCTCCCACAAACTTTCATTTATTGCTTAGAAACCCCTCATGACTACCTATAAATACCCCCCTTAAGCCTCATTTATACCTCACATTCAACACACAAAAATCACTCTCTCCCTCTCCCCAAAACCTCACGCCACTCTCCCTCTTTTCTCTCTAAGGTATGTTTTCTTCTATTATCTCATGTTTTATATAATGTTCTTAGTATAGAAATAATAGTAGCATGCCTAGGATTAATTAAATAATGCTTTAGGAATTTATTTTATGAAATATGTGCATAGTTGATAGTTTAAATATAATGTGAGCACATTATGGAATTTTATTTAATCATATGCATGAATTATGATATGATATAATGTGATTATGTATTTAAATGTTTATGATCTTGTTCATGCTAAGAGTAATTTATTTAGAATTATTTTTCATAGAAAGTTCATATATTTTGCTATATTGTGCTTTAATCTTATGTTATGAATATGAATGTGATAGAGCATGTTACACACCCTCTTTGAATATTCAAATAAGCTCAAGAACATGTTCATAATGTTCTTGGATGTGTGTGTGTGCATGTGTGTGCCGTGATCAATGTGTGTGTGTATGTGAATTTGATTTTGTGTTATAAAGTGTTTAATTCATATGAAATTGAATAGTAAATGTTTTCAATAGTAATTTTGACTTTTTGGTCAACAAAAATACAATTAATTTCGAAATTATTTTTAAAATAATTATAAAATAAGTTTCGAAATTTTTAAAGAAATAATTTTTCCTAAATTTTCTAAAAATCAATAAACTATGTAATATTTTCAAAAGATAACCTACATTGTCAAATTAAACCTTGAATTTCATTTCAAACCTTACAATTAGAATTATAATATAGTTAATAAATATTTGATTAAGTTAAAGATCCCATAAACCCTGAATCTATTAATTAAACAGGTAAATTTAGGGTTTACCGGGAAATCTTTAACGCAATACATAATGTGTACCTTCTATAATTATTTTGTTACAATATTGTGTGCAACTAGGTTAGTTAGGAGCTAAGAACCTAGTTCTAAGTCCATAGTAGTTATTACTTTCAGGCGAACATAGCATCGAAGAGTGGAATCCTCACACTTCCGCTTAAGTCTCGGTACCGGTGAGGGTTTAAATCTTTTCAACTGAAATCATGATAAAATACTTTACTTTATTTTCTTGAATTTCCTTTCAAGTTATTCTTCCCTTTATGGGAAAATAATTCTTGTTAATTATTGAAAACATACATTAACCCGAAAAGTACTTAGTACTTTCTTACGGGTAAATATTCTCGTCTTGCAAGCAAAGTTATTGTTTTTCCTATGGGCCCAGTGGTCTTGGTAGAAGTAGTAGTCCGGGAGGCACGGGCCGAGGTCTACTATTATACCAGCCGCCAACTAGATCTTGGTGGTGGTCTAACTGGAGGTTAGTTATTCCACACCAAGTGACGGGAAAAGGTACGTCCCTCCCAAATTCATGTATATCGTCACTAGGGGTAGCTCCCTGAGGTGACACTGGAGGAAGAAGGATGGTATTGTTGTATTTCTTTTTACTGAGTAACGACATCTTGATCAATGTCGTTACGAATATTCTTGGTTTTTAAGGAGTTAAGGTTGGAGACGCCCAGCTTGCGGGCATAAAATGAGCTCGCTTTAAAGTAAAGACTGAACCTGCGAAAAAGGGTTTCCTCACGAAACTAGCTATGGTAACTGCACCCCCGGTTTAGTCTTTCTGATCCCCTTCCCCGTAAGCTACGTTGGCCTGTTCCTCTCCCTCTGGTTGAGCTAGTTTAATCATCCTCTCCTTCGTAAACCAATTGAAAAGAAAATCAAGATAGAAATAGTTTGGATAATTTTATACTTTATTTATTTAAAATAAATAACTTATTTTATTATCTAATTAATTAATTCGTAATTAATTAACTAGATTATTTTCTCCAAAATAAGACTTTCTTTTTAATTCAAAATTAAACCAAAGTCTATTAAATAATTAACACATTTAATTATTTAATACATATATATATAATATATATATATATTCACACGTATGTGACACGTGTCACAGTGACACGTGTCACTCACGTGAGCCACACGTGTGATTTCACACGTGTGGAACCCTCTTGGCCCGATTAACTCGTTTAATCATTTTAAAGCCTCAACTCATGTAACCAAGTTGTTGTGTGTGACCCTGTAGGTTCTCAATTCAATTAGCAGTGACCCTAATTAATCAATTCACTAATTAATTAATCAGTCCACAGATTAAACGACCATAGTCTAGCAACAGGTGTGTTGGGAATAGTGCCCTGAAAATTCAATTTGTTGAATTAATTAAACTGAATTTACAACAAGTTATGAGTATTTCACATGTTAATAATTAATGACGTGTGGTGGTATTCTCATATGAAATGTGTTTCATAGGAAAAGACTTTGAATACCGAAATCACGTGTCATTAAAGTTCTAGTCGGTAAGATAAGAATATGTTCTTATCAAGACTATAACGTGGTTATATAAGATGATTAGTCTTTCGTCATAGGGAATGGTGATTCCAATTATAACACGTTGATGATTTTCAATAGGATTGGAAACATCGAACTGGACCACTGAGATTATTCATTTTATACTGCTATCTAAAATGAAAAAAAAATCTCAAGAAGCATTGTACTCTTAATCCTGATAATATTTCGGCTTTAGGCATGTAGTGTTAGTCACTGTAACATACTCGAAGTGAGGTCTCGGTAACGGGTGGCCAAAATACTTTGTATGTTCGGTGGTTACATGAAATGTGCTAAAGAGTTATATTGATCGAGGAATCTGTGGCCTTGCTGGAAGGTAAGAGATATCCTTGAAATAGATTTGTAAAAGTTCGAATTAAGACTTTGGCCAAAGCACTTCGCGTGATAACGTCACCGAAGTTGTATGTTGAATGTGTTTCACATACAGAGAATTTGAACTTAAGGCAAATCAATAAATTTCAAATTAGAGATGAAAAATAAATGATAGTAGTTGCAATTTATTTTTTCATGGATATCTACACGGAGGAGTAAAACGCGAAATTATTCTAGATCGAGAAATTCGTGAATAATTTAATTAATTTTAGAGTGCAACAATATTTATTTAGTGGAATTAAATATTGTGAAACGGTAATTAATTACTATCATGAGATGATAATATATTAACCCGTTTGGAGCTAAAATTAATTAGTCCTGCAGGTCCCCCTGCAAGCCCCAATTAAAAACCCGAAGAGAAAATATTAAAAGGAGAAAGAGAAATGATTTTTCAAAGTGTTTGAAAATAGGCAAGGGATTTATTTTGAGAAAATAAATCAAGTTCCAAAGAGTTGGAAATACCCGGAATTTTATTTTGGAGAAAATAAAATTGTAAAATTTTTTTTGAAAAAAAAAAAAATTTGCTGACGTGGCAGTGCACGTGGCATGCCACGTCAGCAGGCGGGTCCCATGTGGCGCTGACTGGGCAGCCGCGTGGCACGCCACGTGTACGACACGTGGACGGACCAGTGCGCGCCACGTCAGCCAAAAGGGACGGTCCAGATCTGTTCTGGACCGGGTCGGTCAACGGGTCCGGATCCGGGTCAACGGGTCGGACCTATGGATGGGGTCGGGCCGGACCGAACACGTGGCATCACCAGGGATGGCCACGTGTCGAACCGGGTCCGGCCGGTCCGGTTTTGGCCTGCAAACCCTAGCCGCATGTGCCACACACGCGCCGCCTTCAGGCCGCGCGTGTGGGCGCGTGCGGCGTCAGAATGGGAAGCGGCCGGCGGCGTTGGACTCGTGGTGGAGAGGCCTTCAACGTGGTATCCTTGGTTTTCGTGTCCAAGTTGTACACGCAAGTGGGGATGTGAAATGACTATTTTGCCCTTGCTTTTGTATCCAAAATGACCGTTTTGCCCTTATATATTTGCCTATAAATAGGCTGATACCCACCCCATTTCTCATATTCAGTTTTGGGATGGTTTTGGCCAAATTTTGGCTTTGAAACCAAGTCCCATTTTTCTCCTAGTTAATTCCGATTTATTTCGGAATTAATTTTAATTAGGTGTTTATATAAAACGCCTAATTTCGGGAGAATAAACCCTGAAAAGGGTTTTTAGTTTAAATTTTATTTTCTCTAAGTATTTAGAGAAATACTTTCGGAGCCCACGCTCCGAGGGTGTCCCTGGGGATATTGCAGGGAAGCTCTGCCGGTCTCACGAGTGGGCAAGGAGCTGGAAAAATGCCGTTAGATAGCCATGTTTGCAGTACGGTAATATTTTACAGTTATTTTATTTTAAGCATGATAAATTATGTGCTCTTAAGTGTTAATTGCATGTTAGATATTTATCTGCTTAAGTGATTTAAAATTTATTATCAATTGCATGTATATACTTGAGTAGATCCGGCTAAGTCTTCCGCTTTGTATTAAAATGTTTCAGAAATATTTTAATACTTTTATTATAATAAAAAATTTTAAAATGTGGTCCCGGACTGCTACTGTTGTGGGCCCGCATCCCAGCATGTGGTATCAGAGCCGTGCTCTAGATAGATACATGCATTGATATGATGCATGTGATGCATAATTTTAAATCTGATACTGTGTACGTAAATTCTGTCAAAGAAGACTGGTTTTTAAGTGGGACCGTTTGTGACCCCTCCAGTGTTTCTGGGAATTTACGTGGAATGGTAATTTTTTGGGAATCGATTTCAATAATCTTCCTGGTTAATTACCGAATCAGTAAACATGATTTAAATTATGAGATAATTTATTTATAACATGTTTACTTTATGCCATTTTTTTAAGCATGATAATTATGTGATAATTATAACAGCATGCTTAATTGATTTAATTTATGGCATATTTATTTTGTGTCATTTAAAATTTTAAGCATGATAATTATGTGATAATTATATGATAACATGCTTAATTATTTTATTTTATGGCATGATCATGATAATATGAGATATTATGTTATTTACAATTATGCGTATTTTATTTAATGTGATTAAATAAATAATGTTTAATAGAGATTGAACGAGATGCATAATTGGACTAATATTTTTCGGCCTAATTAATAAATTGTTATTATTGCCTTAAAATATTATTATTGGGATTTTAAATATGATTTAGTAATCCTAGTGGGAGGGTATTAATTAGATTAATTACTTCCAACAGTAAGACGCCAAAAGTGATTATTAAATAATCAACAGATAATCCACACCTTTTGAAAAATTCAAGTGGGAGCGAGATGAAAAGAGTTGGATTCTCACGGCCTCCATTACCCGTCTATAGTATAGTGGATGTATACTACTCCCTTCGGCGGGTATATATTCGCGGTATACAAGATTAGACTTCTACGGATAGAATGAAATACGGGGAAGTCAGCTCGACCACGCCTCCGTGGAGTGTCTTGACCTACTCATACGGACTTCTAGATAATGGTACACACTTGACTACGTAATGTATTAACCTCCCTTCGGAGCTATGTTACATTTACTTAGAGGCCAAGGGTTGACGTGGTGGATTGATATTGTTTGGTAAGAGTTACCTAGATGACATGTTAATTAAGAATAGTTCTTGTTTTTCTAAGCTGTTTTCGACCTCGCCTCCGGGGAGTCAACTGCAGTTAGTTAAGTCACCATTGCGTAAACCAAAATGCTTACGTGGATTTCATTTATTGGTTGGACGCAGAAGAAAGTGAAATACATAATCATAACTTGCATTTATTTATTTATTTCAGTTTTATAATTACAATCTCTCTTAGCCCACTCCAAACTATATGTCTATAAAGAAATAGGCTAGTAAGGGTTCAATTATGCTGACTAAGTAATAAATCTTGACATCGTGTTGAGATACGAAAGTTTACGTACTCACTGAACCTTATCCGAGAATTTCGGAAACTACAACCGGTCAGGATTAGAAAGACGTTTATTCTAAATGGATCAAGTGTGATGATCTGGCTAGTCTTATATCCTGACATCTGTTTTAAATGTTCTTGAGCATCAAACACATGAGATGTCTACTGATAGAACATGTGTTGAAGACAGAGTCGTACTTAGGTACGAGCCATGAAAACGGTTATCAGTTAAAGATGTTTGAAGGATCATTGTTTCGTAATCATATTATGAATATGATAGCTAATCTGAATGAGATTGAAAGCCTCTGTGCTTAAAGAGACAATCTTAACAGATAGGATACGATCCTATACTCTCTGCCTAAGTCATTTGAACGTTCAAGATTATTTTAAATAATTTTTTAAAACCAATGAACGACCTCAATGTGGCAGAAAGGGTGATATAGACTAAGGGAAAAGTTCTCTTTAATCAGACATCAATATCCACGGGCTAGAAAACCAGTAAGTGGAAGAAAGAAAAGGAAAAGTTCCCAATCGAAGGTTTAGAAATAGAAAGTCAAATCCGACAATGGAAAAGTGTTTCTATTTCGGTGGTAATGGGTATTGGAAAAGGAAATTATCCAAAATACGTAGTCTGTCTGTTTGTTACGCCGTTTAGATAAGATATGAAGATATCTTACTCGTTGAAAATATGTTTAGTTGGAAATTCACCGGACTCCTGGTATGTGAATTTGAGATCAACTAATCATATTTGCAAGTTGTTGCGAAGATTCAAACCAACCAGAAAGGTTGAAAAATGGCTAACACATAACTACTGCTCGGGGATAATACAAGTGTAATTGTATTAGCAGTAAAGACTATAAAATCGTATTTTGGCAAAAGGGTTTTAATATTATACGTGCCATATATACAGAAATTTAATTTCTGTAAGTTATTTGATAACTAATAGTTTAATTGTTTGTTTTGAACAAAAGTTTACCACTAAGCAAAATAAAAGGTTTATTTGCTCTGGCACAATAAAAGATGGTCTTTTATACATCAATGAAAACCCTAATTCAAGTTTAACATTAAGAAGCTTGACCTACCATCTAAGAAGAAAAACTTCTTCGTGGCACCTATCTATTGGTCAATTGAATCTGAATAGGATCCAAAGACTGATTGTTGAGTCCTATTGACTTGAAAATAGTATCAATCTGCAAATCCTATTTAGAAGGTTAAAATGACCAAGAAACTTTTTTTGAGACAAAAGGTATTTAAGCCATGAAGTTACTTGTGTCAGTTCATACCGATATGTGATCCTATGATTATTCAAGCAAGAGAAAGTTTTGGATATTTCATCATTCGTTTGAATGATTGCTCTAGATACATATATGTTTATTTGATGAGACTTAAGTCTGTAATTGTTGAAGAGTTCAAAGAATATAAGACTGAAGTCAAAGAATCAAATTAGAAAACATATCAAGGCACTTCGATTAGGTCGAAGTAGTGATAAGTATCTAAGTTCAGAGTTAAACAGAATTTCTCAAATGAGATTGGATCTCAACTATATATATGAGATACGTCTTAGCAAAGATGTATTGCAGAAAGGAGAAATAGAACTCTGATGATGATGGTAAGATTCATGAAGAGTCATGCTACCCTATGAATTTCGTTTTGGGGTCTTGCACACAAAACGACAAACCTAGTTCTATCTAAGTCAGTTCCTAAAACACTGATGGATCTGTAGCTAGGGTGAAAACCCTGTATCTTTTATCTTCGGATTTAAGGTAGCCTGGTCCACGAGTTAAGGATGGATCCTGACAAGTTAGAATAAAGAACAAAGGTTTACTTGTTCTAAGGTTATCCTAAGAAGAACAAGAGGTGGTATATTTTGTAATTTGAGAAAACACAAAAGATGTTTGTGAATATTTCAAAGATAATTACATAGATAACCACAAAGGGTAGAAGCAAAGTAGTGTTAAAAGAAATAACAGTATTAGATACTGATTTCCATAAACCTGTGATAATTGAAAATGTATTAGATACATGTGATGTACCAAATACAACATGTGATGTAGAGACGTGTACACGAGAGCATCATTATAGTGGGAGGATTGTCAGGACACCTGACAAGATACCTAAGATTAACCCAAGTGGTTGAATCTAACGTATCTGATCCTATCACGTGTAATGAAGTTGTAAAAGATATAGACGCTGACCGTTTGGTCAATATCCATGGAATCTAAGTTAGAATATCTGTATTCTAACAAAGTCTTGAACTTGTAGAGGCACCTGAAGGCATTAAACCCTATTAGATAAAATTGGGTTCTACAAGACGATAAAAGGAGAAATGGACGAAAAAGTAGAGACTTTAGAGCAAACTTTTGGCAAGGGATTTTACCCAGAAAGAAGAAATCATTTATGAGGTCTTCTCGCCTATAGAAATGCTTAAGTCCATTATCCTCTCCATTTTATCTCATTATCGATTATGAGATTAGATAAATGGATGTAAAGACTATGTTCTTGAACGGGCAATTTCAAGAAAAAGAGATACATGGCATAACCTGAAGGCTTCACAGGCGGAAATCAGGTGTATATAATGCGAGCTTAATAGATCGGTTTATGATCTTAAGCAAGCGTCTAGATTATGGAGCATCAGAATTATAAAGCAATTTAGATCCTTTGGATTTGTATAATTGCCTGATGAACCATGAAGTGTACAAAATGACATCATGATAGCGTTGTAACACTTTCACTTTGTACGTAATTAATATTCTGCTCATTGGGAATGATGCAAGAATTTTGTAAGTAGTCAAGATTCGGACGTCAAATCATTTTGACAAGAAAATACCTATGTGAGACCAATGTTATTCCAAGGATCAGACTTTTGTTGTGATCATAGGAATAAGGAGATTGGTTTATCACAAGAAACATATATGGATAAGATGCTGGCAAGGTATAATATGACAAATTCCAAGGAAGGTTCATTACCTTTTAAATGTGGAATTTATCTATCTCGAGATCAGTGTCCTAAGACAACTGAAGAGATAGAAGACATGATTAGAGTTCCGCAGCGGAAGCTTTATGTATGTCATATTATGTACAAGGCCAGATGTTTATTATATATATAGGTCTAAGTCAGCAGATATTAGTCAAACCCTAGAATTTGATACTGGGTAGTAGTAAAAGCATATATTGGAGTACTTGAGAAGAATTTGAGATTATATGCTTGTCTACCACAGTGGTGAGCTCATTTCAATAGAGTATAGAGATTCGGATTTACAATCTGATTTGTATTCTAGATGTTTGACATCAGAATACGTGTTTACTCTAGAAAGAGCAATCGTTGATTGGAGAATGTTAAGCAGACTTGTATTGCTTACACCGCCATGAAAGTCAAATACATGGTAGCTTGAGAAGCAGCCAGTTAGATGTACTGGATTTATGATTTCCTATTTGTTGGCTCAGAGAAACATCTAATAGATTCCTTCACTAAAGTATTGGCGCAAAAGAGTGTAAAAAGAGTTTTTACACTCATGTGAAAGGAATAAGACTTAGATGTATGGCCAAATTGAATTTAGGGCAAGTGGGAGGTTGTTGGGAATAGTGCCCTGAAAATTCAATTTGTTGAATTAATTAAACTGAATTTACAACAAGTTATGAGTATTTCACATGTTAATAATTAATGACGTGTGGTGGTATTCTCATATGAAATGTGTTTCATAGGAAAAGAC
Source organism: Lantana camara (assembly GCA_037501455.1). Classification (NCBI taxonomy): domain Eukaryota; kingdom Viridiplantae; phylum Streptophyta; class Magnoliopsida; order Lamiales; family Verbenaceae; genus Lantana; species Lantana camara. Next base: position 59,581,999 of record CM074864.1, read on the forward strand.
TTTGAATACCGAAATCACGTGTCATTAAAGTTCTAGTCGGTAAGATAAGAATATGTTCTTATCAAGACTATAACGTGGTTATATAAGATGATTAGTCTTTCGTCATAGGGAATGGTGATTCCAATTATAACACGTTGATGATTTTCAATAGGATTGGAAACATCGAACTGGACCACTGAGATTATTCATTCTATACTGCTATCTAAAATGAAAAAAAAATCTCAAGAAGCATTGTACTCTTAATCCTGATAATATTTCGGCTTTAGGCATGTAGTGTTAGTCACTGTAACATACTCGAAGTGAGGTCTCGGTAACGGGTGGCCAAAATACTTTGTATGTTCGGTGGTTACATGAAATGTGCTAAAGAGTTATATTGATCGAGGAATCTGTGGCCTTGCTGGAAGGTAAGAGATATCCTTGAAATAGATTTGTAAAAGTTCGAATTAAGACTTTGGCCAAAGCACTTCGCGTGATAACGTCACCGAAGTTGTATGTTGAATGTGTTTCACATACAGAGAATTTGAACTTAAGGCAAATCAATAAATTTCAAATTAGAGATGAAAAATAAATGATAGTAGTTGCAATTTATTTTTTCATGGATATCTACACGGAGGAGTAAAATGCGAAATTATTCTAGATCGAGAAATTCGTGAATAATTTAATTAATTTTAGAGTGCAACAATATTTATTTAGTGGAATTAAATATTGTGAAACGGTAATTAATTACTATCATGAGATGATAATATATTAACCCGTTTGGAGCTAAAATTAATTAGTCCTGCAGGTCCCCCTGCAAGCCCCAATTAAAAACCCGAAGAGAAAATATTAAAAGGAGAAAGAGAAATGATTTTTCAAAGTGTTTGAAAATAGGCAAGGGATTTATTTTGAGAAAATAAATCAAGTTCCAAAGAGTTGGAAATACCCGGAATTTTATTTTGGAGAAAATAAAATTGTAAAATTTTTTTTGAAAAAAAAAAAAAATTTGCTGACGTGGCAGTGCACGTGGCATGCCACGTCAGCAGGCGGGTCCCATGTGGCGCTGACTGGGCAGCCGCGTGGCACGCCACGTGTACGACACGTGGACGGACCAGTGCGCGCCACGTCAGCCAAAAGGGACGGTCCAGATCTGTTCTGGACCGGGTCGGTCAACGGGTCCGGATCCGGGTCAACGGGTCGGACCTATGGATGGGGTCGGGCCGGACCGAACACGTGGCATCACCAGGGATGGCCACGTGTCGAACCGGGTCCGGCCGGTCCGGTTTTGGCCTGCAAACCCTAGCCGCATGTGCCACACACGCGCCGCCTTCAGGCCGCGCGTGTGGGCGCGTGCGGCGTCAGAATGGGAAGCGGCCGGCGGCGTTGGACTCGTGGTGGAGAGGCCTTCAACGTGGTATCCTTGGTTTTCGTGTCCAAGTTGTACACGCAAGTGGGGATGTGAAATGACTATTTTGCCCTTGCTTTTGTATCCAAAATGACCGTTTTGCCCTTATATATTTGCCTATAAATAGGCTGATACCCACCCCATTTCTCATATTCAGTTTTGGGATGGTTTTGGCCAAATTTTGGCTTTGAAACCAAGTCCCATTTTTCTCCTAGTTAATTCCGATTTATTTCGGAATTAATTTTAATTAGGTGTTTATATAAAACGCCTAATTTCGGGAGAATAAACCCTGAAAAGGGTTTTTAGTTTAAATTTTATTTTCTCTAAGTATTTAGAGAAATACTTTCGGAGCCCACGCTCCGAGGGTGTCCCTGGGGATATTGCAGGGAAGCTCTGTCGGTCTCACGAGTGGGCAAGGAGCTGGAAAAATGCCGTTAGATAGCCATGTTTGCAGTACGGTAATATTTTACAGTTATTTTATTTTAAGCATGATAAATTATGTGCTCTTAAGTGTTAATTGCATGTTAGATATTTATCTGCTTAAGTGATTTAAAATTTATTATCAATTGCATGTATATACTTGAGTAGATCCGGCTAAGTCTTCCGCTTTGTATTAAAATGTTTCAGAAATATTTTAATACTTGTATTATAATAAAAAATTTTAAAATGTGGTCCCGGACTGCTACTGTTGTGGGCCCGCATCCCAGCAAGGTGTTTAACCCCTAGCTGAATTGGAATGTTCGGATTCGACAGAACCTTTAAGTCATTAATTCATGTGAGATACAATCCTCCTACTTACTATCTCTCAACCAAGATCTAGGGCAAGGGAATAATCAGAACCCTAATAATCCGGTCTTAAAGCTAAGTGCATTTCATATCCATTTGATCTCAATCCAAGAAACCCTTTTCTTGATGTCTTGATCTACTGCCTTGGCCAAGGACTCCATATGGCATATGAATGACTTACACAATAAGAGATCACCTTGCAAATGCAAGTGTAGGTCCTTTCTTGATTCTCATTCACTTTCATGAATCACTTGTGCAGCCCCAGCATAAGCCTTGAATCAGTTGTTTAAGGCGATACCCTTTAAAGCTTATACCTATGACTACAGAGTTAACTCATAAAGTGACAAGGAACCTCAAGTCTAAGGATCAATTAATCACATCAATGACTCGTGAGATATTTCCTAATCTGGAAGTTTCCATTTCCTGAAATAGAAACTTCCTTTCCCATTTAGGAATGTTCTCACACGGGGCACCTCAGTGAACTTACTTATTGAAGTAAGCACCCTCATGTATCACGTACATATCAACTATACACTTTGCACCTCCATGAAACAAGGTGGTCCTTCTTAAGGGCGTGATCCCACAAGCAAGCCTTAGAGGAGTCAGGTTGACACTCCCACTGTCTGTAGGACTCATCGGCTTGGAGTATTTTACTAATCATGACTTATGTGATATAGGGCTCGTTTCATGAACCATTTCACCTAAATGGTAGAGTCCTAAAGTCATCAGGATTAGGGGAGTTCTCATACATGCTCACATAATGGAAACACTCAAAACACGTATTGGCATATAAAGAAGTGTTTGCCTATGATCAATCGTATATTATTCAAAGATTGTCTGTGATACAAGAAAATTCCCAAAGCAGATTACGTCGAATCGGCTTTCTAGGGCACTACTCCTAACAATCTCCCACTTGCCCGTAAAAGCCATTTAGGTACTCTAAGTCCCATCTTCTCAAGATGCAATTTGAGAGCCTATTGACTTTGGGCGTTTCCAAAGTGGATCTGCTATATTCTCTGCTGATGTGACCCTCTTGCTTACACATCTCTTAGGAAACACCTTTTCCTTATAAAGTGATTCGTAATCACGTGTTCCGTCTGTTGGTGAGGTCTTGGTTCTCTTACTTGAGAAACCATCCATTTTATCATACAATATGATAAAGGAGTTGTTTCATGCTAGGAACTTCATCTAACTAGTTAGATGGAGTTTCTTACCCAAACACTTAACTTAGCGTTATATAATACGACTAAGTTCTCAACTACGATAGTCGAGTTTTGCAATGTCCGTCCTTGGAACCCCTTTCCAACACATTGCATTACCATTCTGGTAGAAGTTGTATCCTTTCAATGATTTCATAATCATCTATGTTTGATGAATGGTTACATCAAATATCCTTCTAACAACAAGATCTTTTGGGCTCTGTAAACTAATACATATCCTCATTTCTTCTCAAGTACTCTGAGGACACCCTTTACAGAAATCTAATGACCTTCTCTGAGGTCATATTAGATTCGGCCTACTACGCTTAGTGTTGCGCCATATCTAATTTAGTACATAACTTTTCATACATTATGCACCCTTTCACTTAAAGGGATTTTGGACATTCTAACTTTCTTAAAGTTATCTTAGGACACATACTCTTCAAAAGAGATGTTCCATTGTCCATACTAAACTCCTTTTAATATTATGGTTATGTACTCGTTTTGTGATAATCCTTTTATTCTGTCAGATCTATCTTCTATAGATCTGAATGTCGAGAATATAGGATAATCACTAAGATCTTTCATGTCAAATTGTTTCTTAAACAAGAATTGGTAACTTTCACGTCATCCTTGACATTCCTAATGAGAAGGATGTCGTTTTCTAAAGAACCAAAATTGACTCTTACATCACTAACTTTCTTATGTACACTTTTGAGACTTATTCGACTTCCATCTGTGTCAAACGATTTGACTATCCTATGGAATCGAATTGTCTAACTCCTAGAAGCCTTTATCAATCCACAGATTGACTTTAGGGATTTGCATACCTTATGCATACTCCCACTGAATATGAGATTTACAGAAATACCTTCTTTCAGTCTCTTTCAATCTCATATTGAACAAGATAGTTCTCATATTCATTTATCATATCTCATAGTCAGAATATGAGGATGTGGTAAACATAATCCAAATGGACTTTTGCATTTCAATCGTCAAGAAGGTTGTAATGCTTTCCATTTACTCGAAGCTCCACGAGCTTGATCCTATCAGGTGGATCAACCAAGGTCAAAACTTGGTTTGAGTATATGGAATCCATATTAGATTTCAAGGCTTGCTTACACTACTCAGATTCCAAATCTGACAGTGTCTCCTCTTTAAGTAATTCCTTGGCTATCTAGGAACACGTTTTAAACGCGTCTTAAGAGAAGGGTTTCACACGTGTACATACTCTAAAATTTTTTCTAAGTTTTATCAGATGGGATCGTTTCTTCTATATGTGGCGTGGATATTTATCCTCAAATTTCTTTGAGGTCTGCTTGCTTGTCTTTCTTCTTTTATAGGAACGATTCCTTAAGAAAGATACATTCCTTGCGACAAACAACCTTTGTCTAAGGGAATCGCAGAAATGATATCCAATATTGTTTGTATAAACTTGAACTCATTTCAAGCCTATCTCCCACTATCCTCTTCACTTAAGAGGATTCCACTAAATTCTTGGACAAGAATAATTAGGGAATTTAGTGTGCCACATTGTATAGTGCATCTAAAGGACTGAATTTGGAAGGTACTAAATTCAAAATCTCTAACTGCATATTCTGGGAGTTTATTCCTAGAATGATTATAAGTCAGTAAAGCTTGCTATGGAATGGACCATATCCCATTAGGTTTCATTCCCTCATTCGAAAACACTAAGGTGTTCTCGAATTAGTTTACTGAGAGATAATCCTATTATCTCTAAGATGACTAAGGAATTAGTTGCTAAGATATTGGCTATCTCGATCATATCGATTTACCTATAACTCATGACTACTTCGGTTCCTAACCTCCTTTTGAAATTCTAAGAATTTCATATAAGTTTCGAATTTGTACTTCAACAAGTACATTCATTCATAATGATTAAACTGACGATTGTATCTAGTGCTTACATTAAGCATCTTACACTCATCAGCATGGATCGAAATCCACTATAATTTTGGAACGTTCCATGTTTCACCTAAACTATGTTTCGGGAATGTTTCCCTTTAAGATAGGATTCATAGGAAGTTAACTCTCTAGGTTCACTTTCGTAAAATGATCCCAAGATGTCTAACTTGCTAATCCTTTTATGTCTCAACGTTTCAAAATAATTCGAAGCTTTGTCATCTCACTTACTTTTGTTATCTCGTTGTATGTTCAGAACATTAGTGCTTTGAGTCTTTACACAACAGATTATGTAGAATCAACTTAAGACTTGTGAATTCTATTCCTAGTAGAACTACTAAACGAGGTAACATTTCAGAGTACTCATACTCTTTGCAGTTCCCTTTCAAAGTCCTTATTTGCTACCTTAGAAGCAAACGTCCAATTTGATCTCTAGTGTCTTTTGGGCGTACCCCTTACATGCCCCTCCATTGGGCTCTTAAGGGTTTCTTCTTCTTTAGGCCTTCAAGCCTTTAACTTAGTGAGTCTAGAAGAAGAATTAACCATCACAACCTTTTGTTCCTTCTTAAGGATGCTCTCAACCATTATCAACTAAATGATTAACTATGCTACATTAGCATCATTCTAGTTGAGCATAAAGGGTTTGAATGATGGTCGAAGCAATGTAAGCAATCAGTGCATTGAGAACTCTTTTCTCAGTTGATGATCAAGACCATAACATCTTCAAATAAGATCTTTAGACCTTGTTCGTGTGCACTTGTTTCCTCATTTGGAATATTGAATAATTCCATAATGTTATACCTTGTAACATTTTTATGAGGTGGTTCAATTGCTCTTAAGTGGTTTGGAAAAATCCATTCACCTCAGATTGCTTCTCTTTTGGCCCGGGTCGACTTTTCACAATTGAAAACTTCGCCCTTTAGAGAACGCCTTTCTCTAGTCGGATTCTAAAATGAATTTTAGGATCCGAAGCCATTTAGAGTTAGTCAGGACTTAGTCAACTTATTTGACTTAAGGATGGATACGAATGGGTTTGCATTTCATATTGTAGAGAATCACAGAACTACAACCTAAATGCTAAGCAGAGAACTAGGTGAGCATGCTGAATAATAACGATATACATAAGATAAGGTCTTTAATCTAATGTAGCTCCCACTGTTTTTCAAAGATCTATAATTCCCAAAGATCTAAGAGGAACACGTTTCCCAATGGGTACTAAGATCCTAAGCATTTTACCTCGAACCCACGACTCGCGGATATTCTAAGTAAAACCCTAGGTAGGTACAACTTACCAATTCTAACACCTTTAGAACTCTTAGTAATTGTTTTGCATCACCTATCTTTCAATATGGACCCACGACTCGTGCGACATCCATATTTACTTAGGCGTTAAGCTAGACCCATCAATCATAAGATCATGATCAAAACTTAGTTCGAACGACCAACGACTCGTGGACATCGCCCTTGCCAAAATTAACCACGAAATATTGATCATTTAAAATGATCAATTAGGTAACTAAGAACTAATAAGCTCCACTAGCTATCCCACGACTCGCGGACAATAACTAGCTTTACTTACTAAACTTAAAACCTATTGATGGAATGCTAGGAATTTAATTCAAAATTTGCATCTCGAATTAAATACCTATTATTCGAAATGAGCTTAATATTTAATGGGAATTTTCGAATCAACCGAAGAGTTGTTCGGTTCGACCTCACCAACGTATATGTTATCCAATTTAATTAGTCTTGATTAATGCAAGTACAACTTAAATGCATTTCAAACAAGCACATAAACAGATAACATGTCCTAGCATGATACTAACATGTAATGATCATGGGTTCTACCTATCTTATGCGTGATATGTGGGAGCCACTCCACAATCACAAGTTCAAACATACATGCCACATAAACAGTTTAAATCACATAAGGGAAAGCGGTAACAAAATACGAGCCCTATCTCTATTACATTTAACAATTGAGATTCCCCTCCCTAACATTTTGAGGGGTCTTCACTTATGGCCTCCTTGTTACTTGAATGTGGTCCATCTTACTCCATGGGTGCATTGTCTCCAAAATGAAAATAAAACCTCACCACCTATCTCTACTCTCAAATTACAATAAAAAGAAAAAGACATAAAGTAATAAGGCTCAATCTTCATATTGGCCTTAGACAATTACACGAGGCATACCCCGGCCTCAAAAACAGTAATATGGAAAGCCACATAATAAATCACATAACAGTACGCACATAAGTGAGGCTCCAACCTCAATTGAAAAACGCAACTATAGGGCTCCAACCCCAATTTAAACCATCCATGTGCATAAATTAAAACCATACATAAGTCTAAACCCATGATCACCTAACATGCTTTTGCAAGAATTTAAATTTAACCAATAAATTAAAATTTTCGCTTTAAGCTCTGATAGCTTAAAACACGACTTAGATGCAATTCTTGTTCAAGAGCCTTTTCAACAAAACCCGAAAAACATTAAACTAATAAAATTTCAATTAATTTCTGAAAATTAATAATTTTATTCTTTCAATATTTTCAGAAAACAAAGATTGTAACTATTCCAAAATTTAAATCGCTTAATTTTCCAAAATCCCAATTTAAACAATTATTTCAAAAATAATTCAATTTTAATAAATAAAAAATTTCAGAAAATTAAATCGGGATCGGATTGGACTAAACATGAAAATCAAGATCGCGAAATGAAGGCTCGGACTTGCCCGCACGCCAGCCCAGGCCGAGAGCACGCATCGCGCGCGAGCGCACCGCGTCGCGCACGCGCAGCGCGCACGCCTTCTCGCTCGCAAGGCGCGCGTTGCACCTAGGCGGGAGGCAGGCGGGCTAGGGAAAGGCTCCCGCGCGGTTGCGGGAGGTGCAGGCGGGCGCGCCTAGGCGCGCGCCGGCGGCAGCGGCGGGCAGTCCCGCGCGGTTGCGGGACTGCTGGGCAGGTGGGGGCGCGGGCCTGGCGTGCTACGCCTTAGCACATCCAGGCTCGCGTTTTCGTAACGCGATTTCGTGTTTCGTACTTTTAGTTCAAAATCCAAAACAATCCAAATTCAAAAAACACGATTTAAATTAATTTCTATCAAAACGGTTTTCCAAAAACACAATTTAAGAAAACAGTTTCAGAAATTCAAGAAAAATTACAGTTTCGTATTTCAGGCTTTCTAAAAGAACTCATGAATACCTAATTCGCATCTAAGCCTAAGAATTTCTACCAAATTCAGATTAATTGAGACGAATCAAAAACACGATTAACGAGGTGGCTCTGATACCACTTGTTGGAAAACACGAATCAGAAAGCAGCTGAATTCAAAAAAATTTCCCAACAAAAGGACCTTGGACTCGCAATCGTGTAACCAAATTCGTAGAGATAGAAAACTTACTTTTCTTTTGTTCTTTCTTGAAGCGTTTCAAGCCACCCAAGAACGCTCTTCTCGCGGCTTGATCCCCTCTCCTTGGTAAAGCTCGAATCTTCAAACTTCTAACTTGAAGTCTCTAGAGAAAGTCCACCAACTTGATCACAATCTAACTAGTAAGGATGCTAGTTCTCTAGTTAGTGTTTAGGCTTAACCTAGGGTTTATTTGATCTTGGAGAAAGGAAGGTGTTCAACACATGAACCAAAAGAATTGCCCATTCGCTCTAAAGGGGAGCATGAGCTCCCCTATATATAGGAAAAGGGAGAGGGGCGCCGATCCTAATCCTTGTTGGGCAAGGATTTGGTTCCTCTCTCTCCTATTACTTGATCATCAAGTATTTTCCAACTTTGACTTTGAATTCTAATTCAAGTCAACTTTTAAGAGAGCTAAAAATATCCAAATTATTTTTGGATAATTTTATACTTTATTTATTTAAAATAAATAACTTATTTTATTATCTAATTAATTAATTCGTAATTAATTAACTAGATTATTTTCTCCAAAATAAGACTTTCTTTTTAATTCAAAATTAAACCAAAGTCTATTAAATAATTAACACATTTAATTATTTAATACATATATATATAATATATATATATTCACACATGTGTGACACGTGTCACTCACGTGAGCCACACGTCTGATTTCACACGTGTGGAACCCTCTTGGCCCGATTAACTCGTTTAATCATTTTAAAGCCTCAACTCATGTAACCAAGTTGTTGTGTGTGACCCTCTAGGTTCTCAATTCAATTAGCAGTGACCCTAATTAATCAATTCACTAATTAATTAATCAGTCCACAGAATAAACGACCATAGTCTAGCAACAGGTGTTTAACCCCTAGCTGAATTGGAATGTTCGGATTCGACAGAACCTTTAAGTCATTGATTCATGTGAGATACAATCCTCCTACTTACTATCTCTCAACCAAGATCTAGGGCAAGGGAATAATCAGAACCCTAATAATCCGGTCTTAAAGCTAAGTGCATTTCATATCCATTTGATCTCAATCCAAGAAACCCTTTTCTTGATGTCTTGATCTACTGTCTTGGCCAAGGACTCCATATAGTATATGAATGACTTACACAATAAGAGATCACCTTGCAAATGCAAGTGTAGGTCCTTTCTTGATTCTCATTCACTTTCATGAATCACTTGTGCAGCCCCAGCATAAGCCTTGAATCAGTTGTCTAAGGCGACACCCTTTAAAGCTTATACCTAAGACTACAGAGTTAACTCATAAAGTGACAAGGAACCTCAAGTCTAAGGATCAAATAATCACATCAATGACTCGTGAGATATTTCCTAATCTGGAAGTTTCCATTTCCTGAAATAGAAACTTCCTTTCCCATTTAGGAATGTTCTCACACGGGGCACCTCAGTGAACTTACTTATTGAAGTAAGCACCCTCATGTATCACGCACATATCAACTATACACTTTGCACCTCCATGAAACAAGGTGGTCCTTCTTAAGGGCGTGATCCCACAAGCAAGCCTTAGAGGAGTCAGGTTGACATTCCCACTGTCTGTAGGACTCATCGGCTTGGAGTATTTTACTAATCATGACTTATGTGATATAGGGCTCGTTTCATGAATCATTTCACCTAAATGGTAGAGTCCTAAAGTCATCAGGATTAGGGGAGTTCTCATACATGCGCACATAATGGAAACACTCAAAACACGTATTGGCATATAAAGAAGTGTTTGCCTATGATCAATCGTATATTATTCAAAGATTGTCTGTGATACAAGAAAAGTCCCAAAGCAGATTACGTCGAATCGGCTTTCTAGGGCACTATTCCTAACAATGCATTTCCTCTGTTTCTTACTCTTTCTTGCTGGATGGTTTGGAGTTTGGCTCTCTGGTCCCGGAGAGGGGTATCCGCCAAGGAGACCCTCTCTCCCCTTATCTTTTCCTTTTCTGTGCAGAAGTTCTTTCCCTTTTGATACAGGAACAAGAGAATCTTGGCGAGCTCAAGGGAGTCGGGGTGTGTAGGAATGCTCCTAAAGTGTCTCACTTACTCTTTGCGGATGATACTTTAATCTGCGGGAGAGCGAGTCAGGGGGCTATGGATATCATCAAGAACGTTCTTGAGACTTATGGTAGAGTGTCGGGTCAGGAGATGAACGGTACTAAGTCGTCGATAATGTTTAGCCCGAATATTCCTGAGACGGAGGGCTCGGAGTTGGAGAGAAGGTTGGGAGTCCAGGTTGTGACTCAGCTAGATAACTATTTGGAGCTGCCTTCGTCTATCGGACGATCCAAGAAATCTGGTTTCTCTAGCATTGTGGATAAAATCAAAAGGAATGTGAATGGGTATTCGGAAAAGTTCCTCTTGAAGGCGTGAAAAGAGGTGCTCATCAAAGCCGTTCTACAAGTTATCCCGTCGTACACACTGAACTGATTTCTGCTGCCGAATTATCTTGTTAAAGAGATCGATTCGGCTATTTCTAACTTTTGGTGGAATGACCGAGAGAAACGAAGGATTTATTGGTTAGCCTGGGACAGGATGTGTAGGAGCAAATGCAAAGTAGGAATGGGCTTCAGAACCATACATCTCTTTAATCTGGCGATGTTGTCCAAGCAATTGTGGAGATTAGTCCGGTACCCTGAGAGCTTGGTTAGCAAGATAATGAAAGCAAAATATTTCCCGAATTCCTACCCTTGGGATGCAAATTTGGGTCGTAACCCGTTGTATACTTGGCGAAGTATGCATGCCGCTAGGTTTCTCTTGGCGGTGGGGACTCGGTGGAGAATTGGCAACAGGGCTTCAGTCCATGTGTGGAGAGACCGCTGGATGCTGAATGCCCCTGAATTTAGGCCGAAGTTCAAGGCCGATGCTCGTATAAAACCGGAATGGGTGGAAGACATTCTTAAGCCAAATTTAGTTGAATGGGATGAAGAGTTGATTCATAATTCCTTCTACGAAGAGGACGCTCAGACTATTCTCGACATACCCTTGGGCGACTCTCGGCACCCGGATACGTTGATCTGGCATTTTAACAAGGACTGTCGTTTTACGGTTCGTAATGCGTATCATCTCGCTGTCCAGTTATCCGAGAGGGTTTCGACTTCACCCTCGGCGGTGGTGGCTCACGCGGCGTGGAAGAAACTGTGGCAGTTGGAGGTGCAACCGAAAATCCGGGCTTTTCTTTGGAGATGCGGGCATAACATTCTTCCTACGGGGGAAGTTCTGTGTAGGCGACATTGCGGAGATGACTCCGGTTGCATCCACTGTGGAGGGGAGAGTGAGGATCTCCAACATGCACTCTTTACTTGCCCGTTCTCTAGGCAAGTTTGGGCTTTGGCTCACATTCCGGCAACTGTAGTCCGTTGGTTTTAGGGGAATTTCAAGGATGGCCTGCTGAGGGTTATTGATGAGTTGGATGGAGGGGAGAGTAGCAAGGTTGCTACGGTTCTGCAGAGCATTTGGAATGCTCGGAACATTCGTAAGATGGAGGGACGGGTCCAAGAGCCGTTAGAGGTTGCGAATTCAGCAGCGTTGTATGCTGCTCCGGTCCCGGCAATCGAAGACGAGGTGGGGAGTCTGGGAAATCCGGCAGCAGTGGTTAGGTGGAATAAGCCGGACACTGTATGGATTAAAATTAATTTCGATGGGGCAGTTTTTAAGGAGGTTCGAGCCATTGGGGTGGGTGTTGTGGCCCGCAATGACGAAGGGAGCTGTATCGGTTGGGAGACCGACCGGAAGTGTAATACCACTGACCCGACCACAGCGGAGGCGTTAGGTGCTCTTTCGGCGGCGAAGATGGCTAGGGACTTCGGGTGGAGGAAGGTCGTGATAGAAGGGGATAATGCTAATATCATTAAGCAAATCCAAAGCGATGAGAAGGATCTCTCCCCCATTGGTAATATTATTGAAGATGTTCGAGCGATTTGTTCGTCGTTCCAAGAAGTCAAGTTCTCTGTTATTCGGTGTGGTGCTAATCGCGTAGCCCACAAGCTTGCTCGTAACGCGGCTTCGGCCTGCATTGGTTCTGTTGATTTTCCTTCGTTTATTTCTTGTTTTCTTTCGGCTGACTTGAGGTGATTGTTTGCCCTTTGGGGCGTGTGGTCCTCAAAAAAAAAAACTGAGGAAGAAGACGTAGTTTAGATAAAGAGAGAGAAAAAAGAAAATTGATTTGAGATTTCAAAAAGAAAATCAAAAGCGTAGTCTTACTCAAGAGAAAGATAGGAAAAAAAACTGAGGAAGAGGACGTAATTTAGATAAAGAGAGAGAAAAACAAATTTGATTTGAGATTTCCAAAAGAAGATCAAAAGACTTAGTCTTCGGTAAGTGAGAGAAAAAGAAAATTAATTAGAGATTTTCAAAAGAAGTTCAAAACATTTTTATTTGGGATTGAGAAAAGAATTCGTATTACATTAAACTAATACTAAAAATTAAATTAATCTAAAAATAAATTTTAACTATCATTATTGGTAAGTTGTAATTTTATTGGGGAAGGGGGGGCAAATTTATAAATTATGGGGGGGCAAAATAATAAAAAATTTAAAATTTATATATAATAATAAATTTTTAAAAAAGCGCCTAGCTCCGTCTCTGGGCCAAGGGACTTAATAATTGTCCGTACGTACAAATGTGGCCTAATTTCACGTTTTACAAATATAAATTAATGAATTATAACTTTATGTTCATTGGGATATCACTGGCATTAAATTGTTTTAGTTAAAAAAAATTTAATAACAAAGAAAAAGAGACTTAACAATGTGCTAGCTTTTTTCTCAGGCCACTTGCGAGTCTTGTAGGAAGAGCACAAACAATCTCTCTCTGTCTAAAAGCTATATAACCATGTAATTATGTACTAGCATATATCAATGAAACTAAATTCTATGTTAATGTAATAGAAGAACAGAATGCGTACGAGGCTATTTGGATTCGTCTGCTTGTCCTCTTCGTTTATTGTAAGCATTCCGATCTAAATTGGTATTTTCATCCTACATATATATAAAATTTTCAAATTTAACTTTGTCCAAAGATTAAGGAAAAGTTTTTATTTTTTTATACACGTTCCCAAGTGGGATTCGAATATGAATCATTGTCTTGGAGAATTACTTGGACCAACTCTTTAACCTAAAAATTAATGAAAAGTTAATGAATAACATAATAGGGGTATTTTTAATATTTTTTAATTTCTTTAATGTTAAGTATTTTTTTCAATATTTATATTTATTTTTAATGTTTTATAAACTAACTAAAATATTCTTAATTATGTTTAGTAACCTATATTTAACGATTATAAAATTAGTTAGCACAATCGAAATGGTAGAAGTAGACGCCCAATCATCTAAGATAAATGTATAACGTGGAAGACTTTGGCTCTCCTGGGACTATGAGGATGCAACAACCGTAAGTGTTGAATATGTTGTGCATATATATATAATTAATTGTTGGAGAATTAATACATATATGATTAATTGGTGAAGGATTAATCATTAATTATGCAAAGGCATATCAAAGGTTGTTTGGAAAATATGCATTGGTTATTGTGTCCCACATTGGAAAAATAACACTAAGCAGACAGCTTTATATATTATAATGCTGTATGTGTTATTAAATTATGGGACCCAAGAGAGGAATAATGGGCTCACTCGCGGTGCGGTGCACCGCACCGCCAGCGCACGCGCACGCGCACGGGCTCGGGCACGGGACCGGGGCCGGGCATGGGCGAATGTGGCGTTTGATGGCGCACTTTGCACTCAGAGCCGGCCTAGTCCAGTCCAAAAGTTTAGACTTTTGAACCAATGTCCAGATACATCCAATCAGTCCGTTGGCATCTGTAACAGCTGAGTAGTGGGCATTCATTGGGATTGAATTTCAGGTCATTACACCTGAAATTAATCCATTCAATATTCCTACTGCAGTTTTATTTTTGGCCAACACTTGAGAGCTATAAATAGCTCCTTCCCTCACCTGAAACAAACACAACAAAAACTCACCTGAATTCTGGCAAATTGCTATTGTCTGAATTCATCTCTTTCAAGCTTGACATATATCCTAAAAGTAAATCGTCTGCAACCTTTAGCAAACTCAGAGAGTAGGGGCGATTAACACTTTAAGGACAGGGACTACCCGTGTCATTCTGATCCCATTTCTCCCATTTTCTCAACAATCTTAAAGTGTTAATAGTGTGAAGATGGAATCAGAATCCTTCCGCATCATGAACCAGCAGAAATTGGATCGCTTCGATGGAAACAATTTCAGTCGCTGGCAAGACAAGATGAAGTTCCTACTTACCGTTTTGAAGCTGGCCTATGTTCTGGATCCTAGCCTGCCACCAATTCCAGAAGATCCTCCTGCTCCCCAGTAGCCTGTTGATTTGGATCCACCAACCACTGAAGCAGGTGGTGCTCCTCCTGTTAATCCTCCGACAACAGGAGTTGCTGCTCCTCCCAACATTGCAGCAACAGGTCCTTCCAGGAGTGCTATGCAGATCCACCAAGAGATTGTGGAGACTCTTCAACAGAAAATGAAGAAAAGGGGTGAAGACGAAGAGTTGGCTCGTGGTCACATCCTCAACACACTTTTTGACAGGCTGTATGATCTATACACAAACGTGAAGTCGCCTAGAGAGCTTTGGGAGGCCTTGGAATACAAATACAAGGCTGAGGAAGAAGGTACTAACAAATATTTAATTTCTAAATATTTGGATTTCAAGATGGTTGACAACAAACCGATTCTGGAGCAAGTGCATGAGCTCCAGGTAATCGTTAATAAACTCAGGATGGTTAAAATTATCCTTCCAGAAACATTCCAGGTTGGTGCAATCATTGCAAAACTTCCTCCAGCCTGGAAAGATTATGCAAAGCGTTTGATGCATAAATCTGAGGATTTGTCCTTGGAACAAATTCAAAAACATCTGCGTATTGAAGAGGAGGCTCGGAAACGCGATGGAAAGAATTTGGTTCAAGGACAATCGAGTGTGAATTTTGTTGAATCTGGAAATTCTTCTAAAAAGAAACATTTTGGTGTTAAAAAGAATTCTGGACAATTTAAGAAAACCATACAGAAACCTAAACCTTCTAACGGTGCTAACAAAAGAAAAGGCAAGTGTCATGTTTGTGGAGAAACAGGACATTATGCGAGAGAATGCCCACAACGGAAGAGTGGATCCGGAGTTGCAAATATGGTTGAGGAGAACCTAGTTGCCATGGTGACTGATCTTAGCCTCGATGTGGCTATGATTTCTGAAATCAACATGGCAAGTGAACTTTCTGGCTGGTGGTTAGATTCTGGAGCTACCGTTCACATTTGCAACGATCGAAGGCTTTTCAAGACCTTTGAAGAAACTGTTGGGCAAGAGGTTCAGATGGGAAACAACTCCAAAGCCAGTGTTGGAGGCAAAGGATCTGTCGAACTCAACTTTACCTCCGGAAAGAAATTAACTTTGATTAATGTCTTGTTTGTACCAGATGTTAGGAAAAGTTTAATTTCTGTTGATTTGTTAGATAAGAAAGGTTTTAAGGTTTCTGTTGAATCTGGCAAAGTCATCATCATGAAAAATGGTGAATTTGTTGGAAAAGGCTATGCTTGTAATGGGATGTATAAGATGTCTATCAATAATATGAATTCTGTTTCTGCTTACATGATTTCTTCAATTTCTTTATGGCATAGTCGATTAGGACATGTTAGTGCAAAGAATTTGAAAAATATGCATGCAATGGGATTAATTGATATTGGTAAAAACGAACTTGATAAGTGTGAAATATGTGCAAAATCAAAAATTGTAAGAAAGCCTTTTTCAAGTGTTAAAAGAGAATCACAAATATTAGATTTAATTCATACTGATATTTGTGAGTTAAATGGGATTTTAACTAGAGGTGGTAAAAGGTATTTTATAACTTTTATTGATGATGCTAGTCGGTTTTGCTATGTGTATCTGTTAAGAACTAAAGATGAAGCTCTTAGTTCTTTTGTGAAGTATAAATCAGAAGTAGAAACCCAACTTGAGAAGAAGATTAAGGTTCTACGTTCTGATCGAGACATGGAATATTGTTTGAATGCTTTTGATACACTTTGCGAAGAAAGTGGTATCATACATCAAACAACTGCCGGTTATACACCCCAGCAGAACGGTGTAGCTGAAAGGAAAAATCGTACCTTTCTGGACATGATAAATTGCATGTTAAATCATGCAAATTTACCTCACAACTTGTGGGGTGAAGCCCTTCTGTCTGCGTGTCATATTCTAAATAGGATGCCTAGTACTGTTGTGAAGTCTAGTCCCTATGAAATATGGAAAGGCAGAAAACCCAACATAAGCTATTTTAAAGTGTGGGGGTGTGTGGCTTATTTTCGGGTTCCTGATCCCAAACGGACTAAGTTAGGAGCCAGAGCTATTAAAAATGTATTCGTTGGATATGCTCTCAATAGCAAGGCTTATAGACTTCTTGATTTAGAGTCTAATGTGATAACTGAGTCCAGGGATGTTGAGTTTTTCGAAAATACATTTTCAAAAGATGTTGGAAATGATTCTGGCCCATCCCAAATTGAGCCTAGAGGTCCTATAAGGCCGGTTGAGGAAAATAACATTCCTACACAACCAATTGAGCCTAGAAGGAGTACTAGAGCAAGAAAAGAGAAAAGTTTGGGTAAAGATTTTATCTCTTCTGATGCTTTATTATTCTTGGTGGAGGGGGACCAAGATAATAAAGTGGTAAGTGAAATACCGTTTGTATTTTCACTTGAGATGGATCCTAAAACATTTTCAGAAGCTATGGCCTCTCGAGATGCTTTCTTTTGGAAGGAAGTTGTAAACGATGAAATGGATTCGATCTTGGGTAATAATACTTGGGTATTAGCAGACTTACCTCGTGGTTCTAAACCCATTGGGTGCAAGTGGGTATTTAGAAGAAAACGAAACACTGATGGCACTATATCAGCTTTTAAAGCTAGATTAGTTGCCAAAGGGTTTAGACAAGTAGAAGGGATTGACTACTTTGACACTTATGCACCGGTGGCTCGAGTTGCTTCCATTAGAATTCTTCTAGCCTTAGCCTCTCTTTACGATCTGTTTGTTCATCAAATGGACGTAAAGACAGCATTTTGACAGGTGTCGACTCCGTCAAAAATAAATATAAAATCCTATTCGACGACTAAACAGAGTATAGTGCAAACAGGGTCGATCCACAGAGACTGGTTGACTTATTTCTATTAATTCCAAGTTATCCACGAAAAGAAACAATTAAAAAGGGGGGGGTTTGGATTATTAAATCTAAGATAAACATTTAAAATAAATTAACAGGAATTAAAATTAATTAAAACTATCAAGCAATTCACGTAGGATTAAAATCAATCAAAGGGAGAATTACCTAGCCAGGGATATTCGATTCGATTTATCATATTGATCATTGACTCAAGGATTAATTCAAGTTATTCAGACAGATTGGCTATAGTTGATAGAGACACTCGACTCAACCTCGTTTTTACTTAATTAGTCGGATAACCTAGAGACACTCGACAGTTATCTTCCCTAACAAATTCGCAACCCCTAGAGACACTCGACAGGATTTAACGAATTCGCAGCATTAAGCATCATAAAAACACCAACCCTAATTAACCAAGTCGTGACACACGCAAGATTTAAATTAGATTATCAAATCCCTTAGTGAACGAGGAATGTTATCGCTAAGACCCTGTCACTAATTTACCACAAATTATCAATCAACTTTACTACACTTCAAGCATCAAGATTGGCAATATGCAATTAAATCTATCTAGATGATCGGGCCCTATCACTAAATAAATCAATCACAATAAACGCAAAACACGGAGATAAGATAAATGCCTAAATAAACATGAATTGATTAAAACGTTTAGGTCTCACAATATTTAAAAACGAATCTTAATCCCTAGCTAGATAATTAAAAGTTTAGCTACTAAAATCCATAAAAACAATAATGGAGGAATTCTTTAACATAAAATAAACTAAAAACGAAGGGAAAGAAATAAACTAAAACGAAGAATTATGATCAAGTCTTGCTCTTGATGTTGCTCCCAAATCCCCGAAACTGCTGCTCCAAATAATGTTACGTGACACCTTCAACTGCCGCTGCCGTGCGTGTATAAATAAGCCAAAGACTGCCTCCAAATTCTCATGCAAATTAGACTCCTAAATCCAATCGAAATCGGACTCCAGTGCTTACTCCCTAAGATGGGCCACAATTTAACTTTCTTAATTATCCTTCTTATGAAACTATTTCCCCAAACCAGTTCTCAACGTGCAGCCCAACTTCCAAGCCAAATAATTAGTCTTCAAAGTAATTCCATGCGCAGGCCAACTTTCACACTTACAACCCAAAAGAAAATCCAATATGCTGGGCCCTTTTCACCTAATTTCCAAAGCCCACATTAAATTCACTCTGGCAGGTATATGTTTAGCCCACTAGTCAAAGGCCCCAAAATTAATTACAAGAATCTGTTTTCTCCACATTACAAACAAGACACGACCGGCCCACTAGCTTAATAAAAAGTCAAATCAATTCTTCTATGCAAACCCAAAGATCACGGCAGCCCACTAAGCAAACATAATTCATGTTTACAAATTAAATCCCCAAAGTTGCATGCATGCAGACCTTCCAAGTTCCCATTTCGCCAAAATAGCCCACGCTGCAAGTTAGCAACACAGCAAGTCCAGCCATGGTTTGTCCCTTCACGAAAACCTCATCATAAAATGATCTAATTCGCATCAATTTCGTGTTCGAGTCCCGAATCTATAATAAGAATAACAAAGCATCAATTCTTTATAAATAATATCAAATCAAAGCATAATTCGGGACATAAATTAATCATAAAAATGATTAATTAACAACTTATCAAATTCCCCCACACTAAACCATTGCTCGTCCTCGAGGAATCATGAAAATCAATAGAAACAACACTACCCATCAAACACAATCACAAAGGCAATCATCGAATTTTTACTTAAACAAGTCTAGCTCATCAACACACTACTCAATTGTACAAAATTCAATTAATTAGTATAAATAGCATACCCTCGTGTAAAGTAGTGTGAATTGAATGAAGGAATGTACAAAGACTAGATTGATTAGTCTAAGATTTTCGCCTAAGTACTAGTTATCAATTTCGAATGCATCCTTCACTCCAACCTCCACTAATGTAGTTAACTCATGACTCGAGATCGTTAGGTCTTTCGAGCTTGTAACGTAAGGCTTGGGTTAAAGGTTTGGAAAATTTGGAATTTAGTGACTTACCACACCAAGCTTACACACTTTATAATAAAACCCGTGGTAATTCCCTTTTCATCTACCGGACCCCCCTTTTACCTTACAACTTAATTTCCCCCTTTTTCACTAATCATACTTTTGTTACTTCAAAGCACACACTTACTTTTTTCTTTCTTTGCAATTTTTCTGTTCTTTTCTTTTTCTCTTTTCTGCTCTTTTTTTTTTTTTCTTTTTTTTTTTTTTTTTTTTTTTCATCTCTTTCTTTTTGTTTCTTTTTCAACACTGTATATCATTCTCTCAAAATTCAAGCAGAAGGGAGAATATAAAGGAGCCAAAGACATCTAAAATATCCCATCCAAATGAGCAAGCAAGGTGTGATTCAAAGAAGGGTAGGAAATTAATGTTGTGCATGTGGCTTGTAACGTGGCTAAGAAGAAAATGTGCACAACATGAGGCTCAATGGGGTCAAACGGGATGATTTATTTGTGAAAGGATCAAGAAAAAGGCTTACCACCGACAACGATCGCCTAAGTCACTTCCCAAACCAATCATTAACTAAAAATTTCGCTTCGAAAGGAGCTAAGATGCATTCTAATCAACTTTTAGACTAATTTGAAAATCAAAGACCTTTCTATCTAAGCAAAGAACATTATTTCATTCAATAGTGCGCAAAAAATAAGGGTATAAGATTATACTAATTTATCAAATTTCACACAAATTTCATGTGTTTAATAAGCCTAACTCATTCTAGCAAAATTCAACAATCAAACCTAATAGAAAGCATTCGAAATGGGCGAGATATTTCCACAATTATAACAAGTTCAGCCTCAAAAACAAAAATTCAAAAAAATTGCAGTTCTAGCACTAGTGGACCTAATCCCCCCCACACTTAAATCATGCATTGTCCTCAAGGCATTAAAAATAATCAAGATCTAGAATAAAGAGGACTTCCCTGAAGTTCAGGTTGGGGAGGTAGGGCATCTGGGCATGTAAATTTCCCATTTAATTTGAAATTCTGGAACTGGCGTGGGTGTTAGGCGTGACCACGCTCAAGGGTCATGTTATCAGCAAAATTTTGACAGCAGAATAGCAGCAATATCTGGGCCAAATCTGGACAATTAAGCACACCTGCAACACAGGAAAGAGCAGAAAATCAACAAGAAAGCAAGGAAAACCGGAAAAACAAAAGAAAACACGAAAAAGTGAAACGGGGAGAAGAAATGGCGCCTGAAACGCCATATTTGGGTTGCCTCCCAAACAGCGCCCTTGTTTATCGTCTCGGACTCGACGGGGCTGATTTAAAGGTTAAGCACTTGGAGGAATATCCTCCAAACGAGTCTCTTCAACTGTGGAAGGTTGGAAATTCTCGTAAAATGGTTTCAGCCGATGCCCGTTTACTTTCAAAATGTTCCCGGTTTTCACATCCTTGATCTCAACTGCTCCTTGTTGATTGAAATTGGTAACCACATATGGGCCCATCCAACGTGATCTCAATTTTCCAGGGAAGAGACGTAAACGAGAATTGTAGAGTAGAACTTTCTGACCAATTCGAAATTGTTTCCTTGAAATCATCGAGTCATGAAAATTCTTCATCTTGGACTTGTAAATCACCGAATTCTCGTAAGCATCATTACGAATCTCTTCCAATTCCTGAAGTTGGAGCTTCCGCTTCTCGCCCGCTTCGTCCATATTCAAATGGCATTGCTTAATGGCCCAATAAGCGCGATGCTCCAATTCCACCGGTAGGTGGCATGCCTTACCATAAACCACTCGATAAGGAGACATCCCTAACGGGGTTTTGTAGGCTGTTCTATAGGCCCACAATGCATCGTTCAGTCTCACACTCCAATCCTTTCTGTTCGGGCTGACCGTTTTCTCAAGAATGGATTTAATCTCCCTATTTGACACTTCAGCTAGACCATTAGTCTGAGGATGGTAGGCTGTAGATGTTCGATGTGTGACATGATACTTGCTCAACAAAGACTCCAAAAGGCGATTGCAAAAATGGGTGCCACGGTCACTTATGATTGCTTTCGGGGTACCAAACCTAGAAAAGATGTGAGACCTGACAAACTCCACAACCACTTTAGAGTCATTAGTACGGGTGGCTTTAGCTTCCACCCATTTTGAGACATAATCAACAGCAAGGAGTATATAATGATTGCCAAAAGAAACGGGAAACGGTCCCATAAAATCAATGCCCCAAACATCAAAAATTTCACATGGTTGTATAGGATTCAAAGGCATTTGATTTTTAGGACCTATATTCCCTGTTCGTTGGCAATTTTCACAACTTTTGCAACAGATATAAGCATCTCGAAACAAAGTAGGCCAAAAGAATCCACTTTCAAGTACTTTCAATGCAGTTCGTTTTGATCCAAAATGCCCACCACATGCAAAAGAGTGACAAAAATTTAAAATGGACTCAGACTCCTTTTCAGACACACATCTCCTAATTATTTGATCAGAACCTATTCTCCAAAG
Organism: Lantana camara; assembly: GCA_037501455.1. NCBI lineage: Eukaryota > Viridiplantae > Streptophyta > Magnoliopsida > Lamiales > Verbenaceae > Lantana > Lantana camara. The sequence goes on from CM074864.1 coordinate 59,604,411, forward strand.
ATAGGGATCATCCCAAAGGTAATACTTAGCATCATTTTTAATTTTATCTTTTTCAGAGCGTGAAAGATTATCGGGTATTAAACCTGATGCTAGGTAATTTACAATGTCTGCATACCAGGGCGTGGCCGTAGAGCGTGGCCACGCCTTACCGTCCAGTGCCGAAAACAGCTGTTCGTCAGGAAATTCATCGCGTATGGGCTTGGAATCAGTCATATCTCCTGGAATTCGGCTTAAATGGTCAGCCACAAGGTTCTCACAGCCCTTCTTGTCCCGGATTTCGAGGTCAAACTCTTGCAAGAGCAAAATCCAACGAATCAACCTAGGCTTCGCATCCTTCTTCGTAAGTAGGTACTTCAAGGCTGCATGATCAGAAAAAACAATGACTTTAGTACCTAATAAATACGAACGGAATTTATCTAAAGCAAAAACAATAGAAAGAAGTTCTTTTTCCGTCGTGGTGTAATTAATTTGGGCATTGTCAAGCATTTTGGAAGCGTAGTAGATGACATGAGAGCTCTTGTCAATCCTTTGCCCTAACACCGCTCCAACCGCGTAGTCACTTGCATCGCACATGATCTCAAAAGGGTAATTCCAATTTGGTGGTTGCATGATGGGAGTTGAAATCAATTTTTCCTTTAGCAAATCAAAGGCCTTCTTGCATTCATCATCAAATTCAAACTCCACATCTTTTTGTAGTAGCCGGCATAGAGGTCGAGTAGTCTTGGAGAAATCTTGAATGAAACGCCTGTAAAAACCTGCATGACCAAGAAAAGAGCGAATCTCCCGTACTCCGACGGGGTAAGGCAGAGATTTTACAACATCAATCTTAGATTTATCTACTTCAATTCCTTTACTCGAAACCACATGACCAAGTATTATCCCTTTATGAACCATAAAGTGACATTTTTCAAAATTCAGGACCAAATTATGTTCAGCACATCGTTTTAGGACTTTAGCTAGATTGTCGAGACATTCATCAAAAGAATCACCATAGACGGTGAAATCATCCATAAATACCTCAATAATATGTTCAACATAATCAGAGAAAATGCTTACCATACATCTCTGAAAAGTTGCCGGTGCATTGCATAGTCCAAACGGCATTCTTCTAAAGGCAAATGTCCCAAATTGGCATGTGAAGGTTGTCTTGCTTTGATCCTCCGGAGCCACCGGGATCTGATAAAAACCTGAATAACCATCAAGACAACAATAATGAGATTTTCCAGCTAAACGTTCAAGCATTTGATCAATAAAGGGGAGGGGAAAATGATCTTTTCTTGTTAAAGCATTTAAACCACGGTAATCCATACAAACCCTCCACCCGTTTTGAACTCGAGTGGGTACCATATCTCCTTCATCGTTTTCCACAACTGTAATGCCCGTTTTCTTAGGCACAACCTGTACGGGGCTTACCCACTCACTATCAGAAACTGGAAAAATTACACCTGCATCAAGGAGTTTTAAAATCTCCTTTTTGACCACTTCCATCATCGGGGGATTCAATCGACGTTGTGCTTGACGTTTGGGCTTAGCATCATCTGTAAGAATGATCTTATGCATGCAAGTAGATGGGCTTATGCCTTTAATGTCAGCAATTGTCCAACCAATAGCCAATTTGAACTCCCTAAGGACTCGGATCAGCTTCTCTTCTTCGAGTTTGTTGAGCAAATTGGAGATAATCACAGGTAGTGTTTCTCCTTCTCCTAAGTAGGCGTATTTCAAGTGCTCTGGCAACTTCTTGAGCTCCAATTCAGGTGCCTGCACGATGGAAGGAAGCAATTTAGTGTTAGAAATCGGTAAATCCAATTTAAGCACTTTTCCAAACACCGGTTTTAGACACTCTAATTCATGCACAGTATCACACAATTCCTCAGGCAAAACCATGGTTTTTGACCAATTAACCAGATTTTCAGCATGCAAATCATTGTAAAGTGCATAACTCAAAGCTTCTAAATTATCCAATTCGAAAACCTCATCAGTCAAATCATCAATCACATCAATACAAAACACACTAGACAATTCATCAGGACGTTTCATAGCATCATAGACATTAAATTTAACAATGTCACCGTCAAATTCAAGAGTTAACAATCCATTATGAACGTCTATTTTAGCTCTAGCAGTGCTCAAAAATGGGCGACCAAGCAAAATATCAGAAGATTTAGAAGATTTATCATCTTCCATGTCTAGAACGAAGAAATCAGCAGGAAAAGCCAATTCGTTGACTTGTACGAGCACATCCTCCAATATTCCTTCCGGGTACACTACGGATCGATCAGCAAGCTGGATTATAACACCTGTACCTTTCAAAGGACCAAGATTAAGCGCAGTATAGACAGATAGAGGCATAACATTTATTGACGCACCCAAATCACACATAGCTTTCTTAATACCAAGGTTACCTATTTTACACGGAATCGAAAACATACCTTGGTCTCTGCACTTTGGTGGTAATTTCTTTTGTAAAACCGCGGAGACATTTTCTCCAACACTTACCCTTTCATTACCTTTGAGTTTCCGTTTGTTCGTGCATAGCTCTTTAAGAAACTTCGCGTAACGTGGGATTTGTTGAATAGCATCCAACAGAGGAATATTGACTTCCACCTTTCGGAATGTATCAAGAATGCTTTGTTCCTCTTTCTGTTTCTTCGTCTGAGCCAAGCGCTGTGGAAACGGAGGTGGGATCACCAGTGGCTTAGGTTCCTTGACAATTTCTGACTCTCTGTCTCGACTGGAGCCTACGGCGTGGTCACGCTTAGCGGTCACGTCGGCTTTCTGTTCAGATTCTGCCTCATTCTGACTTGCTTTGGGTTTGTCAACCGGTGGAGGTAGTTCCTTACCGCTCCTGAGCGTAATCGCACTCACATTCTTCCTGGGATCTTCCGTTTGCGAGGGCAATTTCCCTTGATTCTCAATCCTGCTCAAAACCGTAGCAATCTGTCCCAATTGAGTCTCCAAATTCTTGACTTGATTTTCCAAGTTATTGAATCTGATATCTTGTGGGTTGAGGGTTTGACTGGGTTGTTGGTTTTGTTGGGATTGTGGAGGTCTAGGCACAAAATTCTGGAAATTGGGTGGCTTCGGTTTCTGAGCATAGCTAAGGCTAGGGTGGTTTTTCCATCCGGGGTTATACGTGTTAGAGTAAGGATTGTTATTTTGTGGATGAAATCCTGCGGCGTTCGCGTCCTCTAGTGTGCCCTCTTGTAGGGACGGGCATGCATCGGTCGGGTGAGAAGAGCTAGCACATAATTGGCAAACTGTTGCCGCTTGTGGTGTTCCTGCATTCATGTTAGAAACCAAAACAGATAACATATTCTTGATTTCATCAAATTGGGAAGAGCTCACCTCTTTTACCTGTCTCGTCATGTCGGATTTAGCATAGTATTTTTGTGAAACTCTTGAGATTCTGCTAATCATGTCTGTCAATTCTGCAGGTGTTTTGATCATAATGGAACCTCCACTTGAAGCATCCAACTGCCTCTTGTCGGCAGGCATCAGACCCCTATAAAAGTTGTGGACAATTGAATTCTCCGGCAGGTTGTGATGTGGGCACATCGCAAGTAAGTTTCGGTATCGTTCCCAATACTCATGTAGACTCTCATGTTCCTTTTGCTTGATAGTGATGATCTCCTGAAGGAGATCCAAGTATCGCTCAGCTGGGAAAAATCTGTCCAAAAACTTATCGTGCATCTGCTGCCAGGTAGTGATGGTTGCTGATGGTAGAAAGTACAACCATTTTTCTGCTGCATCTTGCAAAGAGAATGGAAAAGCACGGAGCTTGATTTGATCTTCGGTGACTCCGTGGGGCTTGGTAGAGCAGCAAACCGTGTGGAACTTACTAAGGTGTTGGTGAGGGTTCTCGTTTTCCAGACCTCGAAAAATGGGAAGTAGGTGAATTGTGCCCGTCTTCAGCTCGAAACCAGCAGCAACCTCTGGAAAAGTGATACATAGGGGCTGCTGTGTGGTAGTGGGACGCACCAGATCTTCCATGGTCCTCCGTTCTTCTGCTGGTAGTGCCATAGTTAGGGCGTGGTCACGCTCAACGGTCAAGTCGTGTTTCTGATCACTTGAACTGTCCGTTTCAGTTCCCGATTCTATCTCCTTGACCAAATCTGATGTCTCACCTTGTTTCTTGCGTGATCGGGTTTCTTTCCTCTTTTTCTTAGCAGTTTTCTCGATTTCTGGATCGTAAAGAGGGATGTCCTTTCCGCGAATGCTCCTGTTCATAAAAAGAAATAAAATCGATTAAAACACAGTCCCCGGCAACGGCGCTAAAATTTGACAGGTGTCGACTCCGTCAAAAATAAATATAAAATCCTATTCGACGACTAAACAGAGTATAGTGCAAACAGGGTCGATCCACAGAGACTGGTTGACTTATTTCTATTAATTCCAAGTTATCCACGAAAAGAAACAATTAAAAAGGGGGGGGTTTGGATTATTAAATCTAAGATAAACATTTAAAATAAATTAACAGGAATTAAAATTAATTAAAACTATCAAGCAATTCACGTAGGATTAAAATCAATCAAAGGGAGAATTACCTAGCCAGGGATATTCGATTCGATTTATCATATTGATCATTGACTCAAGGATTAATTCAAGTTATTCAGACAGATTGGCTATAGTTGATAGAGACACTCGACTCAACCTCGTTTTTACTTAATTAGTCGGATAACCTAGAGACACTCGACAGTTATCTTCCCTAACAAATTCGCAACCCCTAGAGACACTCGACAGGATTTAACGAATTCGCAGCATTAAGCATCATAAAAACACCAACCCTAATTAACCAAGTCGTGACACACGCAAGATTTAAATTAGATTATCAAATCCCTTAGTGAACGAGGAATGTTATCGCTAAGACCCTGTCACTAATTTACCACAAATTATCAATCAACTTTACTACACTTCAAGCATCAAGATTGGCAATATGCAATTAAATCTATCTAGATGATCGGGCCCTATCACTAAATAAATCAATCACAATAAACGCAAAACACGGAGATAAGATAAATGCCTAAATAAACATGAATTGATTAAAACGTTTAGGTCTCACAATATTTAAAAACGAATCTTAATCCCTAGTTAGATAATTAAAAGTTTAGCTACTAAAATCCATAAAAACAATAATGGAGGAATTCTTTAACATAAAATAAACTAAAAACGAAGGGAAAGAAATAAACTAAAACGAAGAATTATGATCAAGTCTTGCTCTTGATGTTGCTCCCAAATCCCCGAAACTGCTGCTCCAAATAATGTTACGTGACACCTTCAACTGCCGCTGCCGTGCGTGTATAAATAAGCCAAAGACTGCCTCCAAATTCTCATGCAAATTAGACTCCTAAATCCAATCGAAATCGGACTCCAGTGCTTACTCCCTAAGATGGGCCACAATTTAACTTTCTTAATTATCCTTCTTATGAAACTATTTCCCCAAACCAGTTCTCAACGTGCAGCCCAACTTCCAAGCCAAATAATTAGTCTTCAAAGTAATTCCATGCGCAGGCCAACTTTCACACTTACAACCCAAAAGAAAATCCAATATGCTGGGCCCTTTTCACCTAATTTCCAAAGCCCACATTAAATTCACTCTGGCAGGTATATGTTTAGCCCACTAGTCAAAGGCCCCAAAATTAATTACAAGAATCTGTTTTCTCCACATTACAAACAAGACACGACCGGCCCACTAGCTTAATAAAAAGTCAAATCAATTCTTCTATGCAAACCCAAAGATCACGGCAGCCCACTAAGCAAACATAATTCATGTTTACAAATTAAATCCCCAAAGTTGCATGCATGCAGACCTTCCAAGTTCCCATTTCGCCAAAATAGCCCACGCTGCAAGTTAGCAACACAGCAAGTCCAGCCATGGTTTGTCCCTTCACGAAAACCTCATCATAAAATGATCTAATTCGCATCAATTTCGTGTTCGAGTCCCGAATCTATAATAAGAATAACAAAGCATCAATTCTTTATAAATAATATCAAATCAAAGCATAATTCGGGACATAAATTAATCATAAAAATGATTAATTAACAACTTATCACATTTTTAAATGGAAATTTAAAAGAAGAAATCTATATGGAACAACCTGAGGGTTTTGTAGCACCGGGAACAGAAAATAAAGTGTGTAAGTTAGTCAAATCCCTGTATGGTCTAAAACAAACACCAAAACAACGGCACGAGAAGTTTGACACTGCTATCTTGAAATTCGGATTCAAGTATAACAGTGCTGACAGGTGCATTTACTCCAAAAGTACGGCCGACTATATGGTGATAGTCTGTCTATATGTCGATGATATGTTGATCATCGGGACGAATATGATTGGAGTAAACGAGACTAAAAAGTATCTATCCTCGGTCTTTAAGATGAAAGACTTAGGTGAAGTAGATACCATTTTAGGCATTAAAGTTAAAAAACATAGTGGGGGTTTTTCACTAAACCAATCTCACTATATTGAGAAAATTCTGACTAAGTTTAGTCACCTCGAGATCAAGGAGGTGAATACTCCGTTTGACAACGGACTAAAACTTAAAGAAAATACTGGTAGAGCTATTGCACAGCTTGAGTATGCAAGTGCTATTGGCAGCCTTATGTACGCAATGCATTGCACTAGACCAGATATTTCCTTTGCAGTTTCAAAACTTAGCAGATACACGAGCAGTCCCAATGCTGATCATTGGAAAGTTATTAGTAGGGTACTTGGGTACCTTAAGAGAACTATTAGCTTTAGTTTGTTCTATAACAAATTCCCTAGTGTGTTGGAAGGGTACTCAGACGCGAGTTGGATAACTAGTGTGGGAGATAATAAATCCACAAGTGGGTGGGTTTTCACTCTTGCCGGTGGGGCTGTTTCTTGGGGCAAGCAAGAAACAGACAACAATCTCTCACTCTACCATGGAATCTGAGTTCATAGCTTTGGCACAAGCTGGACAAGAGGCTGATTGGATTAGAAATATGTTGTTAGACATAGATCTATGGCCGAGTCCAATGCCTCCAATTTCGTTGTATTGTGACAGCGAAGCTACGCTTACAAAAGCGTATAGTGGTGCCTATAATGGTAAGTCTAGACATATTGGTCTTAGACATGCATTTGTCAGACAATTGATACAAGATGGTATCATAACAATTGTCTATGTGAGGTCAAATAAGAATTTGGTTGATCCACTTACTAAGCCTCTGACGAGAGACTTAGTAGCTACAACTACCAGAGATATGGGACTTAAACCACCCGAACCATAAGTGATGGTAACCCTACCTATAATCTAGGTTACCCCTGGTTATAGGTTCAAAGGGAAAAACAAGTCACGAGTTGGTTAAAGCTGTCAAAGTGGTCTCATAGGTAGTAAAAGATAGCTCAGTGAGTTGCAAAGTGACAAGGTTGAGCTATGCTCTTAACAAAATGCTGCACTAATGCAACTAGTGCTCGAGAAATATTTTGCCTATATGAAAAAGAAGTGAAGCCGCTTCTTATAGAGAGTTGTGGTTTACTCTCTTAAAGGTTCATGAAATGGGATATGGCGTATGGCTTTATAAGCGCAAAGCAGTGGAGTGCTTGCTGTATGAGAAAGAAAACACGCGTGTGATAACTCCGATTGCATCACGAAGGAGTTGAGGTTCAATCTACGGACACCGTCAACTTCGATGCAGTTTTGAGTTATTTACACTAAGGGAAAGGTTCAATGTTCGTCACACCTTCCTCTAGGCATGTGATCTTTGACAAAATCTTCAGGGACTTGTCTGGCAAAAGAGTAGTTTTCCAAACAAGTGGGGGATTGTTGAATATGTTGTGCATATATATATAATTAATTGTTGGAGAATTAATACATATATGATTAATTGGTGAAGGATTAATCATTAATTATGCAAAGGCATATCAAAGGTTGTTTGGAAAATATGCATTGGTTATTGTGTCCCACATTGGAAAAATAACACTAAGCAGACAGCTTTATATATTATAATGCTGTATGTGTTATTAAATTATGGGACCCAAGAGAGGACTAATGGGCTCACTCGCGGTGCGGTGCACCGCACCGCCCGCGCACGCGCACGGGCTCGGGCACGGGCACGGGACCGGGACCGAGGCCGGGGCCGGGCATGGGCGAATGTGGCGTTTGATGGCGCACTTTGCACTTCGCACGTGCGCATCGTCGCTAGGAGCTTGGAGCCTCGCCTCCGAGCCCAGAGCCTTACTTTTTGAGCCAGAGCCGGCCTAGTCCAGTCCAAAAGTTTAGACTTTTGAACCAATGTCCAGATACATCCAATCAGTCCGTTGTCATCTGTAACAGCTGAGTAGTGGGCATTCATTGGGATTGAATTTCAGGTCATTACACCTGAAATTAATCCATTCAATATTCCTACTGCAGTTTTATTTTTGGCCAACACTTGAGAGCTATAAATAGCTCCTTCCCTCACCTGAAACAAACACAGCAAAAACTCACCTGAATTCTGGCAAATTGCTATTGTCTGAATTCATCTCTTTCAAGCTTGACATATATCCTAAAAGTAAATCGTCTGCAACCTTTAGCAAACTCAGAGAGTAGGGGCGATTAACACTTTAAGGACAGGGACTACCCGTGTCATTCTGATCCCATTTCTCCCATTTTCTCAACAGTAAGTTCAAAAGCCAAAACGAGGGAATATGGGAGTTGAACTCCTTTTGACATTCTGACGCTCAAGTCAGACAATTAGGTCGAGTTGGGTTGATAGAACGAAGTTGTTGGGGGTGTATTTAACGTTTGAATAGTAACGTACCATAGTCATAAATGAGGGAGTATTTATAGTTGGTAAGCCTTTTGCGTGCAAGTACACACAGTCAAAGGTGGGGACTAAAAGACATGGCCAAGCATGACGCAGATGTTGGGTCCAGCCCACATCTTTGTTGGCCCAATTAATATTAAAATCAAAGCACATTATAAAATCTATTTCTTAATTGAATAGGATTCATTATCCTTTGGGGAAATTGAATAAAGCACTATATATATCAGCAGCTCTTTTCACCGAAGTGGGCGTGAAGTATCAGCAACTTTTAGGCGCAAGTTTTGGGGAAATAATCTACACAGTTTTGCCCAGTTTTTGGGCGGCGGCAGAATCTTCGCGGACGATTGGGAATTCATTTGTGGTCCGATCGAGCTGATTTTTGGACAGTAGGTTCCTAACTCATCGAACTTGAAAGTGAACGGCGGAGATCGGGTTTGGAGCACTGTAAGTCGGGTTTTTTGGCGTGTGAACAGTAGCACGTTTTCGGCTTATTTTGGTTCTTTTTCTCCTTTTGTGTTCTAGTTCGTTTTGGATCGAATCGGTGTTTGGTTTGTGTTTGGAGTTAGATTTATTGGTGTTTGAACTGCTGTAAATTTGCCTCGTATTATAGTGGATTGGTTTTTGGATCTCGTAGGCCTCGTGGTTTTTACTCTTCGATATGAAGGGGTTTTCCACGTTAAAACTCTCGTGTCTCTATTCTTGGTTTTGTTTGGCTGATTATTTTTCTATCCTTGGTATACTAGGTTGATTGTTTATTGGGCATTTGGAGAGGAGTTTGAATTTCCGCTGCGTACACTCGGTTTTGGTGTATCCCTTTCCTATCAGAGTGGTATCAGAGCCGTATTGGTTCTTTTGCCGGTGTGACCATAGAGATGAGTACAAGTAGGATGATAACTTTGAATGGATTAAATTATCATCTATGGAGTAATTAGATGAAGGATCTCCTCTTTGTTAAATCTTTGCACTTGCCTGTTTTTGCAACTGAAAATCCCGTGTCTAAAACCGATGAAGAATGGGATTTTGAGCACAAACAAGTTTGTGGGTTTATCAGACAATCTGTTGAGGAGAATGTTTACAACCATATTCAACACAAGACACATGCGAGAAGTTTGTGGGAGAAGTTGCAGAATTTGTATGCATCAAAGACAGGAAACAATAAGTTGTTTTTGCTTAAGAAGATGATGCAGCTAAAATACAAGGAAGGAACTTCTATTGCTGATCACTTGAATGAGTTTCAAGGTGTTCTTGATCAGTTGACAGGTATGGGCATTAAATTTGATGATGAAATTGTTGGACTTTGGATTCTTGCCACTTTGCCTGATTCTTGGTGATAACTCGTTAAATCGCCATTTTTATAATTGAATTTTACCCCGAATTGTGCTTGAATTGATATTATCTCGAAAGGAATTGATGTTTTATTGTTTATATTGTAGAATCGGGGCTTGAATATGAAATTGCAACGAAATTGGTTGTTTTTACGAAGGAATTCACGCGATAGGGCGAACCGCGGCAGAACGTATTGTTAATGCTAACTTGATGCATGAAGATTTATTATTGTTGTAATAATAACTGGGGAGTAATTGGAATACATGCATGCACACATGCAAATGGCTTTATCGTGGGTCTGAGACCTTAATTTTGGGGAAGATAGATTGTTTCTAATTAGAATGGGGTTGCATGCATAATTATGTGAGGTGGGCTTGGCGTGACCTTATGGCTGCAAAAGTGAATTTAATGTGGGCCATGGAATTGATTAATTGGAAAGGCTCATTATGGCGTAGAATGAGTATGGGCCGAGTGAGTTGTTGGACATTTAATTAGAATGGCCCAGTTTGTGTTGATTCTTGGTGAGCAAGACTTTGGAGCCCGATTTGCATGAGAAGTCTTTTGGGGCGTGACTTTGGAGACTTGGAAGGCTTATTTATTTGGCAGCAGTTTTGGGAGAAAGGAATCACGTAACACAATCAAGGCAGACTCTTGAAGTTTGGAGCAGCAGTTCGAGACTTGGCGAGCAACTTCGACATCACGAGTTCTTCGTTCTTAGTTTAATTCTTCTCTTTCGTTTTTAGTTTTATTTATGTTAAAGAATTCCTTTATTGTTTTTATGGATTTTAGTAGCTAAACTCTTAATTATCTAGCTAGGGATTAAGATTCGATTTTGGATATTGTGAGACCTAAACGTTTTTATCAATTCATGTTTATTTAGGCATTTATCTTATCTCCGTGTTTCGCGTTTATTGTGATTGATTTATTTAGTGGTAGGGCCCGACCATCTAGATAGATTTAATTGCATATAGCCAATCATGATGCTTGAAGTGTAGTAAAGTTGATTGATAAATTGTGGTAAATTAGTGACAGGGTCCTAGCGATAACATTCCTCGTTCACTAAGGGATTTGATAATCATTAAATCTTGCGTGTGTCACGACTTGGTTAATTAGGATTGGTGTTTTTATGGTTCTTAATGCTGCAAATTCATTAAATCCTGTCGAGTGTCTCTAGGGGTTGTGAATCTGTTAGGGAAGATAACTGTCGAGTGTCTCTAGGTTATCCGACTAATTAAGTAAAAACGAGGTTGAGTCGAGTGTCTCTATCAACTATAGTCAATCTGTCTGAATAACTTGAATTAATCCTTGAGTCAATGATCAATATAACAATTCGAATCAAATATCCCTGGCTAGGTAATTGTCCCTCTGATTGATTTAACCCTACGTGATCTTACGTGTTTAGTTTTAGTTAGCTTTTTAATTCTTGTTATTTTAATTGCATACTTTAGTTATAATAATCCAAAACCCCCCTTTTAATTGTTGCTTTTCGTGAATTCCTTGGAATTGTTAGAAATAAATCAACCAGTCTCTGTGGATCGACCCTGTTCTGCACTATACTCTATGTTTAGTCGTTAAATAGGTATTATAATTATTTTTGACGGATTCGACACCTGTCACTTGGGAAACTTTTCGTGTTTCACTTGTTAACTCTTCGTCTGATGGTAGTATAACCGTTGAGCTTGTGAAGAGTAGTGTTTTGAATGAAGAGATGAGACGAAAAACTCAGCATTCGTCTCAACCCGAGTTGTTGGTTTCAGAGAATAGGGGGAGAAGCCAACACAAATATATTAAAGGTAGAGCAAAAGTCGAAGCAAGTCAAGGTCAGGATGGAAAGAATTTAAGAGTGATCATTGTGGTGAACCTGGTCATATCAAGAAATATTGTTTTAAATTGAAGAAAGAGCGTAGAGGCAATCGTGATGGGTACGATAAGAGAGACCAGGATAAGAATGATCGTGTTGCTACTGCTACTTTCAATGATGATCTTATTCTTGCATATGATGACAATGTTGTTGTCGTAGCCAGTGATGATTCCAGTTGGATTATTGACAGCAGTGCCTCATTTCATGTAACATCAAGGAAAGATTTCTTCACTTCTTATACTTCTGGTGATTTTGGAGTTTTGAAGATGGAGAATGATACGGTGGTACCGGTAGTAGGTATTGGGACTGTTTGTTTGAAAACCAACAGTGGGTCGAGTTTGGTGCTTCATGATGTTAGACATGCACCTAATGTTCGTTTGCACCTGATTTCAGCAGGAAGGCTCGATGATGATGGCTATTGCAATTTCTTTGGTAATGGTCAGTGGAAACACAAAAGGGAATCTAATTGTGGCTCGAGGTGATAAATTCCATAATTTATATAAGATGAAGGCTTCTATCTATGTGAACTCGGTTAATGCAGCAGAGAGTGACAGCTTGTCAGAGCTTTGGCACAAGAGACTTAGTCACATTAGTGAAAAGGGACTCGATTGTTTGACCAAGAAGAATTTGTTGTCAGGGCTGAAAGATACAAAGTTAGAAAGATGTGTTCACTATTTGGCTGAGAAGCAGAAACGGGTTTCATTCAAGTGTCATCCCCCTTCAAGAAAAACTGATTTGCTTGAATTGGTACACTCAAATGTTTGTGGACCAATGAAGGTACGAACTCATCGTGGTGCTGATATGTTGACAAAGGTGGTGAGTGGTGATAAACTTGAGGTTTGTGCCGGGATGGCGGGTCTCAGGTTTGAATGATTAAATGGTGGTTTGTCTCCTTCCTCGACTTGGGCTGGAGGGGGAGATTTGTTGGGTCCAGCCCCCATCTTTGTTGGCCCAATTAATATTGAAATCAAAGCCTATTATAAAACTTATTTCTTAATTGAATAGGATTCATTATCCTTTGGGAAAATTGAATAAACCACTATATATATCAGCAGCTCTTTTCACCAAAGTGGGCGTGAAGTATCAGCAACTTTTAGGCGCAAGTTTTGGGGAAATAATCTGCACAGTTTTGCCCAGTTTTTGGGCAGCGGCAGAATCTTCACGCGGACGATCGGGAATTCATTTGTGGTCCGATCGAGCCGATTTTTTCACAGTAGGTTCCTAACTCATCGAACTTGAAAGTGAATGGTGGAGATCGGATTTGGAGCACTGTAAGTCGGGTTTTTTGGCGTGTGAACAATAGCGCGTTTTCGGCTTATTTTGGTTCTTTTTCTCCTTTTGTGTTCTAGTTCGATTTGAAGGGGTTTTCCACGTTAAAATTCTCGTGTCTCTATTCTTGGTTTTGTTTGGTTGATTATTTTTCTATCCTTGGTATACTTGGTTGATTGTTTATTAGGCATTTGGAGAGGAGTTTGAATTGCCGCTGCGTACACTCGGTTTTGGTGTATCCCTTTCCTATGAGAGTGCAGAAAATTTTCCCTTTCCAACAAGGCCTCCTGTATCTGCCCTGTCAGAATTTTTGCAGATAAAGTACAAAGCATGAGATTCATTTAATGCACATGTACGGAGGAATATTTGCATTTAATGCGCTTGTAATTGAGCATTCTGGGTCGATTTCTCAACTCGCTCGAGATGCTCTTGGGTCGGAGGCAACGCGCTCGGGATGCTCTTGGGTCTGAGGTCTCTTGCTAGTCGAGAAATGAATGACCAGACAGAATATGGAGACAAAACTTTCCAAACTATTGGTACTTGTGCTAGCTCGAGTGAGGGAGTGACATGGGTCGAGACGATAACGTGGATGAGAATGCCAGCTAAGCTAGTACTGGGATCTCCCGTAATAACAAGTGGAGCCCTGTTAGTAAGACGGGATTTACCCCTATCACGCAATATACCACATTTAAATTTTTTGTTACTAATAAATCAATCTCAAAATTCAGTGATTGATTAGTGACCGACTAAATTTTGAATAAGTGACCGATAAAATTTAGATTACAAAATCAGTGATCCATCAGTAACTGTTTTTAATTGAATTTTATGCCATCATTGATAAGTGATTAATTGGTTACTAATCAATGATCAATGATATGATCACTGATAATTAGAAAATAAAAGTTCCATTTTTTTTTTACGTAGAATTTGTGACTGAATTTTATGCGAACTAATGACCGATAAAAAAAAATGTTTTCCAATAGTGCTTGGATACTTCTTTTAATGAAATTCAAAAAGCATCATTTTTCATTAATATATATATATATATATATATATATATATATAATGCAATATTTGCAATACCCATGCGTGCATCGATACATATACATATGGGTTTTCTTTAATTACTTTTTAATTTTCATTCTGATCGAGAAAACTTGAGCCTCAAATTGACCCAATCACTTAAAATTTGTAAATTGGATAAGTCGACCACTAGGTCGATTATCTATAAGAGGGAAGACAACGTAAACTCGAGGCCAACTTGGAGCTGAAGGGGGTGTTACCCAAATTATCGCTCCGAGACTCAAGTCAGTATTCGAGTGAAAGAGGTCGAATAAAAGTGCAATGAATGTGATAGGTGAAAAAGTGTTACCTGGAAGTATAAATGTTGAGTATTTATACATAATCATGTAGTGATGAGCTTGGACGACGTGGAAGTGTCCTAATCTGACAGTTGTCCCATTGAGGGAAGCATTTAATACGTGGTCGGCTACTTCCTCAGAAAACCATAGGCGGCTAAGTAGCCTTCTTAGATCGAGGGGAGGTCGAGTAGCAAAATCGAGTGTTCTGTCCTAGGTAGAGGTCGATATTCAAGTCCCTTCACGTATCTGAAGCGCATATTATCAAACTCCAGGTCGATAAAGGGGTATATCGAGGGTATCAGGAGCTTACACGTGTCAGGCATGTAACAGACCACGTAGACGAATGATCCTTGCCACATCACATTCCATAATACTAAGTGGGAAATTGTTTTCAATGCAATTTCCACCACTCTCACACTATAAAACCCTGTCAAATCACATATCATCATCCAACAAACTAAAACATGGATACTAAATACCAAAGTCTCCTCTTTTGTCTCCTCCTGTTGGCTTTCCGTAAGTCTCAACAACTTTTTTATATTCTAATTTTCCACTCAATAAGTCAAAGTTACTATTTTTTTTTTTCATTTTTACTACTAAATATTTGTGGTCTTCAGATTGTTTTTCACATGAAAATGATGAGAAGTAGCAATTTCCCGGCCCTGCCCCAAAATGTTCAAAAAAAAAAATCATTTTAATCTTGAAAATGTATCTAAATATACTATATATATATGTAAGGATAATTTTAAAACTAAAGAAATTATGGATGGTCGATGACCACTCTTTGATCTCCGCTTCTAATTCTACATATGCAACCATAATTTTGAAGTCAAAGAATTTTCATCATCCCGAGCTTACACGTGACTAATATGATCTAACTATTTTTCTTTTCATGAAAAATATGATATTTGTAGAGGAGATGATTATAATGCGAGTGGAAGCAGCTATGTGCCAGTCGAATAGCAGAGTGTTCAGAGGCGCTTGCTTCAGCAGCAGAAATTGCGGATCAATTTGCGAGAAAGAAGGATTTGAGAATGGACAATGTAGATTTTTTAAGTGCGTTTGTAGTAAAGACTGCAATACAAGCGGCGGCGGAGGTGGAGGTGGAGGTGGCAGTGGAGGTGGTGATGAACCGCCTCCGGAAGAAGGCCCTCCCGGCGAAGGACCACCGGAGGACGGCCCACCGGCTGATGGGCCGCGGGAAGAGGGCCCATCTGCTCACGGACAGAAGTCGCATCCTGTTAACCGGAAATCCTTGATTAATTAGTCCTAATTAGCTATAATTTTTATGCATTTAAATTAGAATTAACCGAGAAAGGATGGCTGTGTGTAATCTCTGATATAATTAATTGTTGGAATGAATAATGGAAATCACATATCTTTATTTGAAGAATGGCATTTCCTAATACGTAGCATTATGGCACTAAATGAGTTATATAATGAATTAATTGAAAAATAAAATATGTTTTCGTTTTAACTATATGATTACGAATAAATTAATCCGGTAATAATTTTTCTCTTTACTTAAAGGTTTTAAAACATGTTGCCAACAGGTGGTTAAGTGGTGTGGGGGTTCTTTCTCAAAAGCAAGGTCCTGGGTTTGAATCCCTTCGACCACTTGGGGTGTGTGTGTTAAAAAAAAAAAAAAAAAAAGGTTTTAAAACATGCTGGGGCAGAGCCAATGCAGGCCAAGGGTGGCTTGAGGTCCCCTTCCGCCCCCACACTAACCCCATCCCCAAATATTAAAAAAAAAGAAAAATCATATTCCCCACCAAAGTCCCGCCCCATTCTAGAAGGTGGTGAATGTTTTTAATTATAGGTGAAAAGAATTATAAATATTAATTGTTAAAAGATGTTTGGGATGCATTTATTATACCATGATGCCTGTCAATATGTAATTCAATGTGTAGGAGCTTAATAGAATATTGGAACTACAGATAGTTGATTAATTTGGTATAATTGATGAAAAAAACTCCTAAATCTCCGTAAGTTCTTCTGCTGATAACTATTGCACTCTAAACTGAAATTTTTGGCTCTCATAAAATTAAAAGGTGATTATATTTTAGTATTTTGGCTCTCATAAAATTAAAGGGTAATTATATTTTAGTTCTCTCTATTTGGTAGAGTTATTCTTGAAAGATAACCCGCTTCATTAGAGAAATAACTTTTTCATTTAATTTCGAACTTAAAAAATTTAGGCAATGTATATAGGCTTGTATGAGAGTCCATATTCTTAAATTTGAATGAATGTTTTGTTGTTTAGTTATTGATCCAATTAAAAGAAAATTTATTTGCTTAAATTAATTATTCGAGATTTTGTTAAGTGATTGGGGTTATATAGATATATCTATTAATCTTGCAAGATCGCGCCTCCCTCTTTGCCGATGATGAGCAACTCCCCCGGGTGGCTGATAAGGAGCCTATTAGCGCCATCGAAGCATAATCATGGGACAATTAATGCAATGGACTTAAGTCCTAAACGCTTGTGAAAAATGGAAAATTGACAAAACGTACTGAAATTTCTGAACTTGTAGGGGTGAACAAAAATCGCAACCGATAACCGAAACCGAATCGTAACCGTACCGAACCGCTATTAACCGAACCGAACCGAACCGAACCTCTTTCGGTTCGGTTTCGATTATTAATATTTTATATTTTCGGTTTCGGTTCGGTTTCGGTAAAAACCGAACGGTTTCCGGTTTTTACCGAAAACCGAACCACGCCCCTTATAAGGTTTTAAATTTCTCTTCACCCCTTTATTCTCATTTTTAGGCTTTTACTTTCACCTGTCAACTGTCAAGGACTCAAGGCTCCCGCTCCACTTTCATCTTCAGAGTTTAGATCTAGGGTTTTCACATTTTTCTCACGCCACCAAGAGTCCAAGATGACAACGCCGACAGCCGCCACCACCACCAATCGTTGAGAATCTCCAACCTCCGCTACCCCGAGTAACTCAATTCCCACCAAGTCGCCGCCAACCCCAATCGCCGCCGCCGCCACCGGACTCCACCGCTGCCCGCTGCCTTTTGCAGTTTGCACACTCTTTTCTTTGTGTTTTTTTCTTGAATCTTGATTTTTGTTTTCCAACTTGCCACTTTGATTTTGTGAATCTTGATTTTCTTGAAGTTTTGTTGTGAAGTTGTGGACTGTGGTGAATGAAGACATTTAATTCATTAATTGTGTAATTTAGGTTGTGGAGAATGGAATTATTATCGGTTATTATGTTTCTTTTTTGTGTTTTTGGTTTTAATTGGCATTCAGATTTCGGTTTCTACTTCCGATTTCCAAGTTTCCTTATTTTCCTCAATTTTTTTTTATGCAGTTCGGTTTTTTCGGTTATTAATCGAAACCGAACCGAAAAAATCGATAAAAACCGAACCGAAACCGATCAAGATCGGTTCGGTAAACGGTGAGCTAAAATCAAAAACCGAACTTTCGGTTAATCGAACCGAATAACCGAAAGTTCGGTTTTTTACCGAATGTACACCCCTAAACTTGGTCCTAAACCTGATCAATAATGTTGTTCGTCCAAAGGTGTGAAAAGAATACTAATAGTAATAATAATGAAATCACTTTGTACGTAACTTACTAGTGAAGTTAACATGCACGTTCAACATGTAATTTATTTAAATAAATTTTATTATTATATTTTGGGGCAATTAATAAAGAGGACCAAATATGTTCAAAAGTTATCCTAAACCCCCTAGTTTGAAAAAATAGGTTTTACATCACCAATATACATCTTATTTTTTGTAAACCCCCCAAAGCCCTAAAAAGTCTGTTTTGCCCTTATTTTTTTCCTACAACCACACGATTTTCACTCCTTCCAATCTCAGATCTTTTTATCATCTCCCTTTTTATTTCTCCATTTTCTTTACTCATCGATTTTGGAATCCGACCACCAGTGGCAACCAGCTCAACTCATCGTCGTTGAAGAAGAAAAAGAAGAAGTCGATACATTTAAGTTTAATTTCAGGTATTTTTATAACCTTTCTAATTCGAAATTTTTGGGTTCAAATTTGTAAAAATTTCTGTAAAGTTGAGAATTCTACATATATGTGAATAAATTTCTGCAAATTTGATTTCTTCATGTATTTTTGTGAATATCCGAAGATATTTTTTTGGTAGCTAAGAGATTTGAGATTTCTGTATATATGTGTGAAGAAATTTTTGTGATTTGTGATTTTTGCGATTTGAAATTTCTGCATATATCGCAATAGACTTGATATGTACTACTAAATTTGTAATTATTTTTAGTTGGGTAATCTGGTGTTGAATCTAAAGTTATTATCTGTTTTAAATATTTTAGTTGGTTTGAACAATCACTCTATCCAATTTGAGATTTCTAAAATTTCGGTATATATTTGTATATATTTCTACATAATCTGACTTTGAGATTTCTACATATACGTAAAATCCCACAGTGTATGTAGAGATATATACAAATATATATATTTGAGATATTTGATATATATATATATATGAATATATTTTTGTATAAACTAATTTATATATATTTCAGCATAAACTGACTGTGAGATTTCCGTATATATCTAAATATATCTCTACATAAACTGATTGTGGGATTTTTGCATATATCTAAATATATTTTTGTATAAATTGACTGATGATTTGCTGTTGTATTTGTTTTCATAAATAAATTATAATCATTTATTGTAATGATTTGCTTTCTTACAGAAAATTGAAGAGTGATCGAGCTTCTGGAGGATGCATGACTAGTAAAAGTTTAAAAATGCGTAATTAAAGGCAGGCTTTGTCAAGTGAAATCTTAAATATGCGTAATTAAAGTCAAACTTTGTCCAGTGAAAGTTTAAAAATGCGTAATTAAAAGCAAACTTTGTCCAGTGAAAGGTTAAAAATGCGTAATTAAATGCAGACTTTGTCCAGTGAAATTTTAAAAATGGGTAATTAAAGGTAAGATTTGTCCAGTGAAAGGTTAAAAATGCGTAATTAAATGCAGGTTTTGTCCAGTGAAATCTTAAAAATGCGTAATTAAAGGCAGACTTTGCCCAGTGAAAGGTTAAAAATGAGTAACTAAAGGCAGACTTTGTCCAGTGAAAGGTTAAAAATACATAATTAAAATCAGACTTTGTCCAGTGAAAGCTTAAAAATGCGTAATTAAAGGCAGATTTTGTCCAGTAAAACGTTAAAAATGCATAATTAAAGTCAGATTTTGTCCAGTGAAATGTTAAAAATGCGTAATTAAAGACAGACTTTGTCCAGTGCAACGTTAAAAATGCGTAATTAAATACAGACTTTGTCGAGTGAAAATTTAAAAATGCATAATTAAAGGCAGACTTTGTCTAGTGAAACGTTAAAAATGCGTAATTAAAGGCAGACTTTGTCCAGTAAAACGTAAAAAATGCGTAATTAAAAGTAGACTTTGTCGAGTGAAATGTTAAAAAATGCGTAACTAAAGGCAAACTTTGTCAAGTGAAACGTTAAAAATGCGTAATTAACGGAAGACTTTGTCCAGTGAAAGGTTAAAAATGCGTAATTAAAGTCAGGATTTGTCCAGTGAAACGTTAAAAATGCGTAATTAAATACAGACTTTGTCGAGTGAAACGTTAAAAATACGTAATTAAAGACAGACTTTGTCCAGTAAAATGTTAAAAATGTGTAATTAAAGGCAGGCATTGTCTAGTGAGACATTAAAAATGCGTAATTAAAGGTAGTTTTTGTCCAGTGAAACATTAAAAATGCGTAATTAAAGACAGTCTTTGTCCAGTTAAACATTAAAAATGCATAATTAAAGGCAGATTTTGTCTAGTGAAAGGTTAAAAATGCGTAATTAAAGGTAGACTTTGTCGAGTGAAACGTTAAAAATGCGTAACTAAAGGCAGACTTTGTCAAGTGCAACGTTAAAAATGCGTAATTAAAGGAAGACTTTGTCCAGTGAAAGGTTAAAAATACGTAATTAAAGACAGGATTTGTCCAGTGAAACGTTAAAAATGCGTAATTAAATGCAGACTTTGTCGAGTGAAACGTTAAAAATACGTAATTAAAGGCAGACTTTGTCCAGTAAAACGTTAAAAATATGTAATTAAATGCAGACTTCGTCGAGTGAAACGTTAAAAATACGTATTAAAGGCATACTTTGTCCAGTAAAACGTTAAAAATGTGTAATTAAAGGCAGGCATTGTCTAGTGAGACGTTAAAAATGCGTAATTAAAGGCAGTGTTTGTCCAGTGAAACATTAAAAATGCGTAATTAAAGGCAGATTTTGTCTAGTGAAAGGTTAAAAATGCGTAATTAAAGACAGGCTTTGTCCAGTGAAATGTTAAAAATGCGTAATTAAATGCAGACTTTGTGGTCATTATTCAATAAATCTGGAGTATCATTATTGTAATGTTGTGGTTAAAGGCAGACTTTGTCCAGTGAAACTTTAAATCTTCAGTATCATAATGTTATTGAATCTTGACCACAATATTACAATAATGATTCAATAAATCTTGAGTATCATTATTGTAATGTTGTGGTCATGATTTAATAAATCTTGAGTCTCATTATTGTAATGTTGTGGTTAAGATTCAATAACATTGTGGAATAACATAAGTGTCCACAATATATAACTCAATATTGAGTATCATTGTTTATACGTAATTAAGATTCACAACATGTAATTGTAACTTTTTAACGTTTCACTGGACAAAGTTTGTCTTTAATTACGCATTTTTAACGTTTCACTAGACAAAGTTTGCATTTAATTACGCATTTTTTACGTTTCACTTGACAAAGTATGCCTTTAATTACGTATTTTTAACGTTTCACTAGATAAAGTCTGCTTTTAATTACGCATTTTTTACGTTTCACTAGACTAAGTCTGCATTTAATTACGCATTTTTTACGTTTTACTGGACAAAGTCTGCCTTTAATTACGCATTTTTAAGCTTTCACTGGACAAAGTATGCCTTTAATTACGCATTTTTAACGTTTCACCGGACAAAGTCTGCCTTTAATTACGCATTTTTAACGTTTCACTCGACAAAATCTGCATTTAATGATGCATTTTTAACGTTGCACTGGACAATGCCTTTAATTACGCATTTTTAATGTTTCACTCGACAACGTCTGCTTTTAATTACGCTATTTTAACGCTTCACTAGACAAAGTCTGCATTTAATTATGCATTTTTTTACGTTTTACTGTACAAAGTCTGTCTTTAATTACGCATTTTTTGTAACGCCCCGGTTTTCACTTATAATTTTCATAACATTATATGTATTATATCTTCATGTATTTATATGAATTTTCATTACCGTGAAATTTATGTAAATTAATTGCTAACGTGTCTAATTACTATTATGTGGCCTTACTTGATCATTTCATAAATATGTGGACTTAATTGCATAACATGATTTGGACTTAGATGATTAATTGCCATGGAATGAAACTTGCTTGCATGAATTCAATTATTTCAAGGACTTAGTTGCAAAATGTGATGATTCATCTTGGTTAGTGGAATATATAATATATCATAGGTATATCTCTCTCCCACATTTCATTTCATACATTTTCATCATATATATACACACTCACACCCACATATATCGATCCAAACACACGAAGAAGGGAAGGAAGTATTCATCTCTTTTTCAAGCAAGATTCTTGGAGGATTTATGAAGTTAGAAGCAACATCTTCATCATCTCATCATTTCATCCATTTCTTCTTTCATCTTGAGGTATATGGAGAATTTGATTGAATCCCTTGAGATATATTTGAGTAGGGTTTGATAAAAATATGATATGATTCCTTGGGTTATAAGTGCTTAGAAGCATGTTTAGGATCATTATATCTCATAACTTGCATGAATTCTTGAATAAGAGGAAAGTTGGTTAACATGATATTTTAGGGGTTTTGAATGATGAATTCTTGATGATTGATGCATGTTTCATGGTTTATATGCTACCTAATTGATGTCTTTAAGTTATATACATGTTATATGATTATTTTGGAGCATTTTGGTTGAGTTTACTTTGGGTTTTCATTCCTTTTCTTTCTTCCCCGAAGCTACCCCTGTTTTACCCCTTTTTCTAGCTCTGGAACAGTACCCGGGCGGGTACTTTTTGTGCATAACCCATAAAGCTTCTGGACTGCTTTACCCGATCGGGGAACTTTTCCCTTGAATTTTACCAGCCGGGTACTCCCTTATCCGAACTCCAAATGACCTGATTTTTAAACCGTTGGAAAGATCTTGAAGTATGGAACAACCTCCAATTGGAATCATCTCAATATCTTTTCCCATTTGTGAGATATTATCAATTCTTTTTGGTGTCGCTGCTTTACCGACAAACTGCATTCACCCAACTTCAAGCCTACTCCATTTTCTCCTTGCTTTGAACTAGAAAACGAGCCATATATCATCGGAAAGGTCTTTATGTCTAGTTTCATACCCAATAATCAAAACTCAATTCCAACTTCTATATCTCAATATATTCCAGTTTTCCTACAACGTGTGCGTTTCCGAAAATTGCCCATTTTTGTCATACTTCACCAAAACCTTCCTTATTGCGTTCCTTTCACTCTCTTGGATCCCATATGTGAATTATATGATATATATACTTGATTAATTGATAATTATGCTCCTACTTGATACTTCTTGGTACTTAATTGCTCAAACGTTATTGGTTGACTTCATGCCTTATACGAATTGAACTTGAAATAATTGAATGATATGAATACATGATTTCTTGTTATTAATTTCACCTCTTAGGTGTTATTTGGTGTTTATACATGCTTAGTGTTAATTGATTGCTTGGTTTTATTTAAATTACATGGACATTGTCGTGCGTCATACTTGGTCTCATATTGAGTCATGTCTCACGAGTTCCTACTATTCCCTTTCTTGTCCAGTTTTTCTCCAGGGCAGAGATCATGGATCGTGTGGGCATTGTCATGTAGCCTTATCTTGTCCCGTCGCTCGTCAGGTGAGGTTTAGATTCTAGCTACTTAGAACCCTTACAACCCTACGTGTGTTTTCGGCCAAAAGTATACGTATATTTATAGTTTTCAAATCTTATTGATTTACAACGGATTTCATGAATTGAACGGATTGATTGATTGATTGATTGAATGTTTTGGCGAGTAACTATTGTTCACGTTGGGCCCCGAGGGTAGTGTATTGAGCCAACCGGGGAAGCAAGGGCTGACGGGTAACTCTTGCACTACCCTCACCATTGTGGGATCACCTCTGAATCCACCAGGAGGTTTGGTGGAGGAAGAAATCTCGTGCGTGGGAGTCATGTTCCCGACGTACACCATGATTGGATGGTTGGGTCTTGCAAGCCCGCCATCACCCGGAGGAAGAAGGATGTATTGATTGAAATTGCTAATTGTGTGCGGAATTGTTTGTGTGATCACCTAACTCACTAATGAATTGAATGATTGTACACTTTTGGTGAAAGGTTGGAGATTTGCCCTCACCCGCTGGGCCACGTATTGAAGTGATCGCGATTGAATTATTAAATTGATTAGTTGTAATCTCGGGCGAGTCCTACTTTTCTATTAAACTTATATTGTCTTCTTTTATAAAATCTTACCCGAGATTATAGCTTGCATGGTAATTGCGCATATATTTATTTATACCCCTCGCTCAGTCCGTGTTGAACTGACCCCTCAACTTTTCAGTTTTGCAGGATCGAGCTAGGCGGGAATTAGAGTCTAGCTTGTCTTTTATTCGGGTCTAGTACTTCACCTCATATTTTGGTTCATGTATTGATACTTCTTATATTTTGTATTGTGCCTTATTCATGTTGGATACGATATTGTATTGATATGTAAATGTTGGTATCTATTAGTAAATATGTAAATATGGTACCTATAAGTATTGAATGTTATTGCTTCCGCTTTTATTGCTCCGAATTGTTTATTGGTATTAATTGAGGGTACCCGCCTAGCTTTTGAGTTTTTATTATCACCCGTTCGCTATAGTTTTGGTTCATGTACGGATCATCCATTTCGTATGTGGACTGAGCTATAGTGCGGGGGTGTGGCATCTCGGCGTTCCGGGTGTTACATTTTTAACCTTTCACTGGACAAAGTCTGATTTTAATTATGCATTTTTAATATTTCACTAGACAAAGTCTGCCTTTAATTACGCATTGTTAACGTTTCACTCGACAAAGTTTGTATTTAATTATGCATTTTAACGTTTCACTGGACAAAGTCTGCCTTTAATTACGTTTTTTTAACGTTTCACTCGACAAAGTCTACTTTTAATTACGTATTTTTAACGTTTCACTCGATAAAGTCTGCATTTAATTACGCATTTTTTACGTTTTACTGGATAAAGTCTGCCTTTAATTACACATTTTTAACCTTTCACTGGACAAAGTCTGACTTTAGTTACGCATTTTTAATGTTTCACTGGACAAAGTCTGCCTAATAACCTTTCATTGGACAAAGTCTGCCGTTAAATACGCATTTTTAAGATTTCACTGGACAAAGTCTGCCTTTAATTTCGTATTTTTAACCTTTCACTGCACAAAGTTTGTCTTTTATTACGCATTTTTAACCTTTCACTGGACAAAGTCTGCATTTAATTACACATTTTTAACCTTTCAATAGACAAAGTTTGCCTTTAATTACTTTCACTAGACAAATCCCGCCTTTAATTACGCATTTCTAAGATTTCACTGGACAAAGTCTGCCTTTAATTATGCATTTTTAAACTTTTACTGGACAAAGCCTGCCTTTAATTATGCATTTTTAACTCATCACTCAACAAAGTCTGTTTTTAATTAAGAATATTTAACTCATTACTCTACAAAGTATGCTTTTAATTACGAATATTTAACCTATCACTCTGCAAAGTTTGCTTTTAATTATGAATATTTAACCATCACTCTACAAAGTTTGCTTTTAATTACGAATATTTAACCCGTCATTATACAACCAGAATCGAAGAAAATAAAACATAAGTATCAAACTAAAATATTGTAATTCAAAAACGGATTGTGTAACTTGGTTCATCATCATAAAATGGTCTTGCATTCTCCAGAACCTTGATCACTCTTCAGTTTTCTGTGAGAAAACAAATCATTACAGATTACAATTTATTTATGAAAAAAAATACAGCAACAGATAATCAGTCAGTTTATAGAAAAATATATTCAGATATATGCAGAAATTTCATAATTAGTTTGTTCAGAGATATATTTAGATATATACAGAAATCTTACAGTAAGTTTATGCAGAAATATATACAGATTAGTTTATACAAAAATATATTCAGATATGTATATTTGTATATATCTCAAATATCTCAAATATATATTTGTATATATCTCTGCATAAACTGACTGTGGGATTTTACGTATATGCAGAAATCTCATAGTCAGTTTATGCAGAAATATATACAGATGTATGCAGAAATCTCATAAATATCAAATAATTGTTTTACAAAAATCTTAAATATCAAATTTCAAACAAAATTCTCTTTAGATATATGAGAAATTTCAAATCGCATAGCAAAAAACTCAAATAAATTAGTGGTATAATTGATAAAATGCCCAAAACACAGGTAATGGATAGAGTCATTGTTCAACAAACCAGCTAAAATACTCAAAACAGTTAATAATTTTAGATTCAATATCAGATTACCCAACCAAAAACAATTGCAAATTTAGTAGTACACATCAAATCAGTTGAGATATATGCTGAAATTCCCAAATCGTAAAAATTTTCAGATATATGCAAAAATTACAAATCGCAAAAATTTATTCACATATATACAAGAAATCTCAAAGTCTCTTTGGATATTCACAAAAATATATGGAGAATCTCAAATCTCATAGCAAATAAAATTCTTTTAAGTATATATAAAAATTTCAAATAGTATATATTTAGAAATCTCCAATTTGCAGAAATTTATTCACATATATATAAAAATCTCAAATTTACAGAAATTTATCAACAAATTTGAACTTAAAAATATCGAATCAGAATGGTTACAGAAAATACCTGAAATTAATTTTGGTATGGTGGAAGACGCAAAGACATCTTCTTGTTCTCTCATCTTCTTCTTCAACAACGCAGGTACGCTTGTCTGGCGCAACGATTTCTTCCTCTTCTCTCATCTTCTTCTTCTTTTTCTTCAACATTAGATTTCGGTCTAAACTCCATGGGTACAGAAGTTGGGGAAGTAAGAGAGAACGCTGAAGATGGGATATGACTTGTTATTTTTCTAATTTATCATGGGTATTTTAGTAATTTTACGTGTTTTAGGGGGTTTAGGAAAAAGATGTTGTGTATTGGGGATCTAAAATAGGCGAATTTCAAACCAGGGGGTTTAGCAAAAGTCTTGAGCCTTATCAGGGAGTGTTTATTAATTCTCCGTTATATTTTTAACAAAAAAAAAATATTTGCATAAAATTTTTATTTCTAATTATAAACCATAAGGCCATTAAGATTGGAAAGACGTCCAAATAAAGAAATAATTTAAATTTGAGAACCATCCAAATAAAGAAACCAAATATTTTAAACTATGCCACTATATAAAAATAAAATGTTCAGCGTGAATAATAATTTGTCTAAATAATTCAAACTTTTAAACATAAATAATAGTCTAAAATTTTTTAATATACTTATTAGGTAAGAAACTATGTAATCACCTTGGACTAAATTTTCATTCTCGCGGAGTTGCGGCATATCATTATTTTCAATATTATCCTCTTATTCCAAATCTCCATATTCTTCTTCATAATTGTATTTTGTTTATATAGACAATTTCTTTTTGTTGAGTTTCTTAATTCTTTTTTGAAGTCCTACGACATTAGTTTAGAATAAGTGTCCCAAAAAAGTTATGCATTTGTTGGTTCACAATAGAGTAAGAGAGCGTTTGATAGGTGAGTTTAATTTTTGTGACTTAATTTGAGTTAATTTATATTGAGCTTTTTAACACAGATTAAGCATAATTAGATTATCCTAATCTACTGTTTGATACGAGAAAATAACTTTTCTGTTTGAGAAAAAAATTGAGGGAAAAAAAAGGGAGTAGTGCGTCAAAACTGTAATATCAGTTAATCGCACCCCCTCTATCGCGATTAAAAAAT
This sequence comes from Lantana camara, assembly GCA_037501455.1. NCBI lineage: Eukaryota > Viridiplantae > Streptophyta > Magnoliopsida > Lamiales > Verbenaceae > Lantana > Lantana camara. The sequence continues at coordinate 59,632,067 of CM074864.1, forward strand.
GAATTTAATATGTGAAAAAGAGGGGCTACGCGCGGGCTCAGAGATTCACGCTGTTGGCCCGAAATCTGTAATCTCTAATAACTAACAGAAAATTAAGTGGTATTAAAACCGATAAAATAGCCTAATCTCACCTATCTAACAATTTCTAATATGATTGAAAATAATCTACGAAGTTAATTTGACTTTTAAAAAGTGATAGCAAATTAAAATAAATTAAAATATTAGAAATATTTAATTTAATTAAATAAATATAATAAAATTTTTAACAAACCACTTTGATTTTGAAAAGAAATACGTGCGAAAATATTTAAAAAAATCTTTTTACGTGATATTTTATCAATGTCGGTGGCGTTGATAATCTAATCACTGAAAGAGAATCCAGCATCCCTTTTGCTTCTGTTGCATCAAACGGGCTGATTCACTTGAGTTCGTTGTTGTTGGACCAGTGGAAGTGCTTGATACTCAGGTTCTTGTTCAGAGAGGCCTACTGCAAGGGATGTTTGGGTGGCAGTTGGTTTCTCAAACCTTGAGGCCCCACAACATGTCTCTGGTTGGCGTGTTGGTAGACTTTAAGTCAAACCCTAGCTCTTAACCGGTTGAACATAAGGGATGACCACAAGTATCAATGTCACTAAGAAGATCTTTCCTCTTCATTTTGACCAGCGACTACTAGCCTTTTCCTGAGTTGCGAGTGGGATGGTCTGACTCCCCCCAAATGCTCACCGAAGCGACTGCTGTTGTTATTGAACACCCACTAGTATGCATGGTGGTCGAGAAGGAAACAAATACTGAGCCTGATGATAGGCTGGTGGTGCATACCCACAAACCCTTATCATGGGTAGGTGTATTAGATAGGTCGCGTGTATGGTGGTAGGTACGCCACCGCTAAAGGCGTCATCTCAACGGGGCTCGCTCAGGGCCTCTCAGGCATGTTAGCCTTCCTATTCTCCCTTACGGCAGCAAGGCTTCCTCTTTGCACAGCTCAAAGTAGTAAGTCAACTCCACCTCTGAAGAACCACGCATGGTGGCATTTCGGCCTGCGAACTTTCTGCGTGGGGCGGGATGTGGTTGTTGCCTGCATCCTCCCTCCCTTGCGTGATTTTCTCACTATTTTCAACATAGATCTCGTGGTTAAATAAGAACCATGTATCTTCTAGATCATTTTAAAGATTTTCCACAAACGACACCAAAATGATCGTGCCCGAATTTGGTGCACTGAGCTGGAGGCTGACTTAGTCACCAACACTCAAGAATTTATATAGGTGGGAGCATCTCGATTTTAAAAATGACTGAAAAAGGAGTGGTAAACGTGAAATCAAAAGGTATATAACATTTTAGTATATACGATTGGAGATGGTGCCCCTATATTTGAAACAGTTAGGTTGCGCAAGAGAGAGTAAAGGAACAGTGAGGTGGAGCTCGAAGAATAGCAATAAATGACTTACTTAATGCCATAAATGATGGGGGTATTTATAGTGTGGGCCTTTGTGTGTTCAGATACACACAGTCAAGGTGCATTAAATGCATTTAATGTGTTAGGTGAACATGCAGTACTACACATCGTACCTACTCTATCAGAGAATTTGCAGGAGGATCTCAAACATTTAATGCTGAGTTAGAATAGATCTCAAGCACTCTCCCTAGTCGAGCTTAACTGTTGGCTCAGGGAGGTCTGGTAATCGGTAGAGCTCTTCTTCAGGAGAGGTTTGGCTACTCATGAGGCTGCAGAAGTTTGTGTTCAACATTTAAAGTTTGATATCAAGAGTAGGGTGTGCACCCGAGAAATCATAGCCACATGGAAGATCTCGTGTAACTCCAAAATGGTGCCACGTGGTACCAGCTATCACATCGAGATACGACCTTCTCAAATTTGATGTCGAATATTGTCCACGTTCTAACATTTTTCCACCACAACATATAAACCTTCAAAAGGTCCACTAACAATAGACGAAACTTCAAAAACTAAAGCACCACATGAAATAAAAATTAAATGAATTACTTAAATCGATCTTAATATTGAAATAGCCAACAACGGTCAGCCTAAGTGGTTAAAGAATCTTTCCCCAGGGGAATGACTCTTGGTTTGAGTCCCTTTGACCACTTTGCGGGGTGTAAGTGTGTTAAAAAAAATCCTAATATTAAAATAATGAAATTGAAGGTTAATCCTAATGTTTAAAATAAAATTACATAATCGATTGAAATTATTTATGTTACAATTGAATTAGAATCATAATTATACCGCGTAATTTCTTTTCAAATATATTGATTTGCAATTAACACATAATTACCTCATTTAATATTTGTTAAAATTAGGTAATACATTAGTTTAAAGGGCTAATTCCAGACACCCCCTCATCCTTTAGCCCTTAGTGCGCTTTGCCCCCCTAATCTTTGAATTAGTGATTGCCCCCTAACCTTTAAAAAATATCACACTTAACCCCTTTTAATAAACTTTAACCGTTGATTTCTCCTCCGTTACGACGACCCAAGCTTCAAGACCACCGCCTTCGTGTTCATCTCTCTAAAGCAAACAAAACCCATACCCTTGCCGACCATATTAGCGGCAGAAAGCCGCTACAAAGCTTTGTCCATCGTACGTCATTTTTAACCGGTGATTTTTGTTTCGTCGGTTGTCGGATTTTAGTTTCGAGACCATTGTTGTGTTCCTTGCATCGAGAGTTTCAATTTGATATATAATATCAACACATTTGAAATCTTCTTCGTACAGATCTGCTTTACTAAAGGGGTTAAGTGTGACATTTTTCAAAGGATAGGGGGATAATCTCACCGATTCAAAGGTTAGGGGGCAAAGCGCACTAAGCCCCAAAGGATAGGGGGATATCTGGGATTAGTCCTAGTTTAAATATAATACATGATTTAATTAATGCAAGCTCATGATTTAACTAATACACACAAATTTTGCTCTACTTTTCCATAGTTGAACACATCTATATTTCATTTGTGCGACTGAATATGAAATTGTATTGTGTGTTATAATTTGAGAATAAAATTCAAGAAATTACTTGAAAAGGTACGATGATAGATGGAATGCCCAGAGTATTAGGGAGGATAGGAGTATTTATGATATAAATCTTTAGTATTAGGCTAGTATTAATAAATATTAAAAGAAAATTATTAAAATTTGATAAGAATTTAATTATAATTAGGATTTGATTATAATCCTATGGAATTAAAAAAGTTTGATTATAGTTTAAAAAACCTTTGAATAGAATTAAATATGCTCAAATTTTTATAATTTGTTTATGTATTTAATTAATATATCTTGTTATATACCTTGTCTAACTTATGTAATTATATTGTTTTGTTAATTTAATATTTTTGTAATTCAAGAAATAACACATAGTATATAGAGTTTAATAATTAATTACGTGGTCATTGTGTTTTTGCTTGAGATTCTCGGCCTGGAATTGTGGGTTACTTATTTCTTTCAATGCTTGGGGTTCTTCCTAATATCATATTTATTCTAGGTAATTTTTTTTAATATGTTATTTCATCTGAAATTGTAATTTATCATGTTCGTGGTTGGTGGTTCTAAAATATGCTTTTAAAAGTAAGAGTTGTTACTATACATAAACAAAGGAAAGATGAGATTTTTATTTGTATCCGCAATAGACAATTATTGTCATCCTCATGTGCTCTCCATCTATAGTACTGTGTGGTTCAACAACATTAAACAATTTTGATAATTTATATTGAGCTATCATATGATTAACTAAGAAGAATCGAAACTGATGTTGCCTGTCATAACTGTGGCAGACTATTCCCTAGTCCACGTAGTGTACTTATTCTAGAAATCAAGTGAGAATCCTAACCTTGTTCCAAAAGAAAGTTCTTTTCTCTTCTTTTAATAATGTGTGGTGGAATGGAAAGTCTTGGATGATGAAAATATATAGAAATATACAATTATTATAATTGGGAGTTGTTAACGAATTATTAGGGGTGTAAACGGATAACAAACAGAGTGGAAGTGTAGTATTTGAATCCGAATCCATTTAACATATTTGTTATCCAAATCCGTATCCGTTATCCGACGGATAATAAGAAAATACTAATTGTATCCGACTTCGACAGATATTATTCGAATATCGAATTATCCATAACCGTGAGTAATCCGATTAACGAATTATCCGATATTTAAATTCGCATCTGAATTCAAATATGAATTTATTTACATGTTTTGTGTATATGTTTTAATTAAAAATAATAGATTAAAATTTCATAACACAATCAAATGTTAAATACATATAAATATTAATTTAACAAATTATAAATCTTTTAAATCCATAAAACTCATAATTATAATATATGTTCATTATTATTAATGAAGTTTATTATTCTCAATATTATGAAATATGTTTATTGTTATTATTTTTCTTTATAATTTCAAATGATTAATAGATATATCTAACGGATGTATAAACAAATCGAATATGTGATTACCATATCATTTATTCGTTTATAATTCGAACGTCTATAATCGGATACAAATAATATCATTTTTAAACGAATTGAATGCAGATGGATATCGAATTTTCTGATATCCATTTATAGCCTTACGAATTATAGTACTTATGTTCCTGTGAAAGATTTGGTCATCTAACTTTATTTGTAGTGATAAAAGGTCACACAAAGAATCGTTTTGTCTTTGACAAACAGAACATGTTGTCATTGTTGGAATTAGTGCCCTGAAAATTCAATTTGTTGATTTAATTAAACTGAATTTACAGCAAGTTGTGAGTATTTCACATATTGATAATTAATGACGTGTGGTGGTATTCTCATATGAAATGTGTTTCATAAGAAAAGACTTTGAATACCAAAATCACGTGTCAGTAAGATAAGAATATGTTCTTATCAAGACTATAACGTGGTTATATAAGATGATTAGTCTTTCATCATAGGGAATGGCGAATCCAATTATAACACGTTGATGATTTTCAATAGGATTGGAAATATCGAACTGGATCACTGATATTATTCATTTTATACTGCTATCTAAAATGAATAGAATCTCAGGAAGCATTGTACTTTTAATCCTGATAATGTTTCGGCTGTAGGCATATAGTGTTAGTCACTGTAATATACTCGAAGTGAGGTCTCGGTAACGGGTGGCCAAAATACTTTGTATGTTCGCTGATTATATGAAATGCGCTAAAGAGTTATATTGATCGAGGAATCTGTGGCCTTACTAGAAGGTAAGAGATATCCTTGAAATAGATTTGTAAAAGTTCGAATTAAGACTTTGGCCAAAGCACTTCGCGTGATACGTCACCGAAATTGTATGTTGAATGTGTTTCACATACAGAGAATTTGAACTTAAGGCGAATCAAGAAATTTCAAATTAGAGATGAAAAATAAATGATAGTAGTTGCAATTTATTTTTCATGGATATCTACACGGAGGAGTAAAATGCAAAATTATTCTAGATCGAGAAACTCGTGGATAATTTAATTAATTTTATAATGCAACACTATTTATTTAGTGGAATTAAATATTGTTAAACGGTAATTAATTATTGTCATGAGATGATAATATATTAGTCCGTTTGGAGCTAAAATTAATTAGTCCTGCAAGTCCCCCTGCAAGCCCCAATTGAAAACCCGAAGAGAAAATATTAAAAGGAGAAAGAGAAATGATTTTTCAAACTGTTTGAAAATAGCCAAGAGATTTATTTTAAGAAAATAAATCAAGTTCCAAAGAGTTGGAAATGCCCGGAATTTTATTTTGGAGAAAATAAAATTTTCATCGAAAAAAAAAAAAGATGCTAACGTGGCAGGTGACGTGGCACTGACGTGTCATGCCACGTCAGTAAGGTGGGGCCCATGTGGCGCTGACTGGGCGGCCGCGTGGGGCGCCACGTGTGCGGCCGAGATCACACCACGTCAGCGCCAATGAACGACTCAGATTTGTGTTGAACCGTGTCAACGGGTCGGGTCTCGGATAGGGTCGGACCGGACCCGAACACGTGGTCGCTTCAGAAGAGGTCACGTCAGCCTCAAACCCTAGTCACGAGTGGTTGACACATGCCGCCTAAATGTGGGGGCGTGTGACCTCCGATGGGCGCGTTCTCGGCGGCGTTGGATTCATGGCGATGAGACCTTGAACGTAGTCACCTTGGATTTCGTGTCCAAGTTGTACACGTAAATGGGGGGTGAAATTACCATATTGCCCTCGGTTTTTCCCCTATAGATAGGGGCCTTGGGTCCTCATTTCTCATTCACAAGTTTGGGAGGTGGTTTTGGCTGAGTTTAAGCTTTGAAACCATATCCATTTTCTCCTAGTTAATTCCGATTTATTTTGGAATTAATTTTAATTAGGTGTTTATATAAAACGCCTAATTTCGGGAGAATAAACCCTGAAAAGGGTTTTCTAGTTTAAAGTTTTATTTTCTCTAAGTATTTAGAGAAATACTTTCGGAGCCTACACTCCGAGGGTGTCCCTTGGATTATTGCAGGGAAGCTCTACCGGTTTCACGAGGAGATCGGCTATCGGATTCTCTGGAGGTGAATTCGAAAGTTGGAAAAATGCCGTTAGATAGCCATGTTTGCAGTACGGTAATATTTTACCGTTGTTTTCTTTTAAGCATGATAAATTATATGCTCTTAAGGCCCCGTTTACTTTGCCCAAAAGGATAATGGTGGTCATGATATGAGAAGTTAGTGTAGTTACACTAAGTGCCGATAACTCTCGTTTACTTTGATTTTTATATTGGTAGATTTTGAGTTTTATTGTTTACTTTCCACACAATGTTAATGGCTGTTTGAGTGCAAATTACCAAGTTGCCCTCAATTTTGAAATAGGTTTTGTCAGTTCCCCTCTTCCGGAAAACATCACCAACTATTCGAACTCTCATAAGGCCTGCTAATAATAATAAAAGTTCTTGTTGTATGTCTGTTGGCATTAATTGGTGACTTGTATGTCCAACTATCTTATGAACGTAAACTTTCATGGATCCAAAAACATCAAATGCACCACCATAATATAGTCATCATGCACCCACCAAAAAAACTTTGCAATTCAACAAGAAACTAGCAATTACAAATTCTGATTGTATCATTGAGTTGATGTGGTTTCAATACAGAACATACTCGAACATGTCACCATTCGACAAAAGGAAAAAGTTCATACCAACTACACATAACATCTTCGTTAAACTACAAAGCAAACAAAAATAATTAAGTTTCACGACCCCAAAAAGGTCACAACCTTTCAAAAAAATGCAAAACAGGACTGGAAATTGTTCTTTCACATAAACATCAACTAACCCACCATCAAAAGTTGAATATCAACACCATCAACGGACTTTACCTTGAATAGCCATTTCGACCATAATCCTTTGTGCTAAACAGGCATTCCGAAATATATATATCATTTGTTGCGTGTTATTGGCAAGCATGTTCAACATGTTGATGTGATCTTGTATGTTAGTGAAAATAGGCAAAGCACCGATAGCATCGAAAATCTCTTTCTGCCTCTTTATGGTATCTTTTGCAGCCCCTAGCATTTTTGCAACATCCCTAAGGGACTCACTGAAAATCTCTCGGACCTCTTTCTTTTTTTCTTGTCAGAAACTAGTGCAGCCCCTCGATGTTGAGAACCAGTTGATTTCGCTTGATTGACTTCTTCATCAGCCAAACCAGTTGGAATTGTAGGGTGATAAGCCTCGTGATGATCCTCAACATCGCCTATGAGATCAACAGGGGTGTTCTCGGTTGTTGTAGACCAGTCCATAGCCCGGCGACCAATGGCTTTATCCTTTCCGTAGATCTATATCCAAACGTCGTAAAATAGGAATGGTTTCCCTCGGTTACAAGCATGATTTGGATGTTGCTGCATTAATTAAGAACAACATCAGCACATCTTTACCAATACACCAAAAAATACAGAATGCATAATAAATTATTGATAATAAAGCATAATTAGAAACTGACGATCATAACCTGCAATTAAGGACGCTGTTGAAGTGACAACTAAATGTTCTACCAGAACGTGTAAGAGACGTCTTGACAGCCTAAATCTTCTAATGATGCGAAATAACACTAAGAAACATGGCAACTTGTTCGGTTAGTGAAACCCCGTGTGTCGCACGTATCTCACCCCTTTCTTCTAGCACTAGACACAACTTAGCAAACGCATTCCTCCCTAGGTGTAGTTGTTCTATGCAATCAATCTCACTAAGTTTAACAAGAACATTCAAGTGATCAATTTAAGTAGAGATCCTACATAATAGGCTATATTGGCAATGACAAAGATGCGTACAAAGAAATCGAATCAACTCCAAGGCAACAACAGCTTCTCCTCATTAAACAAACTGTCCATTCTACAATTTTTGAAATACTCAGATTAATTATGGGCAAATTGATTCTTTCACACAAGATTCCAGTAATGAAACAATTTGTAACTCATTCATCGTACAAATCCACCAGCAGTTAATCACGTTTCATGCACATATAGAACATCAACTCTACCAAAAAGCTCAATCATTTTTAGGTTTCAAACAAATTTGGAAAACTACCCTAATCGAACAAATCAAATATTTCAACTATACAAACGAAATCAATAGGCAACTGTTACGAATGAAGGATGTTACCTGAATGCTGCGCTGATGAAAATCTTCCGAAAACACGAGACACCTAACCCTGCGACAAGAATGGTGTGGAATGGGTAAGCTTCAATTGCAAAAAAGGGGAAAAATTAGGGCGAAAGCCAACGAGGATTACCTGCAAACCTGCTGAATTGTCGCCCCCTACTTCGTATCGCCTTCTCTATTCTCCCGCACAAACACTGATTAAAGCTGTTTAAATGTGAAAATTAGAAATTTGGGTTTTTGGTAGAGCAACGCAAAATCGAGAAAAATGGGAGCCATGATCTCAGTGGCATTCATCCGTAATTAAAACAAAAGCTGAGATTCAATGGTAATTTTCCATCACCTAGAAATGGCATGGTTAACAAGACACGCCAAAATTGCGTGTCACCTGGATCCGTCGAAATCACGCCATTCCTATAGGCCCGTACGGAACCACCAGGCTTTTGCATATATAAAGTAAACAGGCGATTATGGGAGATTAAACCCTACAACCCCTGGTTATAGAGAAAGTAAACGCGACCTAAGTGTTAATTGCATGTTAGATATTTATCTGCTTAAGTGATTTAAAATTTATTATCAATTGCATGTATATACTTGAGTAGATCCAGCTAGTCTTCCGCTATTGTATTAAAATATTTTAGAAATATTTTAATACTTGTATTATAATAAAAATTTTAAAATGTGGTCCCGGACTGCTACTATTTTGGGTCCACCGCCCAGCAGTCATTTTGCAGCAATTTAAGTGACTAATACAATTAAGATGACAATATCATGTAATAAATTCATTAAATATAAAAATGTGTGTGTATGCAGACATTTAGTTTGGATGCTTTTAGAACCCATAAATTTATGGTTTTTGTCGAGTAAAATTGAGGCAAATAAACATAAAGATAATTTTACTGTTGTTAATTTTATTCATATATAAAACATTATGACCTTGAGATGTACCAAATCAATATATCCAAGTCCTACAATTGTTCATGGTGGTATTGTTTTGATTTAGAGTGCGGGAGTTTAATTAGAATATTTTAAAATATTATGCGAATCATCATATTTAAATAATATTTATGTATTTAATTTATATTTTAGTATATAGACTAAAGAAAAATGATGCACGGGTATGGACATGATGATACGGACACGACACGAAACAACAAAATAATAATTTTAAAAGTATCCTTGTATTATAGCTAAAGAATATATTATTAGTTAGATTTAGATATTATAACTATATTAGTATTAGTTTATTGAAAAATATTGGCTTAAAACATTCAATTATATTATTTTGTTAATTAGATAGGTTTATAGAATTATGATATGATTGTAATTTAAGAGAGTTTTTGAATTTAGAAAATTAGAATTATGTACTTAGATAATTGGAGTTACATTATTATTGATTTATTGAAAGTTATTTTATATAACTCATTCAATTTAAATAATAATTTATTTTACATAGTTACCGAATTTTATTAAAATTTATAAAGTGAATCAAAATATTATTTTTTAGTTCGCTAGACATCTCTTATTATAACATTTTAAATTAGTTTTAAATTTTAATTATGAGCAACTTATATTATAAAATTCGAATATAGTTAATTAATATATTAATATTATAATAATCCTTATTGAACTATATATCTTTTTTCTTAAATAGAAGAAGTTATATCCTATCAAGAGTTCTATTTTAAGTCAATATGTAATTTTATTTATTTTTTTTAGAACCAAAACAAAGACAAAACAACTACAGAATATTGTTGTCCTCAATCAACAAAGAAACAGAACTATCAAGGAGCTCGAAGTCCCCATAAAATGCATTTAAAGCTAGCCTAGCTAAAGAGTGAGTAACTCTATTGCCCTCTTGATGGACAAACAAAAATGATACCTCCGGGATGCTAGCTATTAAGTCCCGAATATCATCGAGTATAGGACCAATCTCCAACAGGTCTTGTTTCGAAGAATTCAACTTTCAGATTAAGTTCAGGAAGTCCAACTCTGTGATAATGCTATTAAAACAAGGCAATATGTATTTTTCAAATATATTTAAATTAATAATTTATAACATATATTTACATAATTATCCCTGACTAACAAATTATTAATATAATTATTGTGAGGTTATTTTAGGAGATCCATATTTTGTAAAAACAAAAAAATCAACTCGTGCTTTTACAATAGATAAATAATATAATAATAATATAATATATAAGATTAATTATGAATACATTACACTAATTAGCATTGATATAAGAATACCGCTTATCAATATTATTGATTGGAATGAGTTATAATTATTTCCCATATAATGTGAAAAATCTTTAATTCACATCTCTCATACACATAACAGTCAGCCAATCAACATAAAATCAATTCAAAATTAGTATTCATGAGAAATTATATATAATGAATACAATTTTCACACGTCTTGACCAACTTTCACTATAAAAAACAGTGACACCAATTAAGTAGATACGATAATCCTACAAAATTCAATTCAAAATTAACATGGCTACAAAACTTCAAGGTTTCCTATTAATGTTTCTCCTAATGGTTTCACGTAAGTCTAAATTCTTTTCCACATCTTCTTTTCTTTGAAATCATATTTTGATGCAAAATTTATGATTTGTGACAAACAAAATGACAAAAGTTTTATTCCTACCCAACAAAGATGTACTAAAAGACAGAACTTGAAAATTTTCCAAAAATGCACAAAAAAAATAATCGAGGGATATGTTAGCCGTCTCATGTTGACTAAAATAATAAACTTTATCCTTCTTCCCCCGATTGGGACAATCCTTACTTTATAAGTTAGTATAATCGATTTCTTTTAGCAAGTGATGATCTAAAGTTTTGATTATTATTTTGTTTTTGCATGAAAATATGAATGCATGCAGAGGAGATGATGATGATTGTACGAGTTGAATCAGCTCTATGTGAGTCAAGTAGCGAATCGTTTAGAGGGCTTTGCTTTAGCGAATTAGACTGTGGGGCAACATGTGAGGAAGAAGGCTTTGTAAATGGATATTGCAGATTCTTGAGGTGCATATGCAGTAAGGACTGCAACACAGGCGCTGCGCGGTGGTGAGGGCCCACCGGAACGACTTGCGGCCGCGGCCTCCCTGATGATCGCTCTCCCGGAGAAGAGAAGAAGTCTTGTGTTCGCAATAGAATCAATTAATAGTAATCAATAGTTAATAGAGGGTGGATCAGTGTATCCATTGTTAAGATTATCAATAAAACTTAGGACTAACTACATTTAGTATCTTTTTATTTTATTACAGTTTGGCTTCTTCTAAAAATTATATAAAATATTTCGTTAAATTTAGGGTGACATCATATATTTTGGAACTTGAATTTTTCATTTTGCTCCTGTCTTAATAGGTATTTTTTATATGAAATTTTAACCTAAATTTAAGGTAGGGGTAAAATGGAAAATTCAAATTCCAAAACTTATGACGTCACCCTAAATTTAACGAAAAACTGATCTAATGTAACGTATAATTTTTAGAAGGGGCGAAAATATAATAATTAATAAACTAACGAATAAGGGTTATTTAAAACTTTAAAAGTGCTAAATATAATTAACGTTAAAATTTATTGTCTTCGCGAGATTATTGTATTGATTAAGAGCAAATTAATTTTTGTTCCTATAAGATTAGATCTTTTGTAATTTTAGTCTCATATATTTAAAATAGACACATTTAGTCTAATTATTTTTAAAAAATTAGTGACAATTCTAGTCTCATCCGTTAAATAATCGATAAATAATATATTTTTTTACCATTAAATGTAATTTGGGGAAAAATTTATTGTTCATTACATTATTTTTTGTGGGAGTTTGCTTATTAACACCTCATTTTAGCACCACATTATCTTAATGAAAATAATTTGGAGTAATGTTTCAAAGTTGTTTTAAGATGCCAAAATGGGATATTAATAAGCAAACCCCTACAAAAAATAACCTAATAAACAGTAACTTTTCCCCCAAAATGCACTTAACGAAAAAAAAATGCATTTTTCAATTAATTATTTGACGAATGGGACTAGAATTATAACTTTTTTAAAATAATGAGACTAAATATGTCTAATTTCAAAAATATGAGAATAAAATTACAAAAAACTTAATTTTATGAGACAAAAAATATAATTTGCTCATTGAGTAATGTTGCAGTGGCAAATGAGGGGTTAATAATTGTTGTTTTAACTTATACGATCAAACAAATGAGTTTAAAATGCGATGCTATAAATTAGAAATTGGTCGTTATATACTTGTAATTTTAACTTATGTATGCGAAAATAAGTTAAATATGATTTTCCAACTACTCCAAAATGTTGGAGAAAAAGAATACAAAAAAAATATTTTTTAAATTTTCAATGAAGAAATTAAATATGAGTTCCTCCTTAAAAAATTTGAGAAATCACGTTCTGGTGGGCTTGTTTTTTCGGGCATTGTACGTTGTAATTTGTATCATGCTTTAATGTTCGTATACTGGGCTGGATTTATAGGCCTCACCCAAGACATAAGGTCATGTCACATGTGAGACAATCTTTTAGGCATTACTATAAGGGTCATTTGCCTCTTATTACCTTGTATTTAAGCGTAATTACAACGTAATTTATAATTATCGGGAAATTATATTTTAGTTCCTATAAATCTTGTTTGGTCTGAGATCCCTTAACGAAATTTCTAAAAGTACACTTATGCTTTTGACGATTTTACGAGTATTACATTAAATATATGACCAACATTACAAAATCATCTCTAACGTTTATAAATATAAATAAAACGATCTCTACAAATAATGAATTTAACAACAAATTAGGAGTATTTTTTGAATGACATAACGGAACCCTAGGACCATAAACGATTCTCCAAGCTTGGGACTAAAATGTAAGTTTTCAATAATAATGGATTGCATTGTAATTAGTCTAATCGTAGGATAGTCAGATATAAGCTATTTGATACTATTATTATTTCATATGTGCAAGTTACGACCCATGAGGTTGGTTAAATGAAATATGATAGAATTCGTTTTTTATAAGATTACATATTCGAATTTTTTTATTTTCACAGAGTGAGGTACAATGTAGGTATTTTTAAATGGCTTAATAATGGCCCGTACGCACAAATGTGACCTTATTTGACGTTTTACAAATATAAAAACTTTACAAAGACTGAAATTTTTTAGAAGAGGATCCTAACTTATCTATAAGAAGCATGTATTTAATGCTACGATAAATAATGGTGAGGCCTATGCAGATACATTAAATTAATGAATTACAACTTTATGTTCATTGGGATATCACAGGCATTAAATTATTTTAGTTAAAATAATAATAATAACAAGAAAAAAAGACATAACAATGGTGCTTTTCTCAGGTCACTTGTTACTCCTCTCTCTCTATATATATATATATGAAAGCATGTAAGTATGTACCAACATATATATCAATTAAGCTAAAATCTAAATTCATGTTAACGTAATAGACGAACAGAATGCGTACGAGGCTATTTGGATTCGTTCTGCTTCTCCTCTTCGTTTATTGTAAGCATTCCGGTCTATATTGGTATTTTCATTTTGTATAAAAATTTCAAATTTAAATTTGTCTAGAGAATGAAAAGTCGATGTTTGATAGAGGTATTTTTAATATTTTTTTCTCTAATATTCAGTATCTTTTCAATATTTATATTTATTTTTATTTGGAAATCTTTTAGAATATTAAAATATTTGTAAATATGTTTAGTAACCGATATTTAACGATCATAAAATTAGTGACGGTAATATACTAGATTTTTTAAAAACAAATTGTGATCAATAAAAATTGATTTTAAAATTTAATGATCGATTAGTGATCAATAAAATTTACATCAAAATTTCAGTTAAATGACGGTTTAAATTTTTAGTCACAAAATCAGTGACAGATAAAATCTAAATCTCAAAGTCGGTGATCGATTAGTGACTAATTGAATTGTATACGGTTAATGATAAGTGACTGATATCAGTCACTAAGATCGGTCACTGAAACTCGGTAAGGAAAAAAGATGTTTCCTAATAGTACTCCGGATACTTCTTTAAAAGGAATAACTCAAAAAATTAAAGCACCATTTTTAATGAAAATTATATATAGATATGAAAAAAAAAATTGTAGCATTTGCAATTCTCAACATTGACATATACACATAAGGGTTTTTTTTAGTTACTTTTTATTTATTTTTTTAAAATTATTTTACGTAAAATACATATATCCAGTCTTAAAACAAATACATAAGCAGCAGCATGAATTATAGAGTTATTTACACCATACCCCCTGTGTTAGTTGAAATGGGCAAAAAAAAAACCCTGTGTTATAAAAATTAATACAAGGAACCCTGTGTTTTCAAAATATTTGCATGTCGAACCCTGAAAATTTCTAGTGTTGGTAGATCATTAATTTTCTCTATTCATTGGATGCGAAATAACTAATTTACCCATTTATATTTTGATATACATTATCTTAAATCTTTTTATATTGTTCAATATTTTTTTATATGCACCGAAAATTCCTTTTTTTTATTTGCACCGAAACCTTATACAAAATAAAAAATACATGAAAAACCGTATAAACAAGTATAAAAAAATGTATTAAGAAAGATGTGAGATGATCTATATCATAATATAAAAGGTTAAATTAGTTATTTCGCATCCAATAAATAGAGAAAATTAGTGTTCTACCAATACTAGAAATTTTCAGGGTTCGGCATGCAAATATTTTGAAAACACGGGGTTCCCTGTGTTAATTTTTTTAACACAGGGCTTTTTTTGCCCATTTCACCTAACACAGGGGGTATGGTGTAAATAAGTCATGAATTATATAAGATGATTTAACTGATTCCCTCTGCAGTGTCATCACAGGAGCAGGGTGCAGAAGCGTCAATATGCGAGACAAGAAGCCAATACTTTAAAGGCGCATGTTTTAGAAGCGACAATTGTGCTACAATCTGCGAGAAGGAAGGCTATATAACCGGCCGATGCAAGGGCTTCCTCCTCCGATGCATCTGTGCTAAGGATTGTGGGGTAAACAACGGCGGCACTGATCCCTCCGGTGGCGGCGCCGGTGGTGATGGTGTTAGAAAGTCGAGAAAAGTTTGATTTATATGCATTTGGCTGTGAGAAAGATAATTTGTACTTGGTTGCAAAAGTATTGTTGGTGGGAAATAAAATGAGTTGGATGAAATAGTAATGCTTAATTCGAAATGTAGCAATGAGAGGGGGAGAGATCGTATGAAATAGTAATGCTTAATTCCCTGTCACAAAATTAATTACTGGTCCTACCATAATATATTTAAGTTTAGTAACAAATCAGTGATCGATAGAATTCAGCTGTAGATTTCAGCAACGGAGTAATGACTCGAACAGGACTGAGCTAAGGGAGCATATGAGAATATATCGAAATATTCATATTTGTGATTGAATTCTGAGGGACATCATCGATTAGCTGCAATTATTTTAAAAATTGGATATATATCAACCACTCAATTATTGATGAGTGACCATTAATGCAGTCATTAAAAATCGATCGGCACAAAATCTATTTTACTAGTGAGAAGAGAGAATCTTAAAATAGGTCTTCTTTTTAGATCAAAGTGGAAAATGTGCATAAAAAAATACCCAAGATAGTGCTCTTAGAGACCATTGAATTAATGAGGATTATTGAGCTCTTTTCATGCCAAGAAAGACTTCCATCCATCTGTTTGATTTTCCCATTTTCCTCACTATATATATATATTAATCAATCCAACACTAATAATAACATTAACAAGAATGGATAAGAGGCAGATCTTGCTGGTGCTGCTTCCCCTCTTCCTCTGTTGTAAGCATTCTTTTCATGAAAACCCTCGAATTCTATGGCATTCTGCAATTCTGGGCTCACAAATGATCCATTTATTTTTTTTATATATATGTATTTATTTTCGTTGCATTATATTTTGCAGTGGTCATGCATGCAGAATCTGTTCCGTGCGACGAGATACGCAGCGGAACTTTCAAAGGTGTGTGCTTGAGACATGACGACTGTGATACAATTTGTAGGACTCAAGGTCATCACAGTGGCAAATGCAAGGGCCTACTTATGAGGTGTATGTGTGTTAAAGACTGCCCACCCGTTACTGATTCTTCTACTCCCACCGACAACGATCAACCTACCTGGTGGTAGCCGTATCAGGTTAGAGAAAACCTATGATGCAAGGATACGGACACGATACAGTATAGATTTTTTTTTTTTTTTTTTTCCAGATGACGAGTGTCGGAACCAAGTTTTGACACGACAAAATGATATTTTTAAAAGTATTGGTGCATCATAGGAGAAAACATTTGGCCTAACGCATACTGTTTATGGCCTGAGTATTTGAGTCAAATATGGATCAAGAAGTGTTTGAGGCGAAAATTAGGTGTTTCTAAGAAATAGGAGATGATGTCGTCAAAATTTATTGAAATTTCTGAAATTTTAAAAAAAAAAGTTGTGTAATATCTAAGTGTGATTAATTAATTATCCTAAAACTAAAAGTATCCATAAACCCAATTAATCCCCTGAGATTTGGAAAATAGAAAAAAAAATCCTGCGATTGAAAAATTACGAATTCCTCCCTAACCCATTATTTCCTCCGTTAAATTTAACAAAATATGTAATTTTACTATTTTACGGCGCTTCATATGTTAATATCTAAGAAAAAATCAAAGACAATGGGGTTAATTCAAGTACTGAAATCTTTTGGGGTTTGATATAAGTACTTGAATTTTGTAACTATCTAAGATTTTTCTCTAAAGAATGCTAGTTAATAATATTTTAATATTTTTATGATGATCTAATTTCATACTTAGAGTTTATAAATATTACATTGAGATGTTATTCTTTGTATGTAAGGTAGGTGCATTAGGATCATCAACTCTTGAAATATTTGTTTCAGTAACTCTGATGGATATTTATTTGAATTTACTAATGCATTAATTGATATGGGTGTGTTTGTTATAGTTTTCTATTCCAGAGTAAAAATTTGTTATTTTGAAACAAATAAATTTAAATAAACTTATACAAAATATACATAAAAATAAGGTAGGAAATAAAAATGCATGAAATATCTATTTCAATACTTATAGATAAAATATAAAAATTATTTTACATTAAAAAATATAAATTTAACTAATATTACAAAGATATCGTCATATTTACAGTATTATTACAATTACCTCTAAGGGTACGATTGGAACAATTTGTGAGAAAGAGTGTAAACCTGAAGAGGTTCTTTGTAATTTCTCAAATTTGTGGAGACTATTCATAATTATCCCATGAACACTCCGATCAAAGGATGCATTACGGTACGTGGAATGCTCCAAATTCAGAGAATATTGGAAGTATGATAAATATGTACATCTGATAATATTTTTATCTCGATGTCCTTATTTAAAGTTCTCTATATACCTGATTCAAACAAAAGTATATGCCGATTATTAATTGGCTAAATTCGATGAAATCTAGATTAAAATTTTCCATATATATTGCGAGTACTGTGAGGAGATTTTACCAGCCATAATAATGAGATTAGAATTGGTGAAATGCTTGAGAATTTCCGTTGCCCTTGTGATGGATAATTTATTCTCTCACTCAATGTTATTGATTTTCTTGTTTTGGAACCAAATATCATATGAAAAGGAATACGACAATACCAAAAGTACCTCACATGATAATGATAATAGTTTTAAAGTGTTGATTGCATATAAACATGATAGACTTACACAAATCTGGACAAATAGCTGCTTCATATTCAACAATAACCTTAAAAAATAACAAATATTCAATTCTGCTCACTTTTGCATCCGCAAACAATAATAAGGCTATGAGACATGGACCGACAACACAGATACGATATGATTTATTTTATTTTTTTTTATTTTTTTTGTATTCTCGTGAAGAATATCGGACACAATACCCCACACAAATATCCGACATGACACGATAAAATAATATTTTAAAAAACATTCGTGCATTCTAACAATGGTCGAGCTAAACAAAAAAAAAAATTGAGAATAAGAAAGAAAAATATCAATGTAAAATTCAGAAACAAGCCCCATAATTTTACACGCAATCGATCTATGATCCTCTTTTGTGTTTTCTTTCTTTTTTTTTTTTTTTTTCTTTTTTTAAATTATACATCATGAATCTAAAAGGAAACCCAGAAAGCAGGTTAATACACGGGGTGGGGCGATCATTCAATGCTTGTAACTCCAATCACTCAGCTTGCCCTTCTGAATTACGCCATTTTCAGTCAAGTAATCAACGAACTCATCTATGAGATATGGCCAAGCACCGTCGGGGTCGTAGTTTGATAATGCAGGATCCACCATCTGCATTTGTATAATAGTAGAGGAAGGGAGAGAATAAGATCACACAAGTAAATCAATTTCTTGAAAATACGTCACAAGAGATGGAAGCAGAAAGCTCGAAACGCAGCAATGGCTTAGAAGTAATGCAAATGATAAACACGTCAATTGCTGAAGGAATAATCACACCGGCATACCATGAGATTTGCCTAATTACACAAATTCCCCGTAAGGTTTTGAGAAACTGCAAGAACTTCTTGTGTCTCAATCAATGAATTTTATTGACCTCTATATTTTTTTAATGAATAACCTATTTTATCCTTGACAGTCAACATTTGACTTTAAATTCATAACTATAATAACTAGGCCAAACCTTAGGTAATGTTGGGAAAGTTTTTGTAATTTCTCAAAACTAGGGGAAGTTTGTGAATTTTGTGTAATTAGGTAAATATGAAGTAGTAATATGCATGTGAGCAAGCTATATAAAGTGCATTAGTTATTTACCCTTGCAAACTCCAATAGCTGGGACCAGGTATCACGAGAAATTGCTTTGTTATGCCGTGCCTGAATCATCAAGGCCAAAGAAGAAAAATAACCATCAAACAAATAATCCATGTAATGACGAATTTATTCTTTCAAACTACATCAAAAAAGTGTACAGTGATGAACACTCCAAATACAACCCCACAATCATTCAAGCCTAGTTCAGGTATGAGAAATCCTTAGAACATAAAACTCAGAACCATGCAATCTCTCAAAAGCCATACTTTTAAATAATGACGACGTGTAAACTGATTATAAATATGTGGTAGATAATCCTGTGAATGTGGAACATATGTTTATATCGCTGCATATGTTTTCTACTATGTTGGGGGGGGGGGGGGGGGGGGGGGGGGGGGGGGGGGGGGGGCACATGGTTATCGGATTCAGTCAATACACATTTTGAAATTTCATCAGTCTTTATTAATCATTCTTCCATTATTGGGTCTCTGATGCAGATTAAATCTTCCATCTTAGATAGAAATAATGAGGAGAAAATGAAACTTATTGACCAAAAATATTCCAACTAAAGTTTATTCCACCTGCAAAAACTGGCACCAATGATCAACTAATGGCCATTGTCTTTCTGCAAATAGCAACTGCCACATCCCAATTGCAGTATCCAATGCCAAAGACTTCTGACCCTGAAATGAGCAAAATATCTTACTGGATTTACAGGAAAACCCAATATATGCACTAATGTTGGACTGCCGTGATGGCAATAGAAATTTAGTGAGTCGTATTGAGAACCAACCATGGATTAAAAGTTTAGAACTGCCATGAGCCCATTAAAGGCAAAATATTATTTCGAACGAGTTGAACTAGAACTTCAATTTCGGAGCAGAAACCAAGTTTTATCCTAATAATACAGAAATAACTTCTCCGACAGACTAACTAATTGTTCTGACTTGTGATGAAATTTGGTCCATTTCTAATAAGAAAATCAATTGTCCAATTGAGTGAAGAAAGTTACCTTCTCCTTTGCCCAGCCAAAAGCAAAATTATAGATCTCTCTGAACTTTTCTGGATAAGAAAATTAGAAGCATAATTCAGTAACAGATAAATAGATACTTTCTGCTTAAGTTTCAGATATTTTCACTCAGATTTAACTCATTTCTCTAAAATTAAAGGAAAAATGGCTTGTATACTAGAAATATAATGTTCGCATCTTTCACTGATAACAGAACTAAGAAACTAAAAACAGAACAAAACCAGTAGCATTTCATTCTAATATGGTATTAAACGAGTTCCTTTTCTCTATGGGTATGAAGCAGAACACTTTGAGAGGAAAACAAGCACTTAAGAACACAATTTTGAACAAAGTCAATATTCTGGTTAGTAATTGGATTTCCATGACATAAACATACGTTCATCTTTCAGCTCAGAACGCATAAATGGTATTCTTTCTCTGAACTTCTCCATTGAATCTATCCTGCCAGATTCCACCAAGACGAAATCTTCAGACAAAAGCAAAGAAAAGAGGAAACAGACAAAAGCTTATGAGAGTGTTGCGCACCCAAGTGATTGTAATCCACCAATAAACTCCTGCTTCGAGAATTCACACATGGTAGCAGCTTTCATATGCCATGAGACCACCAACTACAAAGCAATAACATATGAAAATTTAGTATTAAAAACAATGTACAACTCAAAACAAAAAGATTTACATCTACTATTGCAAAGTAACTGTGATCATTCATCATTTCGGTCAAGCTTGTGAGTTGAATTTGAATTTAATGTCACAAATTTTAAAACTAGACAAGTTTATTCTCAATATCAAGTACTGGAACTCTGGAAGAACTTTAGGAAAATCAATCACAATATCAGCAGACCATACGTTGTCTGCTTAAGTTGATGCAAATGTTTTTCCAAATCAATTATAATCATTTCACTTGCAGTGAGGTGACAAAGGAGGAAGTGAAGTGGAACTCAATTTAAAAAAGGGATTCGAGCAGAAGAGTTCATTTACAAGTTTTATGCTAATTGCTGCAGCAGCTGTTACTTACTGATATCCTTAGGCTGCATCAGTGGAGAAACACTTTGCAGATCAAACTAAATCAAACATAAAAAAAAAAGAATCATGGAAAATATTTACATATACCAAAGCGTAGAAACTTTTATGCACATCACGTTTTTTTTTTTTTTCATTCCCCAATTACTTCTAAGTTTTGGAGGTTTTAAATTTATTTCATTGCTTTTTGGAGTTCTCCACTAAAACCTAATGCAATATATAACTTCAAGTAAAATGTTTCCGATTAGCAAAACCACATGATCCTTTTTGCGTAAGAGAAGATGGCAATAATCCCTTTGTGATGGAAATTTTTTTTGTTACATCATAAACAATAAATCTGCTGCAACAGTCAGGAAAATTTGGTGGCTGATTTGAGGGGAAGAAACAATAAAATAATAACATGCACAGAGGAACATGAGACCAAGAGAAGCTTATGAGCAACTAAGCTAATTCAGTCATTGACCAAAGACACAGTGCTTCATAATTAAATTCAATCCAGAACCTTGAGCAACAAAAACATGTAGGAATGCAATTCCAGACATGACTTACCATGACAATATCTTGAGGATCAACCTGCAAACAGAGAAAACATTACACATGTTATCAGGAACATAATCCTGTAGACTCCAGTAATGCAAGAAAGCAATCAGTAATGCTTTAAAAAAAATTTTCTTCTCCACCATAATTGACAGGCTGTGTTGGAGACAAGAGAATGATTGCTAGATCTACCTGGAGGTCGTTGCATAGGAGAGTGATTCCATCAGCCAAAATCATATCCGCATACGGGTCTGCAGAATGGACAGCCTGTAGTAAGATTCTACATTCGAAAGGCAGGAATGCAAAGGAAAACAAAATCCTTTCAACCAATTACTCTGCACGTGAGATACATATAATTTGATACACATAATCCAAACCATACTGAAAGAGGAAAGAAGTTCAGCAATAAAACAGTTTCCTGCCATCCAAATGTACTCTGCGAGTTTTAGATTAGTCAATTTCAACCAAAGCTACTGAGTTAAAGGAATTGATTAGACACAATGAAGGGCAAGGTAGTACGAATAAACCAAACAGTTATATTTATCGCGGAAAGTTTCACAGATATTCAAAGATCATGTAAAGCTTTAATTATGTCCTCTACAGAAAGATTCATTTACCAATCTTATGACAGCAAGAGAAGACATATAAATGGGATTCATGTTTATGAGTGAACTTTCAATTAATCAAACATCCAAAATTCAGCTGGGACATACACCATGACATTATATGATGCTATTCTCTGGCCCAAATGTGGAAATTGCAAAAATGATAAACAAATAAGTGTGAGTTACAATTTCTTAGATGAATAAAGAGATGGAAAAAAGAAAAGGCAAAAAGAGCAATGTTATCGTAGGATAGGCAAAAGTAACAATTGCCACATTGCAATAAGATAATAAACTAATAGTTGCATTCTTTAGTCGGAGTTTGTCATCAAGAGCTAGCTTGAAAAGGTGACAATGCAACTGAACATGGTTAATAAAAAATATATGCAGTCCTTAGCACATAATAGAACTTCAAAATTAATCAAAAGATTTACCTTTGTATCTATTGTAGAGCTCCTCCAAATGCCTCGTGTCAGCAACTGACTTAATTTGCGGATGGCTGTAAAAGATGTCAAAAGCTCCTTCAAATTGCCAATCACTGGATTTCAGAGCCTGGATAGCTACTTTTTCACTGCATCAATAATAAAGAACAACAACACAAGTACAGCAATTAAAGGACCAAAACATAAAATCAAAACGATGAATGTCAAATCGAAGTACTGCTAATAGCTAAGACCAAAAGCATAAGCAGCATATATAAGATATTAGTGTCTCAAAAAAGTTAAAACGAATCAAGAAATAATAAAATTGAGTAAAAATCAATCACACATTTTCATTTCCAAAATTCCATCGACATTGCAGTAATTTATAGATAACTGAAAAAGAACCAGAAGGGTCCACAATCCCGTAGTGAACACAAGTCGACTTCCACATCAAAAGAGAAAACAAGACAACCCTACTGCAAAGTCTCAAATTTCTGGAAGAAAGTACAAAGATATATAGAACAACCTCGAACACGCAAGGAAATTAGCATGAAGAAAAGCATATTCCAACAACATAACAATAACTGCATCCAAATTGAACTCTCACAACAGAATAATGTACTCCAACATACCTCGCACCAGTAATTGACATGAACTGCTGCACTTTGTCACGTTGCCCTCTACCCAACTTGTTCTGTCATACAAATAACAATCCAATATGTCGTCAAAAAAAAAAAAAAAAAAAAAAAAAAAAAAAAACAATCCAATATAACAAACCCACAAAAAAGAGAAAAGCATAAAGCTTGATTCTATTCATCTTTCTTAAAACAGAACACTAGAAATAACTTTCCACTGCTAATAAAGTAAACAGTAGAGTTACTGAAAATAGAGGATCCAACAGTAGCAAAAGTACTGTCAATTATAACAACTAAAGCAGCAGCAAGAAGCTCACACAACTCGAAATTTCCCTTTTCCAGCTAAAAACCATCAAAATCCATAAAATAAAACACAAAATTGGGGCAAAAAACGGTGGTAATTGCTAGCACTGACCATCTTGAGAAGCGCGGAGAAACCCTATTTATGGAGATTTGATCCAATTAGCAGAGATTGCGAGCTGAATCACAAGAGAAGTGGAGTTGGTACTTGATGAATCGCTAGATTTCCTCACTGTGAGTCGCCCACAGTCTTCTCTTCGCTATTTGCTCGCTTCCCTTTTTGGCGAATGGGTTCCTTTTTCAAATGTGCACCAAATCAGCAGAACCACCGGAACCTTGAGCTCAGTGGAACCCACACTGCATTTACATTTTTGCCCTTGAATTTTGATACACCTTTGAAATGGGCTGGATTGAGGCTAAACCACTTGGATTGGGCCCATTATTCGGCCCAGATATTAACATTTTATAATGTAAAAATTTTTTTTGTTTGAAAATTGTCGTTGACTAAAACGATGGAACTCAAATCCGTGCCCTATCTTTTCACGAGTGTAGATACCATCAAGTAATGTAGTTCAACTGATTGGCATCTCATATTAATTTAATTAGATATTTTGAGTTCAAAATCCCAAGTATATATATATTTACTATTATGGGTTTCAGTTGGATCGAACTATTGAAATGTAAAATTTCTCCTATTAATAGTAGCGAGACCTCTGGTTTAGTTGGCATAGTATTAAACTGTTGAATTACACCACTTAATAGGACCCCGAGTATATATACAACTATTATTGATACAGATACTATTGTTTGGGAATGTTTTTTATCTTAACTTTTTAAATTGATATTTATATTTTACATAAATAAAGCTTAATTTAAGGGTTTTTGGTATTTCTTCCTTGAAATATCTTTTAAGAGAGGAAATATCCAAATTATCATTCTGTTAAATGAAATGCACAAGGAAATAATAAATTGTGCATTGTTTGTTATATAATGTTATTATGGTATATTGGTATAGATCTCTTAAGGTAAGCTGTAAGCATAAAGACAGTCTTAAGACTTAATTTGATTAATTACACTTAGAACCCTTAAATATGCATCAAGTCTATGGGCTTTCCCTAGGTAGCTTTTTATTTTGGTAGACAAAATTTTACATTGAGGGACGGCTTTTTATTCGCGTAACTAATTTAATTAGAGGTCTCTAATTTGAGTTTTTAGGACGCAACTCTTATTTAAAAAAATTAAAGAGAACTTTATATTATAAGTGGATGTGACTCAATTCATAAAAATTAACTATAGAAAGGGGAAAAAAAAAAGAAGAAGAAGGAGAACAAGAAAGAATAGGGTAATTATTATTTGGAGTACTTCATGTCAACAATAATTGTTCCAAAATTGCAAAGGTGGACCTAAGTGTACCTAGAAACAAAAACTCAGTGCAATTATTCAAATTATAAGGTATTAGGTATGTGATGTGACCCTAACTGTACATAGACCTATTTTCAAGGGGTCTAACTGGTTGTTCAAAGAATATATATTAATTTTTTATATGTACTTTATTAGTTAATATTTAGCTTTAAATTCATGTCATACCTGGATCAAATTAAAAAAATTTACAACATTTCAAATACGGGTAATATTGGATAAATTCTTACTTGTGCATCATATTTTTACTTAACTTTTTAATTGGACATCATATTTTTACTTAATTCCTCATTTATAATACAAATATGATATAGTGCAATATTTATATCCTATTATATTATATAATTTTTCTTAACTCTCAAAATATATTGTATAAATTTTACATAATATAATATTTAAATATTTTAACATAGTATTTATATCATATTATGTAATATAAATTTATGAGGAGTTAAGCGTAATTATCTCTATTTATTGTGAGCTATTATTATTACAATAAGACATAAGTTGCAAAATGCAATTAGTTATCCACATCTGAGTTGATGACTTGGATCTTTTTCATTTCTTAACGCGAAATCAAGTGGGCTGAGGATTTAATAACTCGGCCCGTAAATGTTGACCAATTTATGGCATCGCACATAGGGCTGTCAACGGGTCGGATTCGGGCCGGATCAGGGGATTCCGGATCCGAATCCGACAAGAAGATCCGATAATCGGATCCGAATCCGAATCCTAATCCTATAGATTCGGATTCATTCATTTTGAATCCATGCATAATCGGATCGGATTATATCCGATTAAAGATCCGACCCGATTAGTAATAAATTTTAATTTTTTTATTTAACAAATTTAATATAAAGAATAATATAATTATATAATATTAATATATAATAATTATTTAATGGATTATTTGATGATTTTATTTATATTTATTTAAAATAAGTTAATTTAAACTTATTAATAAAGGAAAATATATACTTTTAGAGTAAATAATTCAAATTTTATTGTTGTTTAAAGTGATAATTATGTTAAAATTGTAATTTTAGTCATTTTACTTAATATTATGTACTAGTAAATAATTTATTTTAATTAAATATTATATATATAATCGGATTCGGATTCTAAACGGATCGGATTCGTTAATTCCATATTCGCTCCATTTATTTCGGATAACGAATATTTATAATCGGATATGATCCATCGGACATTTTTATCGGACGAATATATTAAAATTCGGATCGGATTCGGATCGGATTCGGATTAAAATCCGATCCATTTACAGCCCTAATCGCACATGAGGAGTTCAAATTACCTCTCTCACCCTCTAAACTTAATTATTAATGGAGTTTTCCAAAGTAAATAAATAAAATAGTAAAACCTTTTGACGAGAAAAAATATTAATTCTCATTCTCATTGATGCGTTTAAGGCTGGATATCATTTTTTTCCTCTTCTTTTTCCTATATCTCTTTTCTTAACCTAAAGTCATTTTATATAAGTTAAGAATTTTGTTAGGGTTTTAATCTCTTATTATCACGTGATCGATTAATCTATTTCATTTATTCTTATTTTTCGGTGTCTTAGATATTCATTTTTCTTGTACGTTATGATAATTTTATTACCCCCAACTCTAGAACTGATTGTTCTCTCAATCTCTTAGGGAGATCGGTCATACACGAGTTCTCGAACTTTATATTCACAACTTATCGCGAGATTGACCACGTGTCTTGTAGGGTAGAACTCGTAACTTACTTTGATCAAAGAAGGGTTTAAAGTCGGACAATCTTATACATTTATGCTTAGTATGATGAAAAGAACGTCAAAATAGTAAATCAAAACTTTTAAATGTGTATTTATCCATAATTTAGATCATACTATAAATATCTCACCACTTGTATGCGTATGGTGTTGATGGACCTCATCCAAAAGTCCATGCTCAAATATTAGTCAATATTTTCGTTCCTTTTTTATCTTTCTAGATAAGGAAGTTAATAGTCTTAAACCATGCATTTAATTTAAAGAAAACAATAGAATTGACATGTTAAGTGGGATCTTTTCATGGGATACTAATATTCTTTCCATTCATTAGAAAGGGTAACCCTTTCTTCCTTCTTTGAATTGGAAAGGTATCTTCATAGTTTACATTTCTTGTTCAATTAGTAAGTGTTTCATGCCTCATGTTATGTTCCTTTCTTTTTTCCATCATTGCATAGTTAATTTTTCTTTTTTCGAGATGAATACTTGAATAGAATACTTAACTATTAAACTATATTCCTTGATAATTGTTATCACTTGCATACATTTGCAATAATATTGGGGACGAATCACATATTGACAACATTAACTAGGATATCCACTAATTTTGTGGTCAACATGATTGTTGAAAATAAGGTATCGGACTACATTGTTTCTACTGATATTCTTCGTTTTTATTTTAAATCATATTATTTCAAACTTAAATGTATAAATCTTGACCTTATTCTGAAATTTTCTTTTATTATATTCTTTTTTTCTTTTAATATTATTATGATTAGGTAACATAAACTACAAATCACTACATCCAAACCAAATCAAATCAGCCTTTGGCATTGATTTAAAAAAAAAAAAAAAGAACAAAAATGTGTATAACATTAGAACCAAAAAATGTATAAAAAAATCTTATCTTTTCTTAAATGAAACGTAATGCACGCGTAGAAACGCAACAACTCCACAATATTCGTATCCTTACTTTAATACTATGTTTGAGGCAGCATGGTTTACTTTCCAAATTAAACTTAAATTTTATAGTAAGATGTGCGAACAAACTTTAAGAGAGAGATGATATAGGAGATGCTGTCACTCTACATGTGGATAGGTAAAAATAAATTTCTTTTCTTTCGTTGGAGTAGGTGGGAGGCTGCGCGGCATGAACTCAGCCATGCGTTGTCACAATTTGGAAATTTTCGTTAACTTTCGTTGGGAAAATATTATTGATGATTTATTGATTTTATATTATGTGAACATAGTAGAATCATATAAAATTCTCTTTATTATTAATAGTTATATATTTTATTATAAAATATTAATTAAATTCATATAATTTTAAACGGCTAAATACATTATTGAATAGTACAATCTATTAAATGATAACTAGTACACATAATACACTTTTTGATATTTTATTAAATTTGGTCCAATCAAATTTGGGCTAAAAATTTCTAATATATTCCTTTTTTTTTTTTTTTTTCAAAAGATGCCACAGACCGGCTCAAAGCACAAAACTAAAATCTATCCAGCGGCGCATTCCACACCATGCAATCCGCTTGAATTTCGTACCCCATCTTCGCAAGCTTATTCACACTCTCATTGGCCTCTCGAAGGGTATTTGTGGATCTCAGCCTCTCATAGCATATGAAGAAGCTCACGACACTCCCTGATCACATTCTTCAGCGCAACAAAAAAAAAAAAAAAAAGATTACATTCTTCACAGGATGATTTTCAATGTCATCGCGCGTAACCCAGTTGATACAATTTTGGAGTCGATCTCTACCTCAATCTTATGAATATTAAGTTGGGCCCATTTGGCTGTTTTCTTCACCAACACACAAATTATTTGTAAAATCAAATTGTGTAATTTAGCAATTTAGTGTTATATTAACTTAAATAAATGTTTTGGGTTTGAGTTTATGGGGATGCAACTACCATTAACATGTAGAACTTTACATCTTAATGGTTCCATCTTGAGATTTGTGATATTAAATAAAAATAAAAATAAAAAACTTTGAAATGGCGATCCAAATTTGAGTGAAGTATCAAAACTAGTTATATTTTTTTCTACATTTCTTTTATTTTCATTTTTAATCAAGCAAGCAAGATTCTTTTCCTTACATTTATTTTTCTTTTCTTTTTAAAATTTATTGAACCAAGAAATTGTTTACTTTTCTATTTAGAAATAGTTTACTTGGCAATTTTGCAATCCATCCAAGTTTGGTTATGGGCAGATGGATTATGATGTATTTTCACAGTCTAGTGTTTACCTGGGAATTCTAATGGAAGGGGTAAATAAGTTGCAAAAGGTTTTTGTTTACTTGGGTCTGTCCCAGCCCATCAGTTATGTAGTTGATTACTATAATACCCTTTAAATGAAATTTCATTCTTCCTCACATATTTGCTCTTCAATTTTTTGAACAGTACCGGGGTTGCATGAATATATTTGCTTTTTCCGAACTAATATCTAAACCAACCAATATTTAAACTAATATCTAAATCAAGTTTAACTTTCAAGCTCAAAATTAAATTAAATAAGCAAATGAATCAAATTAAATAGAATTTAAACAAATTAAAATTCCATTGAAAAATAGAGACTCATCCAATTCTCAAAACTAAACTCGAGAAATAAAAAATCGAAAAAAGACTAGCTCAAATAACTACGTGTGTAAGTGGTCACAAGAAACAAACAATCGAAAAATGACGTATAATTTTGAAATATCCCCACACATATCTCTCTGTTCAGTGATTCGTGAATATCATGATAGATTAAATCTCCTCTTGGGTGCCCAGAGTTCTTTTGGGCTGCTCAGAAGCCTTTCCTCCCACAGAAGTGCTGGATTGAGTCCTAGAGAAAGAACTTTTGGACGAACTCATCATTCTTGTGAACATCCCAACTTACAGATGTTTGCATTGTACCTGAAATGGTTTTCGAGTTAGATTTTGTATAGGCAACGTTTAAAAAAGGGATACAAAAATATGGAAATGACATTAAGATATTATCACGGTAAGAATAGCAGCATGTTTCAAACTCATAAAATTTCTCAACACATATGGCACTTGTGTAATTCGTAGTTCCTACATATGTTGAGATCTACTAACAAATCATTATCTCATGATATGACATGCTTGACGGTTTGACGTCAAACATTGTGTTTCTAACAGTTCGGGGGAATACTCATCCAGAAACTTCATTTGTATTCACAAAATAGCTCATAAAACAGATTCATATGCTAGCTTACAGAATAACTGATAAGCAGGAAAAACACTACCACTTATTCATTCTATAGGCAAATAAAAACAAAATTCTACAAATTTCGGAGTTTATACGCTAGTAAACTTTCACTTTGATATCAATTACCAATATATATATATATATATATATATATATATATAGTAAGTATTCGACCTTTTGTCGTCAAACAAATTGGCTTATATATATAAGATTATAAGCTCCACGAATCTATTTACTTTCATACTTCCTTATAATTGATTTCAGAACTCCTTGGCTTATATATATAAGATTATAAGCTCCACGAATCTATTTACTTTCATACTTCCTTATAATTGATTTCAGAACTCCATGCCAATTTGTGTGACGACAAAAGGTTGAATACTTACTATAAACCAAACCAGATACTATATTGATCAGATCATCAGAAATACAAAACAGAAAGATTCACACACTCATTGCCATTTCGATCATATTGATTTCATATGCGAATAGATGTTCATAAACTAAAAATCCATGAATCTAAGGACAAATAAAATCTAAAATATAGAAGTACTTCAAAATGAGAGACTACTATTAACTACGAAAATAACTCCAGATTACCAAACACCAAGGTAAGGTTAACTGCTCTGTGCATAAAAAAACAAGGATTTTGTAGAGGAATCGAAAACACACAATCAAAGACATGAAAATAAAAAAGATTTAACCATAAGCTTTTGGCATAAAGAATAAAACATTCAGATTTCAAAGCAGTAACAACATCTAGCCAGGTATACTAACAACTTCATGGAAAACTGATTAAATAGAATTTAAACAAATTAAAACATCGTTGAAACAAAACCCATCCAGTTTCAAAACTCAAGACAGAAAAAGGTTTAATCCAATAATATTACCAACTAGTATCATATCATAAGTGCATCAGTAGCACAAACAAAAATAACAAGAGATATATTTATATAGACATGAAGTCAGGGGCAGAAATAAATCGAACATCAACTTATAATGTTACAGATATTTGAATCTAGGAACCTTTTGTCTAAAACACGTTAAAAAACTTACATGAGTTTATGAGTTTCACTTCATTCTTGAATCAATACTTACCATTTGCAATCTCCGGCCTCAAACTTTGGTGATTCAATCTCATACTTTCAAATTAAAGAAACAGATTCAATCTTCATCAGCAAGCGCACAGGCGACGTCTTTATAATTTCCATTGTAAATTTTGTAAAAAGGGTAAAAAAAAAAAAAAAAGAAAACCCAGATAAGAACAAAGAGAATCGAATCATTCCGAGCATAACCTTACAAAAAGCAGATTACAACAAACACGAAAACCAAATATTGAACTTAAAAATTGAAGTAAGTGGCATGGGCAATTGTATTTTAGCTTATAAAAACTTGACAAACCTTGCCATTCGCATGAAGCTCAACCATTTTTTCCGGCAACACAAAGCTAAGCAGATTTTTTTTCTCTGGATTTTCTTTTCTTCTGAGACAAGAATCCCTTCTGAATATTTTCAATCTCGGTTAACAAACTCACCATGGGAAGTCTTGGAAGGAGACGACCACCAATCGCTGAAAAATTGGAGCGATATATAGGGTTCGATAATTTCTTCTTTGAATACAATTCATGTATAACTTTCAAATTTCTCCCTCATGGATATCAAATTTAGTTAAAAGGATAATAACTTTCGATGAATTTTGGAATGGCGCAAAGCAATCAAAAATTCAGGAGGGAATAATTTGGGAAGAGAAAATTACAGCGAGAGCATCTCGATTTTGGAGGAAAGACAGAGACAATTTGTTAAAAAGAAAGGGGCAAAAATGAGAATTTACCTTATCCACTGCAGATGGCTTACATAACAACTCAATTTGGGAGTTGTTAGCTAAGAGGGGATTGCCCATCGATACAAGAAGGGGCCCGATTTTAATGCGGGCCTGGTCCCCTTCCAGGTAAACACATGTTACAGTCAGATACCAACTCTCAACCATCATTTACCATGCAAGTAAACTATTTCTTAGTTATCCAATTGGATTGTATCTAACCTCCCAATAAGCATGCGACACGTGGATCCAGGTGTATACACAGTGAGTAACGCCACCGGTACACCACCTTCCCATGCATATATATACAGCAGGGAAGGCGGAAGAAAAAGTAAAATCTCCTTCCTCTCTCTTTACCCGTAACAATTCCGTATTACGAAACAACAAAAATACGCAAAAAATGGAAAGCGGCGGCGTTATCGGCGAAAGCAGTAGAGAATTGCTGTCTCCGGTTCCCGACGCGGTGGAGATCGGAGGAGACCGCGAGTCGGCGTGGAGGTTGGATATCAGTGAGTTCCGGTTACCGGAGCGCCGCGGCGGCTCCGATCATTGTCATCCGTCTTTCAACATCAGACGCTTCTTTCGCGGTAAAAGTATGTGATTGAAGTTTGATGCGTGTGTAATTGCGTCTGTAAATGTACTTTTATGACTGAAGATGCGGTTTACTTTCTTAATTAGGATTAATTGCGGAATTATTCAGAATCAGAGTGCTTATGAACTTGTCTAATTAATTATGGAATTGGGGAAGAGCGCGGAGCATTATCCACGACTACAATTGATTTAGGCATTTTTTTTTATGAGCAAATCGACAGTCTGTTCACTTCATTTCTTCACTAATAGATCTTAGTTTCTGTCTTTCTGAAAATTGAAATTACACAGGGGTATTCCTTGATTGAAAATAAAATTTTAACAATAAAAACTGAATTTAAAAATTATCGTTGATATTTAGTATGATTGATCGAGAAATCTTCAGAATTGGAGTGGCTGAGTGTAAGAATTAGGGGAAGAATTTGGAGCATTACGCCAAGCTTATGGTGATTAATGATATATGTAATTGTTTGATGAGGAACAGAGTAAGTACGGAGATGTGTGTAAAGTGCTACTTTTATGCTTGAATTTACATTTTACGGTTACTCTCTTATTTAGTATGTTAGCTGCAAATTCTTCAGAATTGGGTTGTGAATATGATGTCGTAGTTTATGAATTAGGAGAAGAATGTGAACCAAATTAGCAAATTAAATTCAGTTCTCTTGAACATCATATATTGTTGCTTGACAGATAAATTTTGTTTCTAGGGAAACAAAGAAAAGTTGCTGAATATTACAAGAACCAGGAGAGGCTGTTGGAAGGATTCAATGAAATGGAGACAATTCATGAATCTGGCATTTTACCTGGTACTCTAACAGAGGTTCGTTACGAGGGTCTGGATTATCTATTCTGTTTTTTAAGTAACAAAAACTGTTGATCATGAATCAGACTCTCATCGGGGTGATAACGTTTAGAACATGTGTTAAAATAATGTATAGGTGTATTTTGATATTACCTTAACTGGCTTCATTGTTAGTTTTAACATGGAAATTGAACTTTAAATCCCCTCAGACCTTTCAGAATTAGCACACACCTTCTTAGCATAACTTCGAAATATTTATCATAGGGAACTTTTAATCGTGATAAAATCAAAGCTATATCCTCAGCACTATGCCTACAGACAGTCTTGAAGCTATATCTTACATGATTTTATTTTTTGGACTTCATTCCAGGATGAAGTGAAGCAGCTGGCAAAGAGCGAAAGAATGGCTATCACTGTGTCAAATGTAGCTAATCTTATCCTTTTCGCAGCAAAACTTTATGCCTCAATTGAGAGTAGATCTTTGGCTGTGATTGCATCAACTATGGATTCGTTCCTCGACCTATTATCTGGGCTAATCCTATGGTTTACTTCCTATGCCATGAGAAAACCAAACCAGTATCATTACCCAATTGGAAAGAAACGGATGCAACCAGTGGTAAGTCTTCCATTATATTATCTTACTTACAATTAAGTAAACTTGTTATACAACAATCGCAATTGTTGATTTGATTATAATATGACACGTGAAGTTGAAGCTTCAGTTTGTTGTATGAAATAAAAGTCTCTCGGCTATTATTATGAGAAGAGGAACTTTTCAGTAAACTATCTTCTCTTTTGCAGGGAATTATTGTTTTCGCATCTGTAATGGCATGTCTAGGACTTCAGATAATAATCGAGTCTGCCAGGGAGCTCCTTGCAAAGGTATCAATCTTCAATTTATTTATTTTGATAACCGATGAATTTGATGGTTATATATGGGGCAATGCCTAACTACTAGTTCTATATGATGCACTAACATTTTATTGTTCTTTGTTCCTTGTCGACAGACTGGTCTACACATGAACCATAACCAGGAGATGTGGATGATTGGGATCATGGTGTCTGTCACAGTGGTGAAGTTTGTGCTAATGCTTTATTGCCGCAGATTTGAAAATGAAATTGTTCAAGCCTATGCTCAAGATCATTTGTTTGATGTCGTCACGAATTCAGTTGGCTTAGCAACAGCTGTTTTAGCTGTTCGATTCTTCTGGTGGATTGATCCTATTGGTGCCATTATTGTAAGTCAAAATCACTTTTATGTCTCTTTTGCTTATGAATATTGGTAAAACATAGTATACTAAATATTGATTAGAAGTGTCGAGGCAGAATAGGATATTCATAAAATATTAGAGATGATAGCATCAAAATTCATCAATCTAAATGAACTGTATATTCAAAGAGGTTTTTGTAATTTGCCAAACCTCAAGGCGAAGTTTGTGTAATTATCCCAGTATAGTATTACAGTGCTCTCTATTTCATTCTATTCTAACAGCAATTTTTTCCTATTCTTATAGATAGCTCTATACACAATCAATACGTGGACAAAAACCGTATTCGAAAATGTTTGGTCCCTGATCGGAAGAACTGCTCCACCGGAATTTCTAACAAAACTAACTTATCTCGTATGGAATCATCACAAAGACATCATGTACATCGATACTGTCAGATCATACACTTTTGGCGCAAATTACTTTGTGGAGGTTGACATTGTGTTGCCGAAAGAGATGTTTTTGAACGAAGCCCATAACATTGGGGAGACATTACAAGAAAAGCTCGAGCAACTTAAAGAGGTTGAGAGAGCTTTTGTTCATATTGACTTTGAGTTCACTCATAGACCTGAACACAAGAGCAAAGTTTGAATAATGAAGAATCCCGGAAGCTGGATTGTGGGAGATGACCATTAGGAGGCAAACTAGTGTCTGATTGATGCTTCTCTATTTTCTTTTGTTTATAGTTTTAGAAAGGAAGTTTGTTAATCATCTTTTAAGCCTTTTTAAGCCACCAAGGATCCTTTATTTCAACTGTACTTTTGATTCGTTTTAGAAATGAGTTGGATCGTTTTGTATTAGAAAGGACTGAATTTAATGTAAGGTCTGAAATCTGAATCAGTTTGCCAGGTTTCCTAAGGTGAATAAATACATAATTGGCATCATTTATGGGGTTCATTTTGAATGGTTGAAAATTGAGATACAAGATTGGGGACAATCCTATTTCGGCTGCAGTTTAATAAACAGGTGTAGGAAGTATTTCAATCGATTCATATCAAAGAGTGCGACTGTTCAATACATTACTCATAAGAGCCAACATAAACTCGATGATTTTCTTGGAAGTTAAATTAAATATGGTGAATAACGCAGACCTTACCAAAGTAACTTAAAAATGGGAAGAAAAAGAAATACCAAATGGTGTATCAATGCACAAACACGGGCGGAGAGTGGTACTGTGGGGGTTGAGAGGAGGGTGCCGGTCCATTGACAACTTCTAGCAATATATTGTGTGAAAGTTAATTTTGATGGGACACTGTTTGAGTCAGACAAATAATTTGGTGGTAGGTTGTTGCAAGAAGTGATTGTGGGAAGGTGGTGGGTTGGTGTTCTAAGACGAGAGTCCGGCATGTTTGTTTCAAAAGTGATCGAGATCTTTGTTGCATTGGAGGCAGCCACGCTGACGATTAGGAGAGATTGGACTCATTTAGTTTTCGAGGAAGATGCTCAAAATGTCATTAAAAAATTTAAGGGTGACGACCCAGGTTTCTCCACGGGTGGTGCTGTTGGAGACTTTATCCCTTATTCCGGGGGGTTTCAATCACATATATTCATATAACAGGGAATAAAGTAGCACATATTTTGATTAGGAATATTTCTTTCTTTCAAAAAAAAAAAGGATTGTGATATTCCTCATTATGTTTCCACTTTTGTATCATCAGATATTTTTCTCCAAGAATAAACAATGTGTTTTGTAATTAAAAAAAATAAACAATATTTTTGACTTGAAAAAAAAAAGGAACACACGAAAAAGAAAATAGAAAAGGGGAACACACGGAAAAGAAAATGAAAAAGGGACTAAGATGCCATCAGGTCGAAGAGTTCAGGGGCCAAAACACAAATAATGAAAATCTGAAGAGTTCAGGGGAAGAATTTTGTGACCATATAAGTTGCAACCAAAACCGATCCAGGGCATTTCTGTCAATTCCGCCATCAAAACCCAAAATTAGGGTTTCTAATGTCTCTCTATATATTCGCGAACACACCACTATTCCTGCAATCGCAATGGCTTCTTCTCAGCAATTCCATGGCCATTCATCTTGCGCACACACTAACAGGCACTATTTTCACTACTAGTTTCATTGCCTAAGATTTCTATGGAGGAGGCCGCTGATGCATTGAGAATTGTCCGTACCATCTGATCTCTTTGATGTGTATTCTTCTCCAATTATCTGAGGTCTCTCTCTTTGTGAATTCATTTTCTATATCGATCTTTTGATACGCGGAAAAGAGGCGGTGATGTCGAGTATACCATCAAACTATGAAAGCCCTTTGGCTTGTTGATGCAACCTAAATCATTACTCTCTGAGCCTTTCTACTCTTTTATCTTCTTTTTTGGGGATTTTTGTTTTTGTGTTGATAACGAAGGCAACAAATTAGAGTCACTGATGCACCTGATTGTCAATGGTGTTTTACAGCGCTGTACGTTGCCGATATAGATTTGGTGCTGAGATTCTGGCGTTGGCTTCTTTTAATGGAGCTGGTGCATTCAGATGCGCCTACATTTTGTTTACTATCCTCGATTTTCCTAAGAATTTATTAATTAGGTCAAAATTTTGGATCCGTGATTTGTTATGAGAATGAATTCAAGCTTATCGATCATAAGATCACACTTGTCGTTAAATTGCATGTTTTGGGTAACTAGTTTTGATTTAGAAAACGATCACACTTGTCGTTAAATTGCATGTTTTGGGTAACTAGTTTTGATTTAGAAATTCCACATGTTGAAGGCAACAAATTAGAGTCACTGATGCACCTGAATGTGTGGTGTTTACAGCGCTGTACGTTGCCGATATTCATTTGGT
Source organism: Lantana camara (assembly GCA_037501455.1). Classification (NCBI taxonomy): domain Eukaryota; kingdom Viridiplantae; phylum Streptophyta; class Magnoliopsida; order Lamiales; family Verbenaceae; genus Lantana; species Lantana camara. The sequence goes on from CM074864.1 coordinate 59,669,749, forward strand.
GCTGATATTCTGGCGGCTGTTTCCTCCTATTGGGGCTGCTGCATTCAGATGCTCCTACATTTGCCCTCCCTTTCTCGAATTCATTTATCTGTGATTTTAGTCAATTTTAAGAAAATATTTCAGCAAAAATTTGAAAGCTAGAAACAAATGAAATTGTAATTTTGTTAGGGGCTGTCAATATGAAGAGCCGGCTGGAGGGAATGCTAAACATTGCAGGCTCCAATGATCATTTTATAATAGAAGTAGCTGAAGAGAACATTCCTAGGGTCGAAGTTTTGTTGCCACTTTTCTCCAAGATAACATTCCCCAGTTCTGATGGAGGTTGAAAAGCATGTGCAAGGAAATTTCACCCCTAGTGGCTGCTCTTTTGGGCTCCTTTTCAGATCATTGAAACCTGCCTACATTATTCGTGGTCACATGGACATAACCGTTAAAGTAAAAATAAGTTGCATGTTATAATCCACATTTCGAAGTTAGAACAATGTAGATATACAACATTCAACAAGATGCCGCGTGATATGTTAATGGGATATGCCTCGTAGTATTTAAATGGGAGCAATTTGTAATTTTTCAAATGTCAGGGGAATATTCCATATGTAATTAACCCTATTTAATCTGAATTGATAGAACTTGGCTTTTTGGTCCTCTTGACCTGTGTGAAGACTTGCCTTCTTGGGATGACTAGCTGCTCAGGAGTCCTTTTTAACTTTCGGTCGAAGTTGTGTGATGAGCCCCCATAGTATTATCGCATGAAGTTGTGTGACCAGCCAATATCAGGCGGTTTATGGTTTCGGCTTGCCGGTTGATCTGCAGGTGGCAAACTGACGAGAAGCATTGATGAATCTTCTCAAACCATTCCTTAAGTTGTGCCCTCCAAAAGTTATACTGATATTCTGGGTTAAAATAATGACAAGGAACGCATCAAATTTAGTCATCAATTTGACTATTTGAGGTATTAACAGAAGGAAGAGTTTCTAGCGATGTGATCCGAAACCTGCATTTTTAGTTTTGTTAGATAAATAATTCAGTTTGCGCCTAAAATTTGGCTATTTATGTGAGCGTTGTATTTGTTCTGTCGTTTCAATAAATGCATTCATATTTGGAAAGTTAATTTGGTGTGGTCAGTAAAGAGGGTTTAGGACTTTGTTATATTATATATCTATGTATGTTCCATGTGGTCTCAAAAATATGAATTGGTGCCGTCGGTGCTACTTCCTCTCAATATTTAGGAAAGAATTATATAATAGTTATAATAACTTTGGTTGGATCTTAAATCACATAATCCTTATGCGACCACTTAAAATTTTAGTTCTTCACAATTTGTGCATATTTTTCATTTTAAGGATTAAAATTTATTTAATATACACATATAATAATATGAAAGATGAATTTTAATTTTTTGATTTAATATACGATTATTATAAAATGATAAAACTAAGTTATTATTATCTATAGTTAAATAAAATCAAGTTTTTATATATAAATTTAAATAAAATAAAATAATATTATAAATAAAATTATTTAAAATATTTTTTATTAAACGTTTTAAGATGTTCGGCATTCTTATTTTATTAAAATTTTACGAATTGGTGTATTCGCACCCGCACCGCCCTAGGCATTCGCATTATGTGACCTAGTCACTTAGACCATCTCTAAGAAAGAAAAATCTACTCTCGAGTTGAATTTAGTAAAATTAATTATTTTATTTCCATCCATCCATGCAGAATTTCTTTAACCACCCTAAAACCATGTACTATATTCAAACCTCAGAGTGATATTGTCAATGCTTTTAGATGCAGTAAATTAGCGACCAATTAGGCACGACAATAGCGAGGTTTGGATATGGTCAAATTTTTTGTGGTTTAAAACTTGCGAAACAAAACTTCTTTGAACTTTGAAGTGATCGACACCAAGACTTTTATTTTAAAAAATGAATCTTGCAAAATATAGGAGATTTGATATATTTTATCAAAATCAGTGATGGGGTCAAAATACGATCGTCCCACGACAAGACACGTGGCATCACGAGATGATGACATCTGTCTCCCCAAGGCTGCATCATCAGTTCACAAGCGCTGAACCCAACGAGCGCGTATCTTCTTCTGGAATTAAGCCAACGAGCGCTGTCACTCCAACGAGCGTCCTACATACCAAACGATGGGCTCGCTCACATGCCAAAGGAGCCCTCTTCGAGCGTCACACTCCCTCAGAGTGGTTTCCCTTTCGGCTCGTCACTTAAGCTGGAGCCTTCATCCCCCTCAGCGGATACCTTGGCCTCCACTACTCTAGGTTGTCACGAGCGCACTCTTAGGCCCTCGCTACCAACCACCCACATGGCTCTCTGACACAACGTACATGCCCGCGCACCTGCCACTGTTGCCAGCACTAACTTTTGGCCGCTTTTGCAGAAGATTCCTCCTAGGTTTCTCTCTCACAGCGCCACGTGTTAGGGCAACATTCGGCCAGGACCACTTGAGGCAAATGACCAAAGGGCCCTTGACCCTCAACTATAAATAACCCAAGTCATCTTCTACACTGTAAGCATTCTCTAAGCTTTCTTCATCACTGCAACTGTAAACTGAGCTTACACTTATCTTCACACATTGAACTGACTTGAGCGTCGGAGAGCCAAACTGGGTATCACCCCCAGTTCCCCCAGCTTGGCCATCTGACCTTTCTTGTGCTTGTCCCAACAGGTTGAACCCCTTTCTCTTTTTCCGGCGAAGCTCCGGTGGTTTCCTCCACAAAATACAAATCGTAAAGTGATCGGATTCGGACCCATCCATTCCCGGACCCATCATTTTTGGCGCCGTCTGTGGGAAACCAGTCTTCCATATTCTTCCTTTCTTTTTGTTGGTAGAAAAACAAGCACATCTTCGTTTTCAACAGCCATGGTTGCAACGAGATCTGGAGCTGTGGGAGGAGGAGAAAACACCTCCCAAGATGCAAACATCGTTCTTCCCTCCACCGATACTGGTGGAGCACCACCTCTTTCCGTCGCCGCTGGTGGGGCACCTCCCATCGCAGGAGTGACTCCACCAACTGAATCTTCTGCGCCGCCGCCTGCACCGCCGTTGCTGCCCATTCCCACCACCGCAGGAGGAGTTTCTTTCTCAGCTCCACCGCCGCTTGCACAGAATTCCTGGGTCCATCCCCAGATGAACCTTGGAATGCAAGGTTACCTGATGCCTCCTCCTGGATACTCCCTTACTCCGGCAATGATGATGCCGCCGGTCCAGCCTTACCATGCCGGACAGCTCCAGCTCCCAGTGGTGGTCCCCAGGGAAATTGAAGGAGTGGAGTTACCTCCACTCACCACTCAACAGCTACGGGCTCTTTACGCCCAATGTGAGGTTCAGGCGGCCCAGGGGGCATGGGAAAGATTCCATTCCATGTACTTTCCCTCTGGGCAGGCCACTCAGGTTGCGGCACCTTTAGGCGGACAACAGAACTTTCCCCTCAGAGAAGCCCAGGCTGTCCTGAGGGCACAGCCACCACCACCACCAGCGAAAGAAGTGCCCCAGCAGGAGGGCAACGAGCGTGCCTCCGTGGGAAGGAACAAAGAGCCCACGGAGCGAGTGAACGAAAATGAAGGAGACTCTCATGTCTCCAGGAGGGGCTCACGAGCCCACAAGGACAAGCAAGTAGAAGTAAATCCTGACGTCCTCGCGGCTGTGCAAGACCAGCTACAGGGCCTCAAGGATATCGTGGGACAGATCTCACGAGGGCGCTCAACTCAGATCTCCCATAGTCGGGATGAACGGGTTGACGCCAGGAGTACCCGCACCAAGGATCCTCCACCAAGGGTCCCCCGTCGAAAGGAGCCGGAGGAAAACTTCGGCACGTACGAATACCACCCATTGGCGAGGGGTTCACCCCTCGTCGAAGAAGTTCTGATGGCCCAAGCCGGAATGGCCAAAGTCCCCACATCCATCAACAGATACGACGGGACAACCGATCCAGCGGAGCACTTGGATCATTTTGTGCATCTCATGCACCTTTACGAGCATTCCAGCCATTACTGGGCGAAAGTGTTTGTCACTTCCTTGGTAGGGATGGCTCAAGAGTGGTATAAGCGCCTGCCACCGCGCTCGATCCACTCGTATGAAGAGTTGGCCGATGCCTTCCTCAACCACTTCAACTCTTTGAAGGCACCCGTCACCGCACCCACAGCGCTTTACAACGTGGTGCAGGGCAGGAGCGAATCACTACGCTCGTTCTTCGCCCGCTTTAATAAGGAGATCTTGCAGGTGGAAAGGCCCTCGATGGATTTCTTGATCCCAGTTCTCTTCCAGGCTGTGGATCACAAGCAGTATGTGAGCAAAAAATTTGCTGACGCCATCGTGGAGAGAAGGCCTGGGACCCTCATGGGCCTAAGAGAAATAGCCGAGCCGTTCTTCGCGCTCGAAGATATGTATGGGACGAATGGTCCCCGTCATCACAGCCCGGCCCGGAACGAGCGACCTCATCACGAGCGGGGGCGGGATGTGGCAGTTAAGAAAGAGCGCCCTCAAGAGCGCAGGAGGTCTCCACCACCCCCTCGTCGATTCGAGCGCATTCCGCTCACCCGGCCAAATTCAGAAGTCTACAATCTCTCTGATAAGAAGCTCTTCAAAAGACCCATCAAAATGAGAGAAACAGACTCACTAAGGCGCTCGAATAAATACTGCGCCTTCCACAAGCAGAGAGGGCACGACACGGATGAGTGCCGACAGTTGGAGGCTGAAATCCAAAGGCTCGTTGCAGGGGGCCATCTGAAAGAATTTGTCCGGGTGCTCGAACGCTACGATGAACAATGCAACGAGCGCTCCGGAAGGAGAAGAAGGAGTCCTTCCCGGTCCAAGAGCCCAAGGGGTAGGGGACCCCCGGAAAGCAGCAGTCGCCGAGGCAACAAAGGCAAAGCCCCTGAGCAGGAGAACGAGCCCTTTGCAGTCATAAATATGATTGCAGGAGGCTCATCAGGGGGGGATTCAAACGCCTCCCGACGGAGGCACATACGGAGCTACAACCAACGCCCAGCAGTGCCCAAGCCTATCTACGCTATCCAGAGATCAAGCGCTCCAAAATCAAGAGAAAATGATGTAATAGGCTTTGATGATAGGGATCTAGAACATATTGTAACGCCCCATGGGGAGGGTGTAACCTCAGATTGCCCCATGGTGGTTAGTTTAGATGTTCATAACCATGTTGTAAAAAGAGTATTGGTTGATAGTGGAAGCTCCGTTAATGTTTTGCCTTACTCTACATTCTTAAAAATGAAGGTTGATCTCCCGCTCGAGCCTCTTAAAACAGCCCTCATTGGCTTTGGAGGCTCAGAAGTTGTCCCCCGAGGGCAAATACGCCTGGCTACTTCATTCGGACGAGCCCCTCAGCGCAAAACGCTCTTGGTAACGTACGCGGTGGTGGAGATTGACATCCCGTACAACATCATAATCGGGCGCCCTGCCCTCGTGGATTTTAAAGCTATCATCTCCACCTACCACCAGAAGATTAAGTTTCCTACTTCCGAGGGCGTTGGAGAAGTGCTCTGCAATGTACGAGAGGCTTGGGAGTGTTACATGCTGTCCCTCAGAAAGCCTAAAGCGGAGAAAACCTTCCATGTCGGCTCCACCAAGAAGTCAGTGGATTTCCCCAATTTAGACGAGGACAGCCCAGCAAGGAAACGGGCGAAATTGAACAAGAAGAAGAATAAGAAGAAGAGGGGAGACAACGGGGAGAATCCCCTCGAAAATGTCCCCCCAGGGGTCGTTGGTGAATCGTCCTCAGGAGAAGATGAGCCGGAAGAGAGTGAACCAGCATCTGGCGATCGTTTAACAGGAAAGAAGAGGGCGCTCGAACTTCCTCGCCCAGAGGTAAGGATCGAACCCTCGGAAAAATTCCTTACCATTGAGCTGGAACCTGGAAACAAAGATAAGACTACACAGATTGGCTCAAACCTCTCAGGGCCTTCTCAGATCATGATGATTGATTTTCTAAGGGAGAACAAGGATGTATTCGCGTGGAAAGCCTCTGATCTCACAGGGATTGACCCGAGCGTCATTGTCCATAGACTTAATGTGGATCCATCTTTCAAGCCTATCAAGCAGAAAAAACGGGATGTACATGGCTTTCGAAAGAAAGTCATTGAAGAGGAAGTCAATAAGCTCTTGGAGGCTCAGTATATCGAGCCCCTCTTGTATCCGGAGTGGCTGTGCAACGTAGTCTTGGTGCCCAAGAGCGCAAATAAATGGCGCATGTGCAATGATTTCACTGATCTCAACAAGGCTTGCCCTAAAGATCCTTACCCGCTGCCCCGGATTGATCAATTGGTGGATTCGACCGCTGGCTGCGAGCTCATGAGCATGATGGACGCTTTCCAGGGGTACTATCAGATCTTTATGGCCCCGGAAGACCGCCCCAAAACTTCGTTCGTCGTCCATATGGGGGTATATTGTTTCTTGGTCATGCCCTTTGGACTTAAGAACGCCGGAGCTACCTATCAGCGGCTCGTCAATAAGATGTTTGAAAGTGAAATTGGGAGGTCCATGGAGGTCTATGTGGATGATATGATTGTCAAAAGCGAGCGCCAGGATTCCCATTTGGAGGATCTCAAGCGCACGTTCTCAATTTTGCGCCAATATGGGATGAAGTTGAATCCCTCGAAGTGCACCTTTGGTGTACAAGGGGGAAAGTTCTTGGGATACATGGTCAGTCAGAGGGGAATTGAGGCCAATCCGGAGAAGATCAAGGCCATCTTGGAAATTCCTTCCCCTCGAAATCTGCGGGAAGTACAGGTCTTGGTAGGCAAAATCATCTCGTTGAACAGGTTTATTTCACGCTCGGCAGACAGGAACCTTCCCTTTTTCAAAATCTTGAGGAACGCACGTAACTTTGCTTGGACAGAGGAATGCGAAAGGGCGCTGCAGGATATGAAGGCTTATTTATCGAGCGCTCCACTGCTGACTAAGCCTGTCGAAGGCGAAAGGTTATTCATGTATCTTTCTGTCTCTCCTGAAGCCACGAGCGCGGTTCTGGTCGCTGTACGGGAGCGGAAACATTTGCCTGTCTATTATCTGAGCAAAACCTTGCAAGGAGCCGAAAAGAAATATTTGGAGATTGAGAAATTTGCGTTCGCTCTTATTAACGCCTCAAGAAGGCTAAGGCCTTACTTTCAAGCGCATTCCATAACAGTTCTCACCGACCAACCCTTGAAACAAGTATTGTCCAAGCCGGACGTATCTGGCAGATTAATCAAGTGGGCCATCGAATTGAGCCAGTTTGACTTATGCTTCGAGCCCAGGACCGCGATACAAGCTCAGGTTATGGCGGATCTGTTGGTTGAACGTTTTGGTTTCGAACCCGCCGCTGCGGAGAATGAGGGGTTATGGGTACTGCACACGGATGGTTCCTCAACCTCTCAAGGGGGAGGAATAGGAGTGGCCCTCAGAAACCCCGATGGGATTGAACTGGACTTTGCGATCAAGCTGGATTTCCAAGTCACTAACAATGAAGCAGAATATGAAGCCCTCGTGCAAGGTTTGAACATAGCTTTTCAGAATGGAGCCTCCAGAATCACTGCTTATGTGGATTCACAGTTAATAGCGAGCCAGATTGAAGGAACATATGAGGCTCGAGAAACCACCATGATACAGTACTTAAAGAAAGCCAAAGAAATCATTGGGAAGTTCAAGGAATTTCATCTACTTCAGGTGCCGCGAGGAGAAAACGAGCGAGCGGACGCTCTGTCAAAGTTTGCGTCAGCTTTAGAGGGTACTTCTGAACGTTCTGTTACGTTCCTTAGGACTGAGGAACCTTTGATCAAAGAAAGAGTCGCCACCAAGATAATCGCTATGATTGATCCAAACGAGCCCTGCTGGCTTGATGACGTCATCATTTTCCTTAAGGATGAAATTCTTCCCACTGACAAGGTGGAAGCTAGGAAAATCCGAAATAAGGCCCCTCGTTTCGCTTTGGATCCCGAGGGGAGGTTGTTCAAAAAATCATTTCAAGGACCCCCAATGAGATGCCTAAGGCCCTCACAAGCAAAGGAGACGCTCGAACACATTCATAACGGGAGCTGTGGAAATCATTCTGGGGGGCGTATTTTGGCAAAAAAGGTTCTGAGAAGTGGGTTTTATTGGCCTACAGTTCTCCAAGACGCCATTGAATTTTCGAGGAAGTGCCCCAAATGCCAATTTCATTCAAATCTCCCTCAATTGCCAGCCGCACAAATGATCCCAATAGACGTCTCTTGGCCTTTTGACCAGTGGGGAATAGACATTGTGGGCCCCTTACCCATAGCTGCAGGACAAAGGAAGTTTGTCATTCTAGCCGTCGACTACTTCACCAAGTGGGCCGAGGCTGAAGCTGTTGCAAAAATCACTTTCAAGGTTGTAAGGGACTTTATTTGGAAGAACATCATCTGCAGGTACGGAATACCGAGGGTGCTCATATCTGACAATGGATCCCAGTTCATAGCAGCTGACACACGAGAGTGGTGTTCCGAGCTGGGGATAGAACAGCGATTTACCTCTGTAGGACATCCACAATCCAATGGGCAAGCAGAAGTTACCAATAGAATCATCTTGCAACATCTGAAAACCATGCTGGAAAGCAAGAAAGGTGAATGGGCTGAGGAGCTGCAAGGAGCGCTTTGGGCTTATCGCACCACCCCACGAGCGGCCACTGGAGAAACACCTTACGCGCTCGTTTATGGATCAGAAGCAATGATACCATCGGAGATTGTAAATGAATCTGCTCGTGTCGGCTATTTCGAGCCTCAGCTCAACGATGGCAACAGGAGCTTGGAGTTGGACCTGTTGGATGAAAGGAGAGACCGAGCGTGGGCTAAGATCCACCACTATAAAGCTTCTGTGGCCCAACAGTACAACAAGCGCGTGAAGGAAAGAACTTTCCAGCTGGGAGATTTGGTCTTGAAGAAAGTGGAAGTATCCAAGCACGTGGGGAAATTGGACCCCAATTGGGAAGGCCCATTCAAAGTCGTACGACTCAGAGCTAACAACACTTACACCCTGGAGACACTTCAAGGTGAGCGCTTGCCTCGCCCTTGGAACGCGTGTAACCTCCGGCGGTTTTATGTTTAACAGCTCTTTACAAATCCTGATGTAACAACCCTCTTTGACGGGTTCTATGTACTTCAAATCACAAGTAAAAGGTAACATAATTTTTTTTAATTTCTTTAATATTCCTGTTTCTTTGGTTGCTTGAATGAATAAGTCCCACGTCCCTCGTCTTCGCGAGCGTGGTTGGCAACTCATTCCACTGTGCATGCTGTTATCTCGTATGGGTTACGCTGGCCAGCACTCTACTCCGAATGGGGGGACGCCCTCATAAGGATAGACTGGTTACGCTCACAACCAAGCAGGTGAGTTGGAAGAAGATTGTGAAGAAAATCCTAGTAGGCCTTGGCTGTTTCTTAAAACGCCTTGCGCTCGAAAACGGGATCTCCTACAAGAACGGATCCTAGTAGGCCTTGGTTGTTTATTAAAACGCCTTGCGCTCGAAAACGGGATCTACCACAGAAATAGTCCTAGTAGGCCTTGGTCGTTTCTTAAAACGCCTTGCGCTCGAAAAGGGGATTTCCTGCAGAACCAAGAAAAAATAAGAGCCTGAGCGCTCGAATGATGGCCCCAGAATCAAAAAAGGAATTGCTCAAGTCTTGAGCGTAGGGGCAATCCCACAGTAAGACCCTCACGACCGCTCAAGACTTAGACAAACTTTTAAAATAAATTTACAAGGGGAAAATTTACACAAGACTTGAGCACAGGGGCAATCTCACAGTAAGACCCTCACGACCGCTCAAGACTTAGACAAATTTTCAAAAGGAAAAGTTTATGCAGATCTTGAGCGTAGGGGCAATCTCACAGTAAGACCCTCACGACCGCTCAAGACTTAGACAAATTTTCAAAAGGAAAAGTTTATGCAGATCTTGAGCGTAGGGGCAATCTCACAGTAAGACCCTCAAGACCGCTCAAGACTTAGACAAATTTCAAGATAAATTTACAAAGGCAGAAATTTATACAAGTCTTGAGCGTAGGGGCAATCTCACAATAAGACCCCCACGATCGCTCAAGACTTAGGCAAATTTTCATTGCATCAAAGGAATAAAGCATTCACAGGAGTATACTACACAGTCTTATTATACGATTCATAAAGGAAATGAAGAACAAAGGTATGGAAAACGGAATCTTTATTCATTTGCAAAATGGAGGTATTACAAAACAAAAGGGCTCAAAGGCCCATGAAATTCTATTACAAGAAAGCAGAGAATCAGAAAATACAAAGGAATGATGGAGGAAAAGTCTCAAGCAGCTGGGGCGACATCTTCATCAACAACCACCAGAATTGGGCCCTGAGCTGGGCCGTGAATGGGACCCTCAGGCTCTTGCGGATCGTTGGGGGCATTGGCAGGAGCAGGCTCATTGGCATCTAGAGCGTTGGCATTTTCAGCGGCTTGAGCTGGGGCATCCTCTATGATCGGCGCTTGTGGCTCGTCTACATGAGCATCAGAGGGACCCACACCCCCTTCCCTGTGGGCATCGGCGTACTCATCCTGGATCAATTTCACCAGGAAGTCATACTCCATTTCCGCTATACTGTCTGCGGGGTCGTTGGGATCCTCTTCCGCCTCCTCACAGCGCTCATTAAACATGAGCCCTGTACCCTCAGCGCCCTTCATTGCTGGATCTGTCAGTCCTTTGTGGATGCCCTGATCCACTGCCAGATTGAAGGCATTTTGAGCCTCGTCCAAGCAGTGTAACGAGGCCGCGAAGTTGAAAGCCTTGGAATGACAGAACTTGATCAGCGCCTCCTTGGTCGCACGCTCTAAGCTCCGAGGCCACTCGCTAACAGTATCGTTAAGCTTGCGCTCGGCCTCCATAGCTCTTATTCTCAAGCTCTCCCTCTCTGCCTCAGCCTTCTTGACCCGCTCGTTAGCTTGGGCCAGCTGGTTGCCCAAGTTGATTCGAGCGCCGTCCACAGCCACAAAGTCCTCCTTCAGCTTTGTCAGCTCCACTTCATTTTTGTTGTATAGACCCTTGAGGGTCTCATACTTGGCGATTTCAGCATCCAATTCCGCTTGGATGTGAGCCGGGTCCATCGAGCGGGCCATTTTCTTGTACTTGGCCTTGCGCTCGGCATATATGGAGGCTCGCATCTGCACATTCCGGAGCCGAGGAAGAACTTGCTGCGTAATCGAGGGGAAAAGTGTTAGCAAAAGAATGGTAAATTACAGAACAGAAGAATGCAAGGAATGAGGACTTACGGAAATCAGGGCGTGGGCTGCATCGAGCGTCACCTTCTCTACAGACTCACTGTAGAGATGCCTGTGATCTACTGAGTACTGAGCCCGGCTGAACAAATCGTCAGTAATAGTCTGGGCGACCGAGCCCGGCCTCAGCAAAACCGGCCCGCCGTCGGGGGCGCCAGAAAAGTCTCTGTCCCCTCGGCGGGGGAACTCCCACATGTGTTCTTCCTCTGAAGAGGAAGTGTCCCCCTCGCCTCGGGGGCCCTCAACCACTCGTTTGCCCTTCCCTATGATCGCGGCGGAGTCAGGCATTCTCTTCCTCTTACGGGAAGGTCTATTTGCGCTCGCGCTCGGGGAAGCCTCTCTTATCGTCAGGGCAGTCACTGGCCGCCTCGTTGTTTCTGCAGGAACGGGGAGTTGAACATCATCTCCTCTCTCCGTTCGCCTGTTCTCCCTGGGGACCAACCTACGTTCCCCTCGGCCACGAGGGGGTTGCACCTCAGGGTTGGTGCTTGAACTGGCACCCCCACGAGCGTCCCCTCTATCATTGCGGTTACGGGAACGTTGGGGCTCGCGCTGTTGGTTCCCCTGGGCAGCTTGATTCCTCTGAGCGTTGGCGAAACGAGCCGCTTGTCTAATTCCACCGGCCATTTCTAAGATAGCGGCTCCTGCAAATATGAAAATATGAAGGTTATAAATCCTTGGACAAGAATTGTTGAGTGCAAATTACAAGTACAATAAAAGCAGTTAGTATTCATTCCTATCTAAGGTTAGTGCCCTAAGGATCTAACCGTCTCTCTCTATGTCACGAGCCGGAGGGTTGTCAAGGAAATGAGGGTCGTTGGTAAGACCACACAAGAACATGAGTTCCGCATCGTCTATCCAGTCCTTTGCTTGTATAAGGTGATCCTCGTCCCTTAGGGTTGTGGCCAGGTTTTTAGCCCAGTCTCGGGGGAGTGAGGGTGGCAAACGGCTCTTTGAGTACGAGCCCCATTCCGTGATCACCCCAAAGCCCTCTTCCGCTGGAGCCCTGACAAATATAAACTTTTCTTTCCAGTCAATGCCATAAGTGGTCGAGGGCGAATTGATCAGCTTCATGTGGGCCTTCGCTTGGACGTAATAAAAACCCGCCTCAGGAGAAGAGCGAGAGGAGCTGACCACTTGGAAAAGGGCATTGAAGTTCCGCAAATAGGGCTCGTAACCCATGGTCCTCATCAGAATGATGTAGCAGGTCAGGAGGGCCAAGCCGTTGGGCACTATCTGGGACGGACACAGGCCCAGGTCATTCAGCAAATGGGCCATTGAGACTGAGATGGGGAACCTCAGGCCTCCCGAGCTCACGGAATCCACGTATACTGCCATTTCCCCAGGAGGCGGATTATTTGCACGCTCGTGGTTTTGGGGAATCCTCCAAGTATATCGCTCGTCCCAGTAGATGGGGGCCATCATTGTCTTTACATCTCCCACAGTGACGGTGCTGGGAGTTTCATCAGGCGTGCGCTCGGTAGCCTGATAACCTGAGCCCTCCCCCTCGTTGGGTCCTTTTGATTTCTGGGTTTTCTTACTCTTGCCCTTGTCACGGGCCCTTCCTGAAGGCCCGGTTACGGCTTCTGCCACCGGAAGCGGATTTGCAACACGGGCCCTTTCTGAAGGCCCGGTTACGGCTTCCGCCACTGGAAGCGGATTCGCAACGGCCACTGTCACTCTATGGCGATGGGGATGTGTGGCACTTTGAGTTATGGGGAGAGTGACTCCTTGTCTTTCTGCCTCTATTACCAAATCCATCTCCTCAAAGAGAGGATCCACTCCGCCTGGGTTTCGGTCTTCCATAGCCATTACTGCCGCCCCCAACTCTTCATCTCTGGGGGAATTGTGAGAAGAAGAACTCTCCGTGGCCATCTCTTGGATTTCACGGGCAAATTCTTCAATATGTTGGTCAGCCATGGCAGAAGCAGAGGTTTTGAAAGTTTTTCTTGGAAGGAGATTAGGGTTCAGGAAGGCAAGGATCGGAGAAGGTTATGAAATCCTAAAGTCCGAAGTCTATGGTTAGCAAAGTCAGAAATTCACACTGGAAATTTACCTTGAAAAGTTTCTGAAGAAAGCTGGAGAAGAGGTTGAAGATGCTGGAGATGCGAGAGAATTTTTCTTGCAAAGGAGACTTGGAAAGTTTTGAATGCGTAAAGAATGACAAGATTTCAGAATCCCTTATTTATAGGGATGGGAGTTGGTACCGTTTTAGGCAATAAATTCAAAATGGTAATCATTTCCCGCCTAGGAAACCGCCCACTTTATGGAACCGGCACATGCTTCCCAATGCTCACGCGCCCCACGCGCACCCGCATTTAATGCTCTGACGTTTCAAGGGCTTCAGAATAGTACCAACATTTAATGCGGAGGTGATACGAACGGTCAATTGAAAAGACCGCATTAATGACACCATCAGAGGAAAAATTGCTCAACACGTCAAGCTTTGCACGAGCGCTATAAACAAGAGATAGAGCGTGCCAAAATTCTACAGTCCTTATCAATAAGGACTACAGAATTGGGGGGCAAAATGATGGGGTCAAAATACGATCGTCCCACGACAAGACACGTGGCATCACGAGATGATGACATCTGTCTCCCCAAGGCTGCATCATCAGTTCACAAGCGCTGAACCCAACGAGCGCGTATCTTCTTCTGGAATTAAGCCAACGAGCGCTGTCACTCCAACGAGCGTCCTACATACCAAACGATGGGCTCGCTCACATGCCAAAGGAGCCCTCTTCGAGCGTCACACTCCCTCAGAGTGGTTTCCCTTTCGGCTCGTCACTTAAGCTGGAGCCTTCATCCCCCTCAGCGGATACCTTGGCCTCCACTACTCTAGGTTGTCACGAGCGCACTCTTAGGCCCTCGCTACCAACCACCCACATGGCTCTCTGACACAACGTACATGCCCGCGCACCTGCCACTGTTGCCAGCACTAACTTTTGGCCGCTTTTGCAGAAGATTCCTCCTAGGTTTCTCTCTCACAGCGCCACGTGTTAGGGCAACATTCGGCCAGGACCACTTGAGGCAAATGACCAAAGGGCCCTTGACCCTCAACTATAAATAACCCAAGTCATCTTCTACACTGTAAGCATTCTCTAAGCTTTCTTCATCACTGCAACTGTAACTGAGCTTACACTTATCTTCACACATTGAACTGACTTGAGCGTCGGAGAGCCAAACTGGGTATCACCCCCAGTTCCCCCAGCTTGGCCATCTGACCTTTCTTGTGCTTGTCCCAATAGGTTGAACCCCTTTCTCTTTTTCCGGCGAAGCTCCGGTGGTTTCCTCCACAAAATACAAATCGTAAAGTGATCGGATTCGGACCCATCCATTCCCGGACCCATCAATCAGTACGATCCCATACGAACGCAACACCAAACATCAAAATCTAATAAAATAATGCTGTAAACGACAATATCTAATCATTTGTAAAATATTAAAAATCTCTAAAAATTAACGGTGTAATTCTTAAATTAAGAGGAATCATATATAAATAATTAAATATAATAAACGGGATATATAAATAATTAAATATTATCAACTACAGGGGTTCCAGATGTTATATACATGTGCGAGTTTGTATGAACATTGTATTAAATACACATGCGACACATCTGGCGTCTAAAACAGCTCAATTTCAGGGGGTGAAAAAAGAAAAGAATATAAAATAAATTTCCCATTAAATTACAATTAAGGATGTTTCATTTTATTTCAAATGGTTAATTTTTTTTAAAAAAATAATAATTTGAGTTCGAAACGTATGTTAAAAGAAAAGAAAAAAAAAAAAAACTGGCCCATTTTTCCTTTCTCTTGTTGCCGATATTTATACGAGAAATAGCAAAAATAATCGCTGAAAAAAGAAATTTCAATAAAAAATGAGTTTGTCTTTGCGGACAGAAATAATATTCGACTGAAATTCCTGGCCATCTTCAAAACCACTCAAATTCCAGAACCACTTTCCCCTTTTCCACATAAACACAGAATCAAATATCAGCATTTTCTTCATCATCAATCGCCATAGCTGAGGAGTGGAAACAAGCAAAGATAATTAATAAATGGCCTATATTCTGCCAAATCTTTCGCCTACTCTTCTGCAAAGCTCCAAAGACAAACCCTCCGCCATTACTGCACCCCTCTCATCTCTTTCCACCTCCACATCCTTGCCGCAGGCCAAGCTCGAGCTGCCTCCGGCGCCGCCTCGTGGGGCGGTGCAGGTGAACCGAACCTCGGGTGCGCAGGATAAGAAGCAGGACGAAAGAAACGATTTTTATGTCAATTTAGGCTTAGCTGTACGGACCCTTCGTGAAGACCTGCCCCTGATCTTCACCAAAGACCTCAATTATGACATTTACAGGTACCCTTTTGCTTGTTTGAGTGATTTATGGGTTTTCTTGGATTTTCAAGTGTTTATGTCTAGTGGGTTTAGGGCTGTTGGTGTGAATGGTGTTTATGTTGCTTATTTTGTGATTTTGGTATCATTGTCAGGGATGATATAACATTTAAGGACCCGTTGAACACCTTTACTGGAATTGAGAACTACAAGCTGATATTCTGGGCATTGAGATTTCATGGGAGGATCTTGTTCAGAGAGATAGCATTAGATGTGCTTAGGGTTTGGCAGCCCTCTGAGAATATGATTCTGATCAGATGGAACTTGAGGGGCGTCCCTCGAGTTCCGTGGGAGGCGAAGGGGCAGTTTCAAGGCACGTCGAGATATAAATTGGACAGAAATGGGAAGATATACGAACATAAGGTTGATAATTTGGCATTCAACTTCCCTCAGACATTGAAACCTGCTGCCTCTGTTTTGGACTTGGTTGCTGCTTGCCCTGCTAGCCCTAACCCCACATTTTTGTGGGGCCCTGTCGACCAACCCTCCTCTTCGTGGATCGAGTTCTATAGGGCTGTAAAAGTTACATTGGATCGCGAACGCTTGGTGATTTCTCAAGATTTCGTGGCTACGTGTTCATAATAGGAGGTTTGATTTTCTCCTTGCTTTCTGTTTTTGATAGTGTAGATTACATATGTTATATACTTAAATAGTGGAAACATTGTTTACGTGTTATGGATATAGCTTTTCTGAGCATAAATAAATTACAGATCATGAATGTAAAGATACGGAGGGATGCGGAAGAGTCCCGATATTGCTGTAGGATATAGAATGCTAGGTTGTTAATTTAGAGCCCGCGCTTTTACAGCACTTTTGCATTGTATCTTTAGACCAGTTATCTTGTGTTATTGTTTACTGGTATATATGGTTCAGTTAAGCATAAGACCTTTATGAATTTACTTCGGTACAGCCATATCTGGCTCTTTTGCCCTTTGATGTTTGCAGGCTCATTGCCTAAGGGTGGAATACGTTTTCGCTATTTCAGTTGTAAAATTAAAATGCGTTGGTAAGCTGTTATTGAACTATCAGTTATTCGGTGCACATTGAAAAGAACTTTATACTTGGGGAGAAAGATCTCTCTCTCTATTGAACTACTTGTGTGTTACCATGCATGTGGCCTTGAGATGTAAATCCCTATCTCTCGCTCGCTCATGCACACACATACACCAGACATGGAGCCAAGATGTGTATGTGTGTGCGTTCGCGGAGGTGGGGTTGGGAATTGAGAACTGTCCTTCCTTTTTGATAAGATGTAAAGCTAGAAAGTTATGACCAATCTCTACTCCATAGTCCATAAGAAGACAATCTCGAATGTTTAGGTCATGTGGATCGCTAGTTTCTCAAGAAGTCACTATTGTTGTAAGAAAGATAGGATATACTTGAAAATATTCGCTCCTTGTGTAGTAGATTTGGCCTTTCCTACTTTATAGCTAATGGCATAATGCATACAATATTGTGACCAACCAACCAGAGTTGACCCAAGTGGGTAACAATTTGAAGATGAAATATAGACACCAGATGACTCAGAAATGACAACAATTTCCCCTTATGATTTTACCACTTGGCAGGTTCGACACATCATAACAAAATTGTATTTTTAAAAGTATACGTGTTTCATAGGCAGCTACTACTGCACATAAATTTTACTTCGCCAAAAAAAAAAAAGGAAAAAAAGGCCATGTTTTACATTGTACGGTATAGCTATAGCAACATGCTTCATATAATTAGAAAAAAAAAAAAAAAAAAAAAAAAAAAAAAAAAAAAAAAAAACCTTCATATAATATTAATGTCCAAAATACGAATCTTCAGAAAGGTTCTGAGAAAGCATGGCATAAGTAAAATGAAAATGTGAGTTATAAAATTTTAGAGTTGATACAACAACTCAATTACATTGCACAACACCTCCATATACATTTGGACTTAATGATCCAATCAATCGATTTCATTGCGTAAACTATCAAACACCGAGGTTCTCTTTGAAGTATCAAGACCTACAACGGAAAAAAACTACAGATATCATGTGGGTCTTGTAGTAACACATTCACCAAGAATTTTGGGTTACTGATGCAACAATGTTGCATTTGCGAAGAATTCACAACAAAAGAAATAACATATTAGAAAAAGGTGCAAAGTGGTATTCAAAGTTGTCCAGTTTAAGAACTCTGGGAAGCTTATAGGAAAAGAGTTCATGAGAAGAGCTAGAAACATATGATCCTTTGGCAAAACATCAGAATATGGAATGATGTATGTTCGAAGACCATGTTTGAAAACACACACCCGGCCCCCCCCGAAAGCACTAACTGTAAGGTGTTTTAGGAGATGTTTTACCTATTTGAGATGGCTCCGCAACTCATGGGCGGAATGGGGTGAGGTCAATTTGAAACTTTTGCTTCCCCTTCGTAACCCTCTATGAAGATAAAAATGTACACGAATTAGAAGAGTGGCTTTCTACTTCATCAAACATAACAATATGAAAGGATCTAACACGAGCGTATATATTTTTCTTTGTTGAAAAGGAAATTTACCAACTCTCTTTGCAACTCAGATTCTTTAGAATCTGAACTTATATGAGAGTAGCAATTAAATTCCCTTCTTTTCATGTGGAACTAACTCTTCGAAACCTAAGGAGCTTCTGAGAAATAATTGTATTAGGCAGGTATAACTTACAGCAATAGTCATGAGCTCTTCCAGAAGTTCCTCCAAGTGACGAAGAGGCTGCACCAAATAAACAGGGAAATCAATTGCTACCTATTATTTATCCAGGTTAAAATATGCTTGTTTCTCTTGATGAGAGACCAGAATAGAGATGACAATATTCAAAGAGCAGTATGCTTACCCACTGTGTTGGACCATCAACTGGAGCCTTTAACGGGTCGTCATGCACCTAAGCAGCCACATAATCACAAAAGCAAATTCAGAAGGAAGTTTGAAAGGGAAGTTGCACCTTAAATTTTGCTCCTCTGAGTTATCTAAGTAAAATATTCAACACACAGTCTAAAATGAAGAGAATAAAAAATGAGTTCCTTTGATTAGAGAGGGCCAACTTTTACCTCCATAAAGAGTCCATCCACACCCACTGCAACTGCTGTCCTGGCAATGCAAGGTATCAGTTCACGAAGACCTCCACTGGCAACACCACCACCTTCGAGCTGTTCCACATAATTAGAGAGTCATTTTAGGATCAGATGAACAAACATGTTCTTTATTATGAATAAAGCAAAAGGGATAGCAGCTGGAACAAACATGTTCTTTATTATGAATAAAGCAAATGGGATAGCAGCTTAACAAACATGTTCTTTATTATGAAAAAAACAAACGGGATAGCAGCTTAACAAGCATGTTCTTTATTATGAATAAAACAAACGGGATAGCAGCTTAACAAACATGTTCTTTATTATGAATAAAGCAAAAGGGATAGCAGCTGAACAAACTTGTTCTTTATTATGAATAAAGTATTCTTGCTATAGTCTTATATCATCATGGGACCATCTAGTTGCATTAAGAAACTTTACCAGCTGAGTTTTATTAGAACGTGATGACATGAAGTTACCATGCAAATTCTTAGGATGTGAATTGGAAATAACGTTTTTCAGGGTCTGTACTATCTGTTTCTGTGTTCAATTAAGCAAGCATATTTTAACTTAGAAATGATGGAGTAATATTACCTTTCTCCCAGCAGGTTGTTGTAATGAATGTGTTATATCAGCCACCTGCGACATAGACATTAATTAATGAAAACTATCACTTCAGAAAATATACTCAAAACAAGCAAATTTGGAACATCCACGTTTTGAGGTATTGTGTAGTTTGATACATTAATAATAGAATATATGGCATTAAAGCATAATAGAGCAGGATAAACATTCTTACAACAGGACAGTTGGCCTCCCTCATCCACTCAAAGTTGCGTGGATCAACAATCAGGTCATCTGCATATTATATGTTACAAAGTTATGTTCTCCTGCTGCCACACATGTGTTGATTTTCAATAAAAAAGACTTCAATATCAGGGTAAGTTTAGTAGCATTCAAGCAACCTCTGCTCAGGGAACTTTATTATTTTCCCAACTAAAACTTAATGTTGTGTTTTGGTTCAAAAGAACAGTGGGATGTGGCTTAAGAATGTATTGGCAGGTTTAGAAGTTCATAATATACATGCCCCACAAAATTAGATTCAGAAGGTTGTTCGATATGTTTTCTGCTGCACCCTTTATTTTCTACCAATTTGTGTGTATATCTGTTAGTATTTAGTTAGGAAAAGTGGATACTTACTGTAACCAAACATTGTGCCTCTTTCACAAACCATGACATTTTCATTTCCTGCCATCCGAATCTTTTCAGCAGAATTTGTCATGACCTACATAATCCATCCACAAGAATTGGACATGCTAACTTGCTGCAACTTGTGGTTACTAAAAGAAACAAAGGTAAACAAACTAGGGGCAAATACTCACAGAAGGAGCACAAAATTGGCCTTTCTTAATATTAACAATTTTCCCAGTCTTGGCAGCTGCCACAAGCAGATCTGTCTGTCATCTCAAAGGGCAGATAAAACAAATTTATATGGCCTGACTATGGTAAGGCGGATGTACAGTTTCTCAAGACTAAAACCATATGGTATATGACATAGGATCTACAAATCTAACCTGACGGCACAAGAAAGCAGGAATCTGAATTATATCCGCTACCCTTCCTACAGCTTCACACTGCAAGAAACCAAGTGTCAGAAGTTATTCATCAGTTGTGCTCTCTTAAATACTAATATACAATGTCATCGGAACATTACTTAGTCATGAACTAAGTCAACTAAGTACAAGCGAAACTATGCCATATCCTGGAATCACTTCACAGGAAAGTAAAAAACATTACAGAATCCCACAGTGCAGGTCCTGAATTAAAGAAATTCAAGAAGGCTCAAGGTCTATGTGTTCATCTATAGTTTGTGGTTGGGATCTAGGCTCGACATCCTTAAGGCCCTTGCAAGAAGTTTGAGAACATCAAAGATTGTGAATTTGCCGTTCTCTGTTTATGTATATTTTTTTAATCTGGGCCAGAATATTTCAAGAACGTATGTGGGAATTTTCATTTCTGACGTGCATTCTAATACATATAATACTGATCACTATATCCATTAAGAAAGCACACTGTCGAAAGATAAAAATTTGATCTTGGTTGCTACCTTAAGAAATCCATTTGTAAAGAGTGCATAAGTAAATAGTATAATACCTGGATCGATTCGTGCACATCAGTAACTACCGGCAGATCATACGTAGTTTTCACCCTTTCAAGTATCTGCAACAAAGAAGCAACAGAAACAGATTGAAAATTCTAGGCATTCAATGCTCGCACATAAATATTTCACAACACTAGGTGGACTTTGAACGCGAGTTTCCAAATTAAACACGATCAGCAATCCAGGAACTTCCCTAAAATCTGAAATAGATTGATAGAGCTCATGCTCCCGAACCACACAAATGAACTCGGAATAGTTTACAACAGCATAAACGAACAGACAGACAATCTTACCTTCAGACCTTCAGCCAATCCAGGACCACGAAACGACTTAGAAGAAGTCCGATTAGCTTTGTCGAAGCTCGACTTGAAAACCAACGGCAATCCAAGCCTACAATGCAGCAAACATCCTCAAATTCAGTAACTGAGTCAGTATGATCGATTAATTTCATCATAAACACAAGCAAAACACACAAATGTTCGGCAATTGCAGTACTTGGAAGTGATATCCTTGATTTGCTTGGCCATGTACAGAATGTGATCCTCTGATTCAATCACATTGGGCCCTGCCAGCACGAAAAACGGCTGCGCTGCCTGTTCATCAACAAACAACAATCGTCATTTACATTTTCTCCCTCTTCTACGAATGAGAAACCAAACCAAACCAAATATCCTCAAAATTCAGAACGCAAACTCCAAACCTTAAGCTGATTGAAAAGCAGCGTCGATGAATCCATACTGCAGAGATGATCGACTAAACCTTAAAAAATGTGAACAATCACTGACGATTGAAATTCCGAGATCTGAGATTCAACGAGAAGCTTCTGCTATCACTATGCTCATTAAAGCGGAGAAAGTGAGAGATTTTGCAGATGTCGGTAGAGTTGCAGAGATCGACCGGGCCGGGACGGGGATTTCAGTTTGTCCAAAGAGAATCTGGTTGCATGGACATGGATAGTGGATATGGGCCTGTTTCTACAACTACGGGCCACGACTTAAACTATTGGGCCTCACTTGGTGATAAATTCATTATTTTCCAAAGAGAATAAAGGAAATTTTATAATTTTCATTTATTACGAATTGAATATTTATTTATTTATTTTGTTAAAGACAAATATTATTATAAATTATGCGGATAAATCATCCAGTAAAAGTGACTCGCCTTAAGTCGAATACTATGATGTACGGACATTGCTAAAATATTATTTTATCGTATTGTGTCATGTCGTATCGGATACGTATCCAACACTCTTTACGTGAAAAATTCAAAAAAAATCTGTATCGTCGTATGCGTATCGTACTGTGTTCATTTCACTGTGTCCGTATCCGTGTATCATAGGTTGGATCTTGTGCAAGTGGAAACTGCATCTTTTTTAATAAGTGAGAGCGAAACAATTAATTTCACTTTGAATAAAAAGACACTTCACTAGGGATGACAATGAGTCGAGCCGTCTCGTGCGAAGCTCGGATTTGGGGTCGTTTTACTTTAGCCGAGCTGAGCCGAGCCAAGGCTCAGTTCTTGTGCTCCACGATCCGAGCCCAAGCCTTGTTATATCTAGCTCGGGGCTTGCGAGCTACTATTCTTCACAAAATATTATATATGTATATACTACCAGCGCCAAAGACGACCACCACTGAACGGGATTACCAACGCCAAAGACGACCACCACTACCATCATCCGCGCCTTCAAGATGCGCCACCGCCGAATGCTACCGCCACCATCACGCGCCGACCCTGACCACCACTGGTGACATGCGAACGTTCTTTAAATCTCATTCTATCCTTCTTGGTTCTCCTTAAGCCCAGATCTGATTTAATTTTTCTTATTTCTCTTTCTATTTTTCTTGCTGAATTTAGATTTATCTTCAATTTTCTTATTTTGGATGTATATGAAAAATGGATCTATAATTTTTTTATAGTCTAATTTTGTTCTTGTTTTTTATTGCAAGTATTATGGATTTCTTGAGCAGTTGTGTCCACCTAAATTCCAGAATTTTGTTATTCTTTGCAAGCAATTGACAAATGTGCAAACTGTAAATTTCAAAATAAATCTGAAACGGGATAAAGGCCCGGATCGCGAGTCGAGACGAGCCACCTCGAGCTAGGAAATTGAGGTCGCTGGCTCGGAAACCTGGTTCCAAACCTAAATATTTAGGACGAGCCCGAGCCCGAGCCATAAAAAATGCCAAGGCTCGACTCATTGCCATCCCTAGACTTCACTACCATTAGTTCGTTAAAAAGATTAAGGGTTAAACTTATTTTGCACCCCAACGTTTGGGTCATTTGTACTTTAGTACCCAACCTTTAAATTTTAAGGATTCCATGCCTAACTTTTCATTTTTGTTCACTTTGGTGCCCAATTTCAAAATCCGGCGGAATCTTCCGGCGAAAGCGTTACACGTCACTCTCACTTGGGTTTCTTAAGGGCATTTTCGTCCTTTTAATTTTCTTCCCACAAACCTTTAAACATCAACTTTTGAAAATGAAAAGTCAGATTCATCGCACAAAAGGACCCAAACTTTTTCTTCTTCTTTTGAGGCAAATCATCGATAATGGGGGTGGAGGAAGCGACGTGAAGAAGATGTAATTCCTTATGGAAGGAGCGCGCCTTACTATAGTGAGTATTTTAAACTGATTTCTTTTCATAGTTGTTCGAAAATGGTGGACTTAGGGTTTTGGAGTTAGTTTTTTTGAATAAGTTGGCATGTGGTTCTTCTTGGGATTGTTTGTGGTCCATGTATTTTGTTTTCTCTCATTATTCCGTTATGTGGTCCATTAATGTTTCCCATGTGCCTCATTTTTTAATTCTGTGGTTCTTTTTTCCAGATTCTTGTCTAATTTTGCATGATTTTATTTGTCTCTTGTTGTTGATGATTGCAGGAAAAAATAGTGATAAATTTACTATAAGAATGCATTATGGTGGTCAGTTTTATAACCTGGGTGGTAGGATTTATATGGGTGGAAGATTGAATCATTTTGATTACTGTGATGTGGATGAAATTAGAATGCTTGAGATAACTACCATGGCCAAAGAGGCTGATATAGATACCAGTTGTGCCTTATTTTTCTATAGTATGTGTGGTAGTAATTACTGTTTGGTTGTGTCTTTAATGCAAGATGATATTGATGCTTTGAGACTAGCAAGTCACTTAGATGAAGATAGGGTTGTGGGGATTTTTGTTGAATACAAGATTGATGAAGTGGAGTCTAACAGTGAATCCAAATATGATATCAATTGTGAGATGGTTTTTGTTTGGGAAGATGGGGAAATTGAAGAAGAAAGTAGTGAAAATGTAGGGGACTTAGTGGAAGCTGCAGATAAAGATAAGGGGAAGGAGAATGTTGTGGAAGGAATAGATGAGCATGTTGGGGATGGGATCACAATTAGAGAATGTACTGATATTATACATAATGGAAATGGGCATGATGGGGATGGGAAGACAATTAGAGATAATGTTGGTATTAGAGATGATAGGGATGAGCATGTTGTTGAGGGAGTAAATGTGCATAGGGGAATGTTGAGACAAACATAGATGAGGTAGAGCAATTGGGTATTTCTTGGGACAATGTTGACAGTGGTAGGAGTGATGATGGTCAGTCCTTGGGTGAAGACAATGACCATAATGATGTACTTGTAGATGGTGACCATGATGATGTTGATGTAGATATAAATGAGGCTGAAAACAATATTCATATGGGAGGATTACAGAAGAGGGGACTTTACCAACAACCTGCAACAACAGAACCTTAATCTAGATAGATGCAAAACAATGGTAGGAAGATTTTTAATGAAAAAACTGACATGGCTAATCCAGTGTTTGATTTGGGCCTAAAATTCAAAGATGTAAATATTTTAGAAAGGCTGTGAGATAACACTCTATAATTAATGTAAGGGACATTAGATTCACTAAAAACACTTCCAAAAAGGTGGCAGTAAGATGTAAACATAAGAAGTGTCCATGGAAAATTTATGGCTCACATAAGGGTGGTGAGGACACATTTATTGTGAAAACAATAGAATCTAAGCATCAGTGTCCTAGGTCTCAAAGAGTGACTGCTACTAATTCTAAGTGGATTGCTGAAAAGTACTACAACATGTAGAAAACAAACCCTAAATGGCCTGTGGAATCAATGCTATCAGTGACTAAAGATGATCATCAAATATCATTCACAAGACAGCAGATGTATAGGGCTAATCACAAGGTTGCATTAGAGTCAATTGATAGATCTATCAAGCAATATGAATTGATTTGGAGATATGCTGCTGAAATAATGTAGCACCCAGGACGATAGGCACCACATCCCCCGCACTATGAGTTTAATCCACATATGAAATAGGCAGCCCATACATGAATCAGACTCACAGCGAACGGGTGACAAACAAAAGAACAGTCCTGACTAGGCGGAAGCTAACCCCGGAACAATCAACAAAACCAAAATGCGGAAGCAAGGAAATCATTCATATAATATCAAAGAAATAAATGAAATCCAACAAGAATATAAATACGGGTTCCACTAATCAATACACCTGTCCCGAATCAATATCAATTTAATAAATGACACACCGGCCAACAATAATAAGTTAATACAATACTTAGAAACAATGTAGTATGCAGTGAGTGTAAGAGAGTAAGACTAGAACAATGACTCGACCCTCTAACTCCGCCTAGTAACCAACACCTACAAAAGAAACTGGAAAAGTGGGAAAGAGGGGTCAGTCTCTAGAAGACTGAGTGAGCAGGAGCGATACATATATATAGAACCATGCGCATGCAAGTCATAAATCCCGAGCAAAGTTTTATTTAAAGTTAGTTCCCAAGAGAGCAAGAAAATAACAAAGCAATGCTCGGACTTTACGACTAATCATATTAAATTCATTAAGTTCATAATTCATAAATAAACATAAAGGCTCGGCGAGGGAGCGTGCATTATCTCCAACCAAACTCCGACCGTGTACGACAAATATCATTAATACATTAAATAGGTGATCATGCAATATATCATAATACACGTAGATCATATATCATATCATAAGACATATTCGTTTGGGCAATCCGTGTCCCGACCTTCCCGCACGGTGCATAACAATCATATCATAACATAATCATATTCATAAAACAAGTTCCAACCTTCTTCCTCCGGGTGGTGGACGGGTTAGTAAGACCCGACCACCGGTCCATACATAGGCCAATGGGGGTACATGAATCCCCCAAGGGCACTCAGCTCCCATTCCCCGCTAAACCTCCTAACGAGGGCCGGTATCACCGTAAATGTGGTGGGACTAGTACAAGGGATCACCGTCGGCCCTATGCCTCCCCGGATAGCCACTTACACTAAGTCCCTGGGCCCGTGCAATCATAACATACATACATAATCTCGCCAAAACATATCAATTCATAAGAAACATAACATATTTCATAATTCATTAGAAAAAGGTTTACTCGATCAATATTTACTCGATAACTTTACTTTAAAAGTAACATATATATATATATATATATATATATACATAAGGTTTTTGGCCAAAGCTTGTCACATAAGGTTGTAGGGTTTAATATGTAACTAGAACGAAAACACCCTCACCTGGAATACCACGAGACATAAAGCATGAGCAATACGGGTACCTATCAATTCGGAAGTCTCCGCCCTGGAAACGAACTGTACAAGAGAAGGAACAATGTGTACCAGTGAGAGGAGACTCAATATGAACCAAATAGGACGCTCGGCAATGTCATATGGGTGCATATGATGCAAATTCAAAGCACAAGATCCGACATTTAGGCAAATAAGAGCATTGAAGTAAATTAAGTTCAACCCACATTCGAACGTATTCAATCTTTCACAAAACTCTACTACATACGTCATATTACATAATATAACACATTTCCAAAGCTTTACAACAAGAAGGAATCATATGATAGGGGAAATGAGTTACAGAAATCACAAACGCTATAAACGCACATTAACGACATTCACCAAAAGCATGCCTAAATGTCATCCAAATGTTATGAAATTAAACCACAATACTCCCATCACATAGCAAAACACGTTCATAGTTCAACACAATTGAAGATAAAGGCATTAAAAAGGTGAAATAATCAAAAACCGTAAAAGAAAAGGCAAGAAATGCACAGGGGAAGGGACACGCCCGTGTCACTCAACTTAAGTATACTGAGACACGGGGGTGTCTCAGTACAGATAGGCAAAAAGGGCATGACACGGGGGTGTCACACAATACAAGGCAAAAGAGACACGGGGGTGTCTCGGTACAGACCCAAAAATGAAAACAAGGTTTACCGGCAAAACCAACCTTATACAATATCAGTCTAAAAGCATACCAAATCAACTCCAAATCTCATGAAACTTAATATACAACATATTTAGCATGTTAGGAACATATTTCATTTAGAGTGAAAAATCCAAATCACACGTTAAGAGCATCGAAACCATGCATCAAGTCTGGGGCGTCCAAAACCGTACATATGAGTCCGATTGGTTCAATCATGCCAAGATCAAGTACTTAGGGGCTGAATTTGGATCTAAAACCTTGGGGAATGCATGCTAACATACTAAACAACTAATATACATCATATATACATAAAATGGTACGAATTGAAGCACATTAGAATGACCAACGAATCACTAAAATGCAACAGCAGCAGGTCTGTCACGGATCATGCATAAGAATAGGTCATGTATTTCGGTTTTGGGGCTTAAAATGGATCCAAAGGCTTGCAACACGAATGCTAACATATAGAGCAATGAGTGTACATCTTAACCATGCTAATTCACACGAAAAGAAGGTTATTTGATCAAGCAAAAGCCACAAAACGTCCCAGCAGTTCCAAAACAGGGGAGGTAGTTTTGATCATCAAGTTTGGGGCTCTAAATCACATAATTTCCACAAAGGGTCTTAAGAGAAAATCATCCCAACTTCACATACTATCAGTTAAGAAACAAAGAGGCAAAGAAACAGGTCCATAAACTCAGTTTAAAGCCACGAAATCAGCTGCACAACCAAGCAAGGTCACAAGAGCAATTACCCCCAAAATTCATATCAAGCTCATGACTCAAACCCTAACCAAATCTGAATCAAAACCAGGAATAAATGGATGAAAATATGTATAAAAGAGTAGAGAATACATAAATATTCTTACCTTGAAGATTTGGTGAAGAAGGGAAGTGATTTGAGTCAAAATCACAAAGGTAGCCAAGGTTCTTCCTCTTCTCTTCTCTCTCTCTCTCTCGATCAAGTGCAGCAGAAAAAGGAGGGCTTGGCTCGGTTTTGGCTGACCAAAAGGGGGAAAAAAGGCTTAACTCTAGTACACAAATCATGGTTTAAAGTATGGTTAGGTTAGAGAGGCGTTAAGGGGTCCCACCATGAAAACTAGTCAACATAAAGGGTTTTTCTTGCACTAGTTGCTTGTTACGGTTGGATTTCGGAGGTCTTAATGATCTTAAAAAGGTACGAGGCTTGTTCCATTATCTCCGAATCATCGATACGAAGGCAACGGAGGTGACGGAATTCGAATCCGAATTCCCGAGCTCAAGATATTAAATACGGAACCAAGGGTGCGCTAATTGCTCGTTAGCCCCCGACTTGGATTCCAAAATTAAAATAAATCCGAAACACATTCAAATGAATCCGAAAATACAAAACGAATATATATTCATATACAAGACACATATGAATCCAACATATTAAATTTGCATGAAATTTCGGTATCAATTCATATAGAAACGAAGCACGTAAATGTCACTCATACGCAATGTAACAGTAAAATTTCATAATATTTCCAAATAATATAAAAATTCAAATGCATAATAAATACATGCATGCATGATTATTAATTAAAATAGATTGCATGAGTTCATGCAAATATGTTAATAAACAACTCATACCACGTTAATATATATATATAAATATATTTGATATTAATAACATTAAAATAAAGTAATCAACATTTAATATATTTAAAATAAAGTTAAATATATAAAACACGTATAAATAATTATTCGCGCAATTTGGTAAACACACACGTCATGCTGTACTAATAAAAATTGGGGCGTTACAAATAATGAAAGCTAATCCTGGTTCAACAGTTAAGATCAAAACAAAGGAAGTTGAAGGTGAGTTGAGGTTTAAAAGATTCTATGTCTGTTGGGATACATTAAAGAAGGAGTTTTATATATCCAGGCCTATGATCTTTTTAGATGATTTTCACTTAAAAACTCATTGTGGTGGTATTTTGCTGTGTGTTGATTAATCCTAATAATTGTATGTATCCATTTGCTTATGTTGTGGTTGAAAAGGAGAGCAAAGGTTCCTGGACATGATTTATTGAGTTGCTAATTGCTGAATTGGGCATACCTAAAGACACAGACAAATTCACTTTCATGTCTGATAAACAGAAGGGATTGATAGATGCTATTGAGACTTTATTGCTTAATTGTGATCATAGGTTCTGTGTGAATCACTTGTATAACAATTTTAAACAAGTTCATAAGTGGCTGGCTTTGAAACTGTTGTTGTGGAAGTCTGCAAAGTCCACTAGAATTGTGGATTTAGAGAATGTATTCAAGGAATTAAGAGAAAGAGACTTGGAAGCTTTTAAATGGTTAGCCAAATGACGTGCAACGCACTGGTCAACGACTTACTTTAGGATCAATACTAAATATGATGTCTTGTTGAACAATATGTGTGAGGGATTCGATGCTTTGATATTGGAGGCTAGGTTAATGGACATAATTGACATGTCGGAGAAGATAATAATGACCCGATGAAGAGAATTTACATAAAGAGAGATGAAATGAAGACAACTTGTGGAGCTTTGTGTCCTAATGTCTAAAAACTTTTAGATGAGATGAAAAAGGATAGTATGGAGTTCGACCCTAACTGGAATGGTCAGGATTTGTTTGAGATTCATGGAAGACATGGTGACAAATTTATTATAAATTTGGGTGATAAAACCTGTAGTTGCAGAAAATGGCAACTTACAGGCTTACCTTGTGCTCATGGTATAAGTGCCATTTATTTCATGAACCATACACCTGAGGAGTATGTTGATTTGTGCTACCAAAAGAGGACATTTCTGCAAATGTACAACAATTTGATGAAGCCTCTCAAAGGTCCAAATGAGTGGCCACATTCTGAAAGGCAATGACTCAAGCCAACAGTTAAAGAACTCTTGCCAGGATAGACAAGAAAAAAAAAAAAACACTTGAGAGTTGGAAAAACTGAAAAGCAAAAAGAAAGTGAATATTTCAGGTCTTGGTTCAATAAGGAGCAAATCGGGCAGACAAGGGCTTATCATGAACTGCAGATTGTGTGGGAAACAAGACCACAACAAATGGAGGTGTCCTAGTAATCCAAAGAATCAAACTCGAGAGGGCCATCATGAAGTACCACCACCAAATAATACAACTCAAAGACCCAAAACTGTAAGATCATTTCAATTGCAAAATACCATAAACATTTTTTGTGGATCATCTAATATTTGACTTTTTTCAGGTGGATAAAAAAAGAAAGAGATCAAATATGGAAACTTCTGTCAATGAGCCTACTCCACAATCTACTGTAACAATTCCAAGAAGAAGTACAACAAGAGTTGCTTCAAAAATTGCAACAAAGAATGATGATTTGGGAACTCAGAAATCAAGCAAAGGACCTAAGCAAGCATCCCAACCAAAGCCAAGAAAGAAGTTGGTACCATGGAGAAGGAAGAACAATGACCAAGGAAGTACTTCACAACCTCCACCATTAAATGAGCCAACAAATCAAGCTCAAAATAGGGGGAAAAATCATATTGTAGATGAACTAATTAATCGTATAGTTGCTGAGTATGGTTTAAATAATTGATGTATAAGTTTATGACTGATTTAGTGACTTTGAATATGACTTGATTTTGTAACCTGTTAAGGTTGAAACTATATGTTTGTGCATTGACATTGTTTTGGGAGTTTCATTGTCTAATATATGAAAGGTTTATGTTATTTGTTCAATTTGAAATAGTATGTTTGTGTTTTATTTGTTCAGGTTGACAATGAATGTTAGAAATTGAATGTACACAATCAAACAAAGGCAATTAGGACAAGGATAACTTCTTTTTTTTTTTTTTAAACATACACCCCAAGTGGCTAGAGAAATTCGAACCCGAGTCATTGCCTTAGAGAAAGAACCCTCAAACCACTTGGCCAACCCTTGTTGGCTAGGATAAGGATAACTTCATTTCATTAAAAAAAAATTACATAAAGGCCATTACAAACTAAAATACACAAACCACAAAGTTACAGATTAATCCTACAACAACATTCAAATGAATAAGTACATAAACACCTATGAGCCTATCAAAGCACACCACAACCATTTCTCTTTGTTGCTTCTTTGTTCAGCATCAAGCTTTAACTTGTTAATCTTTCTCAACAGCCCAGGGATAATCTGACGAGATCTTTCACAGATTGGGGGATCTGTCCAAACAAATTCATTACAACTTCCAGATTGCTATTCCAAGAAAATAGGGAAGACAATTAATGGAGTAGAAAGGAGAAGTGTAAGATTAATGAAATACCTGAAATCTGTCACATGACATGTATCTCCTGCTAGGTGGTGGGCTCGAGACAGAGTGACGATATATCGTAATATTTCAAAAAAAAAATCGCCATAACCTCGTTATCAAAATATTTCTAAAATATTTTAATAAGCAGAGGAACACATCGGATAGAATAACTCTAATATATACGTGCATCGATAACATAATTTTAAATCATATAGCATATAGTCATAATATGCAAATAATAATTTTGGCAACATAATGGTATTACCGTACTGCAAAATTGGCTATCAACGACACTTTTCCAGCACCCCGATATTTTCTCGTGAAATCGGCAGAGCTTCCCCGTAATATCCCCGGTTAAGATTTTGGAGCGTGGGCTCCGGCAGTATTTCGCTGAATACTTTGAGAAAATAATTTCTAGAAAAACACCTTTTTCTAATTTCAGAAAATCCCTATTTTCTAATAATTAAGTGAATTATATATTAATTATATAACTACTTAATTAAATATTAATTAATCCTTAATTAAGGATTAACTAATTTAGAGAGAGAGAGAGTGCCGGATGGACTTTTAAAATTGAAGAAATGAGATGCAGGAATTGCTGATTAAATAAGCAAAGGCAATAACCTATTTATAGTCCTCAGAATGGGACCTCAACTTTTTAAATCAATTTTAGCCGTGCTTCCCAAGTACCAACAGCCAATCCAATGACGCCATGTGAAAGTTGGGAGTGCAACGAACGCAATGCTGCCGACCACGCACTGAGGCGGCTTTTCACGCGCCCCCACGTGCCGCTAGAAGCTCCTGCATGGGTATAGCGCCCATGGGACACACGACAGCACCCGCATATACCGCGTGGCCGATTTAGCCGGTCCAACCGGGCGATCCGGTCCACGGCCCTGTTCATCAGTGAACCTGTTGGTTCAGATGGTCTGACCATTTACAACGTGGTAAACTCCCATGAAGCCACGTGTCCGGTTCGGTCTGTTGGGAATAGTGCCCTAGAAAGCTTGTATGTTTTGGGACTTTCCCTATATCATAGACAATCTTTGAATAATATACGAATGATTGTAATCACAAGCAAACACTTTTTATGTGCCAATACGTGTTTTGTGTGTTTCCATTACATGTACATGTCTAGAACACTCCTAATCCGATGAGGCCGTTAAGAACTTTGTCATTATGGGAATGACACATTAAACAAGTTCTTGACTCCGTAGGTGAGGATTAGAAACTTCTCCAAGTCAATGAGGCCGACAGACAATGGGAGTGTCGACTTTGCCTCTGTTGAGACTTGCTTGTGTAGTTGTGTCCTTAAGAAGGATCATCCTGTTTCATGGGGTGTAAAGTGCATAAGTTGATGGGTACACAATACACAAGGGTGCTTGTTGTAAGAACAAGTTCACTGAGAATGCCCCGTGTGAGAAGATTCCTAAATGGGAAAGGACGTTACTAGAACTTCTAGATTAGGAAATATCTCACATGTCAATGACGTGAGGAATTAATCCTTAGACTTGAGATTCCACACTGTCTCATATGAGCTAACTTTGTAATCTTTGATATAGGCTCAAAAGGGTATCACCATATAGACATCTGAACCACGGCTTATGTTGGGATTACACAAGTGGCATATGAGAATTGTTGGAATCAATAAAGGACCTACACTTGCTGTAGGCAAGATGATCTCTTATTACACAGGTCATTCATGATTCCATCCTAAAATCCTTGCGCAAGGTGGTTAGATCAAGACATCAAGAAAATGGGGTTTTCTTGGATTGAGATCAAATGGAATATGAAGGGAACTTTGTTTTAAGATTAAGGTTAGTAGGACTCTCCATATTCCCATGCCCTAGATCTTAATTGAGAGATAAGATGGTAAGAGGATCGTATCCCACATGATGTCATTGACTGAAAGGTTCTTTCAAATATACATTCACATTTAGGGGTCACACAGCTGTTGCTAGACTATGGTCGGGTGATCCGTGAAGTAATTAATTAATAAAGTGTATTAATTAATTAGGCTCACTGCTAACTGAAATTGAACCTAGAGGGTCACACACAAATATCGGGTTCAAAGGGTATTGTTAGAAAGATCAAATAATTGATCGAAACGAGACCACACCTGTATGGTACACGTGTGGGAGTCAAGAGTGATTTTGGATGCGTGACTCCAATTACAGAATTGAATCATGTGTTAATTAATTGGAGAATTAATTATAAAGCCATGATATAATTAATTGGAGAATTAATTATAAATCCCTAAATATAATTAATTGGAGAATTAATTATATAGCTAAATAAAATTAATTGAAGAATTAATTTAGAGTTAATTAGTGAATTAATTCTAAAGCCCTTGATAGAATTAATTGGAGAATTGATTCTAAGTATTTAATTATTTACTTGTTCTAATTTGATTAGAATACAGAAATAAATAAATATCTTCTATTTTATTATTCTAATAAAGTATTAGGATGAGATATTTAATTATTGCTAGAATAATTAAATATTCCTAAATTAGTTAGGAGCTCTTTCTCTAGAAAATAAATATCTTATTTTAGATAAGATATTATTTACTTGGAGAGAAAGAAAAGTAGGAGGAAAAGTCAAAGTAGGAGACCATCTCCTACAAGCAACTAGGGTTTCGAACCTTAGACTATAAAAGGGGCATGGGGTTCGAAATTTTAGGCTTACGCGTGATGTAGGATTCACGCCCAACCTACAAGGAATTTTGGGGATAATTCTCTTGCTCTCTTTTTCTCGTTTCTAGTTTCTTTAATTCGCATTTTATAGTACTAGCATACTCACTAACATGATTTGAAGGTTGGTGTGGATTAATACTCTAGAGGATTTCTACTTTGGAATCTCGAAGAAAGAATCGATCAAGAAACGTGGATTCATGCCGCATGAAGAATATTTGAGGGCGGCTCAAAACTTTTCAAGAAAGTTTCAATTGTTGTAAGTTTCTTGTAATCCCAACGTTACTATACGAACATTGCAAGTCTTTTAGATCTACTTTGTGAAAAATTTTAAACTTCCGCTGCGTTACCTCTACTGTTTTCCAACACGGTCAATCTTTGACCGACCCTACCCGAACCATTTCCGACCTTGCCCGTTGACCCGGTCTGTTCCAGACCCAATCTGGACCGTTTGACTCGCGTGACTTGGTGCAATCTTGGCCGTCCATGTGGCGTGCCCCGCGGCGCCCACCCAGCGCCACTTGGCCTTTGACCTACTGACGTGGCGCGACACGTCAGTAAAAAACTTTTTAAAAAAAAAAAATTTATTTTCTCTAAAATAAAATTACGGCCATTTCCAACTCTTTGGAATTTAATTTATTTTCTCAAAATAATTCCCTTGGCTATTTTAAAAACTTTGAAAATTAATTTCTCTCTCTTCTTTTAATATTTTCTCTTTGGTCTTTCTTGGGGCTTGTGGGGGAACCTGCAGGGCTAATTAATTTTAGCTCCAAACGGGTCAATCTATTATCATCTCATGACAACAATTGATTACTGTGTAACAATATTTAATTCCACTAAATAAATATTGTTGAACTCTAAAATTAATTAACCTATTCACGATCTGGAATAATTTTGCATTTTACTCCTCTGTACAGATATACATGAAAAATAAATCAATACTACTATCATTTATTTTTCACTTTCAATCTAAAATTTCTTGATTTGCCTTAAGTTCAAATTTCCTGTATGTGAAACACATTCAACATACAACTTCGGTGACGCACACACGAAGTACTTTAGCCAAAGTTTTAATTCGAACTTTTTGCAAATCTATTTCAGGGATATCTTTTAATCTTCCAGCAAGGCTACAGATTCCTCGATCAATATTTCTCTTTAGCACATTTCATGCAATCACCGAACGTACAAAGTATTTTGGCAACCGTTACCGAGACCTCACTCTGAGTACATCACAGTGATTAACATTACATGCCTAAAGTCGAAACATTGCCAAGATTAAGAGTCTAATGCTTCCCGAGATTTTTGTTCATTTTAGATAACAGTATAAAATGAATAATCTCAGTGGTCCAGTACGATATTTTCAATCTCATTGAAAATCATCAATGTGTTATAACCGAAAACTCCATTTCCCTATGATGAAAGACTTATCATCTTAGATAACACATTATAGTCTTGATAAGAGCATTTTCTTATCATACCGACTAGAACTTTAATGACACGTGATTTTTGGTATTTAAAGTTTTTTCCTATGAAACACATTTCATATAAAAATACCATTATACGTCATTAATTATTAAATTTATAAAATACTCATAACTTACGATAATTTCAGTTTTATTAATTCAAAATATTTACAATATAATTGGATTTTCAGGGCATTAATCCCAACAATCTTCCACTTGCCCTAAATCTAATTGGCTACACATCTAAGGCCCATCCCTTCTACATGAGTGTCAAAACTCTTTTGCGCCGAAGTCTTAGTGAAGGGATCTGCCAGATTATTTACTGAGCCAATTTTCACCGCTGCCACTTCTTCACGTTCTACATAATCTCGTATAATGTGAAACTTCCTCTCAATGTGCTTTTCACGTTTATGACTTTGAGGTTCCTTGGAGTTGGCCATCGCTCCAGCATTGTCACAATACAATGTGATCGGAGTAAATTTATCCTTGACGACTTCTAGATCCATTAGAAAATTTCGAAACCAATACGCTTCTTTGGCTTTTTCTGAAGCTGCCACGTATTTGGCTTCCATGGTGGAGTCAACAATGCTAGTTTGCTTGATACTCCTCCAACTTACGGCTGCCCCTCTTAGAGTAAACACGTATCCAAACGTCGAACGCCTAGAATCCAAATCAGATTGAAAATCCGAATCTGTGTACCCTATAGGAACGAGCTTATCTCTGCGATGGACAAGCATATAATCCCGAGTCCTTCTCAAGTACTTTAATATATGCTTTACACCTATCCAGTGTTGGGGTCCAGGGTTCGACTGATATCTGCTGACTAGACCTATAGCATAACAGATATCTGGCCTAGTACATAACATGGCATACATGAGGCTTCTGACTGACGAAGCATATGGAATATCTTTCATTTCTTCTGTCTCTTCTGGGTCTTGGGACACTGATCCCAAGACAGATGAACTCCATGCCTGAAAGGTAATGAACGTTTCTTGGAATTCGCCATATTATATGTTGTCAGTATCTTATCTATATATGCAGTTTGTGATAAACCGACCATTTTATTCTTACGATCACGACAAAGTGTAATCCCTAGAATATAACTGGCTTCACCTAGGACTTTCATGTCAAATTGGTTTGACGACCAAATCTTGACTACTGACAATATTCCCCGTATCATTCCCAATGAGCAGAATATCATCCACGTATACAACTAAAAGTGTTACAACACTATCATGATGTCTCTTGTACACACATGGTTTATCAGGCAATTGTGTAAATCCAAAGGATTTAATTGCTTCATTAAATCTGATGTTCCATGATCTAGACGCTTGCTTAAGACCATAAATTGATCTTTTAAGCTTGCATACAATATGCTCCTGATTTCTGGCTATAAAGCCTTCAGGCTGAGCCATGTATGTAGCACCAGGAGCAGCGGATCACCACATTCCCAGCACCTAAACCCGATCCCACATATGAAATGAAAGTCCATACATGAGCCCAAGTCTAAGCGAACGGGGACCTACACACACACACACGGCTAAGTGGGGCTAAAGACTGTCAGAGCACGTAAAAATAAATAAACAAATATGCAGAAGCAACAGCAGTATCCAAAAGAGGTCATCAACTTAAATTAGCGTATATATATATACATTGGCCACATGGCCCAAAATTACATCAAGTATTCAAAATTTCCCAAAATCTAAAAGTCAAGTTCATATATAACTCTAAAGTATCAAAATGCAATATATGAAATGCAGACACGGCCTAAACCAGCTAGTACAACATAACCACGCACTTCCCTACCTAGCTCGAGCAGACCTGCAACTACAGGTGGGAAAAGAGAGGGGTCAGTCACAACTCGACTGAGTGAGGGGGCTAACGCATACCCACATACTATATAAATATAAAGCAGAGCACATATTAATCAAAAGATTATGAACCGGGAGTAGACATTCGTACACCAAATCATTTCGAAACAAATTTATACTTCATAATCAAACTAGAACATAATGAAGTTTAAAAGAAAATCCTCTCCCGTTTTATAATCAACGAAACATACAAAAGCTCGACGAGTATGAGCATCTAACCCTTACTTCTTAACAATCGTAAGAAAACCAAGAAAACGTAAAACATAAAACGTATCTATCCCCACAACCAAGGTGTTTCGGGAACACCTAAGTTACCAATACACACGGGGTAGCTAACCCACATTGTGCCTTTTTCGGTTACCCACCGAAGGCTTAAAGCACCACGCCTCCTCAACCTCTAAGAGTAGCGCGTAAGTACTTCAAATGGAGATCGTGTACAGGCTTAACCCGATGGCCTTTGCCGTCCCTGGCGTCCTTACCCACGTCTCTAGGGCCCAGTAACAATTAACTCATTTCGTATTAAACTTACTTAACTCGCTACACAAATAACTGTAACTTATATACCTTACCTTGCAACTCGGCGTATGCTTCTAACGTACCTCTCCGTGTCATCCTAAGTCATGTCATATTGAAGAAGAGCATAGCTTGCATGAACACACACTGTTTGGAGCATAGCCTTGTTTCAAAACGTTTCAAGCTTATATACGCTCATACATATAATGCAAAACCTTTAACCATATGACAAAACCATAAACGTATCATATAAGCACATAGATATTATATAAATAGAATAGTATAGTCGCATGTGGGCTTAAAAACGAGCACATAGGGTTGTAGGTCGTATTAACTAAAGAAACAAACCTAAACCTCACCTTAGGAAAAGTAGAGAGGAACCGGGGCCAAAACAAGCACTCGAACACCTAAACTGTTGGAAACAGGAATCAGAAAGCAGCGGAAATTTAAAAATTTTTCCAACAAAAGGATCTTGGACTCGCAATCGTGTGTCCAAATTCGTAGAGATCAAGAAACTCACTTGGGTAGTAGCTTTATTGACACGTTTTGAGCCGCCCTCAAACGCGTTTCATGCGGTAATGGCAACCCGTTCCTCGAAAGTCTCTTTCTACGTCAGAATCCATTGTAGGGATGACAATCCACACCAACCTAGATTCAATTCATGTTAAGAAAGTTCTTAACAATATAACATAAAGAAAGAAACATGACACGAGAAAAGCAGGATTGAAACTCCCTTTGAAAACCAGTTTTGCGAAAGTAGAAAACTGCCATTCACAAAACCCTCGTGAAAAAATTCATCCTTCAGGATATGGACGAACGGTTTTCGCCATCTTCTTTGGTTCGATTTTTTCATTCGTTTCATGTTGGGTTCAGAATCGTTTCATCATCCCTTCTGATCGTTTTGCTTGATCCCCACTTTTTGGTAAAGCTCGAATCTTCAAAACTTCTAACTTGAAGCTCTCTAGAGATATTCCACCAACTTGGCTACAATCTAACTAGTAAGGATGCTAGTTCTCTAGTTAGTGTTTAGGCTTAACCTAGGGTTTCATTTATCTTGGAGAAAGGATGGTGTTCAACACATGAACCAAAAGAATTACCAATTAGCTCTAAAGGGGAGCTTGAGCTCCCCTATATATAGATAAGGGAGAGGGACGCCGAACCTATTCCTTGTTGGGCAAGGATTTGGTCCCTCTATCTCCTATTACTTGATCATCAAGTAATTTCCAACTTTGACTTTGAATTCTAATTCAAATCAACTTTCAAGAGAGCTAAAAATATCCAAACTATTTTTGGATAATTTTATACTTTATTTATTTAAAATAAATAACTTATTTTATCTAATTAATTAATTCACAATTAATTAACTAGATTATTTTTTTTTTATCCAAAATAAGACTTTCTTTTTAATTCAAAATTAAACCAAAGTCTATTAAATAATTAACAACTTAATTATTTAATATTCAATTAAATAGCCACGTGTGGTACACGTGTCACAATGACACGTGTCCAGTCACGTGACCCACACGTGTGGTTTCACACGTGTGGAACCCTCTAGGCTCGATTAACTCGTTTAATCATTTTAGAGCCTCAACTCATGTAACCAAGTTGTTGTGTGTGACCCTCTAGGTTCTCAATTCAATTAGTAGTGACCCCAATTAATTAATTCACTAATTAATTAATCAGTCCACAGATTAAACGACCATAGTCTAGCAACAGGTGTTTAACCCCTAGCTGAATTGGAATGTTCGGATTCGACAGAACCTTTAAGTAATTGATTCATGTGAGATACAATCCTCCTACTTACTATCTCTCAACCAAGATCTAGGGTAAGGGAATAATTAAACCCTAATAATCTGGTCTTAAAGCTAAGTGCATTTCATATCCATTTGATCTCAATCCAAGAAACCCTTTTCTTGATGTCTTGATCTACTGCCTTGGCCAAGGACTCCATATGGCATATGAATGACTTACACAATAAGAGTTCACCTTGCAAATGCAAGTGTAGGTCCTTTCTTGACTCTCATTCACTTTCATGAGTCACTTGTGCAGCCCCAGCATAAGCCTTGAATCAGTTGTCTAAGGCGACACCCTTTAAAGCTTATACCAAAGACTACAGAGTTAACTCATAAAGTGACAAGGAACCTCAAGTCTAAGGATCAATTAATCACATCAATGACTCGTGAGATATTTCCTAATTTGGAAGTTTCCATTTCCTGAAATAGAAACTTCCTTTCCCATTTAGGAATGTTCTCACACGGGGCACCTCAGTGAACTTACTTATTAAAGTAAGCACCCTCATGTATCACGCACGTATCAACTATACACTTTGCACCTCTATGAAACAAGGCGGTCCTTCTTAAGGGCGTGATCCCACAAGCAAGCCTTAGAGGAGTCAGGTTGACACTCCCACTGTCTGTAGGACTCATCGGCTTGGAGTATTTCACTAATCATGACTTATGTGATATAGGGCTCGTTTCATGAACCATTTCACCTAAATGGTAGAGTCCTAAAGCCATCAGGATTAGGGGAGTTCTCATACATACGCACGTAATGGAAACACACAAAACACGTATTGGCATATAAAGAAGTGTTTGCCTATAATCAATCGTATATTATTCAAAGATTGTCTGTGATACAAGAAAAGTCCCAAAGCAGATTACGTCGAATCGGCTTTCTAGGGCACTATTGCTAACATAAACCTCGGGCTCGACGAGTTTCGAAAGTGGCTCTCAGACACAAGAACACAACACCCAAGATTTAGACTCAAATATGAACCAAATAGACGCCCGACAATGCTCATGAATGCAATGAATGCATATGAAGTGCATAAACGTACCACTTAAGGCATACGAATCATAACTCCTTCAAATCATATCAAATTGATCAAAAAACCTAATATAAGCAAGTTAACAAATAATATAGCATGCTAATAACAATTAGAAGTCATAGACGAATCAAGAGAATAATGAAACAAGCAAACAAAAACAGAAAAACATAGCATTCACACATAAGTGCTGGGACATGGCCACGTCTCCTCCCGTAGAACAAAATAAGACACGGCCATGTCTCAGTACAAAGCCAAAATAGTTCGAAACCAGGGCCGAGACACGACTGTGTCTCTCTCTAAGTGAAAAAAGAGACATGGGCGTGTCTCAGTACAAAAAATTCGAGCCATGAGACACGCTTGTGTCAGCTCGCGCGAGGGAAAAGTTTTCACCAAGTTGCTTCGGTTTCTCCATGGAAATGAGCTCCAAAACCCCTTTTCTTCAACCATAACTCAAGTAACAACATAATAGGATGCAAAGGAGCAAGAAAACCATAAAAACAAGCAAGAGAAAGGCATTAAATTAGCGCCATAGATGTAAGCTCCAAACCGGGAAGCAGAAAGAGCAAAGAAGCAAAAGTTTCATCAAGTTTCTCCCAAAACTCAAAAGAGCATTAATGGCATAACCTACTTCAATCAACTACTATCAATAAGGAGCAAATAAAAGCAATAAAGGAGTCTTGTTGATCAACAAATATAGCTCCAAACTCATGAAAGGCAAGAGATGCACAAGTTCTTCAAAATCTTCACATACACTAACTATTCATGAACCCTAGCATATCAAATGATCTCCAACATAAAAACATGATTTAAGGAATGCAAAATGATCACAAGATCAAGTAGATCAAGATTCCTAACTTACCTGAAAGAGTTGGAGCAAGAAAAGCCTTCAACTTGAGCTTGAAGGTTACAAAAATGGAGGTTTGCTTTGATGGCTTCTTTTCTTTCTTCTTGGGCACAAATGGTTCGAATCTAAGCTGATGGAGAGAGAGAGAGAGAGAGAGAGAGAGAGAGAGAGAGAGAGAGATGGCCTTTTGGTGTGTAAGTCAAAGAGAGGACAAGAGGCTAGGGTCTAAAAACTCTCAAGTGGCTATTAGGTACGTTTTAGGTATGCAGGGCGGAAATCTGCATCGCCGGGGGTTGAAACGGCATAAAAAAGGTACAAGACTTGTTCCATTGGGTCTAAATCGTCAATTCAAGTCCAATGGAAAAGACGGAACTCAAATTCGAGTTCCCGAGCTCAAGTTATGAATAAGTGACTCAAAAGTGGCTAATTTGCAAAATGGCCCAAAAGTTTGAAGAGAAATTTAATTGAGTCCAAACAAGTTCAAGCAAGTCCAAAACAAAATAAAAACATATAATTAAATCCTAAAATCATATATATCACGTAATTCACAAATTTAGCATGCTCGGGATAAATTCATAATTCGAAATTTTCACAAGTCGCATGAATTCAAGTCTTAAGGTCACTTAGGCAAATTCTTATCACGTAATTCAAATGATTCATATAAGAAATAGAATTATAATATAGAATTCAAATAATTAAATGCAAATACAGGAAATAAACTCACACGTGGCACTAACCTGTACGTGCAGGTAGACGGGGTGTCACAATGTATATCTCTTCTTGAAGATGCCCATTCAAGAAGGCAGTCTTTACATTCATTTGTCAAATTTCATAATCAAAATGAGCAGCAATGGAAAGGAGAATTCTTATGGACTTAAGCACTGGTACAGGCGAGAAGGTTTCATCGTAATCGATACCTTCTTTCTGGGTATAACCCTTTGCCACAAGCCTTGCTTTAAGGTATCAAACTTTCTGTCCATTCCTTTCTTTTTTTTGTAGACCCATTTGCATCCAATAGGTTTAATGCCCTCAGGCGCCTCTACAATTTCCTAGACTTTATTGGAATATATTAAATCTAATTCAGATTCCATGGCTCTGACCCATTGGTCAGCGTCTATATATTTCATAGCTTCATCATATGTGACAGGATCGGATACGTCAGATTCAACCACTAGGGTTAATCCTAAGTATCTGTCAGGTGCCCTGACAATCCTCCAATTACGATGAGGCTGTTGTGTACTCGTTCCTACATCATATGTTGTATCTGGTACATCATATGTATCTAACACATTTTAAGTTACTATGGGTTCTTGGAATTCAATATTGGAAACTCTCATTTCTTCTAACATAATTTTGCTTCTACCCTTGTGGTCATTTACGAAGTTATCCTCGAGATATTTAGCATTAGTGCTCATAAACACTTTGTGATCTTTCGGGTCGTAAATTATATCACCTCTTATTCCTTTAGGATAACCTATGAACAAGCAAACCTCTGTTCTTGATTCCAACTTGTCAGGATCATTCCTTAACACATGGGTTGGGGTTCCCCACATCCAGAGATAGGAGACACTGGGCTTTCGCCCTCGCCACAGTTCCATAGGTGTTTTAGGAACCGACTTGGATGAAACAAGGTTTAATACGTGTGTCTCCGTTTCGAGTACAAAGCCCCAAAACGAACTTAGTTGGGTAGCATGACTCATCATAGATCTTACCATTTCCATTAGAGTTCTATTTTTCCTTTCTGCAACACCGTTTTGTTGGGGTGTACCTGGTGCAGATAGTTGAGATCTAATCCCACTTGCAGTGAGAAATTCTAGAAACTCTGTAGATAGATACTCACCACCACGATCTGATCGAAGTGCTTTGATACATTTTCCAGTTTGATTTTCAACTTCAGCCTTAAATTCTTTGAACTTTTCAAAAGATTCAGACTTATGCCTCATCAAATAAACGTATCCGTATCTGGAGTAGTCATCCATATAAGTGATGAAATACTCTAAACCTCATCTTGATTGAATACTCATAGGACCACACACATTCGTATGAATTAACTCAACCAATTCCGTGGCTCGATTACCTTTAGTTTTAAAAGATTTCTTGGTCATTTTACCTTTCAAGCAGGATTCACAGATTGGTAGTTTTGTTAAGGCCAAGGGACTCAACAATTTATCTAAAATTAGTCTTTAGATCCTATTTGGATTAATATGACAAAGATGTAAATGCCACTTGTACGCATCGTTAGGCATAAAAGTTTTTCTTTTGGATGGTAAGTCAAGCTTAGTAGTGTTAAGTTCTTTTGGATGCCAAAGCAAATAAACCTTTTATTTTGCTTAATGGTAAAATTTTGTTTAAAACAAACATTGAAACCATTATTTATTAAACAACTCACAGAAATCAAATTTCTGCGAACACACAGTATGTATAAAGTGTCTTTAAGTATCAAAACCCTATCACCAAAATACAAATTTACAGTCCCTACTGCTAATACAGATATACTTGTATTAACCCCAAGCAGTAGCTGCATCTCGCCATCTTCAAGCTTTCTAGTTAGCTTGAACCCCTACAACGAATTGCAGATATGATTAGTTGAACCCGAGTCCACACACCAGGAATCTGGTGGACATCCAACTAAACATAATTCTATCAAACAAGATATCGATATACCTTATACAGATGGCTTAATAGGAAGACTTGCTAAGTATTTTGGGTCATTCCTCTTCCA
Source organism: Lantana camara (assembly GCA_037501455.1). Classification (NCBI taxonomy): domain Eukaryota; kingdom Viridiplantae; phylum Streptophyta; class Magnoliopsida; order Lamiales; family Verbenaceae; genus Lantana; species Lantana camara. The sequence goes on from CM074864.1 coordinate 59,714,135, forward strand.
GTGCCCATTTTCACCACAGTGGAAATATTTTCCTTTGTTTGGTTTTCCCTTCTTTTTTCTGAACCTTTTTCTTGGGATTGGGAACTTTTCCCTTTTCCTGTTTCCAGTTACTGACTTTTGAGGCCGTGGAAGTTGATGCCTGTGCTAGGAGAACAGTTCCCTTAGCTTTCATCACTCCCTCTGCCACTTTGAGTTCGTTCATCAATTCAAGCAGAGAAAAATTCAATTTGTTCATAGAATAATTTTGCCTGAATGTGTCGAACGACTTTGGCAGAGAGCATAAGATCATATCCTGTTTAGGGTTTTAGCTTAGGTAGCAAAGCAACTGCTATAAAGTCATAGGAGCTTACGACGACGTTTGTTTTGTTTAAAGCTTGGCTAAATAGATTTGTAGCTATTGGGCCAGATTATGGCCCAATTTGGATCTTACAATGTTGCTAAATGGGTAATAAAAGGGGACGTAATGTCTTGACATCTTTTCTCACTCGTGTTAGTGCCTTTAGTCTAATGAAATGTTACGTAATAGCAATAATAATAAGTTGATACCAACATTAAAGTATAAGAAAGTTAATGATTTTGCTTAGTAGAATCTCATAATATAAGGGGTTGTTTGATAGTGTATATTTGGCTCATTTGATGGAGTTAATGTTGGTTACTATTGTATTTGATATGGTAGATTAAGCGTGATCGACCCAAATGAGTTAATCTTTCACTCAACACTGTGTACGGATTAAGTTAGGAACTCAATCCTTTGGGCTTTGGTGGAGGTAATCCCTCATGTATCTTAATAACTAACAGCCTTCTCATCAATTCGAGCCTCTTGGCTCGATTTTGTCCTCCAAACATCTGATGGAGATGATCCATCATGTTCTTTGCAGTTGGCATTTCATGTCACGCCCCGGGTCCACGGGCCCGTTGGATGCGAGCGCAAGTCTCCAAGCCAACCGAGTATAACCTGAAATTGGGCCTAAACCACTGCCCAAAAGGGATATCCATTGGTTATACTTGGACTCTTTAACTTATATACTGAACTTAATTCTTATACTTTCCCAATGTGGGACATGGGTGTCACATTTTATGTATTTGATGCTTATGAACATTGGAGACAGATGCCAGGATATATGACCTAGCCAAATCATTGGACTTGATCCATTTGGCATAAGTATTTCTCATATCCTGAGTGGCTATAGTTTCGGGTACCCCCGGACAAGGTTCATTGAGCACATGTTTCAGATTCTTGTGACTAAACATGATGTCAAGATTTATTTTCCAATCAACATAGTTAGACCCTTCAAATCTATTTTCCTTTAGGATCGATTGAAGCGGGCCAGTGGTTATCATTGATTAAAACTGAAATATTTTAAAATAATGCAAGTTATGATTTTGTATTTTACTTCTTTTGCGTCTAACTAATAAATGAAATCCACGTAAGCATTTTGGTTTACACAATGGTGACTTATCTAACCGCAGTTGACTCCCCGGAAGCGAGGTCGAAAATCGCTTAGAAAAGCAAGAACTATTCTTAATTAACATGCCATCTAGGTAACTCTTACCAAACTATGTTAATCCACTACGTCAACCCTTGGCCTCTAAGTGAATGTAACATAGCTCCGAAGGGAGGTTAATACATCACTTAGTAAAGTGTACCCCATTACCTAGAAATTCGTACGAGTAGATCAAGACCCTCCACGGAGGCGTGGTCGAGCTGATTTTCCCCGTACTTCATTCTATTCGAAGAAGTCTAATCTTGTATACCGCGAATAAATACCCGCCGAAGAGAGTAGTATGTACCCACTATACTATAGACGGTCTAATAGAGGCCGTGAGAACCCAACTCTTTTTATCTCGCTCCCACTTGAATTTTTAAGATTTGTAGATTATCGTTGATTACTAAATAATCACTTTTGGAGTTTTATAGATCGGAAGTGATTAATCTAATTAATATGCTCCCACTAGGATTATTAAATAATACTAATAATATTTTAAAACTTTAATAACTATTTATTAATTAAGCCAAAAAATATTAGTCCAATTATGCATTATGTTTAATTTCTCATAAACATTATTTATCTAATCATATTAAATAAATTATACATAATTGAAGCAACATAATATCACATATTATCATGCCATTTTTAAAATTAAAGCATGCTTGCAAATAGTTAACATATAATTACCACGCTTAAAATTTTAATGGCCCACAGTAAATATGTTATTGTGAGTTTGCCTAAGAAGGGGGGTTGAATTAGGCCTTAAAACCTTTTTAAGATTTGTATGAAACTTTATGAAGTGCACCGGAATTATTAAGGTTTTAAGAAAAAACGTTTATCAGAGTTGAGCGCGTGCTTTGCTTGAAATAGTTACTGGTACGAAATAACAAAGTACCAGACAGTTACTGGTACGAAATAACAAAGTAACAGTTTAATAATGAAGATATGCAAAGCAAGTAAATGACACGGCTATTTATCCAGGTTCAGTCCGAAGACCTACGTCCTGTCCCCAAGTTTTCACTTAGGATTTGAAACCTGTTTCACTCAAATGATTAGCACAAGTACAATAAAGTTCCAGGAGTAAAACAGTAAATTCCAGAGAGTTAGAAAAACTCCCTAAGAGAGTTGATACAATATAACCGATCACCAATCTTGGCAACAAGATAGTGTGACTCGTTCTGGCGGTAGTATCGCGACCACTCAGCTTCCACGACCTCAGTGTAGTACGCTTAACGTCACTCACACCTAGCTGGAACTAGCTATCGACCGACTACTTCCACGACCCAGCAACCCTGCACAACTCGACTTGCTCCAAGTGATTCTTGAGCTTGAATCTGATCTCTTCACCACCAAAGTCCCTCGAGACAACAAATAAGCAAACAAGAATTAGAAGAAAACACCAAACCGTATATGAAACTCAATATTCTCGTTTTCACTATGTTGGTTTAGAAATCTTTTCTCCCTTTTTTTTATTTCTCACGAATTTCTCTCTTAAATACAAGTAATACAACGGCTAAAGAGTGTAAAATAAGGTAGGAGCCGTTTGGGATTGATTCTGGAACCAAAGGAAAGATTTACAGCTAAGTTCCAGAAGAAATTCAAAAGTATCAAGTCAAATACTTTCCATACTAATAAGGATTCTATGCATGTGGCAAATATAAGTATGGAATAAATCAATTATGGGCTGCATAAAAACGTGATTGACAATCAAGGTAATTTAAGGAATGATTTTAAGCAATTCAAATAATCTTTCCATGCTAGAATAGAGACATATGGAAATATGCACAAATATCTTGGAAGCATCAAAACTTACCATTGAAGTTCCAAAGAGGTCAACAATCTCCCCCTTTTTTATGATGACAAGAGATTTGATGCGATATTTGAAATAGAGAACTTACCTCAGCTCCCCCTGAATGTGTGATGGAGATTTTTGAAGTTCTCCCCCTGAATAAGTGCTTCCTCTTGAACATAGAGGATTAGTTCCGAAATTCCAGCATAATTCCAAAATTCCAGTATAACTTCTAGTGTATCAAAACAATATATACTCATGTATACAATCAAGAATCACGTAAGGATTACATAAGTATGTCACATAAGCATATCAAATCTTTACCTCTCCCCCTTCATCATCAAAGAGGGTAAATACCAGAAGCTAAAAACTCATGCATCATGCTGAAAAATTAACTTTTTGCAAGTGTAGGACATTCATTTATCCCTAATGCAGTTCTAAGCATGCAAAACCGTTCTTCACTTAATGCCTTAGTAAAAATATCAGCTAATTGATGCTCGGTATCAATGAATTCAATGCACACATCACCTTTTTGCACATGATCACGAATGAAATGATGCTTAATTTTTATGTGCTTTGTGCGTGAATGGTGTACTGGATTTTTTGTAATGCAAATGGCACTTGTATTGTCACATAGAATTGGAATTTCATGCAATGCAATACCAAAATCACATAAAACTCTTTTCATCCACAACAATTGAGTGCATCAACTTCCAAGTGACATGTATTCGGCTTCAGTAGTAGATAATGCAACAACGCTTTGTTTTTTGCTTGACCAAGTAACCAAACATTTAGCAAGTAATTGACAACCTCTACTGGTACTTTTTCTATCAATTCTGCAACCAGTATAATCAGCATCAGAAAAACCAGTGAGCAAAAAATCATCTGAATAAGGATACCACAAACCATAATCAATCGTTCCTTTAAGGTATCTCAAAATTCGTTTAACAGCAGTAAGATGAGATTCTTTAGGTGAGGACTGGAATCTTGCGCACAAGCAAGTTGTGAACATAATATCAGGACGACTGGAAGTTAAATAAAGTAAACTACCAATCATACCTCTGTAGAGTTTCTCATCTACCAGTTTACCTTCCTCATCTTTGTCAAGTCTGGTATTTGGCTGCATTGGAGTTGACGTTGATTTACTTTGATCCATATTGAATTTCTTCAACAACTCTTTCGTATACTTGCTTTGAGAAATGAAAATTCCTTCACTTGTTTGTTTGATTTGTAGCCCAAGGAAGAAATTTAATTCTCCCATTAAGCTCATTTCGAATTCCTGTTGCATACTCCTTGCAAATTCCTCACAAAGCGAATCATTAGTAGCACCAAATATAATATCATCAACATAAATTTGCACTATTAGTATATCATGCTCAAGTCGTTTAGTAAATAAGGTGGTGTCAATGATTCCAATGGAAAAACCAGTTTTAATGAGAAAACTACTAAGCCTTTCATACCAGGCTCTAGGGGCCTGTTTTAGTCCATAAAGTGCTTTTGACAATTTGAAAACATGATCATGCAATTCTTCATTTTCAAAACCAGGTGGTTGTTCCACATAAACTTCTTCACTTATAAAACCATTTAAAAATGCACTTTGAACGTCCATTTGATATAAAGTGAAACGTTTATGAGATGCAAAAGCTAAAAGCATACGTATTGACTCTAATCTAGCTACGGGAGCAAAAGTTTCATCGAAGTCAATACATTCTTGTTGACAATATCCTTTGGCTACAAGTCGAGCCTTATTTCTTGTGATCTTACCTGATTCATCAAGTTTGTTTCGAAATACCCACTTGGTTCCAATGACTGGACGATTAGGTGGTCTTTCTACTAAAGTCCAAACTTGATTCTTTTCGAATTGGGCTAGCTCTTCCTGCATAGGTACTACCCAGGCTGGATCAACTAGAGCTTCCTTAACATCTTTTGGTTCAATAAGAGACAAGAATGCACAGTTGGAACTTTCTGTGGTAGTTTGTCTTGTCTTTGATCTTGTATTTATTCCAGTTTGCATATCACCAATGATTAAGTCCATTGGATGGCTGGAGGCATGTTTGAACTTTCTTTGCCTCGGTTCTTCCTCATTTGTGTTGGAATCTTGGTTGGTATTTGCGTTGGTATTCTCTGTAGATTCTGGAACTTCTGAGTTGGCTTCAGTTCCAGTTCCAGTTCCAGGAACTAAAGTAAGTCTATCAAATCCTGCAATTTCATTGCTCAAGGGTTCCTTGGCTTTAAACGGGTTAGTTTCATCAAAGACAACATGCATGGATTCTTGGATTGTCCTTTTTCTTTTATTAAAAACACGATAGGCCTTACTATGACTTGAATAACCAACAAAAATGCCTTCATCAGATTTTGAATCAAATTTTGACAGATTATCACGATCATTTAGGATAAAACACTTGCATCCAAAAATACGAAAGTATGAAATATTGGGAGTTTTATCAGACCACAATTCATAAGGGGTCTTTTTAAGAAACGGTCTCAAAATAACACGATTTGCAACATAACATGCGGTATTCACAGCTTCACCCCAAAAAGATTTTGGAAGATCATATTCATTAAGCATGGTTCTAGCAATTTCTTGCAAAATTCGATTTTTACGTTCTACCACGCCATTTTGTTGGGGGGTTTTAGGAGCAGAAAAATCATGAATATAACCATTTTCTTCGCAAAACAAAGTGAAGTTAATCTCATCAAATTCAATACCATGATCACTCCTAATTTTCTTTATGAAAATATTTTTCTCATTTTGCAAACGCTTGGTAAGAGTAATAAAAGCACTTAATGCATCATTTTTATGAGCCAAAAACAACACCCATGTAAATCTAGTATAATCATCAACAATAACAAAACAATACTTTTTACCTCCCAAGGTTGCGGTTCTCATCGGACCAAAGAGGTCAATATGCAGAAGTTCCAGCGGGCTGGAACTTGTGACTTCCTTCTTTGATTTGAATGAAGATCTGATTTGCTTGCCTTTTTGACATGCGTTACAGATTCTATCCTTTGTGAAGTTCAATTTTGGTACTCCTCTAACCAAATCCTTCTTTGTGATGTGAGAGATAAGTTCCATATTTACATGGCCTAACCTTCGGTGCCATGTCCAAGGTTCTCCATCTATCACAGCTAGGCACTCAACATTTTGGTTAGATAAAACATCAAGAGTAATGCAATAAATATTTCTATCCCTAGTACCCGTGAATATAGTGGTATCATTCATGCTAACATTGCAATATGAAGGATGAAATTGAACTTGGTATCCACTATCGCATAATTGACTAATACTTATCAAATTATGTTTCAAACCTTCCACAAGCCAAACATTTTCAATGGTAGTACCAGATTCGGTACCAACGGTACCTTTACCAATAATTTTGCCTTTGGCGTTATCTGCAAAAAAAGACATTTCCTGCATTGCAAGAATCAAAATTTAAGAACATTGAGATATCACCCGTCATGTGCCTGGAACATTCACTGTCCAGTACCACTTCTAATTTCGGGAGTGTTCCTTAGGCATTTCCTGCAAATATCATTAGTTTGACTTAGGTACCCAACTTTTATTGGGTCCTTCATGGTTAGTAGCAGGAGATTTACGCACCCAAACAAACTTTGTACCAATATGTTTCTTAGCAGGGCATTTCATATTAGTATGACCAGATCTACCACATAAGAAACACGTTTTATGAAAAGTTCCAGTATTCTTTGGTGCAGTTCCAATGACTGGTTTTTTGAAAGGGGGACGAAATTCCAGTTTGGAATTCTTAATACCAGAAACAGATTTTCTACTAGTTGAAGAATCATTCACAGTAGGTTTGCCTTTGATTTGTCTTTTCAATTTAAAAACTTCATTTTCACACACTATCTTTTCCTTTTCAACAATTGCCTTTTCATTTTGAAGGTTTTCAATTTTGTTCTCAAAAGCAATTTTATCCTTTTTATTTGATTCCTTCAAAAAATTGATTTCTTCTTCCAATTTTTTCTTTTCGTCAAGAACTTTACTTAATTCATTTTTCAATGAAGTATTGGAAGACATAAGTATCTCCATATCTTTATGACATTCATCTAATAATTCATAAACATCATCATTATCAGAATCAATATCGGAATTTAAATGTACCTCATTGTTTGTCATTAGACATAGCTCCTCTTCATCAAAGGGGTCGCTGTCCGAATCTTCAAAACTGACTTTCAAGCCTTTGATCTTTGTGGATTTGTTGGATTTGGATGCCTTTTTGAGTTTAGGACAGTCTGGTTTTTTGTGTCCAATTTCACCACATTCAAAGCATATAATTGGCTTACTTGTTTCAGATTCTTGGCTGGTTCTTCGTTGATTTTTATTTTTCTGGAACTTCATTTTGAAACCAGCAAGTCTTTTCATTCTACGAACCATCATAGCCATCTCATCATCGATCTTTTGTTCATCCAGATCATCATCATCCTCTTCTTGATTAGAACTAAAAGCAATATCCTGTCTGGTTTTTGATCCGGAAGTAACCTGTTTGTTGAGAAGTACCAGTTCGTGGGCAGTGAGAGAACCAATGAGTTCTCCCATGTTCATGTTGTTGATATCTTTCGCTTCATGGATGGCAGTCACCTTTGGTGTCCATTCTTGAGGGAGTGATCTAAGGATCTTCATCACCTTTTCTTTCTCCGAAATTGGTTGCCCAAGAGCATGAAGCGTGTTCACAATCTCCATGAATCTTGCATTCATTAGGCTAATATTTTCATCAGGTTTCATGGTGAACAATTCGAGTTGGTGCAGCAACAAAGCAATCCTTTCCTCACGGACCTGACTGGTACCTTCGTGGGTGACTTGTAATGTGTCCCACATATCTTTGGCCGATTCACAAGTACTTACTCGATTGTATTCCTCTTTCACCAATGCACATGCTATCACGTTCTTTGCTTTGGCATTCATGGTGAGAGATTTCATATCCTCCGCGGTATACTCATTTTTCGTCTTTGGTACTTGCTTATCACCCTCTCCTTTCATTGGAACTAACGGTCCATCTTCCACAATCATCCATATAGCATAATCCAATGATATAATGAACTCTTGCATCCGATGTTTCCATGATGCATAGTTGGTTCCATCAAAGAGTGGCGGCCTGGTATTTGACATTCCTTCTGCAAACACACCAAAACTTGAAGAAGCCATTAGATCTTTAACTCAAGGTTGTTAAACCAAATATATAGAGCACGAGGCTCTGGTACCAATTGATGAATGTGAGTTTGCCTAAGAAGGGGGGTTGAATTAGGCCTTAAAACCTTTTTAAGATTTGTATGAAACTTTATGAAGTGCAGCAGAATTATTAAGGTTTTAAGAAAAAACGTTTATCAGAGTTGAGCGCGTGCTTTGCTTGAAATAGTTACTGGTACGAAATAACAAAGTACCAGACAGTTACTGGTACGAAATAACAAAGTACCAGACAGTTTAATAATGAAGATATGCAAAGCAAGTAAATGACACGGCTATTTATCCAGGTTCAGTCCGAAAACCTACGTCCTGTCCCCAAGTTTTCACTTAGGATTTGAAACCTGTTTCACTCAAATGATTAGCACAACTACAATAAAGTTCCAGGAGTAAAACAGTAAATTCCAGAGAGTTAGAAAAACTCCCTAAGAGAGTTGATACAATATAACCGATCACCAATCTTGGCAACAAGATAGTGTGACTCGTTCTGGCGGTAGTATCGCGACCACTCAGCTTCCACGACCTCAGTGTAGTACGCTTAACGTCACTCACACCTAGCTGGAACTAGCTATCGACCGACTACTTCCACGACCCAGCAACCCTGCACAGCTCAACTTGCTCCAAGTGATTCTTGAGCTTGAATCTGATCTCTTCACCACCAAAGTCCCTCGAGACAACAAACAAGCAAACAAGAATTAGAAGAAAACACCAAACCGTATATGAAACTCAATATTCTCGTTTTCACTATGTTGGTTTAGAAATCTTTTCTCCATTTTTTTTATTTCTCACGAATTTCTCTCTTAAATACAAGTATTACAACGGCTAAAGAGTGTAAAATAAGGTAGGAGCCGTTTGGGATTGATTCTGGAACCAAAGGAAAGATTTACAGCTAAGTTCCAGAAGAAATTCAAAAGTATCAAGTCAAATACTTTCCATACTAATAAGGATTCTATGCATGTGGCAAATATAAGTATTGAATAAATCAATTATGGGCTGCATAAAAACGTGATTGACAATCAAGGTAATTTAAGGAATGATTTTAAGCAATTCAAATAATCTTTCCATGCTAGAATAGAGACATATGGAAAGATGCACAAATATCTTGGAAGCATCAAAACTTACCATTGAAGTTCCAAAGAGGTCAACAGTTATAAATTATCACATAATTTAAATCATATTTACTGATTCGGTAATTACCAGGAAGACAATTAAATTATTTCCCAGAAAATTACCATTCCACGAAAATTCCCAGGAAACACTGGAGGGGTCACAATGGTCCAACTTAAAACCCAGCCTCCTTAGACAAAATTTACGTGCACAGTCTCAGATTTAAAATTATGCATCATATGCTTTATCAATGCAAGTATATATTCAGAGCCCCGCTTTGATACTAGTTGCTGGGTGGTGGGCCCGAGACAGAGTGACGATATAGTGCAATATTTCAAAAAATTTCGCCATAACCTCGTTATCAAAATATTTCTAAAATATTTTAATAAGCAATGGAACATATCGAACAGAATAACTCTAATATATACGTGCATCGATAACATAATTTTAAATAATATAGCATATAATCACAATATGCAAATAATAATTTTAACAGCATAACGGTATTACCGTACTGCAAAATTGGCTATCAACGACATTTTTCAGCACCCCGATATTTTTTCGTGAAACTGGCAGAGCTTCCCCGCAATATCCTCAGTTAAGATTTTGGAGTGTGGGGTCCGACAGTATTTAGCTAAATACTTTGAGAAAATATTTTCTAGAAAAACACCTTTTTCTAATTTTAGAAAATCCTTATTTTCTAATAATTAAGTGGATTATATATTAATTATATAACCACTTAATTAAATATTAATTAATCCTTAATTAAGGATTAACTAATTTAGAGAGAGAGAGTGCTGGATGGACTTTTAAAACTGAAGAAATGAGATGCAGGAATTGTTGATTAAATAGGCAAAGGCAACAACCTATTTATAGGCCTCAAAATGGGACTTTAATGTCTTTAATCAATTTTAGCCGTGCTTCCCAAGTACCAATAACCAATCCAATGGCGATATGTGAAAGTTTGGCGTGCAAGGAACGCAACGTCGCTGACCACGCCCGAGGCGGCTTTTCACGTGCCGCCAGAAGCTCCTGCATGGGCATGGCACGCGTGGGACACACGGCAGCACCAACAGGCGCCTCGTGGCCGGTTTAGCCAGTCCAACCGGGAGATTCGGTCCACGACTCAGTTCATTAGTGAACCGGTTGGTTCAAGCGGTCTGACCATCTGCAACGTGGCAAACTCCCATGAAGCCACGTGTCCGGGTCGGTTAATCTTTAACCGACCCTACCCGAACCATGTCCGACCCTGCCCGCTGACCCGGTCCGTTCCAGATCCAATCTGGATTGTTTGACTCGTGTGACTTGGCGCAATCCTAGCCGTCCATGTGGCATGCCACGCGACGCCCACCAGCGCCACTTGGAATTTATTTTCTCTAAAATAAAATTTCGAGCATTTTCGACTCTTTGGAATTTAATTTATTTTATCAAAATAAATCCCTTGGCTATTTTCAAAACCTTGAAGATTCATTTCTCTCTCTTCTTTTAATATTTTCTCTTTAGTCTCGTTGGGGCTTGCGGGGACCTGCAGAACTAATTAATTTTAGCTCCAAACGTGTCAATCTATTATCATATCATGACAACAATTGATTACCGTTTAACAATATTTAATTCCACTAAATAAATATTGTTGAACTCTAAAATTAATTAAATTATTCATGAATTTCTCGATCTAGAATAATTTTGCATTTTACTCATTAGTACAAATATCCATTAAAAATAAATCAATACTACTATCATTTATTTTTCAATTCCAATATGAAATTTCTTGATTTGCCTTAAGTTCAAATTCCCTGTATGTGAAACACATTCAACATACAACTTCGGTGATGCACACACGAAGTACTTTGGCCAAAGTTTTAATTAGTACTTTTTGCAAATTTATTTCAGGGATATCTTTTAACCTTCCGACAAGGCTACAGATTCCTCGATCAATATTTATCTTTAGCACATTTCATGCAATCACTGAACGTACAAAGTATTTTGGCCACCCGTTACCGAGACCTCACTTCAGAGTACATCAAAGTGATTAACATTACATGCCTAAAGTTGAACCACTGCCAGGATTAAGAGTCTAATGCTTCCCGAGATTTTTGTTCATTTTAGATAGTAGTATAAAATGAATAATCTCAGTTGGTCCAGTACGATGTTTTCAATCTCATTGAAAATCATCAATGTGTTATAACCGGAAACTTCATTTCCCTATGGCGAAAGACTAATCATCTTATATAACACATTATAGTCTCGATAAGAACATTTTCTTATCATACCGACTAGAACTTTAATGACACGTGATTTTTGGTATTTAAAGTTTTTTCCTATGAAACACATTTCATATAAAAATACCATCACACGTTATTAATTATTAAATTTGTAAAATACTCATAACAACTCCTTCCCGGATTGGGGTCAGCCCATGAAGTTCTCCAAAATATTTACAATATAATTGGATTTTCAGGGCATTAATCCCAACAACTCCTTCTCGGATTGAGGTCAGTCCATGAAGTTCTCCCCACAAGAGGTCTTCTGCAGTAGCAATTGCCTTCCATGGCTGAAACCCTAAATTTGCAATGAAGATCACAATGACATAAAAAGGGTTGAGAATTAAATAAGAATAACAATCAAGTAAGGGTTTGCGGGAAGACAATTAAAAGGACAAAAATGCCCTTAAGAAACCCACGTGAGAGTCACGTATAACGCTTTCGCCGGAAGATTCCGCCAGATTTTGAAATTGGGCACAAAGTGAGCAAAAATAAAAGGTTAGGCATGACATCCTTAAAATTTAAAGGTTGGGTATTAAAGTGAAAATGATCCCAAACATTGAGATGCACACAAAAGTTTAACCCAAAGATTAATCAAAACTCCAAAAAAAGACACTACTTTCATATGAAAGACTAAAAAAACTAAAATAACATAAAAAAGTAATATTTGTGGCATATTTATGAAGAGATTTAGCTTTTATCATTCGACTCAGATGAAAAAATAAGTTAGATGTTTATTATTGAGCATGATTTATCTGATTTTTTTTTCTTCATCGGTTGATTATATTAAAATTCGAATTGTATTTAAATTAGAATCTTATTGTTTGACGCCTAAGTGAGGAACCAAAAATAATATCATTTTTAAAGAAAAAATGTTATAAATATATTAATTTAAATACTTAATGAATATATATATTTATAATAAAAAAATTGCAGCGACTCGATTAACAAATAAATTAATTCTATCTCTATCGAACCAATTAATTAGAAGAGACAGCCTGTTTCGTTTCAATAATTCAAATTACATACTATAAATTTGTAATTTTATATTACAATTATTTTAAGCTGAACTTTGTAGTAAATAAGTAAATTAATTAAAAAATTCAAATTCCACTTCAGAATGTTTATTTTTTTTTAAAGTAAATTAATTAAAAGAATCACCAAAAATTAGTGACGGGATATTTATTTATAAATTTTAGCCCCGAAATAATTAGTGTGATTGAAATAAAAAGGAAAAAAAAAGGTTGGAATTGGCACCGAAAAATGTTGAACTACGAACCATCGGATGATATAATTTAACGGTTCGATACCATGATTTAACAAAAGATCTCACGTTTAAGTTCTTAAGCATGTAATTACCTTTAGTATAAAGAGATTTATACTTTAATAATTTGATCCGCCTCGGCCCACATAAATTACCAATAAAACTGATAAAAGAAAAGGTATTGTGCTACGAATTTGGATGACAACATTATATCTTCATGTCCACACAACATCAATTATTAAAGTAGTAAAGTTTGAGGAAGATCAACGTGTGAAATCTTTTCATATCACCTCCTGTGAATGAGCACAAGCTTTTCACACTTCAGTTACTCGAAAACCACTTTTCTTGGTCTATACTAACCTGCATGGATCATCACTTGCCAAACTTTATTTACTCAATATATTATATTTAGAATGGAGTTCGACTTGAGTCGGGACAACATAAATAATTTTTTTTATACTGTCTTTTTTGGTGGGAAATCTTTTTATACTATGTGGATCGATGCTTATTTAGTGATTCAAATAGATAATCAAATTATATGACCGAATCATCAGTATTTAAGTATCGTATTTTTAATTCAATAATATAACAATTTATCTATAACTAATCGGTATAGTCGTTTAAAATGATGATGAAGTCAAATCGAGCAAATACTACTTATTAAAAAAAAACAATTACGATGAAAAGAAACTGAACTACAAGCGAAACAAAATACGAAGACTCGAACCGGAACCTCAAAGCATGCAGCACTAACAGAGGAGTGCTTTTTGTAAAAGTAAAATTATAACACAGCAGAAAAAAATAGAGAAAGCCTGCTGGCCCAAGATCGAACAACCAAAGGGTGGATGAAAACAACCAAAGAAGAATAACCTCAAAAATAAAAGGGAATGATTCAAGAGAAAATATGTAGGAAAGAAGGCTTTTATTAGAGGACTTTAACTTACAACTTGGCTTGTTACAAATGGCAAATACTCACCCCTATTTATACTACTCAAAGGAGAATTCTAGTTATTAGATATTTTGATACATAATTCTAGATTTCCTAATAAACAATTATAGATGCTAAGATATTTCTAGATTTCCTAATAATGGATAGAGATAATATGGTGGAATCATCTAGAGAGATATTTTGGTAGAAATATCTAGACTACCAAAATATCTAGGCTTGGATTATTCTAGAGTTATAATCCAAAAAATCATCTTTAATTTTAACACTCCCCCTTAAAGTGATTTTTTGGATATTAACCCAAGCTTCTCACGAAGGAAATCAAAGGAGGTCTTGGAAAGCGACTTAGTGAAAATGTCGGCGACGTTATCCTTACTTCGCACTTCCAGAGCGTCGATGGTGTCATCAAGAACCTTTTCTCTAACAAAGTGATGCTCGATCTCAATATGTTTGGTTCTTGCATGAAATACTGGATTATTTGTGAGCTTGATAGCACTCTGATTATCTCCAAAAAGTGTAGTTGGCTTAGTTATAGGATAATGTAGATCATCCGCAAGTCTTTGAAGCCAAATGCATTCTTGAGCAGCAAGAGCAGCCGCTTTGTACTCCGCCTCTGTCGTTGATAAGGAAACTGAATTTTGTTTCTTGCTACACCAAGAAATACCTGTACCACCACTGAGAAAAACATATCCTGAAGTGGACCTTCGATCATCCAAGTCTCCGGCAAAATCCGCATCCGTGAAACCAACTAGAGAGGTGGTAGCTTTCTTCTTGTAAAGTAGGCCCATATCCAGAGTTGAGTTGACATATTTCAAAATCCTTTTTGCAGCTTCTAAGTGAGGCTTTCTTGGTGTCTGCATAAACCTGCTAACCAAACCAACTGCAAAAGCAATATCGGGTCTTGTGATAGTTAAATATAAAAGACTACCGACAAGAGCACGATAAGGCTGCGGATTGGCCAGAAGTGATCCTTCTTCACGCCTTAGCTTTATGTTGGCCTCTAGTGGAGTTGAACACCTTTTGCTTTGATTTACTCCAAACCGTTCAACTAACTTCTTGGCATAACTTTCTTGAGAAAGAAAGACACCACTTGCCAAGTTCGTCACCTCTAAGCCAAGAAAGTGATGCAGCTCCCCCAACTCTTAATATCAAATCTGATAGCAAGCTCATCTTGAAGTTTTTCAACTTCAGTTGCATCGTTGCCTGGAGGTTGCTCTATGTAGATGTCTTTGTCCAGCTCCCCGTATAAGAACGCATTCTTCACATCAAGCTGCCATAATTTCCAATTATGGAATGCTGCCAGAGCTAATACCATGCGTACTGAAATCATCTTGGCCATGGGGCTGAAAGTTTCTTCATAATCTTCTCCATATTTTTGAGAGAAACCTCGAGCCACCAACCGTGCTTTATATCTTTCGACACTCCCATCCGTTTTCCTTTTGATTTTGTATACCCATTTACAAGAAACGGGTTGCACATCTTTTGGCTTCGGAACAAGACTCCAAGTTTGATTTTTCTCGAGTGCCTCCATTTCAGCATCCATTGCAAGCTCCCATTCTTTGTTTCCTTTTGCTTCATCAAAGGAACGAGGTTCCTCATCATCAATGGGACCTGCAAAGAAGCAAGAATATGTGCTTATAAAATTTTCATCTCTGTACCGGGCAGGTTTGACAACATTTCTTCGAGGCCTCTCGGATCTAGTTGCATCGGTGGATTCTCCTGGATGTTGCCCTTCAGATTGTTGAGTGTTTGAACTCCCCCTTTCACTGTGGTTCTCAGAAGGATTTTCTGTTACGGATAATTCTATGATTTCTGGGCTTGAGGTTTTAGCCCCACTTTGGTTAGTCACCTTCCCTTCGTAATACAGTGAAATTTCATCAAAGATAACATCTCTGGAGACAACAAAAAGATGAGTTTTTGGGTCCATACATTTCCAACCTTTCTTCCTTTCATCATACCCGACAAAAATGCATTTTCTCTCCTTTGCATCAAGTTTAGTTCTTCGGGAATCGGGTACATGGACATAGCAAACTGACCCAAAAACTTTAAGATGTTTAACATTAGGTTTTTCTCCAAAGATATGTTCGTATGGTGACTTCATATTAATTGGAGAAAGAGGCATTCTATTAATCACGTAAGCTGCACATTTCATACCTTCCGCCCATAGTCCTCTGGGCAAATTCTTCGCATGCAACCAACTTTTACAAG
Source organism: Lantana camara (assembly GCA_037501455.1). Classification (NCBI taxonomy): domain Eukaryota; kingdom Viridiplantae; phylum Streptophyta; class Magnoliopsida; order Lamiales; family Verbenaceae; genus Lantana; species Lantana camara. The sequence continues at coordinate 59,730,397 of CM074864.1, forward strand.
TTTCCGTCAAATGCCTAATCTTTCTCTCTACAACTCCATTTTGTTGCGGCGTCTCGGCACAAGTGAGCTCTCTCTTGATGCCATGTTTTCTGCAAAAAGTTAGGAATTCTTCAGAAGTAAACTCACCTCCGTTATCTGTCCGTAACCGCTTGATTTTGGAACCAAGCACTCCTTCAACCAGCTCCTTAAACTCCAAAAATTTGTTAAACACTTCTGATTTGTGCTTAACAAAGTACACCCATGTGAATCGGCTATAATCATCAATAAAAATCAACATATAAGAGTATCCAGAAAATGAGGGAGTTCTTGTTGGGCCCATCAAATCGCTATGAATAAGCTCTAATGGGGCCTTACTTCGAGAAGTGGATTTGTCAAAAGGAAGCCGATGTGTTTTTCCAAATTGACAACCTTCACACACTTCTCCTCCACCAAAACTTGATAAATTAGGCAGGCCATTTACCAATTTTAATTTTACCATAGCCTTTAATTTATCCATGCTAAGATGCCCGAGTCTAGCATGCCATAAGTATGCATTTTCATTGTTACTCATTTTCTCAATATATGAACCGGAAGCCGACAAAACAAATAAGTCATTTACTCTCTTACCGGTGTGGACGACATCCGCCTTGAGCTCCTTAATGTTCCGTAAAAACTTCACATCACGTGGACCAAATAGCACAAAATTTCCAGCATCAACAGCATTTGCAACTGAGAAAAGATTTTTCTTCATACCTGGAACGTGGAAGATACTCTTAAGTGTAATGGAATCTTCTTGCTTTCTATTTATAACAACAGTGCCTTCATTCTCCACGCGATGGACTGTGTTGTCGGCCGTCACAATTGCATCATTTCCACTATACTCTTGGAGATTGGAAAACTTGGATTGATCTCCAGTCAGATGATGGCCGCAACCAGAATCCACGATCCAGTCATTTTCAAAGTTGATGGATGCCAAGGCATCTACGGCTTTTGTCTCTGCCACGAAGCATTTTCCCAGTCTTCTTCCTCCATAACCTTGTCGGCCACGTTACTCTCTTGTAATTTAGCTCAGCAAAATCTTTTGATATGCCCAGTTCTGCCACACCGATAGCATTTGAAAGTTTTCTTATTAGAGTTACTATTAGAAGACTCACCACTAACTCCATATGAGCTCGAGCTGTTTTGCCCTTGTTGACGCAGGGTCGGGCTATTTTGATTTTCTTTGCTCTTAAAGAATTTCCTTCTAGCCATAAGAGCACTCCCTTCTTCCTCCTTAATAGAGACACCGGCCATTTGTTTTGCTAGTGACTCTTGTGAAGATAGTAAATTCTCGAACTCCTCCAAAGATGGTTGTTGAACCCATCCTTGTATCGACGTAACATAGGGAATGTACTCGGGCTTCAATCCTCGAATAATAGTTCTTCTTATTCGAGCTTCGAAAATTGCTTCTTCTGGATTTAACAAGGAAATTTCCGAACAAAGATTTTTAATTTTAAGGAAATACTCAGAAATGGAAAGATTACCCTGCGTGGTGTTGGCGAGCTCATTCTCCAAAATTTGAAGTCGTGCTTCATCCTTTTTGTTGAAGAGTCTGTCAAGAGTCCGCCAAATCTCGTGGGCTGAGTTACACCTCATGATGTGATCGAATAGGCCTTGAGAAATTGACCACTTCAAAACGAACTCCGGCTTTGCATTCAATTGCTTCCATTTCTTGAGTGCATCGGCATTTTCTGGCTTATCCGTGGGAGATGTTGTATTATTGCCATTAACAACATCCCATAAATCTTCACCAACGAGATAAGACTCCATACAAGTCCTCCACACCCTGTAGTTGGATTGGTTTAACAATTCGATACCAAGTCCACTACGACCACTTGAATCCATTTTTGAGGCACCGGTTGATTTTTCCACCAAGGGATCTTGACACACGATACTAGAGCCCTATGGCTCTGATACCATGTAAAAGTAAAATTATAACACAGCAGAAAGAAATAGAGAAAGCCTGCTGGCCCAAGATCGAACAACCAAAGGGTGGATGAAAACAACCAAAGAAGAATAACCTCAAAAATAAAAGGGAATGATTCAAGAGAAAATATGTAGGAAAGAAGGCTTTTATTAGAGGACTTTAACTTACAACTTGGCTTGTTACAAATGGCAAATACTCACCCCTATTTATACTACTCAAAGGAGAATTCTAGTTATTAGATATTTTGATACATAATTCTAGATTTCCTAATAAACAATTATAGATGCTAAGATATTTCTAGATTTCCTAATAATGGATAGAGATAATATGGTGGAATCATCTAGAGAGATATTTTGGTAGAAATATCTAGACTACCAAAATATCTAGGCTTGGATTATTCTAGAGTTATAATCCAAAAAATCATCTTTAATTTTAACACTTTTCTCCCTACAAAAGCAAGTGCTTCCAACTTGCAAAAATTTCACATTGCTTTTCCCTCCACTAGTTTCTCCCTCAGCCACCCATCATCACATATCTTCACATTCAAAGAATGAATTCCGTACCAATGGAACACTCAAGCTAGTTGCCGATTGAAATCGATAAATTACCTGAGTAAATCTTGATACGATCATGTGTAGGGACGGAATTAGAATTTCTTAAATTTTTAGAGAAGGGATGAACGTCCCGATCAGCTTATAGTTGTAAAATTATAATCTATCGAAATTTGGTACATAAAAGCAACAAATTAATAGCAACTTAAAAAACTTGCTCTAAAGATCACATAAATTTAAAGAGTCGGCTACCCCCAGTTAGCCCCTGTAGCTACGTCTCTATTCCTAATTAACGAGCACTGAACGATAGTATTAGGTAAAGGTATATATAGTTCAAATTGAACACCATCTTCATTTTGTTGAGGACCATGCGAATTTATTTTTCTTGTCAGAGTACAACATTCGAGCAATTCTTCGTCGATTGGATGTCGAACCAGCCTGAAATGAAATTCATTTTTAAAAAAAAAATAAATATGATAATAAAATAATTTTCTCTACCCAATTAACATCAATTAGTTTAGTTACCTCATGTATCATTCTCAACATCCCGATATCATACATCATCATAAGACAGACATAAACTCCACAGTCATGCCTACAATACATAAAAACAATAAGTGATTTTATACGAACAAATTCGGAATTTGCTAAATATTAGGGTAAAAAGATATGATGTACGAATACTTTTGAAAATATCATTTTGTGGTGTCGTGTTGTGTTTAATACTCGTACCGAACATTGTGTCTGACACTCCCTATGTGAGAAATAAAAAAAAAATAAATCGCATCAATGTATTTGTGTCGTATTTTGTCCGTATTAGTGCATCATTGACAAAAACTAACCCATTTTGTTGGATTGGAACCCAATTGGGTGTCTCGTACGTGAACATCTTCTCAATATTTCTAAACTTGTAGCGTGAGGGTTCCCAAATCTCGAACAACTTTTGTACTCGACGAACCTTAAAATAATCCAAAAATGTCACTAAATGTACATGAAATTCATGAATTTATATTTGAGTATTGAATGGGGTTATGTGTAATATTGGAAACTTACGATTCTTGTGATGAGATTCTTCCTATGTTGATTGAGTTTCTTTGAAGGCAATGTGTCGCATATCAGAACTTTTCTTGCATCGAAATCTATCACACACATATACCAATGGTGTTTAAGGTCATTGATGGGAATGTACAACTGTTGGAGATGATCGACTTCATTGGTGAACTTGTCGTCCCCGACGAAGAACAGCTTGATTAGGTGTTCATCCGATGCATTCTTTTCGCAAAGTATCAAATGCTGCATTTGAAATAAACGGGGATATATCATGATACGTACAGTGACAAAGTCAGAATCCCAGAGTAAGAAGTCATTTTTTCATGACAAAATGTATACTATAAGAACTTTTACTTTATAATTTCTAATTTTATGTTGGATTGACCCTTTAACCCTCATATAAAATTGTTTACTTCATATAAGGGGTGGCCTGTGGATAGGAGAAGGCTCCACTGGTCTGATGAGTGAGTTGGAAATAATACCTACTTCAAATGTGAGTTATTATATAACCCAAGTCTATTATTCAAGTTCGGGCAATTTATTAATTCATTTTTTCATTTTCACGAATTTAATCAATTGGAATAGAAAATTAGCTCGTTTATAATTTTAATGGTGAGGGAGTCACAACGTACTGTATGTGACTGTTACTACATATATTAGAATAATTTTAAAATTAATCACGGGTTGCTTCCTAACTCGAGCTTCAGTAAAAAAGAAGAAACTTACGGAAAAAAATGCTGGAAAAAGCCATCTGCCAGAAAAGTTTGTATTCCTCGTACGTAATGTGCACATGCATGCGACAGCATCAATTACCTAAAGGAAATGTCGATTTCATAAAGTCATGAATTGTTGTAACAAACAAATTATTAAATTAAGGAAGTTGGTAAAAATAAAATATAAAAAAGATTTGGTAGTTAACATTACATCGGATATAAGATATCTTTTAGGTTCCAATGTCCGAATAGAACATCGTGTGACATTGCACAACCCGCTGAAATTCACAACTAATGTCCTGCCATATATTACAAGGAAAAGAAAAAATGAGAATTTTGAACTATTTTTATAATATTTATGTATACGCGGAATAATCTATGATTTGATCGGGAAAAGATTTTTTGAAAGGACATAACTCATAAGAGTAATCAAATGATTTTTTTTTAAAAAAATGAAAATTTTAAAATTTCGGAGGTCAAAGGCTGGTCAGGGTAGACTGCTCCCACCCTAATTGACCTCATATCCATTATATCCGGACCTACGAATATCTAAAATAGTGAAAAGAAAAAGAAAAAAAATATTAATATATGTATTACTTACTGCTGGTTTCTTCTGATATTAAACAAAAATCGAATAATATCTTCTTCAGACGACATAGGATTCAAAGGCTTATCGGTGGGAACCGACTCCAACAACATTCTCCCCTTCGTTTCACTTTTTGTTTATAACAAATTAATTGAATTGGATAAAATTTGCTTAAATTGTCACACCATGTCAAAAGAATGGGAAATAATTGGATGGGGTTGTGTTATTGGTGCAAAGAATTATAGAAAAAGGAGGAGAAAAGTAGAAAATTGCAACAAAAGGAACTATTCAACCAACAAAAGGCAAAGAAACAGAAGAATAGGAAAGAAAAACTTTGCAGCAAAAGATTACAACTTTTGCATTGTCGAGTAAGATTACTCTTTTTTTGAGACAGAGCCAAAAAATAATTGATATAAAAAGGTAAAGAAACTATGCAATAACGAAAGAGGACCAAATATTTATATATATGTTAATTGACAAAAGGAGAAAATGGCACATTATAACGACATTGTGAGGCCTAAATGGCTTAATGCATTCGTTAGGGTGATTATTGGCACATTTATTAATTATGGATTGTTTAAATTTGGTCCAATTATTTTGGTAGTTTGTCCCATTTGATTCAAATTTTTAGAGATGATTAATGAGCGAAAGAATTTACATTTTTCGAATTGTATTCGTAGAGAAAACAAATAGTCCAGGTCATGCGGTATTCGAACCCGAAAATGTTATGGGCGGAGAGAGCTTTTACTTTTAACGTTGAGAGTTAGTGTTTTCAATACTTACTCGTTGAGTATACAAGGCTTGTTGTTGTGGGGCTTTTGATTGATGCCATGAAAAACCTAACTTTGTAACCTATTCCAAGAAAATACATATATGGTGCGGAGTCTTGTTCTTATGTAAATATATCTTAAAATGTGAGTAAGGTAGACAACTTGTATGGCATGATGCCGTAAGGCTCTCTATTCTATGTTGATAGTGATCGGCGGGAGTGGTTAATCGTTCCTTTTTTAGGATAATAATTTTAAGTTTGAAATCCTCTAACCACTATCTTCTATTGAAATTAGTATGTCATCGTTAAAGTATAATGTGGTTAATAATCCAAACAAAGTAAAGTAAATTTCAAAAGGTTGATAGTACTAAAGATCGGACAACAGTCACTCTCACTTTAGAACTTTCTTCAGAAGAAAAACTCTTCGATAGGAATATATAATATCCCTGTATCCGTATATATACCATCTGCAAATTATAAGGTGGCTAATAACTTAAATAAGTTCCGTAAATCTTAAAAGGTCGAGAGTATGCCTCGACCTAAAAACTACAACAACTAACCTTACACATAAATTTATAGTTTTAAGAAAAAAAACCCTTCGAGTCTAGTTCTCCAATGTCACCATGTGAGAAAATAATCAAAATTTTAACTTACAAAAACACTAATTATTTATTTAATAAACAAATTAATTCAACAAGAATTAATTAATTAATATATTAAATCATGTGTCCTCCTAAAAAGGAGACTAGCGTGGCAAACTTTTGTGCTTGGGGTTAGGATGACAACATTCTGTGACCATTTCCACAACTAATTATTTATCTAACTATTAGAGCACAACACTCGAAAAACTAATCATTAATCAATTCATAATTCTCACTACAAAAACAAAAGGTGGAAAATGGCCGTGGCAAACTACTTTTGATTGGGATTTGCATGACAACATTGTGACTTGTCCACTTCCTCACAAACTTGTAAAATTGAAGTAACAAATTGCTACAGAAATTTGAAATTATTGCTATCTTTTAGTTTGCTTATTGGTAAAAAATTGATCAGACTCAGCCGATACCAATTACTTATAATGATAATTGTATGATTTAGTTAGGATGACAATTGTTTGCTATTATGGTTTCAAAAGTTTCCACGAATTAAACGACTGTCTTCAAATTTTATGTAAAAAAGATATAATTCGAAACACTATCCGTATATTTTAACAATGAAGTGATACTCCATCGGCATATAATGTTTATGAATTGCTTTCAACTACTAGACAACATTAATATATTCACGATATTTAATTTTTATTAAAAAACTTAATACATATGACATTCAGAAAAATATTCAAATAGACCGAAAACAACAATAAAAAAAATACAAATTCAATTATACGGACATTAGAGTTGAGACATCACAAAATCCAAGTATCAAACTTAAAACGAGACCCCTCTTGTTAATTTTTCATGTACAGTCTCCATTTAGAAATCGAATCTCCAGTTTCAGCTATGTATTTAGCATCGGAAAAGTCTATCTTGAACGCACCAAGACCAGCAAATGAGCTGGTGTACACATCCGCATAAAATGCCCATCTGATGGACTAAGTGCAGCCAACATAGAAAAATCCCGACGTATCCAATACCTAGTATCATGTTCATGTCCTAATTTTTTTCGTCACATATACTTCCTAATAGTGACATTTACGGAAACTTTTTAAAAGTAGTACATTTTTGACTTTGAATTCACAAAATGGTGCAAGACGTTGATTTAAAAAGCGTCTTCCCAAAAACCATGACACAGCTGATATTTTATTACAAATCAATACTAGAAACTTTTGAAATATTATATTTTCACCCACAATACTTTTTATGAAAAACTATAGTAAATATTTAACGGATTTATACAAAGAATATAATAACCATAAAAACTTATACTTAACAGCAAGAAATAATGGACACTGGTATATTGCTAGATATCATAAAGATTGGATAGACTATTATCATGAACAGATACAAAAAAACTATTTCAATATTAAAACGATTTCAAAAATAAAATGGATAAACAAAAAAGAATAAAAACAGATATAACAAAATCAGGAAATCGACTAGAAAGTGCATTAAAATACAAGTCTATTATGAAAAAGATATTCATATGTCCAAATGAAAGAAATGAAATTAAAAATATAACAAATAATGATAAACAAATTAAAATAATAAATAAAACGTTTGTAGAAAAACTATATAAAAGGGAAATAAATGGATAAAAATGGATCAATTTAATAAACAGATAAAACGAAGGGAATTAAGAAAGATACGGAGTATAATAAAACAAGAAACTCTAGTTCTAAACTCAATAACTCATCCAACAAACTACAAAATACAAGAAGAAATTCTTAATAGTAGAAAACGAAGAGAAAAACAACTCTTGAGAAATGAAATATACACTCCAGTTAATTTAATAAGATTAGAAAAATACATGACATGGTTAAAACAACATAACGAACATGCAGAAGAATTTAGAGAACAAACTGAAAATACATTAAACTGGTGCAAAAGACTACGAACTAAAATAAATATACTTTCATCAGCATGAGTTTTACACAAGAATTACAAAAATTTATAGAAACATTAAACGAACAAGTACAATCTTTAACTAATACGGTACAAACATTAACAGAACAATTAAAGAATACTAATGAAAAGATGTCTCAATTTGAACATACTATTACAAACATCAATAATAATCAAGAAATAGAATCATATTATAAAATAGATCAAAACATTTTCTCTTGTCATCAGGAGGGGGGAGAATATCCACATTTATTTCACACTACTACAAACCCACAATTAAACACTATTATAGATATGTTACAACAAATTCTTTTAGACAAAAAACAGAATGTTATAAATGAAATTGATAATACACAAGAAATTCTAGATAAACTTCTACGAGAACTTAGAGGAAAACAAGTGGAAAACCAAATTGGTACATCTGAAGAAAAACAAATAATACTTCCTATGTCAAACTGTCAGGAATTATTAAAACAACTCAAAGAAGTTATTATACGAAAAGAATATTCTAGACATATAACTATTGCTGATCTTGAAACATATTTTGGAAATAAAAATCCCAAACCTTTTCAAATAGAAGCTCCACGATTATAATGGAAACTTTTCATTTAGAAGAAAAAATTGAAGAATTAAACAATTTATTAGAATCATTAAAAATTGTTGATGAAGAAAATAAACAAAATCATACATTAGAAGCTATAAAACCGGAAGTAGAAAATGAAGAAGTAATATATGGATATGAGTCATCAGAAGACGATGTGTTAGGAATGGAACACAATTTAAAACAAGAAAAAGATAAGAAAGATATTCCAGAAGCTAGTAATACAAAAAGAGAAGAAGAAATTAAAGGGGAATATTATCAAGAAGATAAATATACCAATCCTCTAAAAAATTCAAGCATACAATACAATTTCAAAAAGGGATACATTCCAAATAAAAAAGGAAGATGGTCTAAAATACCTGAACAATATATACCTACAAAGGGAATACTAGGAGTTGATGGAATATTAAACTTAGACTGTGTAACAAACAAATCAACACTTATCACTGAATGGGCACATAAACTAGGATTAATTCTAGAAACTGAAGATAGACTAAGACAAGGAAATTTTAAAACAATATTTAATTTCGTACAATACAAAACAATAGGAAATATAACACACTACTTAGCCACATTATCAGAAGAACAGAAAACACTCCTGATAGGGGAAGATGCTATAGATACTTTTTGGAACATAGTTGCAAAAATATACTCAGAGTTTATCGGAACACCTATACAAGATTCAGAACTCTTTACTAATAAAAGAGAACAAGATATAGCAGCATATCATCTTGCCAATACACAAATATTAGACATGTGCGCTATAGAACATTTTAACTGTGAATACAATGCGTATTACTATATTTTATCCAAAGAAAATAGAGAAAAATATCTATCATTATACTTCAATAAATTACCATACCCAGTTGGACAAATAGTATATGCAGAATTTAAGAAACAAGTATATGAAGGATTCGTTTCGGAAACATTAGGAGGAGCACAAACTGTAGTAGAACAATTTATAGGAGACAAATGCTATGAAAGAGAATTACACAATGCAGTTAAAAATAAGATTACAATATGTTGTGAGGGAAATCCATTAGTACCTCAACAATACGGAGAAAGTCCATACATAATTCAATCAAACAAAAAAAGAAAATATAAAAGAAAGGATAAAAGATATAGATGGAGAAAGAAACCTAAAAAATGGATTGATAACAATAAACATAAATTTCAAAGAAGAAGAAGACGTTTCTTTAAAAAGAAAGAATACAAACCTAAACAAAGATACTGTCCAGAAAGAAAGAAAAAATGTCAATGCTGGCTTTGCCACGAAGAAGGACACTATGCAAGAGACTGTCCTAAACAACGAAAACAATCAAATAAAAAACTACATATACTTCAAGTAGCTCAAACATATGATCTAGAACCAATAGAAGAAGACTATTCTGATCTAGAAAACATATACGAAATAGAAACAGTTACAGAATCAGAAAATGATTATAGTTCAGACGAAGATTTTTAAATGAAAAACTCTAACGCTACATTTATAGAAGTAAGAATAAAACATAAAACAATCAAAGCATTTATAGACACAGGAGCAAGTTTATGCTTTGCTTCACCAGCCCTTACAATATTCAAATGGAAAAAACTTAAACAACCATTAAAGGTAATGATAGCAGATGCGAGTCATTATTATATATGGTACGCGACATACTTAGAAAAAGTTTGGATACAAGGATATTGTTTTATCATACCATCTATATACAGACACGAAACAGGATTACCATTTATTCTAGGAAATAACTTTTTAAAACTTTATAGACCTTTTTGTCAAGATTTAAAATACATCACTTTAAAATCACCTGTTAATGAAAAACTATCTCAAAGGAGTAGAACAGTTAAAATACCTATAGTAAAAATTGAAGACAGAAGTAATCTTATAGACAAAATAAATTATTTAATTAATCATGAATTAATACTCTTTATAAAAACAAATCTTGAAAAAGAAATAGAAGAAATTTTAGACTCTGTCACTAGTGAAGATCCCCTAGACAAAGATAAGAATAATAATTATATGATAGTTGAAATTAAACTTAAAAATCCTTTAGACGAAGTAAATGTCAAAAATAATATACCTTACTCTAAAAGAGATATTGATGAATTTAAAGAAGAATGTAAACAACTTTTGGAAAAGGGATTAATTTCTGAAAGCAAAAGTCCACACGCAGCACCTGCTTTTTATGTAGAAAACAAAAATGAAATAAAACGAGGAAAACGACGAATGGTTATAAATTATAAACAATTAAATGAAAAAACTGTAGGAGATGCATATAAACTTCCTAGAATTGATTACATCAAAGACAGATTGAAAGGAAAAACTTGGTTCAGTACACTAGATGCTAAATCAGGATACTGGCAATTGAGATTGCATGAAAATACAAAACCTCTAACAGCTTTTACATGTCCTCCACAAAAACACTACCAATGGAATGTTTTACCATTTGGTTTGAAATAAGCACCTGGAATATACCAAAGATTTATGGATAAAAATCTTGAAGGTTTAGAAGACATTTGTCTTGCTTACATTGATGATATTATCATCTTTAGTAATCAAGATAAAGAAGATCATTTGAAAAAACTAAGAATAATTTTGAAACGATGCAGAGACAAAGGATTGATTCTTTCTAAAAAGAAAGCAGTCTTATGTAGACAAAAAATTGACTTTCTTGGAAATACTTTTGATTCACAAGGAAACATAGTTCTTCAAGACAACATTTTGAAAAAACTAAACGAATTTCCAGATCAAATTTCTGATCGGAAACAACTACAAAGATTTCTTGGATGTTTAAACTACATTTCTGATCAAGGATTCATAAAGAACCTTGCTAAAGAAAGAACACAACTACAAAAGAAACTTTCTGAGAAAATACAATGGAATTGGAGAATTGATGATTCGATACAAGTACAGAAAATAAAACAGTATTGTGAAACATTGCCTGTTTTATACAATCCAAAGGAAAATGATTTTATTATCATTGAGACAGATGCTTCAAATGATACATGGTCTGGTTGCATGCTTGCAATACCAGCCGAAAAAATGAATACAAACGACCTTGAAGGTCATATGAATACAAGAACCAAAAAGGTTCGCGAAATTACACAACTCTGTAAATACATATCTGGGACATTTACAGAAACCCAGAAAAATTATACAGTCCATGAAAAAGAGACACTTGCATGTCTAAAGATACTTCGGAAGTGGAAACTCGAGCTTTTACCTCGAGAATTCGAACTTCGAACAGACTCAAAATACTTAACAAACTTCTACAGGTATACACTCCGAGACAACTACAATCAAGGAAGATTGATACGTTGGCAGCTCGAGATACGAAGATACCAGTTTCACATCGTATACATAAAATCAGAAGAGAACGCTCTCGCAGACACACTCACACGAGAATGGAGGCCGCAATAGCCCTGATGAAACAAAACATTGAAACAATTGATCATGAGATACAACAATTCACAAAAGCCAAATATTTGGAGATACAAAGATTCACAGAATCCAAGATGACACAACGACAAGAACTTCTTGCCGCACTACACGCTGTTCAACAAGCAACCGGACTTCCACCATCAGAGTTCCCAGCAAGCGTGGTGGATCCACCCAAAACATTCACAAAATCAAAAACATTTCCACAAATAGCAGCAGAAGGGAATACGTCATCATCAGCAGATAGTGAAGATGAAAGAAAACAGGTCAAAAAATGGTATACAATATTCAATGGTCCAAGCCGTGGGATCTACGACCATTGGTCCAAAGCAAGTATACACATATTAGGACACTCAGGAATAACACACAAATCCTATAACAGTTTTGAAGAAGCCAAACAAGCCCTTGAAGAAACCAAAACGTACAAAAATACTCTCCAAACTACTCTTCAAACCCAAAACAGCCTAAAAGAAAAGATGAGAGTTCTTGGAAACATACCCACAATAAACCCAATGGACCGTGTTCAAACACCAGCCCAAAAAGAGGCCCAAATACAACCTTCAAAAGAAAAATTCGACAACCTCTTGAAATCCATTTTTGAATACAACCCAGAGAAAGACAAAAACAACCTTTTTTGGTATCCAGTAAACAGAAACGGCCCAAAAGTCGTTGTATTTGAACAAACAGACCCAGATTTGATATACCAATTCTTCATACATGGATTTCTTGACACCCTATACTTTAAAAATCCAAACTGTTTTCGAAAATTTAGCCCAAAACTAATGTCTACACTTCAAGACTATGCTAAACGAGTCTCAAAAGGAAACATGGACAAAGAAATAGTTTTCAAATCTACACTATCATATCCTATCTTCAACGAAGAAGGAATTTTAGTACACTCTTATGGAATTATCAAACTGATAGTTTCAAATGGAGAATACCCCAGCATCGACACAATGAAAACATTTGATGACATAAATGAGATAGTTGCAAAACAACTAAATCAAATATTTTATGCATCACAGGAGATAAACAAGGACAGTAATGTCAAAATAAACTACAAATCCAATTATCATTTGATATACGGATCTTCAAGATACACAATTCCACCGTTACAGCTGAAAACGTTGGAAAACTTTGAGAAAACTTTCATCAAGATTGAAGAACACAGCTTGAAGACACTCCCTATGGAAGTCAAACTCATTTTCTGTGAATACAGCGAAATAATTGATGAACACAGCTGTGCAATATGCCAAGACAAACCAATAGACAAAGCTGAAGAAACAGGGTCCCATGATTCAAATGAGTCAATAAAGGAAGACACTGTTACTGAAGAATAATGTAAACTGACGCATGCAATGACGTCAAACACTCAAGGGAATACGTAAGCAATGACGAACACACCTCAATAATGCAGACTTTATGTCTCTGTCTGCTTTTTAGGTGCAGTTGTTGAGCACCATTATTACTTTTACTTTAAGTCTTTTTCTACTTTTTTGACTTTTGTAAATAAAAACGCGTCTGTAATAGTGAGTCGAGCGCCTATATAATGGCCTCAATGTAGTATGTTATATTCAGACTTAAATGGAGAAAAAAGATCATGTGTTGATCAAAACTCTCTGAGTTTCAAAAGCCTCTGAGCTTTTCTTTTCTGTTGGCCTCACGCCTGAATAGCAGAATCATACACAATTATACACAACCAAACAATTCTTATACAAAAATCAAACATATATTTTGAAGAGATGACGAACAGGTAACATGGAGTGCATGAAGACAGTAGATATGAACACACAAACAGGTAAACAATATAAACTCCGCTTTGAAAACGTTATTCATATTTTTGTATACTAAAATTTATAGATATGGAAACTAGTTTGATAGATCAAATAGAAAACTTTGAAACAACCGAAGAATACGGATATTTTTCTCAAGATATTGTTATAGACAATAAAAAATTAAACAAAGTTAGAAGAAAAGAATTAAACTTAATCGATGGACAAGATATGAAAACAGATTTAAAAACAAAACTGAGCAGAAAAAACATTATTCTATATGGAAAATTTACATGTGAAACACCCATTGAAATTTCTACAACAAAAGGAACACAAGCCATTTCGTTGATAAACAAAGCTGATATAATTCAGAAAATTAAAAAAGCAAAATATACACCTAGCGAAATAGGATATATACATATTTCTACAATACAGATATTAATTAAGAGTACATTTGCTGAAGGAATAAACTCACCTATAAAACTAGCTATATGTGATGACAGAATTATGAACATAAAAGATAAAATACTTGGAATAATTGAAGGAAACCTTGCTTATACTAAACTACTTTTTAATGTAGCCTTACACTATGCTATACCACTTGTAACAGAAAAACTAGATAAATCTTTAAATATTGCCTATAAATTTGATAGACAAGATTTAATGGAAACAAATGATTATCCATTTTCAATAACATACACCATTGGATATGCTTTAACAAACAGCCATCATAGTATACAATTTAGAAACACCGATAAAATATATATGGAAGATATTTTTCGAGAAGTTTCTCGTATAAAATACATACCAAAAACACCTATTATACAATATGTTAACACTAATGTTTTTCAAAATAAAACACCTAAACTTTTAAAAAGTAAAAGTACATGTTATACATACCTACCACCAAACCAAAGAACTAATGAAACTAGTACTAGTACACGGGCTTCTATTAAACATTTTAAAGAAGAGGAATCTTCTAATGAAATAACTGAAAACGAATTTACACAGTTAGCCGATCAAATGGCTAAATTAACCACCACTATCAAGGAAACACTCTGAACCTTTCTGGTATCAGAGCCCGTATACGATTCTAAACATTAAAACTAAAATTATAATTCAAAAATGTATGATTATAATAGACAAAAATTTTATAAAGACAATATAAAATCAATAAACGAAAGTTATACTAGAGAAGTAAAACTTTACTTAAAAGCTAAAAACGAAGGTCGGAAAACAGACGAGACACAACATTTGAAAAACATTATAAGTTTGCAGAAATCAAAACAAATAATTACACAATTAACTATAACATAATGGAAAGATTTAATTATAAAACAAGAATAACACGAGATATACGAGAATTAGAAGAACAAGTTATTATAGACGAATATCTTGTTAAAATGGCATACCATAATTTAAGACACGATAAAAATATATCACAACGAACTCAAGAAATAATGATAAAAACTGCAAACGAAGATTTAAACAATACCAAAAGAAAAAGAGATACAGCATATCAGATGTCACACGCTTAAATATGAATTATAAACCGAAAATAGAATTGGATACTATAACAGAAGAAAGACACCGATTAAAAGAAATTATGAAAACTAAAAATATTAAACAAATGGGAAAGAATTTAGAAACATCCTTACAAAAAAAAGAAATATATCAGAAAAATTACGAACGAACAATAAATAAAGATATATTAAATCGAGATACAATTATACAAGGCATAGAAGAAAAAGGAAAAATAATAAATCACATAAATAATAAATTTATAGAAAAAATACACGAAAGAGAAATTAATGGACCAAATTGAAAACATTTATAAACTTTGGGCATTAAATATAATTATACAAAAAGCTAAAAAATTGAAACATTGATGAAGACGTTATTGAAACAAGGGTAATTCTAGCCCGAGCCTGGCTCGGCCAAACCGGTGTAACGAGGGGGCGAGTGTTTTACACTTGCCGTGTGGTTGGTGGAAAATTCAGGGAGAGTGACCAATCAAATGGCAAGTGTAATACACTTGCTTTTTAATTGGTTTGGGCTCGGCCAAGCCGGGTCTGGGCTAGAATTTTCCTTGAAACAAACGTCTTACACCAAAAATAAAAACATATATAAAAATACACTAAAGTTAAAAGACAAAAGTCAAAAGACACCATTATTATAATATCACCGACATTTACGCGTTAATTTATGTCCTTTTTTTGTGTGAGTATATATACATATATATGTTTATTATATGTTGTAATAGAGCACCTAAAGATTCCACGCAGCAAGCATTAACATAGGGCATGCTTTTTCCTCCTACAAAAGCCACAGTTCCCCATCTGAAAAGACTCAAGAGGACTTTCTCTCCTCTTAATCCTCTCCCAGTTCAGCCATGGCCGAACCTCTGCTGCTCTACGCTCGTAAATTCGTAGTCCTATCCTCCCTCCTCCTAGTTTCGGTTCCGTCAACCGTACTAGGGAAGTGCACATGCGATGAAGAGACAGAGCGGCGCGACACCCACGAGGCCCTCAAGTTCAAACTGGTGGCCTTCGCTTCGGTCCTGGCTGCCGGGGCGATGGGGGTCGGCCTCCCCCTCTTCGGCCGGAGATTCAAGCTCCTCCAGCCGGAGAACGACATCTTCTTCATGGTTAAAGCTTTTGCTGCTGGTGTGATCCTCGCCACGGGGTTCATCCACATCCTTCCGGATGCATTCACCACCCTGACGTCGCCGTGCCTGGCGAAAAGCCCGTGGGGGAAGTTCCCCTTCACGGGGTTCATCGCCATGATGGCCGCCATCGGGACCCTCATGGTGGACACGATCGCGACCGCGTTCTACAAGAATATGCATTTCGACAATGCCAAGCAAGTGAGTGCGGACGAAGAGGCTGGCGGTGGCGGCGGCCATGCAGGGCATGTCCACGTGCACACGCATGCCACGCACGGACACGCCCACGGTGCCGTCGCACCAGCACACGAGACGAGCCTGTCAGATCTAGTCCGACAGCGCATAATATCACAAGTAGGATCATCCGATGTTTTTTTAACCTTGATGTCACTGATTTCTGCCACGTAAATAACTAATTTCTTCCTTCTTTTCTTCTTCCAATTCTTGATGGCGTAGGTTTTGGAGATGGGAATATTGGTGCACTCAATAATCATTGGAATTTCACTAGGGGCTTCTCAAAGCCCTGACACAGTAAAGCCTCTGTTGGTTGCTCTGTCTTTTCACCAGTTCTTTGAGGGAATGGGGCTTGGTGGATGCATTTCACAGGTACTATTTTAATTTATAGTCTACATTTTTGGAATCAAGAGCTTCAAAAGATGTTGTCATAATGCATTCATTTCTCCCTTTGGTGGCCACAAATATGAATCCCATTAATATATTCCAATTCTTGCTACACAAAGTTATTCTAGTCCCCACTACTTATTTGTCTTCATTTCTATCAATGCCTCAAATAATCAAGGATTTTTCAATGTTTTCAAAACCAGACCGGAAGTCGAACCGACAAATTTACTGGTCACTGGTCGAACCCGCAGGTCCAATTCAATTTTCAAAACATGGAATTTTTATTAGGAAAAAATTTGATTTTTATAATAAAAAAGATGTGTTTTATATATTATTGAGGGGGAATTTTTTTTTTTTTTTTTTTTTTTTTTTTGATACTGAGGGGGAGAAATTTTCAATATTAATAAGAAAAACATATAAAATACATCAAAATTTTACGTATAAACAGGGACGGAGGGAGAGGGTGGCGGTGGTGGTGGGGAGCGGGGGCGTCCGCCCCCTCAATTATTTGCTAATGTTGAAATATTTTTGAGATATTTTTTAAATTCCTTATTTTTTACGTTCAAATTTCAAAAATTTCATATTTCATACCCTCATATTTAGAAAGTAAATCATTTTCACTCCCTTCATTCATATTTTGGGCTCTAAGTGTATTTTCTTTGGCACGATCAGGCGAAATTCAAGTCGATGACAACAGCGATCATGACCGTGTTTTTCTCCCTAACGACTCCTATAGGAATCGGGGTCGGGATTGGGATTTCAAGCAGTTATAAGGAGAACAGCTCGAAAGCTCTCATACTTGAGGGGGTGTTTAACTCGGCTTCGGCCGGCATATTGATTTACATGGCACTAGTCGATCTATTGGCTGCTGATTTCATGAGTGCAAGAATGCAGAGCAATCTGAGGCTCCAACTTGGAGCATACATTTCACTTCTCCTTGGTGCTGGTTGCATGTCTTTTCTAGCAAAATGGGCATGATAACATGTTTTCCTCTCCTTTATCTTATGTATGATTTCAATAAGTTCCCTGGTAAAAAGCAGAATGGGATTAGGGACATTAATGTTGTAAGATATTTCAATGTTTGTGCGTGTGTTTTCTGCGTTATCCAAATTCCACTAATTAGTACATAGTTTTGTACATGTTTATTTTTGTCTAAGTTAGTTAACTGTATCTATTTCAGTGTAAAAGTGTGGCGATTAATGACAAAAAAAAAATATGAAAACTTATGTAAAATGCCCTAACTTTTCAAGAAATGTGGGGTTGGATCAAAGCTGGAAAAGGTTATAAAGTGGGATGCAAGGAGATATCATGTTGTCATAAAATGTGCATGGAGGTTGAGTTGACTGTCTATGACTTTATTCCAATTATGCTTCAATATAATTTATATTCCTTTATTTTATATATATTATATAAATGCGTAGAAACCCATAATTCTAACCCCAACAACCAATACAGTGTAATGGGGAGAGAATGTTTTATATTTTTAGTGTAATCTATCTATATTATAAAATCACATAAGTTTCTTACAAAATGTTCATCGCCTAAAATACCCTCTTAATAGTTCTATTAATAATTATTAGTTAGGGACAATTATGTAAATACATGTTATAAATTATTAAATTAAATACATTAAAAAGTATTTGTTTCAATAGGACTCTTCCGAAAAAAGAAGTCGCCTAAAATACCCTCTTAATAGTTCTATTAATAATTATTAGTTAGGGACAATTATGTAAATACATGTTATAAATTATTAAATTAAATACATTAAAAAGTATTTATTTCAATAGGACTCTTCCGACAAGAGAATTATATAAGATGCTGATCGTCTAAAATATCCTCATAATAATTATATTACTAATTATTAATTAGGGCCAATTATGTAAATACATATTATAAATTGTTAAATTAAATATATTAAAAGATATATTAATATACTTTAGTCCCCCGGTTTTAATTCGTATAAATTGTTAAATTAAATATATGAAAAGATATATCAATATACTTTAGTCCCCCGGTGTTAATAGGTTGCAACATAACTTCCTTTGTCAGAATTTAGACGGAAATAGTTATTCCTTTGATAATTCTTCAATTACCATTAATTCTAAAGAAATTAGATTTTTAATTTCATCGTGCATGAAAGGTTTTCTTCTCAATTTCAGTTTCGTTTGTTTAAAAATAAGAGCATTTAATTTTCTAATATTTTTTTTTCCGATGTTATAGTCCACTAGGGATCTTCTAATTCTTGTGTGTGTTTTTTACTCATATTACATATTCAATTGTAATTATGGCTAATTCTTCTAATTATAATCAAATTTATGTATATTAGAAATATAATTGGATAAGGTTTCCAAATTATAAAACACTATAGTGTAATCCTACTCAACGAGTCTAGACTACTAATAATTCTAATTCTAATCAGATTTTAATAAATCTCTTTTAATATCTATAAATACTAACCTAATACTTAAAATTTATAACAGAAAATTTTGTTTTTCTATCAACACGAGATTTGAGTATTTGGTTCAATCGAACATCCTATACCAAAAGACATTTTGTTTTTCTATCAACACGGTTTTCTATCAACACTTACGCTACAATCGAACAAAAGAATACTATCATAATTTTAGGTAAATTCTTAAATTACATATCTTCTATTCAAAAGTGTGAAAAATATTGTGTTAGATACTTCTATCTCATCATATTTTTAGGTAAATTCTTAAATTACCTATCTTCTATTCAAAAGTGTGTGATAAATATTGTGTTAGATACTTCTATCCAAAAGTGTATTTACCTAAATTGTGGAGTGTGATATTGTGTTAGATACTGTTCACTAGGAAATTAAAGAAAAAAAAAATGATATCTTTATATTCGTAAGGAGTGAATAAAATAACTAAATAACATGCCATTGGGAAAGATGGTTGCGCCAGCCATGAGTATGTTAGTAATTTTCTGTTTTACAACTCTTGATTATAGTAAATAGTCAAAAAGTTCATAAATAATATTAAAAAGTAGAGAAAGACTGATAAATATAAAGATATCACTTTATACAACTCTTGATTATAGTAAATAGTCAAAAAGTCCATAAATAATATTAAAAAGTAGAGAAAGGCTGATAACCACCCCTGAGGTTAGGCCTAATTACAAACTGATCCCTATTCTTTTAAATATTACACTGTAGTCCCTATATTTCTTGTTTTGTGTGAGGTCCATTAATGAATTTTGTAAAAGTACACTTATGTCCATGAAGGTTTTGTGAGTGTTACACATAATGTATGACCAAAAATGCAAAATCATCCCTAAAAGTATACAAAAATTAACAAATTAACAAGGCGTGGGGACTACAATGTAATATTTAAAAGAATAGGGACCGACTTGCAATTAGGCCTAACCTCAGGGACCTGTATGTAATTATCCCTAAATATAAAGAAAATATTTAGATACTGCTCACGTAAGAAATTAAAGAAAAAAAAATGATATCTCTATATTCGTATCCTTTTTTTATAAATTAATACTCAAATATATAATTTTTATAAATTTAAATTAATAGTAATTCACAAGCATTTAATTGGTGGGTCAACTATTTAAAATGATTATATAATTGGTGGAGGTTTGACCTATACACACAAATTTCACCTGAAGTTTCAGAAATTACAAAAAGCTCCCTTGACGTACTGTATGATTCGGCCTAATGCATTCTATTGATAAGTAAGTTTCAAGAGCGAAGTAGGATATTTATAAAAACAATATTCATCAATTCGGATGTAATATACATATTTTAATGTGGAAAGTTTTGTAATTTCTCAAACTTTAGGGAAATTTTGTGCAATTAGGTCAAACCTTAGGGTAAGCTCGTGTAACTATCCCTAAATTTTTTAGATTCTTAAAAAAAAACTAGACCTAATAAAAGATAAAAGAAGGGTAGGAAAGACTTTCTTTATTTGAAGAACGCTACTTTAATTAGCTTAACTCATCACACTTCCCTAACATCCTTAACTCCTCTCCACTCACCCTCACACGCATATATAATCGACAGAGTCACAAAACCTCCATGCCTTTTCAGCTCCATCCTCAGAATTTTAGAAATCTTTTCAGCAAGATCTCTCCTTTCATGGATTTTGCAGCCATTGAGGAAAGCTCCAATAGTTGAATCAGTGATGTCCGCCCCAATTTGTTTAACAATATCATAAGCCTCCTCTATTCTCCCATAACAGCACAGAAGATCAATAAGACATGAGTAATGCTTATAATGTAAAAATAGGATTCTTCATAAAATATAATTAAAACTCCTTCAATTTAGAAAATATAAAAATGTACTAGAGTGATGAATACAAGCTCAAAAAAATAAAATTTCTATTATCAAATGAAACACATTACCTTTCTCTACATGCACATACAAATATTCGTGTTTAAGAAATATTACTCATTAGATTATGAGTATAATCAAACGTAACATTGTCACATTAGTTGATGTTAAATGTGTGATTAACACTTACGAAAAAAAAAGTGAGAGTTTGTCGAAAGGACCTAGAGCAAATATAACTAGATAGTACCCTATCATGTCGGTAGTAGAGAAAGATATACAGTGACCATGGAAGAAGTTATGGTATAAAATTAGGAGGTTTGGATGAGGCTTATACTTACCCTAAAAACTAATTAGTACATATTACCAATAATAATTTTGTATTTTAATTAATTAATTAATTAAAATAATAATTAAATTTCACATGAGATCTCATTAGTATATTTAAAATTTAAAAATTTGATATTTTCAAATAATTTTATTTTAATATTTTAATAATTAAAAATTTTAGATACTTGAAGTTGGAATCATTGTTCTAATACAATGGTCAATTTGCACTTTTTAATATGCTCAAAAAAAAAAAAAAAAGAAGTTTTCTTAAAAAGAATTTTCAAATGTTATATATAAGAAAAACAAGATAAATATTGAATAGATTTGAAGAAAGAATTGATGGCGGAATTTAACAAACTATTGAAACAAGAAGATATTATTTGGTTTCAAAAGTCGAGAATTAACAGACTCCATTTGGGGATAAAAATACACGTTTTTTTCATCTCTCAAACGTAACCAGAAGGAAGAATTGTGTAAATGCTTAAAAATAGGTGATGAGCGGAATAATGACCAACTAAAGCAACACACTTGGGAGTACTATACCAAACTATTCAATGGATATACCATCGAATGGTCACGAACCTTAGGGTGGTAGCGGAAATATAACTTGGCAAGAACGACCTCAAATGAGGAAACCTTAAGGGTAGTGAAGAGCATCCACCCATATTAAATGTTAGGATCAGATGGTTTCTAATCATACTTTTTCAAGACCTATTAGGACATAACAAGAGACTCTCGGTGATGAAATTCACAAATGATTGCATGAAGAGAAAATCAATTCCCATGTAGGCTTGCCAAATGTTTATTTGCCATATTTCGAAAGTTAATGCTAAAAAAAAAAAAAAAAAAAAAAAAAAGGAATTTTGACCCATTACAATATCTTGGTACTTCAAGAAGTGTTACACACATTACATCATTCCAAAGACAAAAATGGGGCATGGTGCTAAAATTGGATCTTGAAAAGAAATACGGCAAAGTTTGGTGGAATTTTCTAAGGGAAACTCTAACTTTCTTCGAATCCCAACAAAAATCATCAATATCATCATGAGCGGAGTGGAGGGGATAAAATCGGAGATTCTATGGAATGGTGAACTGACGGAGGTTATACAGATAACATGTGGCTTTAGACAATGGGATCCACTCTCGCTTTATTTGTTTGTGCTTTGTACGAAAAGATTTATGTATATGGTTGAGAAAGTTGTTTCGACCAAATAATGGAGACTAATTGCGGTATGTTAGGGGGACCCTTAGACCTCATATTTAATTCGCTTTTTGGGGATGATTTAATATTTTGAGCCAAAGTTAAGATGGATGAAGCGATGTGCATTTAAAGTGAGGTTTAGGCATTTGCAAGGTACCAGACCTCAAATTGAAATTGATCAGATCACACGTATTGTTCGCACCTTATGTATCAAATAATTTAGAACAACAGGTTAGTAAAATTTTGGGTATGGAAAGTATAACCAACTTAGAGAAATAGGGGGTGCAGACGAATTTTAATCGAAACTATAGTGAGCTTTTCTCAAAGGTGATTGAGAGGGCAAAAAAGCTCATTCAGGATAGAAAGCCAAAATGCTAAACATTGTCAGACAATTACATTTATTCGGTTTATCATGAGCTCAAATTCCATCTAACATATGTCTACGAATTGACTCACCAATCACACGTGCGATAAACTTAGTCGACTCAATCGCAAGTTTCTTTGGGTGACTAATATAACAAAGAAATTAACTCATATTATAGTGTGAAACAAGGTGACTAAAAAGAAGCGAGAATGAGAAATGGGTATTAGAGAAGCCAAAAAAAATAGCGATGTTCGCTAAAATAGGATGGGGAATGCTCAACAAGAAGACAATGCTGCGGAGTTCGATATATAAGAAAATATATTTAAAAGAGGGGGGAAGGGATATTCTTGAAAGTAAGCCTCAACTTTTGGCTTCTCGACCATGAAAGAGGATTGTTAGAAGTATTTGGTTCGGTAAACCATTTTACAAATATTGGAAGATTGGAAACGGTGATGGGGTGTCTTTATAGAATGATAGATGGTTATCACAAGAAAAACTAACCGACATATTGAAAGATAATATTTATGAGGAGAATAAAGTTTTTATGACATATGATCTCATTGGAATATATAAAAAATAGAACATAACTAAGCTGAAAATCAAAGGAGACGAAAATTAAATATAAATAATATAAAGTATGGTGAAACTAATGGTAATTCCTCCAATAAAATAACCTATAATCTACTTTATGGTATCGAATGAGATATGCGAGAAAATACTAGAAACAAATTTAGAAATTATCTTGCCCTTAAAAGTTCAAGATTTTCTTGTGACTTTGCCAGCATGACTGCTTGCACATGAATGCATTGAAGTATGACTGAAAATTTAGGGAAACTGATATATGTACATGTTGATGTACAAGACGTGAAGATGTGGATCACGTGTTGAGAAGCTGTCTGCTTGCATTTCAGGTATGGAACAAGATTGTTGATATATAGACTGTTCGAAATCTTCGTGACTTGTAAGGTTCGAAATGGCTCGAAGAGAGCTTTTAACAACAAAGTTCAGAGCAACATGTTACCAGAAGGTCCTGGGTAGATTGTCTTGATCTCAACGCTCTACAATCTTTGAAAAATACGAAACTGATGAAGCTACTAGAATATTATGAAGTCTAGAAATATCATTCTTCACCACATAAAAGAGTTACCTGAGTCCTTGGTACTAATTAGTGAGGACAAAAAATATAGGCAAAAGAAAACATGCGTTGAGTTGCCTTGGAATAAACGTGAGAAGGGATGGGTAAAACAAGATTTAGATGAAAGTTTTATAGCCACATCAGCAATGCTTCGACTAGGAGCATCATTCAAGATGACGGTGGAAGATGGGTGATAAGATACTCTATAAATTTTGGTAGAGTTTCAACAAAAGTGATGAAGTTATTAGGCTTACGTGAAGGATTAAAGCTAGCTCGGGAGAGATGCATTATGAAGATTAATATGGAGATTGATTCGGAGATGGTGGTGAAATGTATCATAAAGAAGGATTATAAAGAGCACCCCATGAAAAATTTAATATTTGATTACCGAAATTTACTCCTCAAGCTCTAGGAAGCTCAGATTGAGCATATCCTGATAGGAAGAAACATTATGGTGGATAAATTAGTGAGGATAGACCACAAGGTTCGAAATGGTTACTGAGTCTAGGATGGTCTACCAACGGACTTGAATAATTCTTAATTTGAGGCTACTATTCCTCTGTTGGTTTACAAAAAATCCAATACATTAACATACAAATGTGAAGAGGGTGATTCTTACAGAAAATGCAATAACCTTTACATTTTGAGTTATAGCAAAGAAACATTTCAAAACTTTATTTAAAAATCAAAGATAAATCACAAATTATATTAATGAAAACCAAATTATAGAAAGAATAAAGTACATATAATTAACATAGTATTTTATATGATCTTTTAAATTTTTTAATTTAAATTTTATATATGTCTTTTCATATACATTATCCATTTTAAATATTTTATTTTTATACAGTAACATAATTTCAAATATATATTTTGATTGTTTCTTTATGAATCGAATATTTTTCTAATTTAAATTTTTACTTATTAGATATGATTTGAAAGGGAAATTTCAAATAAAATGTTTTGTATGTGTAGTTTTACAAAACCAAATTGATTCATTAAAAATTTTATTATATTTATTTAATTAAATTAGATACTTTTAATAAATTAATTTACTCAATAAACATAATAATTAAACTAATCGAAATAAACTGAATGATAAATGTGCAATGCATGTTGATTTTGCTAGAAATCCAACATATAAAAAATACAAACTTTTAACGTGCATCAAATAAATACCTATACAGAGGCTATGCAGATAACATGTGACAATAGACCTGTGGATCCACTCTCGCTTTATTTTTTTGTGCTTTGTATAGAAAGATTTATATATATGATTGAGATAGTTGTTTCGACCAAATAATGGAGGCCAATTGCGGTATGTCTAGGGGACCCTTAGATCTCACACTTGTCTTTTAAAGATGACTTAATATTTTGAGCTAAAGTTACTGTGGATGGAGCGATGTGCATTTAAAGTGAGGTTTAGGCGTTTGCAAGGTACCAGACCTCAAATTGAACTTGAGCAAATCACACGTATTATTCGCACCTTGTGTCAAATAATATAGAACAACATGTTAGTGAAATTTTGGGTATGGAAAGTACAACCAACTTAGGGAACTAGGGGGGTGCAGACGAACTTTGGTCGAAATTATAGTAAGCTTTTTTCGATGGTGATTGAGAGAGTAAAAAACTCCTTCAGGATAGAAAGCCAAAATGCTAAATATTGTTTGACAATTACATTTATTCGGTTTATCATGAGCTCGAATCCCATCTACCATATACCTACGAATAGGCTCCCCAATCACACGTGCGATAAACTTGATCGACTCAATCGTAAGTTTCTTTCGGTGACTAATATAACAAAGAAATGAACCCATCTTATAAGGTGAAAGAAGTTGACTAGAAAGAAGTGAGAATGAGGATTGGGAGTTTTAAAAAGCAAAAAAAAAAAAAAATAGTATAGCGATGTTTACTAAAATAGGATGGGGAATGCTCAACAAGAAGAAAACACAGCGGAGCTAGATACATAAGAAAAGATATTTAAAAGAGGGAGAAGAGATATTCTTGAAAGTAAGCCTCAACTTTTGGCTCCTCGAGTGTGAAAGAGAATTGTTAGAAGTATTTGGTTGGCAGAACCGTTTTACAAATATTGAAGGATTGAAAACAGTGACGGGGTGCCTTTATAGAATGATAGATGGTTACCACTAGGCAGACAAACCGATGTATTGAAAGATAACATTTATGAGAAGAATAAAGTTCTTATGACATATGATCTCATTGGAATAGATAAAAAATGGAACATAGCTAAATTGAAAACAAAAGGGGACAAAAATTAAATATAAATAATATAAAGTTTGGTGAAACTAACGATAATTTCTTCTATAAAATGGCCTATAGTCTACTAATGGCCCAAATTTTTAGTCAAAAACTCATGAATGCATTGAAGTATGACTGAAAATTTGGGGAAAACGATATAAGTACAAGTTGTTGTACAAGATGTAAAGATGTGAACCACGTGCTGAGAGGCTGTCCGTTCACATTTCGAGTGCGGAACAAGATTGTTGATATATAGACTGGTCGAAATCTTTGTGGCTTGTAAAGATTGTTGTTATAACTAATACTAATATAATTTTAATTATCTAAATCCAACTAACCATATAATCTTCCTTTAGTTTATATGATAAAATATAAACTAAATACTTCGAAACACGAATAGCGTTTTTGGTTTCTTAATTCTACAATTTAGAATTGTAGGTTCTCAGACCAAAGTTACTTTAAATTAAGAATACTAAGAAAACTCAATATGTGTGCATATAAAAATAAGATATAAACTAATTTTATACATAATTTTTACAATATTCGATTAAACATTTATATAAATATACTCTTTTAATTATTTCTACTATAGTTATAAAATCAATTATAAAAAAAATAAACATAAATCTGAAATAATACTCACTAGAAGATTACAAATAAAAAAATAGAATGCAAGATCAAATGACAAAGAGAATATAAAAAAGAGATAAATTAAATAAAAAAGAAATAAAGAGTAGTTGGTTTAAAAAAAAGAATTACTTGATTTTAATGTATATGCACATGCATACCAAAATTAAGAACGACTTGAAATATCTTCACAAATTTATGTGAGAATTAATAAAGCGTAATGGTAACAAAATTTTGAAGATTAGATTAAAAATTTCAAGATGTTAGATTTGGTGTGAGTTCAAGAAACGATATGGAAATTTTTTTAATTTAATCTAAATGAGATTGATCCAATAGTTATC
This sequence comes from Lantana camara, assembly GCA_037501455.1. Lineage (NCBI taxonomy): Eukaryota > Viridiplantae > Streptophyta > Magnoliopsida > Lamiales > Verbenaceae > Lantana > Lantana camara. Next base: position 59,758,221 of record CM074864.1, read on the forward strand.
AATTTATTTTTACATTCTCCAAAGTAGCAATATACAACTGATTGACCGAATCTAAACTTGAAGGACATTTTGAATTGGGATCATTGCTCAGAAACAATGGTTCTTGAACAATTTTCAATGTGCTCGAAAAGCAAAAAAAAATACAAAAATACAAAAATACAAAAATACAAAGAATTTCTAAATAATTATGCATGATACACACAATGTAAATATTCAAATGATTTGGAGGAAGAATTGAGGGCAGAATATAATAAACTATTGCAACAAAAAGAGATTATTTGGTTTAAGAGTTGAGAATTAATTGGCTCAAATTTAGGGATAAACAAACAAGTTTCTTTCATCTGTCAGCCATAATGAGAAGAAGAAGGAATCAGATGAATGCTCTGAAAATAGACAATGAATGAGCAACCAACAAAGATTATAGGGTGTTTATTTGTCTAATTTCAAAAATTAATGCTCGACAAAAATAAACGAGTTTTAGCCAATTACGTTGTGCAGCATATTGCTCAAAATAATCACCAAGATGGTTATACTTCGTTTAAACCGTATATTAAAAAAAATTGCGGGATCAAACTAGAATAGCTTAATTCCCGACCAAGGCACCTATTACAATATTTTGATGCCTGAATAAGTGTTTACGAATGCTACATCACTCCAACGATAAAAAATGGGCATGGTGCTGAAATTGAATATTGAAACAGCGTATGAAAAAACCCAGTGAAATTTCTAAAAAGACTTTTAACTTTCTTCAAATTCCCGACGAAAATCATCAATATCATTATGAGCAGAATATAGAGGATACAATCGGAGATTCTATAGAATGGTGAACCAACGGAGGTTGTACGGATGTGTGGGATTAGATAAGGTAATCACGTTTGGTTTATTTGTTTGTAATATGTATGGAACAACTTACATATATAATTGAAGAGACCATTTCGGCCGGACCTGGAAGCCAATTTTGGTATATTAGAGAAGCTCTTACATGATATCACACTTGCCTTTTGCGGACGACTTAATATTGGGAGTCAAACCTATCGTGGATGGAGCAAAGTGCATTAAAAGTGTGGTTGAGACGTTTTGCAAGGAGTTGGACCTCAAATTAAACTTATGCAAATCACATGTGTTGTTTGCACCTTATGCGACAAATGATTTAAAGCAGTAGGTTAGTCGAATTCTGGGCATGGAAAATACAGACAACTTAAGGAACTATTTGGAGGGTGCAAATGAACTTTAGTTGTAATTATAATGAGCATTTCCCGATTGTGATTAATAGAGTCGAAAAACATCTCTTGGGATAGAAAGCCAAAATGACAAATATTTATTGACGAATGACACTTATTAAGTCCATCACGATCTCGATCTCCATCAACCACATGCACACAAATTGGCTCCCTAATCAGATGTATGATAATTGGTGGTGGTTTGATCAAAGTTGGAAAATACTTGATGATCAAGTAAAATAGTATAGCGATGTTTACTAAAATAGGATGGGGAATGCTCAACAAGAAGAAAACACAGCGGAGCTAGATACATAAGAAAAGATATTTAAAAGAGGGAGAAGAGATATTCTTGAAAGTAAGCCTCAACTTTTGGCTCCTCGAGTGTGAAAGAGAATTGTTAGAAGTATTTGGTTGGCAGAACCGTTTTACAAATATTGAAGGATTGAAAACAGTGACGGGGTGCCTTTATAGAATGATAGATGGTTACCACTAGGCAGACAAACCGATGTATTGAAAGATAACATTTATGAGAAGAATAAAGTTCTTATGACATATGATCTCATTGGAATAGATAAAAAATGGAACATAGCTAAATTGAAAACAAAAGGGGACAAAAATTAAATATAAATAATATAAAGTTTGGTGAAACTAACGATAATTTCTTCTATAAAATGGCCTATAGTCTACTAATGGCCCAAATTTTTAGTCAAAAACTCATGAATGCATTGAAGTATGACTGAAAATTTGGGGAAAACGATATAAGTACAAGTTGTTGTACAAGATGTAAAGATGTGAATCACGTGCTGAGAGGCTGTCCGTTCACATTTCGAGTGTGGAACAAGATTGTTGATATATAGACTGGTCGAAATCTTTGTGGCTTGTAAGGTTCGGAATGACTCGAAAAAAGATTTTAACAATAAAGTTTAGAGCAACATGTTACCATAATGTCTTGGGTAGATTGCCTTGTTCTCAACACTCTGCAATCTTTGAAAAGCACGAAACTGATTAAGCTATTAGAATATTATGAAGTCTAGAAACGTCACTCTTCACCACATAAATGAGTTACCTGAGTCCTTGGTACTAATTGGTGAGGACAAAAAACGTAAGCAAAAGAAAAAATTCGAGAAGGGATGGGTGAAACAAGATTTAGATGGAAGCTTTTATAGCCACACCAGCAATGCTTCGACTAGGAGCGTCATTCAAGATGACAATGGAAGATGGGTGCTAAGATACTCTATAAATATTGGTAGAGTTCCAACAAAAATGACGAAGTTATTAGGCTTACATGAGGGATTAAAGCTAGATTGGGATTGAGAGGCGCATTCTGATGAAGATTAATATGGAGATTGATCCGGAACGTTGGTGAAATGCATAACAAAGAAGGATTACAAAAAGCAACCCATAAAAAATTTAATATTTGATTGCCAAAATTTACTCCTCAGGCCCCTAGGAAGCTCGGATTGAGCACATCCTGAGAGAAAGAAACATCATGGTGGATAAATCAGTGAGAATAGACCACAAGATTCAAGATGGTTATTGGGTGTAGGATGGTCCACCAACAGAGTTGAATAAGTCTTAGTTTGAGGTTACTATTCCTCTGTTAGATTGTAAAGAATCCAACACATTAAGATACAAATCTGAAGAGGATGATTCCTATAGAAAATGCAATAACCTTTACATTTGGAGCTATAACAAAGTAACATTTCAGAACTTTACATAAAAATTAAAGATAAGTCATGAATTATATTAATGAAAACCAAATAATATAAAGAATAAAGTACATATAATTAACATAGTATTTTATATGATATTTTAAAATTTTAAATTTATATTTTTTATATATGTATTTTCATTTATATTATCTATTTTAAATATTTTATTTTTATACAGTAACATAGTTTCAAATATATATTTTGATTGATTCTTATTCGTTGAATTTTTTCTAATTTGAATTTTTACTTATTGTATATCGTTCAAAAGAGAGATTTCAAAGAAATTATTTTGTATGTGTAGTTTTACAAAATCAAATTGATTCGTTAAAAATTTTATTATATTAATTTTAATTAAATTAGGTACTTTTAATATATTAATTTACTCAGTAAATATAATAACTACACTTATCGAAATAAACTAAATGATATAATTCTAAAGAAATTAGATTTTTAGTTCCATCGTGCATGAAAGGTTTTCTTCTCAATTTCAGTTTCATTTGCAAAAATTTAGTTGCAAAAAACTTCATAAAAACACTAAAAGTAAAACACCAATTATATTAAACAAATAAACAATACCATGAATAAACTATATATAATTAATATGGTATTTTATATGATCTTTTATATTTTTGTCTTTATTCTTTTATATATATATCTATATATATCTTTTTACTTATTAAATATATTTGAAAGTTATGAACTATTACTTACGATTAAAAGTTAGAACTATTTGGGAAAATTGATATTATACTCTTTAAATATTTTGTTTTATGATACAACATAGTTTCAAATACTTTTACTGTTTATTTGTTTAGATATTTCGCTACTTCGAAATTCTACTTATTATATATGATTTGAAAGAGAGATTTCATATAAAAATGTTCGCATGTATTACTTTTTAAATATCCTAATTTATTCAATAAATATAATTACAAATTTATTTAAATAACTTAAATGAAAAACGTGCAACGCACGTTCACATAACTAGTTGGTAAAAAAAATTAGAGATTAGCCAATTAAATAGCAAGTGATGCACATATTTTATAAACACTTTAGAAAACGCTTTACAATTTGTATGTGGAATAATTATATATATATATATATATATATATATATATATATATATATATATATATATATATATATATATATATATATTAGTTTATTATTTAAATTTGCGTCTCATTTTCTGTTTCGCTTATATACATACTTCAAGTGTATTAACAGATTGATATGGACGAAGATATGATGTTTCAAGAAAGAAGCCTAAGAGATATGGTAGGAATTGGATAGATTGGTTCTGTTTAGTGGTAGGATATAGATTGATATAATTTAATATTTAAGATATGCATTAGAAAAATAGGATATTCTGTTTAGTTGTAGATATTCAATATTTACGTAATCCTTAACTATATATAAGTAAAAGAAACCCTAAACCTACTTACTCTTAAAAGGAAAGGATTACGTAAATATTGAATATCCTACAACTAAACAGAATATCCTATTTTTCTAATGCATATCTTAAATATTAAATTATATCAATCTATATCCTACCACTAAACAGAATCAATCTATTCAATTCCTACCATATCTCTTAGGCTTCTTTCTTGAAACATCATATCTTCGTCCATATCACAGATAGTCCGGATTAAAAGAGAAAATAATTGTAATATGAAAAAAAAAACCTTTGTTCTAATCTAGATCTTGTACTAATACACTTGACATATATATATATATATATATATATATATATATATATATGAGCGATGAAACACAAAACTAAAATAGAAGATTCGTAGCCAGAGAGGTACAACAATGGTCCCGAGGCTTTCCTTACCTCAAAATACACCTCAGAATTATTATTATTACTATTATTTTCATTTTTCATTGACTGGAATTGATGCCGAAACCAGTAAGATCTCTCTAATTAAATTAAAAGGTATATATTTAGAAATTGGGTGTGTGTTAGAGGTTCATTAGGGAATAATTAAAATGGCTTTTAACGTGGTGATGCACAATAATCAAAATAGAATGATTCCATATACTTTTAGCTTTCAAGTGGAAGGCTACAATGTCATCACTGTACGTATTCTATAAAAAATAATTGTCAATTAAATGTAGTAGACTTACATATTTGAAGTACTGAATATACATGTGCAGGACCCTATATTTAATCTATGAAGAGCAAAAATAAAAAAATAAAAAATTAATCTATGCCAGAATTTATTGGAAATGTGTTCTCTAATGATGAAAAATAATAGTTTGATTCGAATTTCCTCAAAATTTCCACAAGCCTAATCAAATTTCCACGAGCCTAATTTAAAGTACTAAAATTTTACATATGGGCTTTAAGCCCTTTACAATTGATGTGCGAGTAGGCCCAATAGAGAGGTCCATCTACAAGTCGGTCTGTTGGCGGGGTCGGACTTAGATCGAATTCCAAAATCCCAAATCCGAGTCCGATAATCACACCTAAAACCGATCCCGAATCCAAATCCTATAGGATTCAGATTCGCCCAGACCACATTTGGCTGCAAATGGATCGAATGACCCGATATGATAATCCCACCCAATAAGATGTGTACAAAGTTGGGATGGCAACGAGCTGAGCGAACCGAGCCCTAGTGTTCTTTTAATGTTCGGGCTCAGGCTCGACCTAAATATTAAGGTTTCGAACCTGGTTCGTAAGCCAACGAGCCTTAGTTTTTTGGCTCGGCTCGCGAGCCCATGCATTCCAAAACCATTATTTCAAACCCATTCCAGAGCCATTCTTTCTCGTTCTAGAACCATTCCTTCTTGTTCCAGAACCATTCCAGGTATATCAAACATAGAAAACCATACGAACTATAATTTTTATAGAGATAACTCATGATGAAATAGATAAGAAATAAACGAGAATTAGGCAGAAGAGAGAATCTGTTAATTCCCATTTCCCACTCCATCGGCATAAGCACCAAACAAGCAAAAGAACAATAAAATAAAAAAATTACTAAAATTTCAATTCAAGATTAATCTTTTCACCGTCAAAGCAAATCCCATAAAAACAATCATTAGGAGCCCAATTCTAGAATTCAGAAATAGAATAGATTACACTTTTACAAAATAATAAAATCCCATTATTTCAATAAATGAAATAAAAAACTCGGATCTGAGAAAAATTAGAAAAAATTGAGAAGAAATAAAAAAACCCAACTAAGGTGGTGGCGCTGTTGGCTCGTTGAGGTGGTGGCGCTGTGTGGTGGCAACGCTATGCACGAAGGCGTGTCGAGGTCGAAGAAGGAACTGTGCAAGGGGTGCACTGCGTGAGTAAAGGGTGGGGTGCGAAGGTAGGGTGGGCGCGGCGGCTTTCAACGATGGAGTGGGGATGGGGAGATTGGAGAGGGGTAGGCCACGTGACGGTTGAGAGAATAAGGGGGTAGGATTTCTTTGAAATTGGGGGTTTTGAAAGCTTTCCTAACAAATAACAATATTGATATTTGCCGAAAATTCGACTAAATACCAAAATGATTTATTTCTTCGGAAATTCGATTGTAACGAGCTGTAATACGAAATTAATTAGAAAATAAATGCTAAATTAAATAAGAACTGAAAATAACGATGAATGAAAATGAGATATGAAATTGCTGATAATATGAAATTGCTGATAATCTTCTATCGTCTGTTATCTTCTGTGTACAAGAAATTCTAGAAAATCTAATTTCTATACTAACAATCTATGAGAATTACAGTAGAAAATAATAAAGAAAGAAAGATAGATAAAATTCTGTGTACAAGAAATTCTAGAAAATCTAATTTCTATACTAACAATCTATGAGAATTACAGTAGAAAATAATAAAGAAAGAAAGATAGATAAAATTGGGACTGCTAATTCCTAGAGTGTTTTGGCTTTTAGAGTTTCTGTAGTATTCTTAAAATGACGATGTTCAATGAATCTCCCCTCTCTCTCTCTCTTCTGTCCGCTTTTATTCTCTTCAAAAGCAATTGTGATTTATTCTCTTCAAAAGCAGTTGTGACTTTCCAAAAATCCATGCACGTGCCAACTCTTTTGAACTTGACTCCCACGTTCTCCACTTCTGACCCATTCTTCCCTCACTTCTCTCAAACCCTTTTCTTCCTTTAACCGACATAATATCTCCCTTATCTTCTATTTAATTAATTCACAAAATAAGAGAAAATTCGGTCCACATCATCACTCCCCCTACTCTTATAGTCGAATAGTATAGACGGCTGTGAGAGTAGTAAAATCTTGAAGAACAACGGGCATCTTGAAATGGTTGATCTTCCTTCTCGGGTACGGTGATTGCCTCATTAAAAACCTCACTCGGAAAAACCACGTTGGACAACTCTCATGAATAAAAAGAGTACAACCGTTGCGACCCGTACCCAAGGCATAGTTGGAATTCTGCTTCTTAAAACTTGCTGACGTTCTGCTTCTTGAGAGGAAGCTTGCTGACATTCTGCTTCTTGAGAGGAAACTTGCTGACTAAACTCTAAGCTCTATGTCGAATTAATTTAGTCCCTCTCATAAAAAATTAACACTAAGATAACGTTTTTTCCATTTTTAGTGTCAAAAGTTAACGGTTGGGACTCAATGCGTTCAAAATTATTTCTTATGAGACTCAATGTGTAAACAAAAAATCATATGGGACCAAATGTGATATCGAGTTGGTCTAGTGGGACCAAAAATGTAATTTTCCCATATTTATACAATTATACTCCATTGTTACTGCTCAAGCAAATCAATTTTATATTCCATTGTTACTGAAAGCCTACAAGCCTACTTCATAGCCCACCATGAATGTCACAACACTATTACCTTATAATGCATATTTCTAAAAATATCATATTACCATATCATATCATGTCGAGCATCTGTCACCCGAATGAAATTTAAGAAAAAGATTGTACCAACATGTCCGGATTGTATCAAAAAAACATGCTTACTGTCACCAGAGAAAAAAGAATAACTAAACACATTTACTCCCTCATGCACAAGATAACCTCTTCTTTATGCATAAATCAGTAGCAATGTCTTCTTTCCTCACTAGTTTTCAGAAGATAAGCAAACATAAAATATGGGACTTCCGGCAAACATAAAATATGGCAGGCTGAAGCGAACAAATCGAAAAACTGAAGTAACAATCAAAGAATTAAGAAAATTGAAACAGAAAGGTAGAAGAAACTAAAAAACTGAAATATGTGATCAATGCTCTTACAGATTCAAGCCAAGTTTCAAATATAAAACATTTCAAACCCCCCTTTGGATGAGGTCTATACATACATCTGGATAAAGCAGAGATGATCAAGATTCAAGTTATATAACCACTGTAACAAATTACACTATACCCACCTGAACAGCACTCAAAAGCTATAGCTTAATGACCTCCTGCACTCCGGTTCCATGACAAATACGAAGGATCTCCAATTTTCCTGATGGCAGAAAGTGCATCATTAACATTAAACGGCAATAAAGAACTAAACAAGACAAACCCACCCTAAGTACATTCTATGTATCTAGGACAGGAAAAGGATAAAATACCTTGGATTTATAAGATAAATAAGTGAGAAGACCATGGCCAGAAAGAAGCACAATCCACCCACAGTGAGATATGCAATACCAAGAAAATCATTCTTCCCTCCGAGCCAACTGCTCGTGGAAAGAACCAGTTTTTTCTTGCCATCAAAACTGTAGGTATTATAATTATTCTGTAGAGTCACGTCAATAACATCACCACCTTGAAGATCCACTTCTATTTTGCCATACAATTTTCTAAATGTTGGAAGTGCAGCAGTTCGCATCCAAACAATAAGATCCTCTTGCTCACTCAACTGTAATACATATACATAATCATGAGATGTATTCCTACTTCCAAGAAGGGGATCAGAGAAAATTCAAATGAAAACAAATGGATTGAGTAAACATATCCAATGCATGAAAACCCTTTTTAATCAATTTTTAGGGATAATTACACTGACATACCAGAGGTTTGGCCTAATCACACAAACTTCCCCTTCACATTAAAGAAATTACAAACACTTACCCTATCAAAGAATCTATACCTCTAACTTTATAATGAATGCCTTGTTTTACCCTTGACACTTACTGGTCATAATATGAAATTAAATTACGACTAGGATAAGATGTGTTAGGCCAAAACTCAGGGTATAATGCCAAAGGAAGTTTTTGTAATTTCTTAATCCTAAAGTTGGTGCAGTTAGTCCAAACCTCGGGGCAAGCCAGTATGGTTATCCCTAAATTTTAAGTCAATATTCCTGTTCTGGTGTGGCAACAAAGCTAGAGGCTTACAGGTTTAGATGGATCAAGTTTGGCACCGCCAATTAGAGTTCCATTCTGAAAGTTTTTGGGGTAGACATTTTTCCCAAACTTGTGCTCCCTATCACTTTTCCATGAGATATCTTTCTTGTTTATGGTCAACTGCTGGTTTTTGAGAGAAAAGTCATACGTGTCATTGAACATACTCCAAGCAATAAGACCACATGGAACAATTGGTTGTGAATTCCCTGTTTTGTCCTCAGGCTTACAGGCATCTACATTGCCCTCACTTCCAGGACTTCTCAACTGCTGATCACTTCTGCTCTTCACATATCTAGCACCAACCAAAAATTCATAAAGAAATTTTAAGAGATATTAAAAATGAGGCATAATTACACTCAGAACCCCTCTGAGATGTCCAAATTACAAAGTCACCATGTAGCTTTAATTATTGAGCCAACCTCTCCTCGAGTTTGCATAATTGAGAAACCCAAAAAAGGTAAAATTTCAACACCGATTAATAATAAGTGCAACAGAAAGGAATTACAGGACAGATGGAGGGAGATGTATTCTTTATAAACACCTGCGATGATTCTGGTAGAAATTGTCGAGCTGGTAGTACACATAAATTGGCTGCTTCATGTTTTTGGGAACCTGATATTAATTAATTGATTAATTAGTAATGTTTATATGTTATTACATTACCTCCTGAACAAATGGATTACAAAAAATTCACTCACTTTGATAGTTCTATTGCAAGTTTTCTCTTGAGCACTTTGAATGAATCCAACCTTGTTGTTTCTTGAACCTTCAGGAACGCAATCAGTGTCATACTGATCTACAATTTCAACAACCTGGCATACAAAAAGAATCTTTCAGTCAGCAAAGCACTTTTAAATTGAAGGGTACTAGCAAAACATAAATTACAGTCGAGTTGAGTTGGAGCATACATCTCGTGAAGCAAGAAGGGAGAGAACCCCGATGGGAATAAAGACAGCACAAACAAGCAAGAATGTCAAAATAACCTGTACCAGAGGAGAAATTTCACCATCGATAATTTGTAAGGCATAAAATAGGCAGTATAATGGCATGCATTAAGATACTAACCCATTTAGGTGTGAGAATAGGTTTACATGCTGGAAGCTCCTGTTGTGTAAACCTGGAATCTGAAGAAACACAGTTTGAAAGAATTTAAATTTGAGCCCAACCAATGATATTAACTTTCTGGCAAAATAACTCTCCTGAGTGCTGACGGCCAACATTCAAAGTATAATCTATCAAAGATTACATCATTGACATTATAAAACTATAATAGTCTTGTACCGTCCCCACATTACAGAATTTAACAAGCCTGTTGATGTGTTTGATCAGCACATCTTTAGCTTGAGTAAATGTGAGAAGCCTTCACCTTAAAAGATAACATTTGCGAACAACATATTTGGAAGTGGTTAATATCAAATATCGTTCCTTAATTTCCATCCCATTGGGTAACACATTCACACTCCTTTGTAAATCCGAGGCCTTCAACAGGATATCATAATTCAGCAATGCCTTGAATACTAATCAGCAAACATTTGTCCAAGTAAACTTTTCATGCCACAGTGGACCACATTAACTAATGAACAGATATTTCTGCAAGAGCTTATTTCCACAAACTCTTGATAAACTAGAAGCTTCCACCAAGTGTCTTACATTACATGAACCCTCTTTTTGTGATATGATATAAAGCATTTTTCTTCCATTAAAATCTAGAATCCATATAGTAACAGATGTTGGTAAATGAATTTTAAGTTCTGCCACCACATTTCCAAATACACTTTTCATCTTCTACCTTCATCAACGAGATCTCCTTCCACAAAGGGAAGGAAGATTTTTGTGAAATCCAAAAACCCCACCAAAATTTACCAAATGCGTCCCTCAATGGTATTATTTACCCAATGTTTCTCAGAAACACAAAGCCCTACTACAACGGAGCATGAAAATTCTAAAACATAGGTTTCAAAAATCTCCCACCTATTAAGCTGATTCCAAAAGAGCCCCATTAAGCCCAAACCAAACAACTAAATACCACTCACAAAATCAGCTCTACTAACGAAATATCTTAACTTAATCAACACGAATTAAAAGTGCAATCGAAACGATAAATTCCAGGTAAAGAAAAATACACTTGGGTCGCCTGGAATTCCTCCTTGCCGGGGTCGAATCGGGCGATCCAGGTCCTCCCGCAGTCGGAGACGAACCACTCGCGTTCATCACTTCCTCCGAAACTGTATTTCTCGTTCGTTTTCCTTGTCCTGTTTCTCTAACCACTGAAATTTCACCCCCAAAACAAACAAAGCACAATGTATAGAACCAAATAGCAGGAAGAAGATCAGAAACACATAAATACACGAAAACGAAAGGGGATAAACGCAATCCCAAAGGGGTTTGGCATAAAAGAGATGGTGGGAAATGCTCCTGTAATTCCCACACTTTCTTCCTAGATTTCGCAAAGTTTTTCGATCGTAATCATCGTCGGAGCCCCAATAACACAGCCGAAACACGGATCAAAGGAGAAACGCCTGCACAGATTCTCAGAGCGTTTTCCCTTCTCCGATTACGTATGTTATACTTGCGATCTTCTCTCACTTGAGGGTTAGGGATTGGAATATAAGAGTCCAAATATACAGATTTTTTTACCGGGAAAAGCAAAGGGTTACAAAATCAGAATTAGGGGATTAATTAATTAATTCGAATTTATTAGACCTTTTCAAAGTCAGGTAATCTATACTATTATATTAAGCGAGAGACTCATTTGGTGTCGACTCTAAAAATATTTTCTTTTTTATTTATTTATTAACTTTTCTTTTCATCTGACTTTTTATCTCATGTACGTTTTCTTAACTTCTCTTTTTTGTCTCATTATTTCTCTGTTTTTTTTTTCTCATCGCTGGCATTCTTTTTATTTTCTTTTTTATATATTTTTTTTACTTTCACTTATATTTTAAAATTTCATAATTATTAATATAACATTATCTTATACTATTTATTCATTTATTTATTAGTGATTATATTAAAAATACTTATAGAATATATATATAGTACAAAAAATAATTTTAATATATTTATATAATAATTATTTTTTTTATTTGCACATACGTAGAATGTGCAAAGTTGCTAGTTCTTTTGATGTACGTTTACGATCTATGTTGCATGGATAGGGACACGGGGATATGGATAGGACACGATATGGATATGACGATACGAATTTTTTTTGTGAATTTTCAATGTGAGAAGTGTCGGACATGAGTGTCCGATACGACACGATACGACAAATTGATATTTTTAGAAGTGTTGGTGCATTAGAGTTTATGATGTGTCATAACTCATAAGTGATGGAATTTATTATTAATTTTTTTTAAATGATGGAATTTAATAGTTTTAAGTTTTAACTTTTCACTCAATCATTTCATTAGGTAATTGGGGACACGACACGATACGGCAAACTGATATTTTTAGAAGTGTCGGTGCATTAGAATTATCCAAACGATCAAACGTGTTCAAAGCATGACAAGCGAGTTATAAATAGATTAGTTGGTATAAATTGTTTTAAATTTGGTCAAATGTATTAGTGAATAGTAACTAAAAAAAATATATATATATATATATAAATATTAATGAAGGGTATATTGAACATTTAAGTACTTGGATTAAGTAGAAACCTACAAAAAAACTCATTATTAAACTCATTATTAAACCCATTAATAAACCATCAAAACCAATCATAACCCATTAAAACTCATTTAAAACCCAAACCATTTAAAACCCATTATAATACAACTCATTTTGAAACCAAACCATTTAAACCCTGCCCACATGAGCCCAACCCAAAACCAATCCAACCCACCCATTTGCCACCCCTAGTCATAACTCATAAGTGATGGAATTTATTATTATTATTTTTTAAATGATGGAATTTAATAGTTTTAACTTTTAACTCAATCATTTCATTGGGTAATTGGGGAAGATTCTCTTTATTTAAAAAAAAAGAAAAGAAAAAGAAAAAAAACAATTTAAACTGAATTGAGATTAAATGACTTTTCTAAAATTGAAATTGAATCTCTTTCACCATTTTGAGGGAGTGTATTTTTGAAAAAAAGAAGTTTTAATGACTTTTCCTTTTCAAAATACCTTAATATGTGAAAATGATAAAAATAATATTGCATTTAATTTTTATTTTTAGTGATGAGACCAAATTAAGCTCGGATTAACACCGCACACATGTCGTAATTTGAAGGACCCAATGATCTAAAGTTCGCGGTAATGGGCTCGTGGATCTGACACGGCCCATTCCCTCATCACCCATCCTACACTTGAGCGCCTCGGCCCAAGTCACGAGCGTGGGTTGTTAGGAATAGTGCCCTAGAAAGCCGATTGTATATCCGCTTTGTGCTTTTCCTTATTGTAATCACAGATAATCTTTGAATGAAATAACGAATTAAGGCAACACTTCTTTATATGCTCTTGTTTGGTATGCGTTTACTTTATCTGTGCATGTATGAGAACTCCCCTAATCCTGATGACTTTAGGACTCTACCATTTAGGTGAAATGGTTCATGAAACGAGCCCTATATCACATAAGTCATGATTAGTAAAATACGCCAAGCCGTTGAGTCCTACCGACAGTGGGAGTGTCAACCTGACTCCTCTAAGGCTTGCTTGTGGGATCACGCCCTTAAGAAGGACCACCTTGTTTCATGGAGGTGCAAAGTGTATAGTTGATACGTGCGTGATACATGAGGGTGCTTACTTTAATAAGTAAGTTAACTGAGGTGCCCCGTGTGAGAACATTCCTAAATGGGAAAGGAAGTTTCTATTTCAGGAAATAGAAACTTCCAGATTAGGAAATATTTCACGAGTAATTGATGTGATTAATTGATCCTTAGACTTGAGGTTCCTTGTCACTTTATGAGTTAACTCTGTAGTCTTAGGTATAAGCTTTAAAGGGTGTCGCCTTAGACAACTGATTCAAGGCTTATGCTGGGGCTGCACAAGTGATTCATGAAAGTGCATTTGCAAGGTGATCTCTTATTGTGTAAGTCATTCATATGCCATATGGAATCCTTGGCCAAGGCAGTAGATCAAGACATCAAGAAAAGGGTTTCTTGGATTGAGATCAAATGGATATGAAATGCACTTATCTTTAAGACCGGATTATTAGGGTTCTGATTATTCCCTTACCCTAGATCTTGGTTGAGAGATAGTAAGTAGGAGGATTGTATCTCACATGAATCAATGATTTAAAGGTTCTGTCGAATCCAAACATTCCAATTCAGCTAGGGGTTAAACACCTGTTGCTAGACTATGGTCGTTTAATCTGTGGACTGATTAATTAATTAGGGTCACTGCTAATTGAATTGAGAACCTAGAGGGTCACACACAACAACTTGGTTACATGAGTTGAGGCTTAAAAATGATTAAACGAGTTAATCGGGCCTAGAGGGTTCCACACGTGTGAAACCACACGTGTGGGTCACGTGACTGGACACGTATCATTGTGACACGTGTGCCACACGTGACTATTTAATTAAATATTAAATAATTAAGTTGTTAATTATTTAATAGACTTTGGTTTAATTTTGAATTAAAAAGAAAGTTTTATTTTGGAGAAAAATAATCTAGTTAATTAATTACAAATTAATTAATTAGATAAAATAAGTTATTTATTTTAAATAAATAAAGTATAAAATTGTCCAAAAATAGTTTGGATATTTTAGCTCTCTTAAAAGTTGATTTGAATTTGAATTCAAAGTCAAAGTTGGAAATTACTTGATGATCAAGTAATAAGAGAGAGGGACAAAATCCTTGCCCCACAAGGACTAGGTTCGGCGTCCCGCTCCCTCTCCTATAAATAGGGGAGCTCATGCTCCCCTTAGAGCTAATTGGCAATTCTTTTGGTTCATGTGTTGAACACCATCCTTTCTCCAAGATAAACGAAACCCTAGGTTAAGCCTAAACACTAATTAGAGAACCAGCATCCTTACTAGTTAGATTGTAGTCAAGTTGGTGGACTATCTCTAGAGAGCTTCAAGTTAGAAGTTTGAAGATTCGAGCTTTACCAAGGAGAGGGGATCAAGCCGCGAGAAGAACGTTCTTGGGTGGCTTGAAACGCTTCAAGAAAGAATAAAAGAAAAGTAAGTTTCTTAATTATACGAATTTGGATACACGATTGCGAGTCCAAGGTCCTTTTGTTGGAAAATTTTTAAATTTCCGCTGCTTTCTGATTCGTGTTTTCCAACAAGTGGTATCAGAGCCACCTCGTTAATCGTGTTTCTGATTCGTCTCAATTATTATGAATTTGGTAGAAATTCTTAGGTTTGATGCGATTGAGTATTTGTAATTGTTTTGGAAAGCCTGAATTACGAAACTGTATTTTTCCTGAAAGTTTCTGAAAATTAGTTTTTGCAAAATTTAATTTTTTGAAAACTATTTTAGATTTGAAACTGTATAAACAGTTTTTTGGATTTCTTGGATTGGTTTTGCTTTTGAACGAAAACACGAAACGAAAAGCCTGGATTACGAACACGCGAAACCCCGCGCGCGGGCTTCGCGCACCACCGCCCGCCTGGCCTAGGCGTGCGCAGGGTAGCCACCCAGCACCTCCCGCACACCTGTGCGGGAGCCTCCCGGGCGCTTCTAGGCGCACCCGCCCGTTACCGCCCAGGGCTGGCCGGGACAGACCGCCCAGCCGCCCGCCTTGCTGCCGAGAAGGGCCGCCCGCACTGGCGGGCGACGTGCATGCCCATTGCGCGCACTCGCGCAGCCTTGGCGCGTGCGCCAGCGCAAGCCTGCGACGTGCAACCCTTTTCGTGCACGGGCCCCGTTTTTCGTAATCCGTGTTTTCGTGTTCGTGCAATCTAGTCCCAATTTTTTTATTTTAATTTTAAAATTTTATTTTTGAATATTTACTTTAATTTTTGAATAAACCTTAAAATTGGGATTTTTGAGAAATAGAAACGGTTTATATTTTGGGAAAATACATCTTTGATAAAATTATTAATTTTCAGAAATTAATTGGAATTTTATTTGTTTTTAGTAATTTGGGATTTATTGAAAACTTTTATAAATAAGACTCGCATCAAGTCGTGTTTCAAGTCATTAAGACTGGAAACGGGAATTTTAATTTATTGGATAAATTTAAATTCTCGCAAAAGCATGTTAGGTGATCGTGGGTTTAGATCTATGTATGGTTTTAATTTATGCACATGAATGGTTTAAATTGGGGTTGGAGCCCTATAGTTGCGTTTTTCAATTGAGGTTGGAGCCTCACTTATGTGCGTATTGTTATGTGATTTATTGTGTGGCTTTCCATATTACTGTTTTTTTAGGCCAGGGTATGCCCCGTGTAATTGTCTAAGGCCAATATGAAGATTGAGCCTTATTACTTTATGTCTTTTTCTTTTTATTGTAATTTGAGAGTAGAGATTGGTGGTGAGGTTTTATTTTCATTTTGGAGACAATGCACCCATGGAGTAAGATGGACCACATTCAAGTAACGAGGAGACCATAAGTGAAGACCCCTCAAATTGTTAGGGAGGGGAATCTCAATTGTAAAAATGTAATAGAGATAGGGCTCGTATTTTGTTACCGCTTTCCCTTATGTTATTTAAACTGTTTATGTGGCATGTATGTTAGAACTTGTGATTGTGGAGTGGCTCCCACATATCACGCATAAGATAGGTCCCCCATGATCATTACATGTTAGTATCATGCTAGGACATGTTATCTGTTTATGTGCTTGTTTGAAATGCATTTAAGTGTACTTGCATTAATCAAGACTAATAAAATTGGATAACATATATGTTGGTGAGGTCGAACCGGACAACTCTCCGGTTGATTCGAAAATTCCCATTAAATATTAAGCTAATTTCGAACAAATAGGTATTTAATTCGAGATGCAAATTTTGAATTAAATTCCTAGCATTCCATCAATAGGTTTTAAGTTTAGTAAGTGAAGCTAGTTATTGTCCGCGAGTCGTGGGATATCTAGTGGAGCTTATTAGTTCTTAGTTACCTAATTGATCATTTTAAATGATCAATATTTCGTGATCAATTTTAGCAAGGTCGATGTCCGCGAGTCGTTCGAACTAAGTTTTGGTCATGATCTTATGATTGATGGGTCTAGCTTAACACCTAAGTAAATATGGATGTCGCACGAGTCGTGGGTCCATATTGAAAGATAGGTGATGCAAAAACAATTACTAAGAGTTCTAAAGGTGTTAGAATTGGTAAGTTGTACCTACCTAGGGTTTTACTTAGAATGTCCGCGAGTCGTGGGTTCGAGATAAAATGCCTAGGATCTTAGTACCCTTTGGGAAACGTGTTCCTCTTAGATCTTTGGGAATTATAGATCTTTGAAAAATAGGGAGCTACATTAGATTAAAGACCTTATCTTTTGTATATCGTGATAATTCAGCATGCTCACTAGTTCTCTGTTTTACCATTTAGGTCGTAGATTCTGTGATTCTCTACGTGTTTTGAAATGGCAACCAAAAACCCTCTTGTATCAATCCTCGAGTCAAACAAGTTTACTGGTCCCAACTATTTTGATTGGCTGAGGAATCTAAAATCATTTTAGATTCTGAGAAGAGAACTTATGTTCTCTTCGAAAGGGGAGCCTAGTCCTGAAGGGGAGGCTCCCACTCGGGCCGAGCGGGACGCGATTCAGAAGTGGAAGGATGATAATCTCCAAGCCCGTTGCCTTATGTTGGCTAACATATCTCCGGACTTGCAAAGGCAACATGAGGCCATGGAATTCGCTTGGGAGATTTACGACCACTTAGAGCAACTTTACCGCCCTCATGAACGTGTTACAAGGTATAACACTTCAAAGGAATTGTTCCACTTGAGAATGAGGGAAGGTTCAAGTGTCCATGAATATGGACTCAAGTTTCTCGCCCTTACTGAGAAACTTCCCTCCATCGACATGCCACTGAAAGATGAGCTTTCAGTGGATTTGTTGCTAGCTTCGCTCCCACCATCATTCAACCCATTTGTCCTTAACTTCAAAATATGAATCATGCTGGTGCTACTGTAGCTGAGCTGATTGGTCAGCTTGCGACTGCTAAAAGCACGATCAAGAAGGACAATAAGGTTTTGATGGTGAATGCTCCATCTTCCTCTTCTGGGCCTTCTAAAGGTAAGGGCAAGAAAGTCCAAAAGAAGAAGAAGAAACCCCTTAGGCCCACTGGTGGCGTTTCAAAGGGAAAGGCCCAAAAGAAGAAGCGTGATCAGAAAGAGGATGTTTGCTTCCATTGTGGCAAAGCGGGACATTGGAGGAGAAACTGCCCAGAGTACAAGGCTACTCTAAAGAAAGGTATGTTTCTCGTTGAAATAAGTCTTTCTATTAATTCTAGTTCTTGGGTACTTGATACCGGTTGTGGAACTCATATCTGTAATGATGTACAGATGCTAAGTGAAGTCCAACAACTCAAAGAAGGAGAATGTGTCTTGAAGATCGGCGATGGCTCAAATGTTGAAACTCGAGCTTTAGGCACAATTAGATTAGATTTAGGTAGTTTTGAGTTAGTCTTAAATAAAGTCCTTTATGTACCGAGCATTATTCGTAATATAATTTCAGTTCCAATTTTAGATTGTGAAGGTTATGAAACTTATATTAAGAATAGTAAATACTTTATCAAACGGAACAACTCTTCCGTTCACATCGGTACTCTAAGTAATGGACTTTATCTAACTCAAAATATCAATATTATGAATATACAACGAGAAACGAAGCGTAAGAGAGATGACAAAGTTTCAGCTCCCTTATGGCACGCTAGATTAGGACACATTTCCAAGAACAGAATTAGCAAGATAAACACTTTAGGATCATTCTCTGAAAATGATCTTAAGGAGTTAACTTCTTGCGAATCCTGTCTCAAAGGAAAAATGTCCAAAGTTCCTTTTAAAGGAACTGTGGAACGTGCCAATAAGGTTTTGGATTTGATCCATACTGATGTTTGTGGACCGCTTAGTGTAAGCACTAGAAACAATCATCAGTATTTCATAACCTTTACTGATGACTTCAGTCGGTAAGGTTATGTATACTTAATGAAGTATAAATCTGAAGCTTTTGAGAAATTCTTAGAATTTCAAAAGGAGGTTGAGAACCAAACTGGTCACAAGATCAAAGCACTTCGATCTGATCGAGGAGGCGAATATCTTAGTGAAGAATTCCTTAATCATCTCAAAGATAATGGGATTATCTCTCAGTGGACTCCTCCGGGAACTCCTCAGCTTAATGGAGTTTCTGAGAGAAGGAATCGAACCTTACTTGATATGGTTCGTTCCATGATGAGTTTCACTGACTTACCACCTTCTTTCTGGGGTTATGCCCTAGAAAGTGCAGCAAAGATTTTGAATCTTGTTCCCTCTAAATCAGTCCCTAAAGCGCCCTATGAGATGTGGCATGGTAAAATCCCTAGTTATTCTTACTTAAGAATTTGGGGTTGTCCTGCTTACGTGAAGAGGACAGTGGGAGATAAGTTAGAATGAGATTCTAACTTATGCTACTTTGTAGGTTATCCTAAGGAATCCATAGGACACTACTTCTATGATCAATCTGAGCAAAAGGTGTTTGTTTCAAGAAATGCCACTTTTCTTGAGGAACCGTTCCATAAAGAAAAGAAAGGCAAGATCATAGAATTAGAAGAAGTACAAAGTGACCCCACGCCACCCACTGAAGAAACTTTCCCTTCTGATCAACTACAACCAATCACGAATTTCGATACACACGTAAATCCTCCTCTGAGGCGTTCTGAACGCACTCCTAGATAACCGGAGAGATGGTATGGATTCTTCCATGAAATCTCTCAAAAGGATAATGATGCTTTAACGTATGAGGAGGCACTTTCAGATTCTGACTCTGAACAGTGGATAGAAGCCATGAAATCCGAAATGGACTCCATGAACTCCAACCAAGTTTGGACCTTGGTAGATTTGCCTGATGGGGTCAAACCCATAGGTTGCAAATGGATCTTTAAGAGAAAGCTTGGAGTTGATGGAAGCATTGCAGCCTACAAAGCAAGACTGGTTGCAAAAGGATTCACTCAAAGACCCGGCGTGGACTTTGATGAAACTTTTTCGCCAGTTGCAATGCAAAAGTCTATTCGGATCATGCTTGCTATTGCTGCCTATTATGACTATGAGATATGGCAAATGGATGTGAAAACTGCCTTTCTCAATGGTGACATTGACAAAGACATTTATATGGAGCAACCCATAGGTTTCACATTCAGTGGGAGTGAGCAAAAGGTTTGCAAACTCCAAAGATCAATCTATGGATTGAAATAGGATTCTAGGAATTGGAACATTCGATTTGATGAATCAGTCAAAGCTTTTGGCTTCATTCAAATTTCGAATGAGTCTTGTGTGTATAGAAAGGAATTGGAGACCTCAGTGCAATTCTTGGTACTTTATGTCGATGACATCCTTCTTATTGGGAATTCGAAGGATGACATGAAAGTAACTAAGTTATGGTTATCGAACCAATTCGAGATGAAAGATCTTGGTGATGCGTCCTACATCCTTGGAATTAAAATCTATAGAGATAGATCTAAAAGGTTAATAGGACTATCACAGTCGATGTACATTGACAAAGTATTGAAGAGATTCAATATGGAGTTAGCAAAGGTTAAGAACCTTCCTATGAGTGTAGGAACATGTCTTTCCAAGAAGATGTGTCCTAAGACTAACCTTGAGAAGGAAAGAATGACTCATACACCTTATGCATCAGCAATAGGTAGCATAATGTATGCAATGTTATGTACTCGACCGGATGTGGCTTATGCACTTAGTGTTACAAGTTGTTTCCAATCTGACCCTGGAGACGGTTACTGGGCTGCCGTGAAGAATATTCTTAAGTACTTGAAAAGTACTAAAGATTTATTCTTAGTTTACGGAGGTCAGAAAGATCTTACTGTCGAAGGATACTGCGATGCAAGCTTTGCATTTGACTTAGATGATTTTAAGTCAATGTCAGGATACTTTTTCTGCCTAAACGGCGGAGCAATGAGTTGGAAGAGTTCCAAGTAAACTACCACTGCAGATTCGACCACTGAGGCCGAATACTTAGCTGCAAATGATGCAGCTAAGGAAGGTGTTTGGATTAGAAACTTCATTCAAGAGTTGAATGTTGTTCCTAGCATAAAAGACCCCATTTCTGTGTTTTGTGACAACACTGGGGCGGTTGCTCAAGCAAGAGAACCAAGATCTCACCAACGGACCAAACAGATTATGAGGAAGTATCACCTAATCCGTGATATTGTCAAAAGAGGAGATGTGCAAATTGAGAGGGTCACATCAGCCGAGAACGTGGTAGATCCACTTACTAAACCCCTTAGTCAAGAATCTTTCCAAGGTCATCTTCAGAAGATGGGACTTAGAGTAGCTTCAGAATGGCTTTGACGGGCAAGTGGGAGATTGTTAGGAATAGTACCCTAGAAAGCCGATTGTATATCCGCTTTGTGCTTTTCCTTATTGTAATCACAGATAATCTTTGAATGAAATAACGAATTAAGGCAACACTTCTTTATATGCTCTTGTTTGGTATGCGTTTACTTTATCTGTGCATGTATGAGAACTCCCCTAATCCTGATGACTTTAGGACTCTACCATTTAGGTGAAATGGTTCATGAAACGAGCCCTAAATCACATAAGTCATGATTAGTAAAATACTCCAAGCCGTTGAGTCCTACCGACAGTGGGAGTGTCAACCTGACTCCTCTAAGGCTTGCTTGTGGGATCACGCCCTTAAGAAGGACCACCTTGTTTCATGGAGGTGCAAAGTGTATAGTTGATACGTGCGTGATACATGAGGGTGCTTACTTTAATAAGTAAGTTCACTGAGGTGCCCCGTGTGAGAACATTCCTAAATGGGAAAGGAAGTTTCTATTTCAGGAAATAGAAACTTCCAGATTAGGAAATATCTCACGAGTAATTGATGTGATTATTTGATCCTTAGACTTGAGGTTTCTTGTCACTTTATGAGTTAACTTTGTAGTCTTAGGTTTAAGCTTTAAAGGGTGTCGCCTTAGACAACTGATTCAAGGCTTATGCTGGGGCTGCACAAGTGATTCATGAAAGTGAATGAGAATCAAGAAAGGACCTACACTTGCATTTGCAAGGTGATCTCTTATTGTGTAAGTTATTCATATGCCATATGGAGTCCTTGGCCAAGGCAGTAGATCAAGACATTAAGAAAATGGTTTCTTGGATTGAGATCAAATGGATATGAAATGCACTTAGCTTCAAGACCGGATTATTAGGGTTCTGATTATTCCCTTACCCTAGGGGTGAACAAAAACCGAACCGGTAACCGAAACCGAACCGGAACCGTGCCGAACCGCCAATAACCGAACCGAACCGACCACGGTTCGGTTCGGTTTCGGTTAGTGATATTTAGGTTTTCCTGTTTCGGTAAAAACCGAACGGTTTTCGGTTTTTACTGAAAAATCGAAAAATCCCCTTTCTTCACACGTTTTTATGCATTGTTATTCATTTCCCATTCACGCTTTCACAATAATTCACTCACAGACACAGTCTTCAGTCTTCACATTTCAGTTTCACACTTCAGTCTTCACCTTCCAATTTTAGATCTAGGGTTTCCATTTTTCCTCTCCGCCGTGCGCCGCCCAAGACTTCAAGACGCCACCAAGGCACCACCAGCCCACCACCTTTTCTTCTCGTTGCAAATAGGCCCGCCACCAGTCCGCTACCCACCTATCTTCAACGCCGAAGAGTGAAGAGACTACCCAGCACCCAGTACCCACCAAGTCGCCGCTGCACTTCGGAAAATCACAGGTTAACCTTGTTCCCTAGTAAGTATTCCTCTCTTTGCCTTGAAGACTTTGATTAGTTGTTGAAGATTAGTTTTTTTCCTCACCATGTCGATTTGTTGTTTTAGACTTTTAGATTAGACTCTAGTTAGAATATAACACTGAAATTTGACTGAAATCGTCTGGAAATGGTCTGAATTTTAGCTTAAATCTTCTGGAAATAGTCTGAAATTTGACTCAAATTAGAATATAAATACTGAACATTGACTGAAATTTGAAATTAGATTGAAGTTAGTCTGAAATTTGACTGAACTAGTTTAAAATTAGTCAAAAATAGGATGAAATTTGACTGAAATTTGCTTTGTTTCAGAATTTAGAATATGGAATCTATACCGGAAGACCTAGATCTACAATCTGGAGATGAGACTAGCCCTATGGAGGAAAAAGATGAATCTGTTGGAAACGAAGATCAAAATCAGCATGGAAAGAAAAGGAAACGACAATCTGAGAGTTCTGAAGATTCTAAGAGACGGTCAGAGGTATGGAAACATTTTGATGAGTTTGTTGATGTGAATGGTAGACAAATAGCTAGATGTAAACACTGTAAGAAGGATGTGGCTGCGGACCCTAAAAAAAATGGAACTAGTGGTATGAATAATCGTAGGAAAAATTGCAAAAAAAATCCAGAGAATAAGGTCAAAAGTTATACACTTGATAGCTACACTCAAAGTGTAGATTTAAGAGATATGTCCTCACAAGTAAATTCTCCCGGCAAATTTGATCAAACTGCTGTTAGAGAAGCCCTTTGTAAAATGTGTGTAATGGATGAATTGCCCTTTAAATTTGTAGAGGGTGAAGGGTTTAAGCAATTCATTGCTGTGGCATGTCCTCAATTTGTTGTACCTTCAAGGATCACAGTAGCTAGAGATGCCCTTAAATTGTATTTCTATGAGAAGTCAAAAATTAAGGAATACTTTAGAAGATCCAACGTTAGAATATGTCTTACCACAGATACATGGACTTCAAACCAAAAATCAAATTATGTTTGCTTGACTGCTCATTTCTTGGATGAACAATGGAAATTGCATAAGTTGGTATTGAACTTTGTGCAATGTAGTAGTCATAAAGGTGAGGACATTGGGATGTTAATTGAGAAGTGTTTGCTTGAGTGGGGGGTAGATAATGTATTTACTATCACGGTTGATAATGCCTCTTCCAATGATACCATGGTTGCTTACTTGAAAAAAAGATTAGTAAATTGGAAAAAGGCAATATGTGATGGTAAATTTTTGCACATGAGGTGTGTTGCTCATATTATCCAATTTGTTGTGAAAGATGGTTTGTCGGAGATTAGTGTTTCAGTTGATCGTGTTCGGACGGTGGTTAGATATTTGAGACAATCACCATCTAGATGGAAAAAATTCAAAGAATATGCGGCTGAAGAAAAGGTAACTAGTAAGAAGTTGTTATGTCTTGATTGTCCAACTAGGTGGAATTCTTGTTATTTTATGCTTGAAACCACATTCATCTTTCGAAATGTGTTTGAAAGATATTATATCTGCGATAAAGATTTTCATATTGACTTTAGCTTGGGGGGAACTCATGGCCATGTCGGGCTGCCTTGCACGGATGATTGGGTGCTTATTGAAAGGTTGGTGAAAGTGTTGAAACACTTTTACAGGTTTACTTTGAGAGTGTCAGCCACCAAATATGTCACTTCTAACGTGTTTTTAGATGAAATAAGTGATATTGATACATTGATAAAACAATGGGCGGAGTCTAATGAAAAGGAGGTGGCTGAAGTGGCAAGAAGGATGAAATTGAAATTTGATAAGTATTGGGGTGATCCGAAGAAGATGAACATGATGTTGTATGTTGTGGTGGTACTTGACCCTCGTTATAAGCTCACATATGTGCAGTTCACTTTAGAGGACATGTACAATGAGCAATTGGGAATTGAAATATCTGAATTGGTAAAAAAAGCTCTTTATGAGATGTTCGAAGAGTATCACAATATGTATGTTTCTTCTTGTTCGGGAAGAAGTACATCAGATTCTTCATCAACAATGTCGCCCCAAAGTTGTATAACTGATTATGATTCTGATGCTGAGAAAGAGGCTGCAAAATCTCGTAGAATGTCAAGATACCTTAGTAGTGTGGGTGATAATTCAAACAAATCAGAGCTGGAAAAATATTTGAGGGAGGATAGAGAACCTCTTGATGTAACCTTTGATATTTTGGAGTATTGGAAGGTCAACTCCTCTCGATTTCTGATTTTAGCAAGGATGGCTCGTGATTTGTTGGCAATGCCCATTTCTACTGTTGCTTCTGAATCTACTTTCAGTACGTCGGGCCGTGTGATAGATGATTTTAGAGCTTCTTTGACTCCAAGAATGGTACAAGCTCTCGACGTACTGAAAGTAGATTCAGAAGCAACAGTAGAAATGGGCATTGCCAACAAATCACGAGCCATCCTTGCTAAAATCAGAAATCGAGAGGAGTTGACCTTCCAATACTCCAAAATTTCAAAGGTTACATCAAGAGGTTCTCTATCCTCCCTCAAATATTTTTCCAGCTCTGATTTGTTTGAATTATCACCCACACTACTAAGGTATCTTGACATTCTACGAGATTTTGCAGCCTCTTTCTCAGCATCAGAATCATAATCAGTTATACAACTTTGGGGCGACATTGTTGATGAAGAATCTGATGTACTTCTTCCCGAACAAGAAGAAACATACATATTGTGATACTCTTCGAACATCTCATAAAGAGCTTTTTTTACCAATTCAGATATTTCAATTCCCAATTGCTCATTGTACATGTCCTCTAAAGTGAACTGCACATATGTGAGCTTATAACGAGGGTCAAGTACCACCACAACATACAACATCATGTTCATCTTCTTCGGATCACCCCAATACTTATCAAATTTCAATTTCATCCTTCTTGCCACTTCAGCCACCTCCTTTTCATTAGACTCCGCCCATTGTTTTATCAATGTATCAATATCACTTATTTCATCTAAAAACACGTTAGAAGTGACATATTTGGTGGCTGACACTCTCAAAGTAAACCTGTAAAAGTGTTTCAACACTTTCACCAACCTTTCAATAAGCACCCAATCATCCGTGCAAGGCAGCCCGACATGGCCATGAGTTCCCCCCAAGCTAAAGTCAATATGAAAATCTTTATCGCAGATATAATATCTTTCAAACACATTTCGAAAGATGAATGCGGTTTCAAGCATAAAATAACAAGAATTCCACCTAGTTGGACAATCAAGACATAACAACTTCTTACTAGTTACCTTTTCTTGAGCCGCATATTCTTTGAATTTTTTCCATCTAGATGGTGATTGTCTCAAATATCTAACCACCGTCCGAACACGATCAACTGAAACACTAATCTCCGACAAACCATCTTTCACAACAAGTTGGATAATATGAGCAACACACCTCATGTGCAAAAATTTACCATCACATATTGCCTTTTTCCAATTTACTAATCTTTTTTTCAAGTAAGCAACCATGGTATCATTGGAAGAGGCATTATCAACCGTGATAGTAAATACATTATCTACCCCCCACTCAAGCAAACACTTCTCAATTAACATCCCAATGTCCTCACCTTTATGACTACTACATTGCACAAAGTTCAATACCAACTTATGCAATTTCCATTGTTCATCCAAGAAATGAGCAGTCAAGCAAACATAATTTGATTTTTGGTTTGAAGTCCATGTGTCTGTGGTAAGACATATTCTAACGTTGGATCTTCTAAAGTATTCCTTAATTTTTGACTTCTCATAGAAATACAATTTAAGGGCATATCTAGCTACTGTGATCCTTGAAGGTACAACAAATTGAGGACATGCCACAGCAATGAATTGCTTAAACCCTTCACCCTCTACAAATTTAAAGGGCAATTCATCCATTACACACATTTTACAAAGGGCTTCTCTAACAGCAGTTTGATCAAATTTGCCGGGAGAATTCACTTGTGAGGACATATCTCTTAAATCTACACTTTGAGTGTAGCTAACAAGTGTATAACTTTTGACCTTATTCTCTGGATTTTTTTTGCAATTTTTCCTATGATTATTCATACCACTAGTTCCATTTTTTTTAGGGTCTGCAGCCACATCCTTCTTACAGTGTTTACATCTAGCTATTTGTCTACCATTCACATCAACAAACTCATCAAAATGTTTCCATACCTCTGACCGTCTCTTAGAATCTTCAGAACTCTCAGATTGCCGTTTCCTTTTCTTTCCATGCTGATTTTGATCTTCGTTTCCAACAGATTCATCTTTTTCCTCCATAGGGCTGGTCTCATCTCCAGATTGTAGATCTAGGTCTTCCGGTATAGATTCCATAGTCAAATTTCATCCTATTTTTGACTAATTTTAAACTAGTTCAGTCAAATTTCAGACTAACTTCAATCTAATTTCAAATTTCAGTCAATGTTCAGTATTTATATTCTAATTTGAGTCAAATTTCAGACTATTTCCAGAAGATTTAAGCTAAAATTCAGACCATTTCCAGACGATTTCTATCAAATTTCAGTGTTATATTCTAACTAGAGTCTAATCTAAAAGACTAAAACAACAAATCGACATGGTGAGGAAAAAAACTAATCTTCAACAACTAATCAAAGTCTTCAAGGCAAAGAGAGGAAAACTTACTAGGGAACAAGGTTAACCTGTGATTTTCCGAAGTGCAGCGGCGACTTGGTGGGTACTGGGTGCTGGGTAGTCTCTTCACTCTTCGGCGTTGAAGATAGGTGGGTGGCGGACTGGTGGCGGGCCTGTTTGCAACGAGAAGAAAAGGTGGTGGGCTGGTGGTGCCTTGGTGGCGTCTTGAAGTCTTGGGCGGCGCACGGCGGAGAGGAAAAATGGAAACCCTAGATCTAAAATTGGAAGGTGAAGACTGAAGTGTGAAACTGAAATGTGAAGACTGAAGACTGTGTCTGTGAGTGAATTATTGGGAAAGCGTGAATGGGAAATGAATAACAATGCATAAAAACGTGTGAAGAAAGGGGATTTTTCGGTAAAATTCGGTTTTTACCGAAACCGAAAACCGTTCGGTTTTTACCGAAATCGGAAAACCTAAATATCACTAACCGAAACCGAACCGAACCGTGGTCGGTTCGGTTCGGTTATTGGCGGTTCGGTACTGTTCCGGTTTGGTTTCGGTTACCGGTTCGGTTTTTGTTCACCCCTAGGGTAAGGGAATAATCAGAACCCTAATAATCCGGTCTTAAAGCTAAGTGCATTTCATATCCATTTGATCTCAATCCAAGAAACCCTTTTCTTAATGTCTTGATCTACTGCCTTGGCCAAGGACTCCATATGGCATATGAATAACTTACACAATAAGAGATCACCTTGCAAATGCAAGTGTAGGTCCTTTCTTGATTCTCATTCACTTTCATGAATCACTTGTGCAGCCCCAGCATAAGCCTTGAATCAGTTGTCTAAGGCGACACCCTTTAAAGCTTATACCTAAGACTACAGAGTTAACTCATAAAGTGACAAGGAACCTCAAGTCTAAAGATCAAATAATCACATCAATTACTCGTGAGATATTTCCTAATCTGGAAGTTTCTATTTCCTGAAATAGAAACTTCCTTTCCCATTTAGGAATGTTCTCACACGGGGCACCTCAGTGAACTTACTTATTAAAGTAAGCACCCTCATGTATCACGCACGTATCAACTATACACTTTGCACCTCCATGAAACAAGGTGGTCCTTCTTAAGGGCGTGATCCCACAAGCAAGCCTTAGAGGAGTCAGGTTGACACTCCCACTGTCGGTAGGACTCAACGGCTTGGAGTATTTTACTAATCATGACTTATGTGATATAGGGCTCGTTTCATGAACCATTTCACCGAAATGGTAGAGTCCTAAAGTCATCAGGATTAGAGAAGTTCTCATACATGCACAGATAAAGTAAACGCATACCAAACAAGAGCATATAAAGAAATGTTGCCTTAATTCGTTATTTCATTCAAAGATTATCTGTGATTACAATAAGGAAAAGCACAAAGCGGATATACAATCGGCTTTCTAGGGTACTATTCCTAACAATCTCCCACTTGCCCGTCAAAGCCATTCTGAAGCTACTCTAAGTCCCATATTCTGAAGATGACCTTGGAAAGATTCTCGACTAAGGGGTTTAGTAAGTGGATCTGCCACGTTCTCTGCTGATGTGACCCTCTCAATTTGCACATCTCCTCTTTTGACAATATCACAGATTAGGTGATACTTCCTCATAATGTGCTTGGTCCGTTGGTGAGATCTTGGTTCTCTTGCTTGAGCAACCGCCCCAGTGTTGTCACAAAACACAGAAATGGGGTCTTTTATGCTAGGAACAACATTCAACTCTTGAATGAAGTTTCTAATCCAAACACCTTCCTTAGCTGCATTATTTGCAGCTAAGTATTCGGCCTCAGTGGTCGAATCTGCAGTGGTAGTTTGCTTGGAACTCTTCCAACTCATTGCTCCGCCGTTTAGGTAGAAAATGTATCCTGACATTGACTTAAAATCATCTAAGTCAGATGCAAAGCTTGCATCGCAGTATCCTTCGACAGTAAGATCTTTCTGACCTCCGTAAACTAAGAATAAATCTTTAGTACTTTTCAAGTACTTAAGAATATTCTTCACGGCAGCCCAGTGACCATCTCCAGGGTCAGATTAGAAACAACTTGTAACACTAAGTGTATAAGCCACATCCGGTCGAGTACATAACATTGCATACATTATGCTACCTATTGCTGATGCATAAGGTGTATGAGTCATTCTTTCCTTCTCAAGGTTAGTCTTAGGACACATCTTCTTGGAAATACATGTTCCTACACTCATAGGAAGGTTCTTAACCTTTGCTAACTCCATATTGAATCTCTTCAATACTTTGTCAATGTACATCGACTGTGATAGTCCTATTAACCTTCTAGATCTATCTCTATAGATTTTAATTCCAAGGATGTAGGACGCATCACCAAGATCTTTCATCTCGAATTGGTTCGATAACCATAACTTAGTTACTTTCATGTCATCCTTCGAATTCCCAATAAGAAGGATGTCATCAACATAAAGTACCAAGAATTGCACTGAGGTCTCCAATTCCTTTCTATACACACAAGACTCATTTGAAATTTGAATGAAGCCAAACTCTTTGACTGATTCATCAATTCCTAGAAGCCTGTTTCAATCCATAGATTGATCTTTGGAGTTTGCAAACCTTTTGCTCACTCCCACTGAATGTGAAACCTATGGGTTGCTCCATATAAATGTCTTTGTCAATGTCACCTTTGAGAAAGGCAGTTTTCACATCCATTTGCCATATCTCATAGTCATAATAGGCAGCAATGGCAAGCATGATCCGAATAGACTTTTGCATTGCAACTGGCGAAAAAGTTTCATCAAAGTCCACGCCGCGTCTTTGAGTGAATCCTTTTGCAACCAGTCTTGCTTTGTAGGCTGCAATGCTTCCATCAACTCCAAGCTTTCTCTTAAAGATCCATTTGCAACCTATGGGTTTGACCCCATCAGGTAAATCTACCAAGGTCCAAACTTGGTTGGAGTTCATGGAGTCCATTTCGGATTTCATGGCTTCTATCTACTGTTCAGAGTCAGAATCTGAAAGTGCCTCCTCATACGTTAAAGGATCATTATCCTTTTGAGAGATTTCATGGAAGAATCCATACCATCTCTCTGGTTGTCTAGGAGTGCGTTCAGAATGCCTCAGAGGAGGATTTACGTGTGTATCGAAATTCGTGATTGGTTGTAGTTGATCAGAAGGGGACGTTTCTTCAGTGGGTGGCATGGGGTCACTTTGTACTTCTTCTAATTCTATGATCTTGCCTTTCTTTTCTTTAAGGAACGGTTCCTCAAGAAAAGTGGCATTTCTTGAAACAAACACCTTTTGCTCAGATTGATCATAGAAGTAGTGTCCTATGGATTCCTTAGGATAACCTACAAAGTAGCATAAGTTAGAATGAGATTCTAACTTATCTCCCACTATCCTCTTCACGTAAGCAGGACAACCCCAAATTCTTAAGTAAGAATAACTAGGGATTTTACCATGCCACATCTCATAGGGCGTTTTAGGGACTGATTTAGAGGGAATAAGATTCAAAATCTTTGCTGCACTTTCTAGGGCATAACCCCAGAAAGAAGGTGGTAAGTCAGTGAAACTCATCATGGAACGAACCATATCAAGTAAGGTTCGATTCCTTCTCTCAAAAACTCCATTAAGCTGAGGAGTTCCCGGAGGAGTCCACTGAGAGATAATCCCATTATCTTTGAGATGATTAAGGAATTCTTCACTAAGATATTTGCCTCCTCGATTAGATCGAAGTGCTTTGATCTTGTGACCAGTTTGGTTCTCAACCTCCTTTTGAAATTCTAAGAATTTCTCAAAAGCTTCAGATTTATACTTCATTAAGTATACATAACCTTACCGACTGAAGTCATCAGTAAAGGTTATGAAATACTGATGATTGTTTCTAGTGCTTACACTAAGCGGTCCACAAACATCAGTATGGATCAAATCCAAAACCTTATTGGCACGTTCCACAGTTCCTTTAAAAGGAACTTTGGACATTTTTCCTTTGAGACATGATTCGCAAGAAGTTAACTCCTTAAGATCATTTTTCAGAGAATGATCCTAAAGTGTTTATCTTGCTAATTCTGTTCTTGGAAATATGTCCTAATCTAGCGTGCCATAAGGGAGCTGAAACTTTGTCATCTCTCTTACGCTTCGTTTCTCACTGTATATTCATAATATTGATATTCTGAGTTAGATAAAGTCCATTACTTAGAGTACCGATGTGGACGGAAGAGTTGTTCCGTTTGATAAAGTATTTACCATTCTTAATATAAGTTTCATAACCTTCACAATCTAATATTGGAACTGAAATTATATTACGAATAATGCTCGGTACATAAAGGACTTTATTTAAGACTAACTCAAAACTACCTAAATCTAATCTAATTGTGCCTAAAGCTCGAGCTTCAACGTTCGAGCCATCGCCGATCTTCAAGACACATTCTCCTTCTTTGAGTTGTTGGACTTCACTTAGCATCTGTACATCATTACAGATATGAGTTCCACAACCGGTATCAAGTACCCAAGAACTAGAATTAATAGAAAGATTTACTTCAACGAGAAAGATACCTTTCTTTAGAGTAGCCTTATACTCTGGGCAGTTTCTCCTCCAATGTCCCGCTTTGCCACAATGGAAGCAAACATCCTCTTTCTGATCACGCTCCTTTTTTTGGGCCTTCCCCTTCGAAATGCCACCAGTGGGCCTAAGGGGTTTCTTCTTCTTCTTTTGGGCTTTCTTGCCCTTACCTTTAGAAGGCCCAGAAGAGGAAGATGGAGCATTCACCATCAAAACCTTATTGTCTTTCTTGATCGTGCTTTCAGTAGTCACAAGTTGACTAATTAGCTCAGCTACAGTAGCACCAGCATGATTCATATTGAAGTTAAGGACAAATGGGTTGAATGATGGTGGGAGTGAAGCTAGCAAGAAATCCACTGAAAGCTCATCTTTTAGTGGCATGTCCATGGAAGCAGGTTTCTCAGTAAGGGCGAGAAACTTGAGTCCATATTCATGGACACTTGAACCTTCCCTCATTCTTAAGTGGAACAATTCCTTTGAAGTGTTATACCTTGTAACACGTTCATGAGGGCGGTAAAGTTGCTCTAAGTGGTCGTAAATCTCCCAAGCGAATTCCATAGCCTCATGTTGCCTTTGCAAGTCCGGAGACATGTTAGCCAACATAAGGCAACGGGCTTGGAGATTATCATCCTTCCCCTTCTGAATCGCGTCCCGCTCGGCCCGAGTGGGAGCCTCCCCTTCGGGACTAGGCTCCCCTTCGAAGAGAACATAAGTTCTCTTCTCAGAATCTAAAATGATTTTTAGATTCCTCAGCCAATCAGAATAGTTGGGACCAGTCAACTTGTTTGACTCGAGGATCGATACAAGAGGGTTTTTGGTTGCCATTTCAAGACACGCAGAGAATCACAGAATCTACGACCTAAATGGTAAAACAGAGAACTAGTGAGCATGCTGAATTATAACGATATACAAAAGGTAAGGTATTTAATCTAATGTAGCTCCCACTGTTTTTCAAAGATCTAAGAGGAACACGTTTCCCAATGGGTACTAAGATCCTAGGCATTTTACCTCGAACCCACGACTCGCGGACATTCTAAGTAAGAACCCCAGGTAGGTACAACTTACCAATTCTAACACCTTTAGAACTCTTAGTAATTGTTTTTGCATCACCTATCTTTCAATATGGACCCACGACTCGTGCGACATCCATATTTACTTAGGCGTTAAGCTAGACCCATCAATCATAAGATCATGATCAAAACTTAGTTCGAACGACCCACGACTCGCGGACAACGCCCTTGCTAAAATTGACCATGAAATATTGATCATTTAAAATGATCAATTAGGTAACTAAGAACTAATAAGCTCTACTAGCTATCCCACGACTCGCGGACAATAGCTAGCTTCACTTACTAAACTTAAAACCTATTGATGGAATGCTAGGAATTTAATTCAAAATTTGCATCTCGAATTAAATACCTATTTGTTCGAAATTAGCTTAATATCTAATGGGAATTTTCGAATCAACCGGAGAGTTGTCCGGTTCGACCTCACCAACATATATGTTATCCAATTTTATTAGTCTTGATTAATGCAAGTACACTTAAACGCATTTCAAACAAGCACATCAACAGATAACATGTCCTAGCATGATACTAACATGTAATGATCATGGGTTCTACCTATCTTATGCGTGATATGTGGGAGCCACTCCACAATCACAAGTTCTAACATACATGCCACATAAACAGTTTAAATCACATAAGGGAAAGCGGTAACAAAATACGAGCCCTATCTCTATTACATTTAACAATTGAGATTCCCCTCCCTAACATTTTGAGGTGTATTCACTTATGGCCTCCTTATTACTTGAATGTGGTCCATCTTACTCCATGGGTGCATTGTCTCCAAAATGAAAATAAAACCTCACCACCTATCTCTACTCTCAAATTACAATAAAAAGAAAAAGACATAAAGTAATAAGGCTCAATCTTCATATTGGCCTTAGATAATTACACGGGGCATACCCCCGACCTCAAAAACAGTAATATGGAAAGCCACATAATAAATCACATAACAGTACGCACATAAGTGAGGCTCCAACCTCAATTGAAAAACACAACTATAGGGCTCCAACCCCAATTTAAACCATCCATGTGCATAAATTAAAACCATACATAAGTCTAAACCCATGATCACCTAACATGCATAAATTACAAGAATTTAAATTTAACCAATAAATTAAAATCCTCGCCTTAAGCTCTAATAGCTTAAAACACGACTTAGATGCAATTCTTGTTCAAGAGTCTTTTCTATAAAACCCGAAAAACAATGAACTAATAAAATTCCAATTAATTTCTGAAAATTAATAATTTTATTCTTTCAATATTTTCAGAAAATAAAGATTGTAATTTTTCCGAAATTCAAAATCGCTTTAATTTCTCAAAATCCCAATTTAATCAAAATTTTAAAATAATTTTATATTATCAAAACCGATTTTTAAAAGATAGAATTAAAATAAAATTAAATCGGGATTTTGAGGACCGAAAACACGGAAAAACACGAAACACAAAAACGAACCCGAAAACGGCCCAGCCACGCGAGGCACCGCCGCGCAGCAGCGCGCTCGGACGTGCGCCAGCAACGCGCACAGCGCACGGCAGTTGCCGCTCGCGTGCGCACTCTGGGCGTGCATCATGCGCACGCCGCGCGCAGCAGTGCCCGCTGCGACTAGGCGGGCTGTGCAGGCGTCCTGCGCTGTTGCGGGACGGACTGGGCGGGCGTGCCTAGATGGCTCCCGCGCGGTTGCGTGAGGGGCTGGGCGACGTGCGCGCGCGAGACTGAGGCGTGCTACACATTGGCACGTCCCAATCCCGCGTGTTTGTTTCGCGTCTCGTTTCGTGTCTAGGTTTCTCAAAGCCAATTCAATCCAAAATTAAAAAAATCGATTTAGATAAATTTCAACTAAAACAATTTTCAAAAACACGATTTGAGAAAACAGTTTTAGAAATTCAAGAAAGATTACAGTTTCGTATTTCAGGCTTTCTAAAAGAACTTAAGAGTACTCAATTCGCATCTAAGTCTAAGAATTTCAACCAAATTCAGAATAATTGAGACGAATAAGAAACACGATTAACGAACCTGGCTCTGATACCACTTGTTAGAAAACACGAATCAGAAAGCAGCGGAAATTAAAAAATTTTCCCAACAAAAGGACCTTGGACTCGCAATCGTGTAACCAAATTCGTAGAGTTAAGAAACTTACTTTTCTTTTATTCTTTCTTGAAGCGTTTCAAGCCACCCAAGAACGCTCTTCTCGCGGCTTGATCCCTTCTCCTTGGTAACGCTCGAATCTTCAAACTTCTAACTTGAAGCTCTCTAGAGATAGTCCACCAACTTGATCACAATCTAACTAGTAAGGATGCTAGTTCTCTATTTAGTGTTTAGGCTTAACCTAGGGTTTATTTGATCTTGGAGAAAGGAAGGTGTTCAACACATGAACCAAAAGAATTGCCAATTAGCTCCTAGAGGAGTTCGAGCTCCCCTATATATAATAGAGGGAGTGCCGAAATTCCTAGTCCTTAATGGGCTAGGATTTTGGTCTCTCTCTCTCCTATTACTTGATCATCAAGTAATTTTGACTTTGACTTTGAATTCTAATTCAAATCAACATTCAAGAGAGCTAAAAATATCCAAACTATTTTTGGATAATTTTATACTTTATTCATTTAAAATAAATAACTTATTTTATCTAATTAATTAATTCATAATTAATTAACTAGATTATTTTTCTCCAAAATTAGACTTTCTTTTTAATTCAAAATTAAACCAAAGTCTATTAAATAATTAACACATTTAATTATTTAATAAATATATAATATATATATACACACACGTGTGGGACACGTGTCACAAGGACACGTGTCACTCACGTGAGCCACACGTGTGGAACCCTCTAGGACCGATTAACTCGTTTAATCATTTTTAAGCCTCAACTCATGTAACCAAGTTGTTGTGTGTGACCCTCTAGGTTCTCAATTCAATTAGCAGTGACCCTAATTAATTAATTCACCAATTAATTAATCAGTCCACAGATTAAACGACCATAGTCTAGCAACAGGTGTTTAACCCCTAGCTGAATTGGAATGTTCGGATTCGACAGAACCTTTAAGTCATTGATTCATGTGAGATACAATCCTCCTACTTACTATCTCTCAACCATGATCTAGGGCAAGAGAAATAATCAGAACCCTATTAATCCGGTCTTAAAGCTAAGTGCATTTCATATCCATTTGATCTCAATCCAAGAAACCCTTTTCTTGATGTCTTGATCTACTGCCTTGGCCAAGGACTCCATATGGCATATGAATGACTTACACAATAAGAGATCACCTTGCAAATGCAAGTGTAGGTCCTTTCTTGATTCTCATTCACTTTCATGAATCACTTGTGCAGCCCCAGCATAAGCCTTGAATCAGTTGTCTAAGGCGACACCCTTTAAAGCTTATACCTAAGACTACAGAGTTAACTCATAAAGTGACAAGGAACCTCAAGTCTAAGGATCAATTAATCACATCAATGACTCGTGAGATATTTCCTAATCTGGAAGTTTCTATTTCCTGAAATAGAATCTTCCTTTCCCATTTAGGAATGTTCTCACACGGGGCACCTCAGTGAACTTACTGTTGGTGTTGCGTGGCCGGCCTGAGGCAGAGTGACGGTATAGCAACATTTCAAAAAATTTTGCCATAACCTCGTTATCAAAATATTTCCAAAATATTTTAATTAAGCAGCGGAACAAATCGGGCAGCATAACTCTAATATATATACAGACATTGATAACATAATTTTAAATCATCTAGCATATAATCACAATATGCAAATATTAATTTGGGCGGCATAACGGTATTACCGTACTGCAAATTTGGCTATCAACGGCACTTTTCCAGCACCTCGATATTTCCTTGTGAAACCGACAGAGCTTCCCCGCAATATCCCCGATTAAGAAATTGGAGTGTGGGCTCCGGTAGTATTTCACTAAATACTTTGAGAAATATTTTTCCAGAAAAACCTTTTTTTTCTAAAACCTGAAAATCCCTATTTTCTAATAATTAAGTGGATTATATATTAATTATATAACCACCTAATTAAGTAATTAATTAATCCTAAAATTAGGATTAATTAATATTATGGAGAGAGAATTTCGGAAGCTGAAAATTTGATGCCAAAAACTGTTGAATGAAATGAAGAATGCATAGACTATTTATAAGCCAAAAATGAGGGCCATTTTCGTCAAAAACGGAAAATTGCCGTGCACACCAAGGGCTGCCGGCCAATCCAAGAACGCCACGCAGGAGCTCACACCGCCACGAGGCCAGCGGCACCGAGCACGCGCCCAGCAGCCGCCGCACGCGCCCGCACGCGCCGCCCAAGTGGCGGCTGTGTGTTCCGCGCGTGTGATGCTCACGTAGGCGTGAGCACCTGCCACGTGGCAGACCGGCCCGGTCCGACCGGGCGGTTCAGTCATCAGACCGGTTCAGCCTTGAACCGGTCGGTTCAACTTGGGCTGCAAGTAATGCCACATGCCGAAACCTCATTCGTCCACGTGTTCGGGTCGGTCAAACCTTGACCGACCCTACCCGTTAACCCGACCCGATGACCCGCTTTCTTGACCCGCACGAGAACCAATCTGGACCGTTCCTTCGCGCCCGCGTGGCTGGATCTCATCTGTCCACGTGTCGCACACGGTGGAGCCTAGTCAGCGCCACTTGGCGACTGACACGCTGACGTGGCGTGACACGTCAGCTGCCATATCAGCAATTTCGCCACGTCATCTTTTTTTTTTTTTTTTTCGGGAAAATTTTATTTTCTCCAAAATAAAATTTCGTGCATTTTCAACTCTTTGGAATTTAATTTATTTTCTCAAAATGAATACCTTGGCTATTTTCAAACTCTTTGAAAATCTATTTCTCTCTCTCGTTTTAACAT
The DNA here is from genome assembly GCA_037501455.1 of Lantana camara. Classification (NCBI taxonomy): domain Eukaryota; kingdom Viridiplantae; phylum Streptophyta; class Magnoliopsida; order Lamiales; family Verbenaceae; genus Lantana; species Lantana camara. The sequence continues at coordinate 59,796,360 of CM074864.1, forward strand.
TTTCTCTTTGATCTTCGTTGGGGCTTGCGGGGGGACCTGCAGGACTAATTAATATTAGCTCCAAACGGGTCAATCTATTATCATCCCATGACAATAATTGATTACCGTTTAACAATATTTAATTCCACTAAATAAATATTGTTGAATTCTAAAATTAATTAAATTATTCACGAATTTCTCGATCTAGAATAATTTTACATTTTACTCCTCTGTACAGATATCCATGAAAAATAAATCAATACTACTATCAATTATTTTTCACTTTAAATCTGAAATTTCTTGATTCGCCTTAAATCCAAATTCCCTGTATGTGAAACACATTCAACATACAACTTCGGTGACGAACACACGAAGTACTTTGGCCAAAGATTTAATTTGAACTTTTTCAAATCTATTTCAGGGATATCTTTAACCTTCCAGCAAGGCTACAGATTCCTCGATCAATATTTCTCTTTAGCACATTTCATGCAATCACCGAACGTACAAAGCATTTTGGCCCCCCGTTACCGAGACCTCACTTCTGAGTACATCATAGTGATTAACACTACATGCCTAACGTAGAAACACAGCCAGGATTAAGAGTCTAATGCTTCCGAGATTTTGTTCATTTTAGATAGCAGTATAAAATAAACAATCTCAGTGGTCCAGTTCGATGTTTCCAATCTCATTGAAAGTCATCAATGTGTTATAATTGGAAACTCCATTTCCCTATGACGAAAGACTAATCATCTTATATAACACATTATAGTCTTGATAAGAACATCTTCTTATCAAACTGACTAGAACTTTAATGACACGTAATTCTTGGTATTTAAAGTCTTTTCCTATGAAACACATTTCATATAAAAATACCATCAGACGTCATTAATTATTAAATTTGTAAAATACTCATAACTTGCGATAATTTCAGTTTTATTAATCCAAAATATTTACAATATAATTGGATTTTCAGGGCATTAATCCCAACACTTACTTATTAAAGTAAGCACCCTCATGTATCACGCACGTATCAACTATACACTTTGCACCTCCATGAAACAAGGTGGTCCTTCTTAAGGGCGTGATCCCACAAGCAAGCCTTAGAGGAGTCAGGTTGACACTCCCACTGTCGGTACGACTCATCGGCTTGGAGTATTTTACTAATCATGACTTATGTGATATAGGGCTCGTTTCATGAACCATTTCACCTAAATGGTAGAGTCCTAAAGTCATCAGGATTAGGGGATTTCTCATACATGCACAACTAAAGTAAACGCATACCAAACAAGAGCATATAAAGAAGTGTTGCCTCAATTCGTTATTTCATTCAAAGATTGTCTGTGATTACAATAAGGAAAAACACAAAGCGGATATACAATCGGCTTTCTAGGGCACTATTCCTAACAGGATCAAGGGTGCTGAAGATACCCCCCCACCCCCTCGGCGGGCAGTCGAGGGCTCCTCTTCAGAAAGCGAGGGCAGCGAACCCTCAAGAGAAGCCAGTGATAGGCTCACAGGAAAGAAACGAGCGCTCGAAGCTCCTCGGCCTGAAGTTCGCATTGAACCCACTGAGAAATTCCTGACCATCGAGTTGGAGCTAGGGAATCCAGAAAAGACCACACAAATAGGCTCCAATCTCGATGGTCCCTCACAAATTATGATGATTGACTTTCTTCGAGAGAACATTGATGTCTTTGCATGGAAGGCTTCTGACCTTACAGGAATAGATCCGAGCGTCATTGTTCAAAGGCTCAACGTGGATCCAGCCTTCAAGCCAATTAAGCAGAAGAAAATGGATGTTCGCGGATTCAGGAGGCAAGTCATTGAAGAGGAGGTCAACAAACTCCTTGAAGCCCAGTTCATAGAGGAGATCTTATATCCTGAATGACTCTGCAACGGGGTCCTCGTACCCAAGAACGCTAACAAGTGGCGCATGTGCAACGATTTCACAGATCTCAACAAGGCATGCCCTAAGGATCCCTACCCTCTGCCGAGGATCGATCAACTTATAGATTCGACGGCTGGATGCGAGCTCATGAGTATGATGGACGCTTTCCAGGGCTATTACCAGATCTTCATGGCCCCCGAGGATCGTCCCAAGACCTCTTTTGTAGTCCATCTGGGAGTTTACTGCTTCCTAGTTATGCCGTTCGGGCTTAAAAATACAGGGGCCACTTATCAGCGTCTCGTCAACAAGATGTTAGAGCACGAAATCGGGAAATCTATGGAGGTTTACGTAGATGACATGATCATCAAAAGCGAGAGACAACATTCACACCTGGAAGATCTCAAGCGAGCTTTTGATATTCTGTACCACTACGGTATGAAGCTAAACCCTCAAAGTGCACATTTGGAGTTCGAGGGGGAAAATTTTTGGGGTACGTGGTCAGTCAGAGAGGAATTAAGGCCAACCCGGAGAAAATCAAAGCAATTATTGACATTCCTTCCCCTCGAAATGTTAGGGAAGTTCAAGTGCTGGTGGGCAAAATCATCTTCTTGAACAGTTTCATTTCCCACTCGGAGGATAGAAACCTGCTTTTCTTTAAAATTCTGCGTAACGCTCGTAATTTTACCTGGACCGAGGAGTGTGAGAAACAGTACCTCTTGTGCGTGCCTTTACTAACGAAGCCGGTCCCTGAAGAGAACTTGTTTGTCTACCTCTCTGTTTATTCAGAAGCCACGAGGGCGGTCCTCATCGCAGTTCGCGAGTGTAAACACTTGTCGGTGTATTACTTGAGCAAAACTTTGCAGGGAGCTGAAAAGAGATATATGGAGATAGAGAAATTTGCTTTCGCCCTCATCAATGCCTCCAGGAGATTGAGGCCTTATTTTCAAGTTCATTCCATCACAGTACTTATGGATCATCCGCTCAAGCAAGTACTCTCGAAACCGGACGTCTCAGGTAGGTTAAGCAAATGGTCACTTGAACTCAGTCAGTTTGATATCAAGTTCGAGCCCAGGACGGCTATACAAGCCCAAACAATCGTAGATCTATTGGTCGAGTGGTTTGGATTGGAACCCTTGTCCTCTCTGGACGATGGTCTCTGGCTCTTGCACACCAATGGTTCCTCGACCTCACAAGGGGGAGGAGTCGGGGGAACCCCCAAAGACCCTCGCGGAACTGAAATAGATTAAGCGATCAAATTAGCCTTCCAGGTCACCAACAATGAGGCTGAGTATGAGCCCTCATCCAAGGGCTCAGAATTACTTTCCAAAATGGAGCCTCTCGGGTCACGGCTTACGTGGATACTCAGTTGATTGCTAGTCAGGTTGATGGTACTTATAAGGCTCGAGAAACCACTATAGTGCAGTATCTAGCGAAGGCTAAAGAGATAATCGCCAAATTCAAAGAGTTTCACTTGTTACAGGCTCCGCGAGCGGAAAACGAGCGTGCTGATGCCCTCTCTAAATTTACGTCTGCTCTGGAAGGTTCCTATGAAAGCTCGGTCGCATTCCTCAGAACAGAAGAACCATTGATAAATGGAGAGAAACCCTCGGGAGAGGTAAGCGTGATTGATCCCTCCAAGCCTTGCTGGCTTGATGGCGTTATCAGATTCTTGAGGGATGGAACTTGCCCCTCTGACAAGGTGGAAGCCAGGAAGATCAGGAGCAAGGCCCCCCGTTTCTCATTAGACGACGAGGGTAGGCTCTCCAAACGATCCTTCCAAGGCCCACCGTTAAGATGCCTAAAGCCCTCGCAGGCTAAGGAAGTGCTTGAGCATGTGCATAGTGGAAGCTACGGGAATCACTCTGGCGGTCGGATTCTGGCCAAAAAGGTGCTAAGAAGTGGGTTTTATTGGCCCTCAGTATTATAGGTTACCATCAACTTCTCCAAGAAATGCCCTAAGTGCCAATTCCATTTCAACCTTCCTCAATTGCCCGCAGCCCAAATAATCCCCATTGACATTTCTTGGCCTTTCGACCAATGGGGTATTGACATAGTGGGGTCCCTCCCCATGGTGGTCGGAAAGAAGAAATTTGTGATCCTCGCGGTGGATTACTTCACCAAGTGGGCCGAAGCTGAAGCGGTCGCGAAGATAACATTCAAGGTTGTAAGAGACTTCATTTGGAAGAACATCATTTACAGGTATGGACTCTCGAGGGTGCTCATCTCAGATAACGGTTCTCAGTTTATTGCTGTCGACACACGGGAATGGTGTTCGGAGCTAGGCATCGAGCAACGCTTCACTTTCGTGGGCCACCGCCAAGCCAACGGTCAAGCTGAAGTCATAAACCGAACCATACTCCAGCATCTTAATGTTGGAAAACAGGAATCAGAAAGCAGCGGAAATTTTAAAAATTTTCCAACAAAAGGATCTTGGACTCGCACTCGTGTATCCAAATTCGTAGAGATCAAGAAACTCACTTGGGTAATAGCTTTCTTCACACGTTTTGAGCCTCCCTCAAACGCGCTTCTTGCGATAATGGCAACCCGTCCCTCGAAATCTCTTTCTACTTCAGAATCCATTGTAGGGATAACAATCCACACCAACCTAGATTCAAATCATGTTAGGGAAGTTCTTAACAATATAACATAAAGAAAGAAAAATGAAACGAGAAAGGCATGATTGAAACTACCTTCGAAAACCAGTTTTGCGAAAGTAGAAATCTGCCAGCCATAAAACCCTCGTGAAAAAATTCATCCTTCAGGATATCGACGAACTGTTTTCGCCATCTTCTTTGGTTCGATTTTTTCACTCGATTTCTGTTGGGTTCAGAATCGTTTCATCATCCCTTCTGATCGTTTTGCTTGATCCCCTCTTTTTGGTAAAGCTCGAATCTTCAAAACTTCTAACTTGAAGCTCTCTAGAGATAGTCAACCAACTTGGCTACAATCTAACTAGTAAGGATGCTAGTTCTCTAGTTAGTGTTTTAGGCTTAACCTAGGGTTTCGTTTATCTTGGAGAAAAGATGGTGTTCAACACATGAACCAAAAGAATTGCCAATTAGCTCTAAGGGGAGCTCGAGCTCCCCTATTTATAATAAGAGATGACCGAAAATCCTAGTCCTTTATGGGCTAGGGTTTTGGTCTCTCTCTCTCCTATTACTTGATCATCAAGTAATTTTGACTTTGACTTTGAATTCTAATTCAAATCAACTTTCAAGAGAGCTAAAAATATCCAAACTATTTTTGGATAATTTTATACTTTATTTATTTAAAATAAATAACTTATTTTATCTAATTAATTAATTCATAATTAATTAACTAGATTATTTTTCTCCAAAATAAGACTTTCTTTTTAATTCAAAATTAAACCAAAGTCTATTAAATAATTAACACATTTAATTATTTAATACATATATATATATATATACAATATATATATCCACACGTGTGGTTTCACACGTGTGGAACCCTCTTGGCCCGATTAACTCGTTTAATCATTTTAAAGCCTCAACTCATGTAACCAAGTTGTTGCGTGTGACCCTCTAGGTTCTCAATTCAATTAGCAGTGACCCTAATTAATTAATTCACTAATTAATTAATCAGTCTACAGATTAAACGACCATAGTCTAGTAACATGTGTTTAACCCCTAGCTAAATTGGAATGTTCGGATTCGACAGAACCTTTAAGTCATTGATTCATGTGAGATACAATCCTCCTACTTACTATCTCTCAACCAAGATCTAGGGCAAGGGAATAATCAGAACCCTAATAATCTGGTCTTAAAGCTAAGTGCATTTCATATCCATTTGATCTCAATCCAAGAAACCCTTTTCTTGATGTCTTGATCTACTGCCTTGGCCAAGGACTCCATATGGCATATGAATGACTTACACAATAAGAGATCACCTTGCAAATACAAGTGTAGGTCATTTCTTGATTCTCATTCACTTTCATGAATCACTTGTACAGCCCCAGCATAAGCCTTGAATCAGTTGTCTAAGGCGACACCCTTTAAAGCTTATACCTAAGACTACAGAGTTAACTCATAAAGTGACATGGAACCTCAAGTCTAAGGATCAATTAATCACATCAATGACTTGTGAGATATTTCCTAATCTGGAAGTTTCCATTTCCTGAAATAGAAACTTCCTTTCCCATTTAGGAATCTTCTCACACGGGGCACCTCAGTGAACTTACTTATTGAAGTAAGCACCCTCATGTATCACGCACGTATCAACAATACACTTTGCACCTCCATGAAACAAGGTGGTCCTTCTTAAGGGTGTGATCCCACAAGCAAGCCTTATAGGAGTCAGGTTGACACTCCCACTGTCTGTAGGACTCATCGTCTTGGAGTATTTTACTAATCATGACTTATGTGATATAGGGCTCGTTTCATGAACCATTTCACCTAAATGGTAGAGTCCTAAAGTCATCAGGATTAGGGGAGTTCTCATACATGCACAACTAAAGTAAACGCATACCAAAACAAGAGCATATAAAGAAGTGTTTGCCTGTGATATTAATCATTCGTATATTATTCAAAGATTGTCTGTGATACTAGGAAAGTCCCAAAACGGATTATGACTAAACGGCTTTCTAGGGCACTATTCCTAACAATCTCCCACTTGCCCGTAAAAGCCATTTAGGTACTCTAAGTCCCATCTTCTCAAGATGCACTTTGAGAGCCTATTGACTTTGGGCGTTTCCAAAGTGGATCTGCTATATTCTCTGCTGATGTGACCCTCTTGTTTACACATCTCTTAGGAAACACCTTTTCCTTATAAAGTGATTCGTAATCACGTGTTCAGTCTCTTGGTGAGGTCTTAGTTCTCTTACTTGAGCAACCATCCATTTTATCATACAATATGATAAAGGAGTTGTTTCATGCTAGGAACTTCATCTAACAAGTTAGTTGGAGTTTCTTACCCAAACACTTAACTTAGCGTTATATAATATGACTAAGTTCTCAACTACGATAGTCGAGTTTTGCAATGTCCGTCCTTGGAACCCCTTTCCAGCACATTGCATTACCATTCAGGTAGAAGTTGTATCCTTTCAATGATTTCATAACCATCTATGTTTGATGAATGGTTACATCAAATATCCTTCTAACAACAAGATCTTTTGGGCTCTGTAAACTAATAGATATCCTCATTTCTTCTTAAGTACTCTGAGGACATCCTTTATAGAAATCTAATGACCTTCTCTGAGGTCATATTAGATTCGACCCACTACGCTTAGTGTTGCGCCATATAAAGTCTAGGACATAACATTTCATACATTATGCACCCTTTCTTTTAAAGGGATTTTGGACACTCTAACTTTCTTAAAGTTATCTTAGGACACATACTCTTCAAAAGAGATGTTCCATTGTCCATACTAAACTCCTTTTAGTATTATGGTTATGTACTCGTTTTTGTGATAATCCTTTTATTCTCTTAGATCTATCTTCCATAGATCTCTATGTCGATAATCAAGAATAATCACTAAGATCTTTCATGTCAAATTGTTTCTTAAACAAGAATTGGTAACTTTCACGTCATCTTTGACATTCCTAATGAGAAGGATGTCGTCTTCTAAAGAACCAAAATTGACTCTTACATCACTAACTTTCATATGTACACTATGAGACTTATTCGACTTCCATCTGTGTCAAACGATTTGACTATACTATGGAATCGAATTGTCTAACTCCTAGAAGCCTTTATCAATCTACAAATTGACTTTAGGGATTTGCATACCTTATGCATACTCCCACTGAATATGAGATTTATAAAAATACCTTATTTCAGTCTTCTTTCAATCTCATATTGAACAAGATAGTTTTCATATTCATTTATGATATCTCATAGTCAGAATATGAGGATGTGGTAAATACAATCCAAATGGACTTTTGCATTTCAACCGTCAAGAAGGTTGTAATGCTTTCATTCACTCGAAGCTCCACGAGCTTGATCCTATCAGGTGGATCAACCAAGGTCAAAACTTGGTTTGAGTATATGGAATCCATATTGGATTTCAAGGCTTGCTTACACTACTCAGATTCCAAATCTGACAGTGTCTCCTCTTCAAGTAATTCCTTGGCTATTTAGGAACGCGTTCTAAACGCATCTTAAGAGAAGGGTTTCACACGTGTACATACTCTAAAATTTGGCTAAGTTTTATCAGATGGGCTCGTTTCTTCTATATGCGGCGTGGATATTTATCCTCAAATTTCTTTGAGGTCTGCTTGCTTGCCTTTCTTCTTCTTCAGGAACGATTCCTTAAGAAAGGTACATTCCTTGAGAAAAACAACCTTTGTCCAATGGAATCGCAGAAACGATATCCTATATTATTGTATAAACTTGAACTCGTTTCAAGCTTATCTCCCACTATCCTCTTCACTTAAGAGGATTCCATTAAATTCTTGGATAAGAATAATTAGGGAATTTAGTATGCCACATTGCATAGTGCAACTGAAGGACTGATTCTGGAAGGTACTAAATTCAAAATCTCTAACTGCATATTCTAGGAGTTTATTCCTAGAATGATTATAAGTCAGTAAAGCTTACTATGGAATGGACCATATCCTATTAGGTTTCATTCCCTTATTCGGAAACACTAAGGTGTTCACGAATTAGTTTACTGGGAGATAATCCTATTATCTCTAAGATGACTAAGGAATTAGTTACTAAGGTATTGACTATCTCGATCATATCGATTTACCTATAACTTATAACTACTTCGGTTCCTAACCTCCTTTTCGAAATTCCAAGAATTTCATATAAGTTTCGAATTTGTACTTCAACAAGTACATTCATTCATAATGATTAGACTAACGATTGTATCTAGTGCTTACATTAAGCATCTTACACTCATCAGCATGGATCGAAATCCACTAGAATTTTGGCACGTTCCACGTTTCACCTAAACCATGTTTCGGGAACGTTTCCCTTCAAGATAGGATTCATAGGAAGTCAACTCTATAGGTTCATTTTCATAGAATGATCCTAAGGTGTCTGATTTGCTAATCCTTTTATATCTCAACGTTCCAAAGTAATTCGAAGCTTTGTCATCTCACTTACTTTTGTTATCTTGTTGTATGTTCAGAACATTAGTGCCTTGAGTCTTTGCACAACGGATTATGCAGAATTAACTCAAGACTAGTGAATTCTATTCCTAGTAGAATTACTAAACGAGGTAACATTTCAGAGTACTTATACTCTTTGCAGTTCCCTTTCAAATTCCTTATTTGATACCATAGAAGCAAATGTCCTATTTGATCTCTAGTGTCTTTTGGGCGTACCCCTTACATGCCCCTCTACTGGGCTCTTAAGGGTTTCTTCTTCTTTAGGCCTTCAAGCCTTTAACTCAGTGAGTTTAGAAGAAGAATTAACCATTACAACTTTTATTCCTTCTTAAGGATGCTCTCAACCATTATCAACTAAATGATTAACTATGCTACATTAGCATCATTCTAGTTGAGCATAAAGGGTTTGAATGATGGTGGAAGCAATGTAAGCAATCAGTGCATTGAAAACTCTTTTCTCAGTTGATGATCGAGACCATAAGATCTACAAATAAGATCTTTAGATCTTGTTCGTGTGCACTTGTTTCCTCATTTGGAATATTGAATAATTCCATTATGTTATACCTTGTAACATTTTTATGAGGTGGTTCAATTGCTCTTAAGTGGTTTGGAAAAATCCATTCACCTCAGATTGCTTCTCTTTTGGCCCGGGTCGAATTTTCACAATTGAAAACTTCGCCCTTTAGAGAACACCTTTCTCTATTTGGAATCTAAAACGAATTTTAGGGTCCGAAGCCAATTAGAGTTAGTTAGGACTTAGTCAACTCTTTTGACTTAAGGATGGATACGAATGGGTTTGCATTTCATATTGTAGAGAATCACAGAACTACAACCTAAATGCTAAGCAGAGAAAATGTGAGCATGCTGAATTATAACGATATACAAAAGATAAGGTCTTTAATCTAATGTAGCTCCCACTGTTTTTCAAAGATCTATAATTCCCAAAGATCTAAGAGGAACACGTTTCCCAATGGGTACTAAGATCCTAAGCATTTTACCTCGAACCCATGACTCGCGGACATTCTAACTAAAACCCTAGGTAGATACAACTTACCAATTCTAACACCTTTAGAATTCTTAGTAATTGTTTTTGCATCACCTATCTTTCAATATGGACCCACGACTCGTGCGACATCCATATTTACTTAGGCGTTAAGCTAGATCCATCAATCATAAGATCATGATCAAAACTTAGTTCGAACGACCCACGACTCGCGGACATCGCCCTTGCCAAAATTAACCACGAAATATTGATCATTTAAAATGATCAATTAGGTAACTAAGAACTAATAAGCTTCACTAGCTATCCCACGACTCACGGACAATAACTAGCTTTACTTGCTAAACTTAAAACCTATTGATGGAATGCTAGGAATTTAATTCAAAATTTGCATCTCGAATTAAATACCTATTATTCGAAATGAGCTTAATATTTAATGGGAATTTTCGAATCAACCGAAGAGTTGTTCGGTTCGACCTCACCAACATATATGTTATCCAATTTTATTAGTCTTGATTAATGCAAGTACACTTAAATGCATTTCAAATAAGCACATAAACAGATAACATGTCCTAGCATGATACTAACATGTAATGATCATGGGTTCTACCTATCTTATGCGTGATATGTGGGAGCCACTCCACAATCACAAGTTCTAACATACATGCCACATAAACAGTTTAAATCACATAAGGGAAAACGGTAACAAAATACGAGCCCTATCTCTATTACATTTTTACAATTGAGATTCCCCTCCCTAACATTTTGAGGGGTCTTCACTTATGGCCTCCTTGTTACTTGAATGTGGTCAATCTTACTCCATGGGTGCATTGTCTCCAAAATGAAAATAAAACCTCACCACCTATCTATACTCTCAAATTACTATAAAAAGAAAAAGACATAAAGTAATAAGGCTCAATCTTCATATTGGCCTTAGACAATTACACGGGGCATACCTCGGCCTCAAAAGACAGTAATATGGAAAGCCACATAATAAATCACATAACAGTACGCACATAAGTGAGGCTCCAACCTCAATTGAAAAACGCAACTATAGGGCTCCAACCCCAATTTAAACCATCCATGTGCATAAATTAAAACCATACATAAGTCTAAACCCATGATCACCTAACATGCTTTTGCGAGAATTTAAATTTAGCCAATAAATTAAAATTCCCGTTTCAAGTCCTAATGACTTAAAACACGACTTGATGCGAGTCTTATTTATAAAAGTCTTCAATAAATCCCAAATTTAACAAAACAAATAAAATTCCAATTAATTTCTGAAAATTAATAATTTTATTAAAGATGTACTTTCCCAAAATATAAAACCGTTTCAATTTCTCAAAAATCCCAATTTTAAGTTTTACTCAAAATTAAAATAAAATTCAAAAATAAAATTTTAAAATTAAAAAATAAAATAAAAATTGGGACTGGATTGCACGAAATACGAAAGGTCGGATCACGAAAAAGGGGCTCGTACGCGAAACGGGGCGCACGCGTCGCAAGCGCGCGCGGACCCCCACGGCAGGCGCGCACAGCGCCCGGCCAAGGCCGGGGGAGTGCGCGCACTGTAGGGCGATGGGCGGCCAGTCTTGGCCGCCCTGGCTAGGCGCGCCCGGAAGGCTCCCGCACGGCGTGTGGGAGGTGCTGGGCGGGACGCCCTGCGCGCGCCTGGGCAAGCGGGCGGTGCGCGCTAAGCCCACACGAGCGACGCCTTCGCGCGCGGGGTTTCGCGTGTTCGTCGTAATCCGGGTTTTCGTTTCGTGTTTTCGTTCAAAAGCAAAACCAATCCAAGAAATCCAAAAACAGTTTATACAGTTTCAAATCTGAAATAGTTTTCAAAAATTAAAATTTGCAAAAACAATTTTCAGAAACTTTCAGGAAAAAAAAAATAGTTTCGTAATTCAGGCTTTCTAAAACAATTACAAATACTCAATCGCATCAAGCCTAAGAATTTCTACCAAATTCAGAATAATTAAGACGAATCAGAAACACGATTAACGAGGTGGCTCTGATACCACTTGTTGGAAAACAGGAATCAGAAAGCAGTGGAAATTTTAAAAATTTTCCAACAAAAGGATCTTGGACTCGCAATCGTGTATCCAAATTCGTAGAGATCAAGAAACTCACTTGGGTAGTAGCTTTCTTGACACATTTTGAGCCGCCCTCAAACGCGCTTCATGCGGTAATGGCAACCCGTCCCTCGAAATCTCTTTCTACTTCAGAATCCATTGTAGGGATAACAATCCACACCAACCTAGATTCAAATCATGTTAGGGAAGTTCTTAACAATATAACATAAAGAAAGAAACATGAAACGAGAAAGGCATGATTGAAACTCCCTTCGAAAACCAGTTTTGCGAAAGTAGAAATCTGCCAGCCATAAAACCCTCGTGAAAAAATTCATCCTTCAGGATAAAGACGAACGGTTTTCGCCATCTTCTTTGGTTCGATTTTTTCACTCGTTTTATGTTGGGTTCAGAATCGTTTCATCATCCCTTCTGATCGTTTTGCTTGATCCCCTCTTTTTGGTAAAGCTCGAATCTTCAAAACTTCTAACTTGAAGCTCTCTAGAGATAGTCCACCAACTTGACTACAATCTAACTAGTAAGGATGCTAGTTCTCTAGTTAGTGTTTTAGGCTTAACCTAGGGTTTCGTTTATCTTGGAGAAAGGATGGTGTTCAACACATGAACCAAAAGAATTGCCAATTAGCTCTAAGGGGAGCTCGAGCTCCCCTATTTATAATAAGGGAGGATCGAAAATCCTAGTCCTTTATGGGCTAGGGTTTTGGTCTCTCTCTCTCCTATTACTTGATCATCAAGTAATTTTGACTTTGACTTTGAATTCAAATTCAAATCAACTTTCAAGAGAGCTAAAAATAAATAACTTATTTTATCTAATTAATTAATTCATAATTAATTAACTAGATTATTTTCTCCAAAATAAGACTTTCTTTTTAATTCAAAATTAAACCAAAGTCTATTAAATAATTAACACATTTAATTATTTAATACATATATATATATACAATATATATATCCACGCGTGTGGTTTCACACGTGTGGAACCCTCTTGGCCCGATTAACTCGTTTAATCATTTTAAAGCCTCAACTCATGTATCCAAGTTGTTGTGTGTGACCCTCTAGGTTCTCAATTCAATTAGCAGTGACCCTAATTAATTAATTCACTAATTAATTAATCAGTCTACAGATTAAACGACCATAGTCTAGCAACAGGTGTTTAACCCCTAGCTGAATTGGAATGTTCGGATTCGACAGAACCTTTAAGTCATTGATTCATGTGAGATACAATCCTCCTACTTACTATCTCTCAACCAAGATCTAGGGCAAGGGAATAATGAGAACCCTAATAATCTGGTCTTAAAGCTAAGTGCATTTCATATCCATTTGATCTCAATCCAAGAAACCTTTTTCTTGATGTCTTGATCTACTGCCTTGGCCAAGGACTCCATATGGCATATGAATGACTTACACAATAAGAGATCACCTTGCAAATACAAGTGTAGGTCATTTCTTGATTCTCATTCACTTTCATGAATCACTTGTACAGCCCCAGCATAAGCCTTGAATCAGTTGTCTAAGGCGACACCCTTTAAAGCTTATACCTAAGACTACAGAGTTAACTCATAAAGTGACATGGAACCTCAAGTCTAAGGATCAATTAATCACATCAATGACTCGTGAGATATTTCCTAATCTGGAAGTTTCCATTTCCTGAAATAGAAACTTCCTTTCCCATTTAGGAATCTTCTCACACGGGGCACCTCAGTGAACTTACTTATTGAAGTAAGCACCCTCATGTATCACACACGTATCAACAATACACTTTGCACCTCCATGAAACAAGGTGGTCCTTCTTAAGGGCGTGATCCCACAAGCAAGCCTTATTGGAGTCAGGTTGACACTCCCACTGTCTGTAGGACTCATCGGCTTGGAGTATTTTACTAATCATGACTTATGTGATATAGGGCTCGTTTCATGAACCATTTCACCTAAATGGTAGAGTCCTAAAGTCATCAGGATTAGGGGAGTTCTCATACATGCACAGCTAAAGTAAACGCATACCAAAACAAGAGCATATAAAGAAGTGTTTGCCTGTGATATTAATCATTCGTATATTATTCAAAGATTGTCTGTGATACTAGGAAAGTCCCAAAACGGATTATGACTAATCGGCTTTCTAGGGCACTATTCCTAACACTTAAAACGATGCTCGAGAGTAAGAAGGGTGAGTGGGCTGAAGAGCTCTAAGGGGCCCTCTGGGCGTATCGCACCACCCCACGAGCGGCAACGGGCGAGATAACTTACTCCCTCGTTTATGGCTCCAAGGCCATGATACCTGTAGAGATTGTCCAAGAGTCCGTGTGCGTAGCTTACTTCGAGCCTACCGCTAACGAGAGTAACCGACGCTCGAATTAGACCTGCTGGACGAGAAGAGAGACAATGGTTGGGCGCGGATGCACAAATACAAAGCGTCAGTAGCCCACCAGTATAATAAGCATGTCAAAGAAAGGACCTTCCAACTAGGAGACTTGGTTCTCAAAAAGGTTGAAGTATCCAAGCATGTGGGTAAGTTAGATCCCAATTGGGAAGGCCCCTTCAAAGTCACCAAAGTGCGAGCGAACAACACCTACCTGTTGGAGACTTTGCAAGGCGAGCGTCTCCCTCGACCGTGGAATGCCTGCAACCTGAGACGATTCTATGTTTGAGGCAGATCTTGTAAATCCCCTTTTGGGGCACACTGTATCTTCTTTTAACGAGAATACAAAGTACATCAGTAAGTCATTTCATACATTGTTTGCCGTTTACTTGATTCAGTTCATAATAAGTCACGCAAATAATTGCATCAAAGCCTACTCCGTATCGAGGGTATTCCACGTTGAACGGCTTAACATTTATTCTCGTGTGGATTACTCTTAAAGGAACGTGACCTCTCTGTAAATCAATGTTGATGGTGTGTCGAGGGTGCCCCACGCTCGACAGCTTGAGGTCATTGGATATTTGAACTCTTCTTAAACGAGCGGGTCACCATTGAGGGTGGCTACATGCCTGATTACACCAACTGGGTACCAAGTATACTGGTTCGCACTTGTAAACCATTTAAAAGTACTCATTGCAGTAAATATACGAACGTTCATTAAGGGAAAATACTTAGCTAATCCTTGCGCTGATTTCTAAGTTCAATTTCAAACCCCAGCTACGCTCATTATGTTGCAACATTGGAGTTAATTCTTAACCAAAGATAAACCCTTAGTAAATTCCCTTGTGATTTCTAAGTTCCAATTTATGCTAACACTACGCTCGCTATCACTTAAACTCTTAAATTGGTTTTCACTAAAGGTAAACACTTAGCAAAACCCTTGATGGATTTCTAAGTTCAAGTTTAAGCCTTAAGTTGAGTATGGCCGGGGTAACCCTCATGCGATACACCCTCGTGCCTATGCATTAGCACATCACAAGACTCCAAGCAGAAATCAACATTAAACATCCAAAACATAACACAACAGCATGAAAGAGAACGAAATTTCATTAATAGGAAAGAAGAGTTACAAGTACTGGAATATATAGCGTTAAAGATGGAGGCGGTTACAGATTCCAATTGAGCAGAGGGGCAGAATCAGTGGGCTTCACTCTCAAGCTCTGGAGGAGCAGTAGACAAGGGGATAGGAGCCAGAACTTCAGCGTCGAAAGCATGAGCGTCGCTAGGGCCAGTACCATCTTGAGCGTCAATGGTGATGCCAAAGTCTTCAATGGTCATGGGCTCAAGCTCCAGAGGGTGAACTGCCATATATGCTGGGAGGCGGGCCCAGAACAGTAGCAGTCCGGGACCACATTTTAAAATTTTTAATATAATACAAGTATTAAAATATTTCTAAAACATTTTAATACAAAGCGGAAGACTTAGCCGGATCTACTCAAGTATATACATGCAATTGATAATAAATTTTAAATCACTTAAGCAGATAAATATCTAACATGCAATTAACACTTAAGAGCACATAATTTATCATACTTAAAATAAAGCAACTGTAAAATATTACCGTACTGCAAACATGGCTATCTAACGGCATTTTTCCAGCTCCTTTCCCACTCGCGAGACCGGCAGAGCTTCCCTGCAATAACCCCAGGGACACCCTCGGAGTGTGGGCTACGAAAGTATTTCTCTAAATACTTAGAGAAAATAAACTTTAAACTAGAACACCCTTTTCAGGGTTTATTCTCCCGAAATTAGGCATTTTATACAAGCACCTAATTAAAATTAATTCCAAAATAAATCGGAATTAACTAGGAGAAAAGGGATATGGTTTCAAAGCGAAGAACTAGCCAAAACCTCTCCCAAAATGTTGAATGAGAAATGAGGACCCGAGGCCCCTATTTATAGGGGAAAAACTGAGGGCGTTTTGGTCATTTTGGATACAAAAGCAAGGGTATAATGGTCATTTCACCTCTCCACTTGCGTGTACAACTTGGACACGAAAACCAAGGACACGACGTTAAAGGTCTCGTCACCAGGAGTTCAAAGGCGCCGAGCACGCGCCCACACGCGCCGCCCAAAGGCGGCGCGTGTCAACCACTCGCGGCTAGGGTTTGAGGTTGACGTGGCCTCTTCTGAAGCGGCCACGTGTCCGGGTCGGTCCGACCCGAAATCGGACCCGGTCCGGCCCTGTCCGAAACCCGACCCGTTGAACCGATACCCTGACCCGTTGACCGGCCCGGTTTAGCGCAAATCTGGACCATCCAATAAGCTGATGTGGCGCGATCCTAGCCCTACACGTGGCTCGCCACGCGGCGCCCAGTCAGCGCCGACTGGGCCCCACTCTGCTGACGTGGCGTGACACGTCAGTGCCACGTCACCTGCCACTTCAGCTTTTTTTTTTTTTTTTAATATTTTTAATTTTATTTTCTCCAAAATAAAATTCCGGGCATTTCCAACTCTTTGGAACTTGATTTATTTTCTTAAAATAAATCCCTTAGCTATTTTCAAACACTTTGAAAATTTCATTTCTCTTTCTCCTTTTAATATTTTCTCTTTGGGATTTCAATTGGGGCTTGTAGGGGGACTTGCAGGACTAATTAATTTTAGCTCCAAACGGATTAATATATTATCATCTCATGACAATAATTAATTACCGTTTAACAATATTTAATTCCACTAAATAAATATTGCTGCACTCTAAAATTAATTAAATTACTCATGAATTTCTCGATCTAGAATAATTTCGCATTTTACTCCTCCGTGTAGATATCCATGAAAAAATAAATTGTAACTACTATCATTTATTTTTCATTTCCAATTTGAAATTTATTGATTCGCTTGAAGTTCAAATTCTCTGTATGTGAAACACATTCATCATACAACTTCGGTGACGTATCACGCGAAGTGCTTTGGCCAAAGTCTTAATTCGAACTTTTGCAAATCTATTTCAAGGATATCTCTTACCTTCCAGCAAGGCCACAGATTCCTCGATCAATATAACTCTTTAGCGTATTTCATATAATCGCTGAACATACAAAGTATTTTGGCCACCCGTTACCGAGACCTCACTTCGAGTATGTTACAGTGACTAACACTACATGCCTAAAGCTGAAATATTATCAGGATTAAGAGTACAATGCTTCCTGAGATTTTATTCATTTTAGATAGCAGTATAAAATAAATAATCTCAGTGGTCCAGTTCGATGTTTCCAATCCTATTGAAAATCATCAACGTGTTATAATTGGAATCACCATTCCCTATGACGAAAGACTAATCATCTTATATAACCACGTTATAGCCTTGATAAGAACATATTCTTATCTTACCGACTAGAACTTTAATGACACGTGATTTCGATATTCAAAGTCTTTTCCTATGAAACACATTTCATATAAGAATACCATCACACTTAATTAATTATTAATATGTGAAATACTCATAACTTGCTGCAAATTCAGTTTTATTAATTCAAGAAATTGAATTTTCAGGGCACTATTCCCAACAATCTCCCACTTGCCCTAAATTCAATTTGGTCATACATCTAAGTCTTATTCCTTTCACACAAGCGTCAAAACTCGTTTTGCACTCTTTTGCGCCAATACTTTAGTGAAGGAATCTTTTAGATGTTTCTCTGAGCCAACAACTAGGAAATCATGAAACCAATACATCTAACTGGTTGCTTCTCAAGCTACCATGTA
This sequence comes from Lantana camara, assembly GCA_037501455.1. NCBI lineage: Eukaryota > Viridiplantae > Streptophyta > Magnoliopsida > Lamiales > Verbenaceae > Lantana > Lantana camara. The sequence goes on from CM074864.1 coordinate 59,814,501, forward strand.
TTTGACTTCCATGACGGTGTAAGCAATACAAGTCTGCTTAACATTCTCCAATTAACTATTGCTCTTTCTAGAGTAAACACGTATTCTGATGTCAAACATCTAGAATACAAATCAGATTGTATATCCGAATCTGTGTACTTTATTGAAATGAGCTCACCACTGTGGTAGACAAGCATATAATCTCAAGTCCTTCTCAAGTACTCTAATATATGCTTTCACTACTACCCAGTGTCAGATTCTAGGGTTTGACTAATATCTGCTGACTTAGACCTATATATATAATAGACAGCTGGCCTTGTACATAATATGACATACATAAAGCTTCTGCTGCGGAACTCTAATCATGTCTTCTATCTCTTCAATTGTCTTAGGAGACTGATCCCAAGATAGATAAATTTCATGTCTAAAAGGTAATGAACCTTTCTTGGAACTTGTCATATTATACCTTACCAACATCTTATCCATATATGTTTCTTGTGATAAACCAATCTCCTTATTCTTATGATCACAACAAAAGTCTGATCCTTGGAATAATATCGGTTTCACATAGGTCTTTTCTTGTCAAAATGATTTGACGTTTGAATCTTGACCACTGACAAAATTCTTGCATCATTCCTAATGAGCAGAATATTAATTTCGTACAAAGTGAAAATATTACAACGCTATCATGATGTCATTGTGTACACTCATGGTTCATCAGGCAATTATACAAATCCAAAGATTTTAAATTGCCTTATAATTCTGATGCTCCATAATCTAGACGCTTGCTTAAGATCATAAATCGATCTATTAAGTTTGTATTATATGCACCTGATTTCTGGCTGTGAAGCCTTCAGGTTATACCATGTATCTTTTCTTCTTGAAATTGCCCATTCAAGAACATAGTCTTTACATCCATTTTTCTAATCTCATAATCGATAATGAGATAAAATGGGGAGGATAATGGACTTAAGCACTGTTACATGCGAGAAGATCTCATAAATGATTTCTTCTTTCTGGGTAAAATCCCTTGCCATAAGCTTTGCTTTAAAGTCTCTACTTTTATCCATTTCTCCTTTTATCGTCTTGTAGAACCTAATTTTATCTAATGGGTTTAATGCCTTCAAGCGCCTTCACAAGCTCAAGACTTTGTTAGAATATAGAGATTCTAACTTAGATTCCATGGCTTCTGACCAAATGGTCAGCGTCTATATCTTCCATAGCTTCATTACACGTGATAGGATCAGATACATTAGATTCAACCACTTGGGTTAATCTTAGGTAACTTGTAAGGTGTCCTGATAATCCTCCCACTACAATGATGCTCTCGTGTACACGTCTCTACATCACATGTTGTATTTGGTACATCACATGTATCTGATACATTTTTAGTTATCACGGGTTTATGGAAATCAATATCTAATACTGTTACTTCTTTTAACACTACTTTGCTTCCACCCTTTGTGGTTATATATGTAATTATCTTTGAAATATTCACAAACATCTTTTGTGATTTCTCAAATTACAAAATACACCACCTATCGTTCTTCTAGGATAAACTTAGAACAAGTAAACCTTTGTTCTTTATTCTAACTTGTCAGGATCCATCCTTAACTTGTGGACCAGGCTACCTTAAATCCGAAGATAAAAGATACAGGGTTTTCACCCTAGCTACAGATCCATCAGTGTTTTAGGAACTGACTTAGATAGAACTAGGTTTGTCGTTTTGTGTGCAAGACCCGAAAACGAAATTCATAGGGTAGCATGACTCTTCATGAATCTTATCATCATTGTCAGAGTTCTATTTCTCCTTTCTGCAATACATCTTTGCTAAGACGTATCTCATACAGATAATTGAGATCTAATCTCATTTGAGAAATTCTATCTAACTCTGAACATAGATACTTATCACTACTTCGATCTAATCGAAATGCCTTGAGATATTTTCTAATTTGACTCTTTGACTTCAGTCTTATATTCTTTGAACTCTTCAAAATTACAGACTTAAGTCTCATCAAATAAACATATATGTATCTAGAGTAATCATTCAAATGAATGACGAAGTACGCAAAAAACTTTCTCTTGCTTGAACATTCATAGTATCATATGTCTGTATGAACTAACTCAAGCAAGTTCATGGCTTAATACCTTTTGTCTCAAAAGGAACTTTCTTGGTCATTTTATTTTTCTAAACAGGATTCGCAGACTGACAGCTGTCAAGTCGAAAAGACTCGACAATCAGTTTTTGGATCTTATTCGGATAAAAGTGACCAAGAGGTTGATGCCACGTAGAAGTTTTTCCTTTTTAGATGGTAAGTCAAGCTTCTTAATGTTAAACTTAAATTAGGGTTTTTCATGGAGGTATAAAGACCATCTTTTATTGTGCCAGAGCAAATAAACCTTTTATTTTTGTTTAATGGTAAACCTTTATTCAAAATAAACTGTTAGACCATTAATTATCAAATAACTTACAGAAATCAAATTTCTGTATATATGACACGAATAATGTTAAAACCCTATTGCCAAAATACGACTTTATTGTCCTTACTGCTAATATAATTACACTTGTATTATCCCCGAGCAGTAGTTGTGTGTTAGCCGTTTTTCAAACTTTCTAATTAGTTTGAATCTTCGCAACGACTTTCAAATATGATTGGTTGATCTCAAGTTCATACACCAGGAGTCTGGTGAATTTCCAACTAAACATATTTTCAACGAGTAAGATATCTTTATATCTTATCCAAACGGCGTGACAAACAGACAAACCAAGTATTTTTCGACAATTTCCTTTCCAATACCCATTATCACCGAAATAGAAACACTTTTCCATTATCGAATTTGACTTTCTATTTCTGAACCTTCGATTAGGAACTTTTCCTTTTCTTTTCCTTCCACTCACTGCCTTTCTAGGCTGTGGATATTGATGTCTGACTTAAGAGAACATTTCCCTTACCCTTTCTGCCATATTGAGGTCGTTCATTGGTTTTAAAAAAAAATTATTTAAAATAATCTTGAACGTTCAAATGACTTAGGCAGAGAGTATAGGATAGTATCATGTCTGTTAAGATTGTTTCTTTAAGTACAGAGGCTTTCAATCTCGTTCAGATTAGTTATCATATTCATAATATGATTCTGAATCGGTGATCCTTCAAACATCTTTATAACTAACAACCTTCTTATTGGCTCGTACCTTTGTACGATTCTGTCGTCAAAACATGTTCTTATCAGCGGACATTTCATGCGTCTGATGCTCAAGAACTTTTAAGACAGATGTCAGGATATAAGACTAGCCAGATCATCACACTTGATCTGAATAAACGTCTTTCTAATCCTGACTGGTTGTAGTTTCCGAAATTTTCGGATAAGGTTCAGTGAGTACGTAAACTTTCGTGTCTCAACACGATGTCAAGATTTATTACTTAGTCAGCATAGTTGAACCCTTACCAGCCTATTTCGTTATAGACATACAGTTTGGAGTGGGCTAAGAGAGACCGTAATTACAAAACTGAAATAAATAAATAAATGCAAGTTATGATTATGTATTTCACTTTCTTCTGCGTCCAACCAATAAATGAAATCCACGTAAGCATTTTGATTTACGCAATGGTGACTTAACTAACTACAGTTGACTCCCCGGAGGCGAGGTCGAAAACCACTTAGAAAAGCAAGAACTATTCTTAATTAACATGTCATCTAGACAACTCTTACCAAACAATGTTAATTCACCACGTCAACCCTTGGCCTCTAAGTAAATGTAACAGAGCTCCGAAGTGAGGTTAATACATTACTCAGTCAAGTGTGCACCATTACCTAGAAGTCCGTACGAGTAGGTCAAGACACTCCACGGAGGCGTGGTCGAGCTGACTTTCCCGTATTTCATTCTATCCATAGAAGTTTAATCTTGTATACCGTGAATACATACCCGCCGAAGGGAGTAGTATATATTCACTATACTATAGACGGGTAATGGAGGCCGTGAGAATCCAACTCTTTTCATCTCGCTCCCACTTGAATTTTTAAAAGGTGTGGATTATCTTTTGATTATTTAATAATCACTTTTGGCGTCTTATTGTTGGAAGTAATTAATCTAATTAATACCCTCCCACTAGGATTACTAAATCATATTTAAAATCCCAATAATAATATTTTAAGGCAATTTAATAACTATTTATTAATTAGGCCGAAAAATATTAGTTCAATTATGCATCGCGTCTAATCTCTATTAAACAATACTATTTAATCACATTAAATAAAATATGCATAATTGAAATATCATAATATCTCATATTATCATGATCATGCCATAAAATAAAAATAATTAAGCATGCTTTCATATAATTATCACATAATTATCATGCTTAAAATTTTAAACGACACAGACTAAATATGCCATAAATTAAATCAATTAAGCATGCGGGTATAATTATCACATAGTTATCATGCTTAAAATAAATGGCATAAAGTAAACATGTTATAAATAAATTATCTCATAATTTAAATCATGTTTACTGATTCAGTAATTAACTAGGAAGATTATTGAAATCGATTCCCAGAAAATTACCATTCCACGTAAATTCCCAAGAAACACTGGAGGGGTCACAACGGTCCCACTTAAAAACCAGTCTCCTTTGACAAAATTTACGTGTACAGTAGCAGATTTAAAATTATGCATCCCATGCATCATATCAATGCATGTATATATCTAGAGCACGGCTCTGATACCAGTTGCTGGGAGGCGGGCCCAGAACAGTAGCAGTCCGGGACCACATTTTAAAATTTTTAATATAATACAAGTATTAAAATATTTCTAAAACATTTTAATACAAAGCGGAAGACTTAGCCGGATCTACTCAAGTATATACATGCAATTGATAATAAGTTTTAAATCACTTAAGCAGATAAATATCTAACATGCAATTAACACTTAAGAGCACATAATTTATCATACTTAAAATAAAGCAACTGTAAAATATTACCGTACTGCAAACATGGCTATCTAACGGCATTTTTCCAGCTCCTTTCCCACTCGTGAGACCGGCAGAGCTTCCCTGCAATAACCCCAGGGACACCCTCGGAGTGTGGGCTCCGAAAGTATTTCTCTAAATACTTAGAGAAAATAAACTTTAAACTAGAACACCCTTTTCAGGGTTTATTCTCCCGAAATTAGGCATTTTATACAAACACCTAATTAAAATTAATTCCAAAATAAATCGGAATTAACTAGGAGAAAAGGGATATGGTTTCAAAGCTAAGAACTAGCCAAAACCTCTTCCAAAATGTTGAATGAGAAATGAGGACCCAAGGCCCCTATTTATAGGGGAAAAACCGAGGGCGTTTTGGTCATTTTGGATACAAAAGCAAGGGTATAATGGTCATTTCACCTCTCCACTAGCGTGTACAACTTGGACACGAAAACCAAGGACACGACAATGAAGGTCTCGTCACCAGGAGTTCAACACCGCCGAGCATGCGCTATCGGAGCACGCACGCGCCCACACGCGCCGCCCAAAGGCGGCGCGTGTCAACCACTCGCGGCTAGGGTTTGAGGCTGACGTGGCCTCTTATGAAGCGGCCACGTGTCCGGGCCGGTCCGACCCGAAACCGGACCCGGTCCGGCACTGTCCGAAACCCGACCCGTTGACCCGATACCCTGACCCCGTTGACCGTCCCGGTTTAGCGTAAATCTGGACCATCCAATACGCTGACGTGGCGCGATCCTAGCCCTACACGTGGCTCGCCACGCGGCGCCCAGTCAGCGCCGACTGGGCCCCACTCTGCTGACGTGGCGTGACATGTCAGTGCCACGTCACCTGCCACGTCAGCTTTTTTTTTTTTTTTTAAATTTTTTTAATTTTATTTTCTCCAAAATAAAATTCCGGGCATTTCCAACTCTTTGGAACTTGATTTATTTTCTTAAAATAAATCCCTTAGCTATTTTCAAACACTTTGAAAAATTCATTTCTCTTTCTCCTTTTAATATTTTATCTTTGGGATTTCAATTGGGGCTTGTAGGGGGACCTGCAGGACTAATTAATTTTAGCTCCAAACGGATTAATATATTATCATCTCATGACAATAATTAATTACCGTTTAACAATATTTAATTCCACTAAATAAATATTGCTGCACTCTAAAATTAATTAAATTACTCACGAATTTCTCGATCTAGAATAATTTCGCATTTTACTCCTCCGTGTAGATATCCATGAAAAATAAATTGTAACTACTATCATTTATTTTTCATTTCCAATTTGAAATTTATTGATTCGCTTGAAGTTCAAATTCTCTGTATGTGAAATGCATTCATCATACAACTTCGGTGACGTATCACGCGAAGTGCTTTGGCCAAAGTCTTAATTCGAACTTTTGCAAATCTATTTCAAGGATATCTCTTACCTTCCAGCAAGGCCACAGATTCCTCGATCAATATAACTCTTTAGCGCATTTCATATAATCGCTGAACATACAAAGTATTTTGGCCACCCGTTACCGAGACCTCACTTCGAGTATGTTACAGTGACTAACACTACATGCCTAAAGCCGAAATATTATCAGGATTAAGAGTACAATGCTTCCTGAGATTTTATTCATTTTAGATAGCAGTATAAAATAAATAATCTCAGTGGTCCAGTTCGATGTTTCCAATCCTATTGAAAATCATCAACGTGTTATAATTGGAATCACCATTCCCTATGACGAAAGACTAATCATCTTATATAACCACGTTATAGCCTTGATAAGAACATACTCTTATCTTACCGACTAGAACTTTAATGACACGTGATTTCGGTATTCAAAGTCTTTTCCTATGAAACACATTTCATATAAGAATACCATCACACGTCATTAATTATTAATATGTGAAATACTCATAACTTGCTGCAAATTCAGTTTTATTAATTCAAGAAATTGAATTTTCAGGGCACTATTCCCAACAATATATTCGTCCTAGAGCATAACAACCAAGTCGTTATACTACGGCTCGGCGAGATTTTCGGTGGGAACCTCGGTGGCAACCATAGGCTCCAGATTCTTATCCAAATCCATCCTCAAGCGCTCATCCGTGCGAGTGGAAGGAGGCACTACGCCCAACTTGATCAACTAGCCCAGGGACTTCCAGAAGAAGCGGCGAGCGTTGTCCAGGCAGTGCAAGTTCGCGGCAAAAGCAAACGCTTTGGAACGTACGAACTTGACAACCGCTTCCCAGGCGACCCTCGACTCCAGGCCCTCAACTTGTCCTCATAAATCAGCAAACTCTTTTCTTGTTACCTCGAACTGTTGATTACGCTCGGCCAAGTGCTTGTTAAGCTCCTCATTGTCGGCCCTCAACTGGTTACGCTCCTACTTCAGCTTCTTGTGGCGCTCGTCCAGCACCAGATAGGCATCCTCCTGGTCCTTCAGTACCTTCTTGACCCCCTCATGATCCAGTTTGAGTGCTGTGAGCTCCGTAGAGACATCGTTGTAGTCTTTTTGTAGCTGACCGGGGTCAGAGATGCACAGCATCTTCTTGTATTTGGCCTTATGCTCAGAGTAGACCTTTGCTCGCTTCTGCAAGTTCTTCATCCTGGGGAGTACCTCCTGAGAAGCCAGCAGGAATGGGAGTTATTGCAAAGTTGATTCGAGGTCGGAAGTTCTTTGAAAAAATATAGGCACTTACCATCACGAGGGCGTAGCAGGCGTCGTCCGTAACCTGAATAGCATCCTGCTCGTTCAACTTGTCATGGTCCCCGGAGAATTGCAACGTGCTCACAATCCCCTTAACGAAGTTACGAGTGGACAAGCCCTTCTTCAAAAGTACAGGACCATCTTTCCTCAGGCGCTTGTAACGAGCGTCGCCTTCGCACCCATTCTTCCAGAAATCATCATCTTCAGAGGATGAGGTGTCGCCATCTTCACCACATTGGCCCACTACCACCTCTTTTCCTTTTTCCGTGATGGGGATAGCATCTGGCATCCTCTTCCACTTCCCCGAATGCTCACCCCGCTCTTCTTTGAGGATTTGGACTACAGAGCCTGAGTGGTGGCTACGGGATACATGCGAGCCAACCTGTTCTGACCCCGCGGCAGCGGCTGGTGGAGTGGCACCGCGAGCGTCCGGAAGGGTTAAGTCCTTTATATGGCCAACTCCTTGGCCATCCCCCCGACCGCTCGTTTCTCGTCGGGACCTTCGCCGGACACCGCGCCTCCCTCGGGGAGCATTAGGATCCTGTTGATTCTGTGGTGGATGTTGCTGCTGTTGGTTCACACCAGCTCTTTGAGCGCGCATCATCGCCAGGATACTCTCAGCGGTCGGTCCAGCCATGAGTATTTCTGCGTCTGCAAACAGAAGAAAGAAGAGCGTCAGAAGAATATCATTGGAATAATTGCTATAAAGATACTACAATCTAAACAAGTTAGCGATGCTATTCTAAGTGTTAGGGAAGTTAGCTCCTAGAATCTAACCGTCGAGGTCCATGATTTGAGCAGAAGGTTTGAGTATCATGTCTGGAGAGTTGGAAAGCCCATAGCGGAACAATATCCCTTCATTCCTCATCAAATCCTTGGCCTTTATCAACTTCCTTTCATTTTTCATCACGCTAGCCAAGCCTCGAAAACTTTATCCCCAGATCTATGCCTAACTAAGGGCCCCTCCCCATGTACTCTCCACGCTCTAGACACCCCAAAAATCCCCCCGGGCGCTTCCACAAAAAAGAACTTTTGCTTCCAGTTTTCCCCATACGAAGTTGAGGGCGAGTCGATCATCCTCAGCCCTGACTTAGCTTGAGCGTAATAGAAACCGTCACTGGGGGACGAGCGTGGAGAACAGGCCACCTGAATCATACTATTGAAATTGTCAAATAAAGGCTCGTGACCTGTCGCCCTCATCAACATCACAAACGTGTTCATCAAAGCTATCCCGTTGGGCAACACTTGGGAAGGGCATAGGCTCAGGGCGTTCAGTAAGTTAGCGATAGGGTGGGGGATGGGAAATCTCAAACCTCTCACCAATATAGTATCCCTGTAAACTGTCAACATTCCAGGGGGTGGTCTGTTAGCTCTTTCGCGATCGAGGGAAAGACGAGTTTTGTATATCTCATCATCCTAGTAGACCATGGACTTCAACTCAGCCAGCTCCGCGAGCGTCATGGTGCTCACAATCTCATCTGGAGATTTATCGGTCTGGTGGGGATTATCTTTCCTCACTTTGGCAGCCGGCTCCTTTCCCTTCCTTTGACGTTTTTGAGGGGTCTCCCTACCTCCTTGACGCCCAGAAGGCCCTGTCGCATTTTCAGGAACCGCAATAGCTACCATAATTTGATGGCCTTGTGGCCTCACAACACTGTTCAATAGGGGAAGAACCCTTTCCCCTTGCCTCTGCATTTGAAGCATCAAATTCATCTCTTCAAAAATCTGATCTACCCCATGGGGATCACGCTAGTTCATCCCTTGAACTGCAGCGTTCAAATCTTCATCCCCAACTTCTTCGGAAGCCCTTGCTATTAGAATCGCGGTTGGAATCGCGCCATCAGGGAGGCCCTCGCCATTGGAATGGCCATGCGAATTTTGTTGTGGGGAGAAGAGCTCCCTACTGACATCTCATCTCTCTCTCTCTCTTACCATCTCTTCTACAATGTTTTCCGCCCATTGCTGCTCTGTGCCCTTGAAGGTGAAGCTTTCAACAGAAATTCAAGGAGGAAAAAGGATTATAGTTTGGATCTGATGACATAACAAGCTTCTTCACACAAAGAACTACGCTCAAACCGACCTAAATCTAGGGTTAATATCAAAGTTACAAGGATTTACCTAAGTTTGAAGAGGATTTCGCTGGGAGTCGCTAGGAGATGCAGAAAACTGCAATGTGAATGCTACCTTTTCTGCCTTAAGAGAATGTTGAGTGCGTAAAGAGAGACAAAGGGACTCAATATCCCTATTTATAGGGAGGAAATAAGCATTAATTAGGGTTTGGGATTCAAACCGCAATCATTTCCCGCTTTGAAAACCCCCCACTTTTGGTAACCGCCGCACGTCTCCCCACATGCACGCGCACACTCAGCGGCACATGTGCCCACGTCGCCACTCCGTCTTAAATGCAGATGGAACTTCATTTATTGTTGTGTCAGAAGATGTCCGTTACTGAAGACAGACAGTCTCTTCCCACTAAAAGCGTGACCCTCGGATATTCAAAGCCAGGGCTCAGTTTTCAAAATTCTACAGTATTCTCAAGCATAACTACAGAATTTGGGGGGAAAATGATGAGGACAAATTACGCTCGGATCAACACCGCACACATGTCGCAATCTGAAGGACTAAATGATCTAACGTTCGCGGTAATGGGCTCGTGGATCCGACACGGCCCATTCCCTCATCACCCATCCTACACTTGTGCGCCTCGGCCCAAGTCACGAGCGTGGGATCCCTCCGACAATCCCCTTAAATGCCCGTGTTACGGTCTCAAGGGATGCTCCGTATTCGGACTCCCTCTTCCACGCCAGGGACCCCTGGGCCATCACGCTCGGGTTCCTTAACGCTCTGATGCTCGGACCCTCTATTCTCACGGGCTTCCACCAGGAAGCCCCCCGAGCGTAACCAATGCTCGGGTTAGTACTTAAGGGTACTATCCACCTCGAGGGTCAGTACCCAGCAGTGTGAGGTGTCCCTCCCGAGGGCACTTCAGAGATACGGGGGCATTGGTAGATATCTCCATGCTATCCGCTCGCCAACAACTTCTGACACAAGGGTAGTGCACACCTCGTACTCTCATCCCACAGGCTTTTCAGATCTATCACTTTCGTACCGTCATATGACGCCACGTGTCTAGGGCAACACAGGATTTGGGACCACTTAGTCGGATTTCCCAAAATACCCTGACCCCTAACATATAAATATGGGAATTTTACACTCATATTCCCTAAGTCATCTTCTCCACATGCACTACACAGCATAAACTGGGCATTTTTGCTCTGCATTTCGTCTTCCCCAAGCTTCCTGTATTTCACCACTCTCACTGCCCCTTGCTACATTTTCTGGTGTTAACCTAGCTGGAAGAACCCATGCTCTTGGGAAAACCCAGTTCCTGAGGCTTAAATGCCTGTGATGGCCTTCCCCTCAAACAAATCTTAAAGTGTTAGTGATTTAGAACATTTTCAGTATTTGCACCATCACTTAGTATATCGAAAATTTATATGGTCGCACCGTAAAAATGAAAATTGTAGCACCCTAACCCCCAGGGCACCACATCCCCCGCACTATAGCCTCGATCCACGTATGAAATGGAAAGTCCATACATAAACCAAAACTATAGCGAACGGGTGACAATAAAAATGACGAGCTAGGCTGGACACTCTCCCCAACAACACCAAATCAAATATGATAATGGAAGCGGAAGCAATAAAATCATTCATACGTATAGGTACCATATTTACCGAATAGATACTTATAGATACCAACTTAACTATCAATACATTATCATCTCTTAATAATATACATGCTCGAGTATCCAAAATATCATATCACTGTCATAACATGAAACTAGCGAAAGACTATACAAGAAGGTATGAGACTAGACCCGTGGAAATGCAAAACTCGGACAACTCCCGCCTAGCACGACCACGCTCAAAGTGTACCTGAAAAGTGAAGTATCAGTCTACCGAAGACTGAGTGAGGGGCAATAATTATATATAACACACATCACATGCAAGTTGTAGCCTCGGGTGAAGACTTTGAGAATAAAATAGATATATAATTCAAGAAGTTTAATCTTTGCCCGAGATTACAACCAATCCTTTTAACACGTTTATTTAATCATGCTTGTCAATGTCATGAACATGTGGCCCTGGCGAGCAAGGGCAAATCTCCAACCGAACTCCCAATCGTGAACAATATGTGATCATGCTTGCTTGCTTGATAAATACGTGGTCATGCAATTTATTTAGTGCTCACATAAATAATTTCATGCTTGAAATCATGCAATAACCCGAGGATAACCCGACATGCCGGATTAATCCCCAGTCTCCTTCTTCCTCCGGGTGATAGTGAGTTTGCAAGGCTCAACTATCCACGACATGGTGTGTGTAGAGGACATGACCCTCTAGACACGGAACTCCTTCCACCACTAATCTCCTAGTGGCTTCGGGGGTGATCCCAACAATGTGAGGATAATTCAGGAGTTACCCGTCAGCCCTTGCTTTCCCGGTTGGCTCAAGAATTACCCTCGGGCCCACGTGCAACCATGTACTCGCCAAACATGCTTGAAATCATGACTTGCTTGCTTGAAATATTCATGGTTTTGAAATCATTTATAAATACAATACGTTTTGGCCGAAATTTGCACATAAGGGTTGTAGGGTTCTATATACATAACCTAAAACCTCACCTTTCTTACAAAATACGATAAGGATATACTTCAAGGAGCTGGCTCCTCGTCCACAACCTCGTGACCTGTGCAAACACGACGTGTATACGTGAGACATGACCTAAAATGGACAAAATGTGACGAATGGCGGAAATGTATCGAGACGACGATGAAAATGCAATGTGGCATGATAACATGTTGTTTCACTACATATTAGCACATATTATAGCAATTCGGGGTCAAAGAAGTCGTCGGATCGAGGGGTCATTTTCGTAATTTTATGCAGAAACTTTTGTTTTGCATTCCAGGTGGGAACGACCGTTCCGGTCCCCTTTGAAAAATGGGAACGGTCGTTCCCATGAAGCCCCAAAATCGCGCCAACGTTTTTTAAAATAAAAGCACGCCTTTTAGCTGGGAACGACCCTTCCGGCGCCAAGGCCAAAGTGGGAACGGCCGTTCCCATGCTCGGCCGCCTATTTTATTTGAAAAGGTGGGAACGCCCGTTCCCGCAATGCCTTGAGGCTGGGAAAGGTCGTTCCCAGTTCCTGCAATTTTGAAGAACAGAGCAAAAACAGAGTATGGCTCTCGACAATGATCAACAAAGCAACAAGATTCCATTTTCAATCAACAAAGTTAGGATTTCTGGAAATATACATGCATATAGATTCATAAAATGATAAACTAACACTTAAATTCGCAGACCATGGAAAATCATCATGAAATCCAAGTTTCAAGCTTATGATCAAACTTGTTCATTCAAGCCATATATCCAAGGATTCAAGCTAGAAATCATGCAATAATTCCTGAGATGATCACATAATCATGCTTTGCACAACACCTAATTCATATAGCACATAATTTCCAAACCCTAGCTTATACAAATATGATCAAGGATCATGAATTCATGCCAAACCAACCTTGAAGATGAATTTATGGAGAAAATAGATGATGATGATGATCAATTCCCAATTCCTTGAAATATTTCTTGAAATCTTGATGATTGGATGCAAATTCACTCCTTCCTTTTCTTCTTCTTAATACCGAGAGAAAGAGAGCAAAGTTGTTGGGAAATCTTTGATGAAATGAGATCATGGAAGCTTGAGGGGGATATTACGTGATTCATCACATTGATTTTTGTGAATTATGCTAATTGCCAATTAATCCCTCAATTTGTGAATTTATGCAATCAAGTATGCAACAATTTAAAATATGTTCAATTAAGTCCTTAAAGATTATGCAATTAAGTCCCTAGAATTTTAAAGAAATATTCAACTAGGGACAATTTGATAAATTGACACACTCTCGGTAATTGTTTCATGCAATAAATATTTTCCGTGTCGTGAAGTAATATTTTCAATGATATAAAATGAAATAATTCACATAAAGGATGTTTCATGAATTTTATAAAAATATGAATGCCACGTAAGAATACATTATAAAATTAAAGAATTAAAATAAAGCCTATGCTCAAAACGCACACGTGGCGTGCTTACCTGTTCCTCCGGAACCGGGGCGTTACAAAAATATTTTCATATTAATAGTAATGATTTATTCAAACATTAATAGTTTATTATGTTAGTTGTGACGTCCCGTGGTCCGGACTTTCAGGTACGCGCACCACGTGTGTGGTTTTTGGAGAGAGGGTTATTTATTTATTTCATTATGCTTTTATATGTGAATTATATAATTAATTGTCTAATTTAATTCTTATTGAAATTATGTGACTTAATTGTAGCATACACACATTCATGGACTAAGTTGCAATTTGTAAAAGGAAGTAATTGACCAAATTGATAATTTAGGAATTTGATTGTATTAAATTATAACTTAAGGGACTAAATTTTATAAAATGGAACTTGCATTCTTATATTACAAGAATATGTATACTATTCATGCATCCATTTCATTTCTTGCTTTTCAACAAGAACACACACTCCACACACACGCACCTTGGACGGGGAGTGGGGAAGCGCCGCCGCCGCCTCCGCTTCGCTGGAGCTCCGCCACCTTCCTCCTCTCTTCTTCCTCTTTCATTTCTTCTTTGTCCAAGGCTTGAGCAATTACATATATGTGTGTGTGGTTTTTGTATGAATCTTGAAGAAATTGTTTAGGGTTTTGTAATCTAAGGTTGTAAACTTGTTTTTAATAATGTTAATGCATGAATACTTGTACATCTTTGAATTTAATGCTTGTATGCTATGGTTGTTGATGTAATTAATGATATGAAATAATGAGAGTTTGCATGTTGGCAGTTTGATGATTTAAGCATGCTAATATATGTTATTTGGTCCCTAATTGAGGTATAATGAGTACATTATGTTTATGCAAGTTGGGAATGTGATATTTGCAGCTTGTTGTTGTTATTTGTGTTGTTTTGTGGCTTTTTCGTTTTGCTGCGCTGCTGGTCTGTTTTTCGACAAGGCATCTCGGTCGGGATGCTTTCCAGTTCAAAAACAATCTTGGTCGGGATCGCCTGACAGAAGGTTGGCTGGACAATGATCTCGGCCAGGACGATTTTTGTCCAGGCCGGGATTGTTGATAAGCCACCTTCGGTAATGCAATACCGGTCGGGATGCTTTCCAGTTCAAATCCTGTCCTGGCCGAGGTTTTATGTCAGAATGTGGCCTGGGCACCTGTCTCGACCGGGATGATTTTTGTCCTGGCCGGGATGGTTGTGCTGGCAGATTTGCTACTAGGGCCCCATCCCAGCCGGGATCCAAATTCAACTAAAAACATTCCCGGCCGGGAAGGACCACTAGGAACATGCATTTTGTGATTTAATTGTTTTACGCCTTTTATTGCGTTCTATGACGAGCTATGCTTTCACGTGATTTATTTGAGACATGTTTATAATATTTTCATTAATCATAGCATATCATGACATGCATAAGCATGTCGTTCATCAATTAATTGGTTCATTGTGTCGAGTCTGTTGGAAAAACGGGATCAGAAAGCAGCGAAAATTTTAAAATTTTCCAACGAAAGGATCGAATCTCGCAATCATGAATCCAAATTCGTAAGGTAAAGAAACTTACTTTTCAATAATCTTTCTTGAAGCTTTTCAAGCCACCCAAGAACGCTCTTCTCGCGACTTGATCTTCTCTCCTTGGTAAAGCTCGTATCTTTAAAAACTTATAACTTGAAGCTCTCTAGAGATAGTCTACCAACTTGACTACAATCTAACTAGTAAGGATGCTAGTTCTCTAGTTAGTGTTTAGGCTTAGACTAGGGTTTATTTGATCTTGGAGAAAGGATGGTGTTCAACACATGAACCAAATGAAATCATCAATTACTCTCCAAGGGGAGCTTGAGCTCCCCTATATATAATATAGAGAGGGGCCGCCGAAACTTAGTCCTTATGGACTAAGGATTTGGTCCTCTTTCTCTCTCTTATTACTTGATCATCAAGTAATTCTAAACCTTGACTTTGAATTCTAATTCAAATCAACTTTTAAGAGAGCTAAAATATCTAAAACCCTTTTGGATAATATTATACTTTATTTATTAATAAATAAATAACTTATTTATCTAATTAATTAATTCATAATTAATTAAATAGATTAGTTTCTCCAAAATAAGACTTTCATTTTAATTCAAAATTAAACCAAAGTCTATTAAATAATTAACACATTAATTATTTAATACATAAATAAACATACACGCATGGTGCACACGTGTCCATATAGGACACGTGTCACGCACGTGACCCATATGTGTGCTTCACACGTGTGGAACCCTTTTGGCTCGATTAACTCGTTTAATCATTTTAAAGCCCCAACTCATGTAACCAAGTTGTTGTGTGTGACCCTCTAGGTTCTCAATTCAATTAGCAGTGACCCTAATTAATTAATCAGTCCACAGATTAAACGACCATAGTCTAGCAACATGTGTTTAACCCCTAGCTGAATTGGAATGTCTCAATTCGACAGAACCTTTAAGTCATTGATTGATGTGAGATACAATCCTCCTATTTAATATCTCTCAACCAAGATCTAGGGTAAGGGAATAATCAGAACCCTAATAATCTGGTCTTAAAGCTAAGTACATTTCATATCCATTTGATCTCAATCCAAGAAACCCTTTTCTTGTTGTCTTGATCTACTGCCTTGGCCAAGGACTCCATATGGCATATGAATGACTTACACAATAAGAGATCACCTTGCAAATGCAAGTGTAGGTCCTTTCTTGACTCTCATTCACTTTCATGAGTCACTTGTGCAGCCCCAGCATAAGCCTTGAATCAGTTGTCTAAGGCGACACCCTTTAAAGCTTATACCTAAGACTACAGAGTTAATTCATAAAGTGACATGGAACCTCAAGTCTAAGGATCAATTAATCACATCAATGACTCGTGAGATATTTCCTAATCTGGAAGTTTCCATTTCCTGAAATAGAAACTTCATTTCCCATTTAGGAATCTTCTCACATGGGGCAGCTTAGTGAACTTACTTATGGAAGTAAGCACCCTCATGTATCACGCACGTATCAACTATACACTTTGCACCTCCATGAAATAAGGTGGTCCTTCTTAAGGGCGTGATCCCACAAGCAAGCCTTAAAGGAGTCAGGTTAACACTCCCACTGTCTGTAGGACTCATCAACTTGGAGTATTTTACTAATCATGACTTATGTGATATAGGGCTCGTTTCATGAACCATTTCACCTAAATGGTAAAGTCCTAAAGTCATCAGGATTAGGGGAGTTCTCATACATGCACAGTTAAAGTAAACGCATACCAAGCAAGAGCATATAAAGAAGTGTTGCCTCAATTCGTTATTTTATTCAAAGATTGTCTGTGATTACAATAAGAAAAAGTACAAAGTGGATATACAATCGGCTTTCTAGGGCACTATTCCTAACAAAGTCTTACACGTAATTGTCCTTTTTCGTGCACAAAGGTCGATCCATGACTTAGGAAGCAGGCTCCTTAGTTTGTATCCTTCTATTTCTTTCAAGGTGAGGTTTTCTTATCGTATTGAAAGCCCGTATACCCCAATGTGATTATTTCAGCCAAAATGTTATTATATCTATAATTTTCAAAAATGTAAATGTTTTCAAAGGAAACCTTTTCAAAGCAAAATGTTTTATCGATCGAACCGTTTTGGCGAGAAATTACACTACACTGAGTGGGGTCCAAGGGAAACGTGGGATTGGCGACCGGAATTGCATCAGGCCATCGAAAATAACCTCTACACCTAGTACCTATTTGGGAATATCTTCGCGCGACCTAGGAGACAGGGAGGCGGTATATTCCTGCGCCGGTGGTATATCCATCAAAGGAGCAGGTAGGAGTCATGAGTCTCTGTCTCTCATTGTATTGAGGTGGCTCAGACCTTGCAAACCCGATCACCGAACCATGGAGAGAGGGTGGATATTGATTGATTGATTGTTAATTGAAATTGCATGGCCGCCTTCACTTAAATTAATTATTGTACACTGTCGGAGTTTGGTTGGAGATCTCACCCCCTCGCCGGGTCACATATTACCTAATGTACCATATAATAAATTGATACTTGTAATTCCGAGTATTGCCCTTCGTCCTAAATTATCCACTTGGATTATTGCTGAAACTATACTCGGAATTATGAGTTGCATGTTAGGTGATTTATATATATAAACCCCTCACTCACTCTTCATAGACTGACTCCTCCTCACTTTCAGCTTTTACAAGTTCTTGCTAGGCGGGAAATAGAGTCGTTCGAGTCTTTATTTCCTAGTCTAGCTTGACATTCCATATGTATTATTGCATACTTATACTTTTGGATTGTATATTCTATTTTGGAGTTTGGATATGATTGTAGTCCGCAGTGGCCATACTTGTACTATTTTGCTCACTACTTGTTTTGTTGAAGTTGCTTCCGCTTATAGATCCTTTGCATTGTCTATTAATTGATTGTTGGTTCAAGGGTTAACCCCGCTTAGTTAGGGTTCTTTTATTGTCACACGTTCACCACGTGTTTGGTTCATGTATGGATTTCTATTTTATATGTGGATTGGATACTTAGTACTTGGCATGTGGCACCTATCGATGCGGGTGTTACATTAGCATAACAATGAAACAATAAACTATAAGAAAACTTTTATTGATCCTTTATAAGTGTTTCGATTAATGATGTCATGATATATTTTATAATTATATAATATATAATAGTTTTTTTTTTTTTAAACATACACTGACACCCCTATATGGTTAGAGGGATTCGAAGTCGAAATTATTATTTTGGAGAAAGAACACTTAATCATTAAGAACTTTTTCTAGGAAACTTGGTTGGGTTTCTATCAATGGTCAGAACTTTTGGGTTTACAGGAGGGCCTCAAGCACGTCTGGAAAAGACGTCTACCTCGGCTTGAGATTGAAATTGATTCAGAGATTGTGTTGAACTTAGTACGTAGTGCTGATAGCAGAAACCATTACTTTGATTTCATCATTGAAGACTGCAGAAATATGTTGAGATTGCCTTGGGAGGTGAAATTTCGGCATACGAAGCAGAAAGACAATCATTGTGCTGATTGTTTTGCTAAGGCTGAGCATGACTTACAGGAACATTTGAAAATTTGGGAGGATCCTTCCGAAAATATTGTTGATCTGTTGGCTGTTGCTTACCGAAAGAATGAGGAACACTTGATCCTCTTCTTTTCTTAACCAAAAAAAGTCATTAAGAACTTTACATGTGCATATATTTATTTACTTTTAGAAAATCCAATTACATATACTTGATCAATATCATAAGATGAATAATTATATTCTTGGAAAATAATTTAATTTTAAAACAATCTTCGAAACATTTAATCTTTTAAGAAATATTCTTTTTACTTATGTCGGGCCTAGTCCGTAAATAGGGCAGCCCATACAAAAACCAAGAGCCCAATCTCTAGAATTAGAGCTCAACCTTTTGTTTTAAGTAGGGCTGTCAACGGGTCGGATGCTGCCGAATTAGGAAAATTTAAATTTGGGTCAAATTAAAAAATACTGATACAATATTATACGGTTATGATATAATTTTTTTTAAATTTTTTATGCAAAAAAATGTCCAATATAACATTCGAATTCTTAGAGGAATTTTCTCAGTTGTCCTCCCAACTAAGGAAGTGCGAAGATAAACCAGAGAAAAAGGAAGACGGACTCACATAAAAATCATATGGTCCAGCACGAATCTGATTCCTTCCCCAGCCGAGTCAACTCAGGTTAACTCGGTCTCCTTCTGCACAATTTTGTGATTCTTTTGCCATATACGAAGCTAAACGATAAATACAAAATAATACTCGTCATATAATTAATTACCTAACTTTGAGTTAAAAGTTGATGCATGGTCAACTTAAACATATTTTGTTAAAAGTGTCCGATACTATATCCGACATGATATAATAAAATCCTATGAATATAATTACATATGAATCCCAAAGAAAATATAGAGAACTAAAATTTGGATCTTCTTACTCAAATAATTACGTTTATACTCCATCATGAATTTAATAATATTCCAAGGAATTGACTTATTTTGAGTGTGTAATGTAATTATTAAATTTATGAGGAGTTGTAAATGTAATTATGTGACTAATTAATATCAAATTATAGTTTTCTATATTTTCTTGTGTTCTAAATTGCGACTAAAACAAATTTCCTTTCGTTTTATAATTATATTGTTGATTTATGAGACAAACTACTGATCTTTCTTATGTTTTCGATCAATATAATAATTTAAATTAAATTTTACAAAATTATTGTATTATTTTTTCAAAACAAATTTATAATTTTCAAAGTGGAAAAGGCCAAAAAATAAAATAAAAAACATAAAAATGTGGAGGATAATTAAGGTCCCACAAAGTCACGAACTCACCTCAAAGGAATATATTCAAAATGAGGAATAAATTTGAAGAAAAGCATATATTAAGATGCTTAAATTTTAAGCAAACATAACAATATCAATATGCCCCATATCCAAAACCCAACCACCCTTTTGTACTAATTTATGGTTTAAAACACCAAAATTGAACTCCTAAAAAGTTAAAATCGCCTTTTAAGTCAATGCGATTTTAATTTGCCCAATCATATATGGGATGCCCACATGATTTGAATTTCACGAAAAGAGCAATTCATTATTGTCCTTACCAATGGTGAGGGATGTAAATTAGGGATCTTCATGAACTGAGTTAGATTGCGAGCCGAGTTGGTTAAAGTTTGAATTCGAATTCAAAAAGTTCGAGTCGAAGTTGAGTTGGGTCGAAATTAAAACCAAACTCAATCTCAAACTTATTATTATTTTTTATTCATAGCTCGAGAGCCAACTAATTTAATTTAAAAAAGAAAATATTATATATATAAAATT
This sequence comes from Lantana camara, assembly GCA_037501455.1. Lineage (NCBI taxonomy): Eukaryota > Viridiplantae > Streptophyta > Magnoliopsida > Lamiales > Verbenaceae > Lantana > Lantana camara. The sequence continues at coordinate 59,835,138 of CM074864.1, forward strand.
AATTATATATTGGGTTTGAATTCGAGATCGAGTTGAATCCTGAATCGTGCCAAATCGCAAATTGCACCAAACTATAAAACGAACCGAACTTCGAACCAAGAATTTGGAGTTTGTTGAACTCGAACGCAAATCGCATTGAACAAGTTCGAATCGAACCTCAAACTAAAAAAAATCAATAAAGCTCCATTCGATTCGGTTTGGTTCGGTCCATAAATATCGATAAGGTAAACTACTTAGAATTAAGTTTGATTGTCACGTCAATTTGTACATGTCGAGTCGTAGTCCCACATCGAATAATTAAAGATGTGGAGTTCAATATATAATGTTTTGACAATCCTCCCCCCAACAGCTAACTTTTGGGGGTGAGTAATACCAAAACACATTATTCAATATGGTATCAGAGCAGGTTCCGATTCCTAGCTTGCAAATCTTGCGAATTGGAATTCCGCGACCTTGGGCGTGACGGGAGTATGTTAAGTATCCTACATCGAATAATTAGCTTGCAGATCTTGCGAATCGGAATTCCGCGATCCTGGGCGTTTGCAGATCTTGTGAATTGGAATTCAGCGATCCTGGGCGTGACGGGGGTATGTTAAGTATCCCACATCGAATAATTAAAAATGTGAAGTTATAAACATCGAATAATTAAAAATGTGAAGTTCAATATATAATGGCTTGACAACCCTCTCCTTAACAGCTTGTGAAATATATGATTTTGGGTGTATGTGTAATTTTTTAGGAATGATTGGTTTTTTCATATTATAGTTTCCATATTTTTTAGGGGTCTTAATTAAACAATTCTATTATTAAAATTAGTATTTTATATTTCACTACAGTAACAGTGCTCCTAACTTATTCTGCTATTATAAATATAAAAACTTAAAATAAAAAAAAAAATCGTAGAAAGAATCACTGCTTTAATTGTCAGCGAAGGAAGAAATTATTCTTTAGAGGATGCACGACTTGCACAAAATTATAAACACATGCGATTCGATATGGTTAACAAATATTAATATTTTCATGTTATGCTTTCGTGCATCACCACTCATGAATATAAAATATTTGAACAGTAAAAATGGTAAATATTTAAAAAGAAATAGAAAATAGTAGAGTATTTACAAGGGAGAAATTAGAAACCTATTTATGTTTGGATTGGAAAAAAAATTATTCAATTTATCCGGTTAGTTATTTCAACTTGTGTGCTTTGAATACATTTTTTTTTTTAATTTGTAAATATAAATATATACTTTTCAAAATTATGAAATTATTGGAGAGTTAGTGATTAAAATTTGAAAAATTTTACTGAAATCAATCACCTGCCTCGACATATCTACTATATCCACACATAGACTGATATGTACTCTATTATTTTCTACCTTGTTTTTATTTTAAAAATAAGAGAAAAATTTTTTAGGTGGAAAATAATAGAATACATGTCAAAATAGATGTAGGTCCGGCAAACTCGTGGACACAGCACAGGTAATTGGCTCCGAATTTTTTTTTTAAATTTTGATCACTAACTGTTCAGGAATTTCATGATTTTGAAAAGTACATGCTTACATTTAAGAATTAATAATCGTAAATTGGAATAATTAACTAGATGTTTTCAATAATTTTCCCTACAATTTTTACCATATTATTGTGCCTTGAACTCCCATATTATATCTTACCCTAAAAAAAAAAAAAAAAACATATCATACGCAGAATTCAAGAAAAAAAAAAAATCAAATTTTATCATATGTATATCGTGTATCCATATTTATATTGTGTATCCGTATTTATCTACTGGTAGAGTTAACTAATAGGATCCAAGAGGGGAGTTGGTGGGACAAATTTTGTTGTGTCTACAATTTTGATGTGGATGGAAATAGAAAAGTAGAAAAGGTAGGACAATCTTCCATTCCACAAAAGCGCTAGAGACGAGAGAAAGAATTCAGCCCCAACACTAAAGAAGCTCACCATATTTTATTTTTAGTTTTAGTTTTGCTTTTTTACATTGATGTTCACCTTTTTTATTCACCACTTTTTACACTATTTGCATTGTGTTAATTTCTGATCTCCCTATTTTGGTTTTATTTACCAAATTAATCCACATTTGCCATTCGACGGAACCAGTGTGACGAGAAAATGAATGTTTTATATTTTCCGCGTGGTTGGTGGAAAATTTAGAAAAAATAACAAATTAAATGACAAGTATAATATATTTGTTAATATAATTTATTGGGTTCGATTGAATCGAGTTTGAGCTAAAATTTTTATGCAAGTATTTATCACTTCTGTAAATTGACAAATTGAACTATGATATTTTAGAATATAGAATAATTTCTTGATGAAGAAATCCATTCATCTTTATTCCCGTGTCCGTGTTAAAAATGAGGAAATACTAAGAAGCCTTGTCTAAATGTTCCTATTTATAAAATTTCTGCTTTTATTTTTCACGTATTAACAATTTATATTTAAAAAGTTGACACGTTAATTCAAAAATAGCCGTGCCAATTTTCGAACCATCATGGAATAATAACATTACAATTATGTCACAAAATCTAATTTCTTGTTTTAATTTAATTCTATCCCACACATCATCTTTTTATTTAAGAAATTTCCACGTGGAAAGTTCATACAAACTAAAGTTGTTGAGAAATCTGGGCAAAATCAGAAGCTAGACACGGGTATTCCTTTTCCTTAAAGTTTCTATCGCCCCTAACTTTCTGGGAAGTGTGTTAAAGGTTTCAGGCAATACACTTCCAGGATATATGTCAAGCTTTTGGGAGAATTTCGTGTGATAGCACTGTACAGGAAATCAAAATGAGGCTTGTATTGTGTATTTCTTCAGCTGCAGGGATGTGTATATATGGTTGTCAGGTGTTAAAAAACGGACCAATCTGAATTATGGCTGTTGAGAATTAATTCAGCATCAATGGGCTGTTATTGGCCCCTGAATTTATTTGTGGCTTAATTCTCTTGACTTTTCAGTTTCAATTTGCCACTCAACAGTCTAATTCAGATTGCTGGGCTAATTTAGGGTTAATTCCGAATGAATTTGGCCCAAAAAGATAGGCTCTGAACTCGGAGACGAGGCTCCTTGCGCACATGCGCCATCAAAACGCCACAATTGCCCAAGCCCAGGCCCAGGCCCAGGCCCCATGCCCACGCGAGGGGGCGGGCGGTGCGGTGCACCGCACTGCGTGTGAGCCCATTAGTCATCTCTTGAGTTCCACGATTGAATAACATACGTAGCATATTAATATATAAAGCTGTCTTCAGTATGTTACTTTTCCAATGTGGGACACAGTTTTCCAAACAACCTTTCATATGCCTTTGTTTATTAGATATGCTCAATAATTAATTTTCCAACAACTAATTATTTATACATCTATAAGGCATATATATTCAACAATTCCCCACTTGTTTGAAAACTGCTTTTTTACCAAACAAGTCCTTGAACAATTGTGTCAAAGATCATGTGCTTAAAAAAAGGTGTGATGAACATTAAACCTTCCCTTAGTGTAAATAGCTCAAAACTGCATCGAAGTTGACGGTGTCCGTAGATTGAACCTCAACTCCTTTGTGATGCAATCGGAGTTATCACACACACGTGTTCTTTCTCACACAGCAAGCAATCCGCTGCCTGACGCTTATAAAGCCATACGCCATATCCCGTTTCATGAACCTCTAAGAGAGTAAACCACAACTCTCTATAAGAAGCGGCTTCACTTCTAATTCACATAGGCAAAATGTTTCTCGAGCACTTGTTGCAAATAGTGCAGCATTTTGTTAAGAGGTTAGCTCAACCTTGTTACGTTGCAACTCACTGAGCTGTCTTCTACTACATATGAGACCACTTGATAGCTCTAACCAACTCGTGACTTGTTTTTCCCCTTTGAACCTATAATCAGGGGAAGCCTAGATTATAGGTAGGGTTACCATCACTTATGGCTTGGGTGGTTTAAGTCCCATATCTCTAGTAGTTGTAGCTACTAAGTCTCTCATTAAAGGCTTAGTAAACGGATCAGCTAAATTCTTATTTGACCTCACATAGACAATTGTTATGATACCATCTTGTATCAATTGTCTCACAAATGCATGTCTAAGACCAATTTGTCCAGACTTACCATTATACGCTTTTGTAATCGTTGCTTCGCTGTCACAATACAGCGAAATTGGAGGCATTGGACTTGGCCAAAGATCTATGTCTAACAACATATTTCTTATCCAATCAGCCTCTTGTCCAGCTTGTGCTAAAGCTATGAACTCAGATTTCATGGTAGAATGAGAGATTATTATCTGTTTCTTGCTTGCCAAAGAGACAGCCCCACCGGCAAGAGTGAAAATCCACCCACTTGTAGATTTATTATCTCCCATGCTAGTTATCCAACTCGCGTCTGAGTACCCTTCCAACACACTAGAGAACTTGTTATAGAACAAACCAAAGCTAATGGTTCTCTTAAGGTACCAAAGACCCTACTAACAACTTTCCAATGATCAGCATTGGGACTGCTCGTGTATCTGTTAAGTTTTGAAACTACAAAGGAAATATCTGGTCTGTTGAAAAAACGGAATCAGAAAGCAACGAAAATTTTAAAATTTTCCAACAAAAGGATCAAAACTCGCAATCATGAATCCAAATTCGTAAGGTAAAGAAACTTACTTTTCAATAATCTTTCTTGAAGCGTTTCAAGCCACCCAAGAACGCTCTTCTCGCGGCTTGACCCCCTCTCCTTAGTAAAGCTCGAATCTTTAAAACTTCTAACTTGAAGCTCTCTAGAGATAGTCCACCAACTTGACTACAATCTAACTAGTAAGGATGCTAGTTCTCTAGTTAGTGTTTAGGCTTAACCTAGGGTTTATTTTATCTTGGAGAAAAGATGGTGTTCAACACATGAACCAAAAGAAATCAATTACCCTCTAAGGGGAGCTCGAGCTCCCCTATATATAATATAGAGAGGGGCGGCCGAAACTTAGTCCTTATGGACTAAGGATTTGGTCCGACTCTCTCATTACTTGATCATCAAGTAATTCCAACCCTTGACTTTGAATTCTAATTCAAATCAACTTTTAAGAGAGCTAAAATATCCAAACTCCTTTTGGATAATATTATACTTTATTTATTAATAAATAAATAACTTATTTATCTAATTAATTAATTCATAATTAATTACATAGATTAATTTCTCCAAAATAAGACTTTCATTTTAATTCAAAAATTAAACCAAAGTCTATTAAATAATTAACACATTAATTATTTAATACATAAATAAATATACACGTATGGTGCACACGTGTCCATGTAGGACATGTGTCACGCATGTGACCCACACGTGTGTTTCACACGTGTGGAACCCTCTTGTCATGATCAACTCGTTTAATCATTTTAAAGCCTTAACTCATGTAACCAAGTTGTTGTGTGTGACCTTCTAGGTTCTCAATTCAATTAGCAGTGACCCTAATTAATTAATTCATTAATTAATTAATCAGTCCACAGATTAAACGACTATAGTCTAGCAACAGGTGTTTAACCCCTAGCTGAATTGGAATGTCTCGATTCGACAGAACCTTTAAGTCACTAATTCATGTGAGATACAATCCTCCTATTTACTATCTCTCAACCAAGATCTAGGGTAAGGGAATAATCAGAACCCTAATAATCTGGTCTTAAAGCTAAGTGCATTTCATATCCATTTGATCTCAATCCAAGAAACCCTTTTCTTGATGTCTTGATCTACTGCCTTGGCCAAGGACTCCATATGGCATATGAATGACTTACACAATAAGAGATCACCTTGCAAATGCAAGTGTAGGTCCTTTCTTGATTCTCATTCACTTTCATGAATCACTTGTGCAGCCCCAGCATAAGCCTTGAATCAGTTGTCTAAGGTGACACCCTTTAAAGCTTATACCTAAGACTACAGAGTTAACTCATAAAGTGACATGGAACCTCAAATCTAAGGATCAATTAATCACATCAATGACTCATGAGATATTTCCTAATCTGAAAGTTTCCATTTCCTGAAATAGAAACTTCCTTTCCCATTTAGGAATCTTCTCACACGGGGCACCTCAGTGAACTTACTCATAGAAGTAATCACCCTCATGTATCACGCACGTATCAACTATACACTTTGCACCTCCATGAAACAAGGTGGTTCTTCTTAAGGGCGTGATCCCACAAGCAAGCCTTAAAGGAGTCAGGTTGACACTCCCACTGTCTATAGGACTCATCAGCTTGGAGTATTTTACTAATCATGACCTATGTGATATAGGGCTCGTTTCATGAACCATTTCACCTAAATGGTAGAGTCTTAAAGTCATCAGGATTAGGGGAGTTCTCATATATGCACAACTAAAGTAAACGCATACCAAACAAGAGCATATAAAGAAGTGTTGCCTCAATTCGTTATTTTATTCAAAGATTGTCTGTGATTACAATAAGGAAAAGTATAAAGCGGAGATACAATCAGCTTTCTAGGGTACTATTCCTAACATGGTCTAGTGCAATGCATTGTGTACATAAGGCTGCCAACATCACTTCCATACTCAAGCTGTACAATAGCTCTACCAGTATTTTCTTTAAGTTTCAATCCGTTGTCAAACGAAGTATTCACCTTCTTGACCTTGAGGTGTTTAAACTTAGTCAGAACTTTCTCGATATAGTGAGATTGGTTTAGTGAAAGACCCCCACTATATTTTTTAACTTTAATGCCTAAAATAGTATCTACTTCACCTAAGTCTTTCATCTTAAAGACCAAGGATATATACTTTTTAGTCTCGTTTACTCCAATCATGTTCGTCCCGATGATCAGCATATCATCGACATATAGACAGACTATCACCATATAGTCAGTCGTACTCTTGGAGTAAATGCACATGTCAACACTGTTATACTTGAATTCAAAACTCAAGATAGCAGTATCGAACTTCTCGTGCCATTGTTTTGGTGCTTGTTTCAGACCATATAGGGATTTGACTAACTTACACACTTTATTTTCTGTTCCCGGTGTTATAAAGCCCTCGAGTTGTTCCATATAGATTTCTTCTTTTACATTTCCATTTAAAAATGTTGTCTTCACGTCCATTTGATGAACAAATAGATCATAAAGAGACGCTAAGGTAAGAAGAATTCTAATGGAAGCAACTCGAGCCACCGGTGCATAAGTGTCAAAATAGTCAATCCCTTCTACTTGTCTGAATCCTTTGGCAACTAATCTAGCTTTAAAAGCTGAGATAGTTCCATCGGTGTATCGTTTTCTTCTAAATACCCATTTGCACCCAATGGGTTTAGAACCACGTGGTAAGTATGTTAATACCCAAATATTGTTACCCAAGATCGAATCCATTTCATCGTTTACAGCTTCCTTCCAAAAGGAAGCATCTCGATAGCTTCTGCAAACGTTTTAAGATCCGTCTCAAGTGTAAATACAAACGGTATTTCACTTACCACTTTATTATCCTGGTCCCCATCCACTAAGAACAATAAAGCATCAGAAGAGATAAAGTCTTTGTTTAAACTTTTCTCTTTTCTTGCTCTAGTACTCTTTCTAGGCTCAGTTGGTTGTGTAGGAACATCGTTTTCCACAACCGGCCTTATAAGACCTCTAGGCTCAATTTGGGGTGGCTCAGATTCATTTTCAACATCTTTTGAAAATGTATTTTCGAAGAACTCGACATCCCTGGACTCAGTAATCACATTAGACTCCAAGTCAAGAAGTCTGTAAGCCTTGCTATTAAGAGCATATCCGACGAATACACTTTTAATAGCTCTAGCTCCTAACTTGGTCCGTTTGGGATCAGGAACCCGAAAGTAAGCCACACACCCCCACACTTTGAAATAGCTTATGTTGGGTTTTCTGCCTTTCCATATTTCTTAGCGACCAGTCTTCACAACAGTACTAGGCATCCTATTCAGAATATGGCACGCAGACAGAAGGGCTTCACCCCACAAGTTGTGAGGTAAGTTTGCATGATTCAACATGTAATTTATCATGTCCAGAAAGGTACGATTTTTCCTTTCAGCTACACTGTTCTGCTGGGGTGTATAACCGACAGTTGTTTGATATATGATACCACTTTCTTCGCAAAGTGTATCAAAAGCATTCAAACAATATTCCATGCCTCGATCAGAACGTAGAACCTTAATCTTCTTCTCAAGTTGGGTTTCTACTTCTGATTTATATTTCACAAACGAGCTAAGTGCTTCATCCTTAGTTAGTAAAAGATATACATAACAAAATCTGCTAGCATCATCAATAAAAGAAATAAAATACCTTTTTCCACCTCTAGTTAAAATCCCATTTAACTCATAAATATCCGTATGAATTAAATTTAATATTTGTGATTCTCTTTTAACACTTGGTAAAGGTTTTCTTACAATTTTTGATTTTGCACAAATTTCACATTTATCAAGTTCATTTTTACCAATATCAATTAATCCCATTGCATGCATATTTTTCAAGTTCTTTGCACTAACATGTCCTAATCGACTATGCCATAAAGAAATTGAAGAAATCATGTAAGCAGAAATAGAATTCATGTTATTGATAGACATCTTATACATCCCATTACAAGCATAGTCTTTTCCAACAAATTCACCATTTTTCATGATGATTACTTTGCCAGACTCAACAGAAATCTTAAAACCCTTCTTAGCTAACAAATCAACAGAAATTAAGCTTTTCCTAACATCTGGTACAAACAAGACATTAGTCAAGCTTTGCCTCCAACACCGGCTTTAGAGCTATTACCTATCTGAACCTCTTGCCCAACAACTTCTTCAAAGGTATTGAAAAGCCTTCGATCATTGCAAATGTGAACCGTTGCTCCAGAATCTAACCACCAGTCAGAAAGTTCACTTGCCATGTTGATTTCAGAAATCATAGCCACATCGAGGTTAAGATCAGTCACCATGGCAACTAGGTTCTCCTCAACCATGTTTGTAACTCCGGATCCACTCTTCCTTTGTGGGCATTCTCTCGCATAATGTCTTGTTTCTCCACAAACATGACACTTGCCTTTTCTTTTGTTAGCAACATGAACACTTGCCTTTTCTTTTGTTAGCAACATGAACAAGTTTAGATTTCTGCCTGGATTTCTTAAATTGTCCTTGATTCTTTTAACCCCAAAAGGCTTCTTTTTAGAACTTCTAGCCTCAACATAATTCACGCTGGATTGTCCTTGAACCAAATTCTTGCCATCACATTTTCGAGCCTCCTCTTCAATACGCAGATGTTTCTGAATTTGTTCCAAGGACATATCCTCAGACTTATGCATCAATCTCTTTGCATAATCTTTCCAGGCAGGATCCATAGTTTGTTGACAATTACCTGGAGCTCATGCACTTGCTCCAGGATTGGTTTATTATTAACCATTTTGAAATCGAGATATTTAGATACTAAATATTTGTTAGTACCTTCCTCCTCAGCTTTATAGTTGTATTCTAGCGCCTCCCAAAGCTCTCTAGGCGATTTCACATTTGTATAAAGATCATACAATATGTCAGAAAGAGTGTTGAGGATGTGGCCACGAGCTAACTCTTCATCTTCAGCTCTTTTCTTTCGTTGTTGCTGAAGTATCTCTACTATCTCTTGATGAATCTGCAATGCATTCCTTGAAGGACCTGTTGTTGTTGTGTTGGCAGGAGGTACAACACCTGTTGTAGGAGGATTGGCAGAAGGAGCACCACCTGCTGTAGTGGGATTCACAGGAGGCACAACACCTACTGCAGTGGCTGGTGGATCCAAATCAACGGGCTGCTGAGGAGCAGTAGGATCTTCTGGAATTGGTGGCAGACTGGGATCCAGAACATAGGCAAGCTTAAGGCAGTAAGCAGGAACTTCATCTTGTCCTGCCAGCGGCTGAAGTTGTTGCTATCGAAACAGTCTAGCTTTTGCTGGTTCATGATTCTGAAGGATTCAGACTCCATTTTCACGAAATAGAAATTTTAAGATTGTTGAGAAATCTGGGCAAAATCAGAAGCTAGACACGGGCATTCCCTGTACTTAAAGTTTCTATCGCCGCTAACTTTCTGGGAAGTGTGTTAAAGGTTTCAGATGATACACTTCCAGGATATATGTCAAGCTTTTGGGAGAATTTCGTGTGATAACACTGCACAGGAAATCAAAATGAGGCTTGTATTGTGTATTTCTTCAGCTGTATGGGATGTGTATATATGGTTGTCAGGTGTTAAAAAACGGACCAATCTGAATTATGGTTGTTGGGAATTAATTCAGCATCAATGGGCTGTTACTGGCTCCTGAATTTATTTGTGGCTTAATTCTCTCGACTTTTCAGTTTCAATTTGCCACTCAACAGTCTAATTCATATTGCTAGGCTAATTTAGGGTTAATTCCGAATGAATTCGGCCCAAAAAGATAGGTTCTTGGCTCGAAGGCGAGGCTCCTTGAGAAGTGCGCCATCAAAACGCCACAATCGCGCAGGCCCAAGCCCAGGCCCCGTGCCTGTGCGCGTGCATGTGCGCAGGTGGTGCAGTGCACCGCATTGTGTGTGAGCCCATTAGTCCTCTCTTGAGTTTCACAATTTAATAACATACATAACATATTAATATATAAAGCTGTCTTCAGTATCTTACTTTTCCAATGTTGGACACTGTTTTCCAAACAACCTTTCATATACCTTTGTTTATTAGATATGCTCAATAATTAATTCTCCAACAACTAATTATTTATACATCTATAAGGCATATATATTCAACAAAAGTTTTCAAATTTATATAATTAATGTCTCGTCAACTCAACTTGATCACCCGAGTGCTGAGTCTGCACAAGTAACATTCACAAAATTGGAGAATGTCAAACTTGTCGCTCGAGTGCATATTATATTAATAAGTGTTACTTCGTATTGAATAATGTGTTCTAATCTAATCATGATAAATAATCTTTTTGACCTAATTTATTATCAAAAGTTAGTTTTTGAATCGAAATTTGTCAAATTATTTTGAATTGATCACGATATGGAATATCCATCACGCCCATTGATATGGGATATTTGCTACACTCCCTCAGGCCCATCGATGTGGGATATTTGACGTATAATTTTTAGATAATTTTCATAATGTAACTATCTATATATATGTAGTTGAATATATAATTAAATAAAAGGAAATATCTTATAATTTGTGGTGTATAAGTAGGATCTTTTAAAGATGGTCTTCCTGTCTTGAACTCTTGAGACAAGTCTTGTTCTGAAAACTGATGATGGGTTTAATCATTACTGATAGTACACCCAGAAAAGTGGGTACTATTATTAAAGAAACAAAAGAAGAATGCTTTAGTGCAATGAGATCAACAGGTCCTAAACTACCAGGTACTCGTAACCTTAAAGTGTAACATCTAATTCATATAATTCATATCCCCTAAAAAAAATAATAAAAAAATCATATAATTTATATATATCTATCATGATTGCATGCATGCACGTGTATATATATATATATATATATATATATATATATATATATATATATATATATGTGTGTGTATATATATATATATATATATGTGTGTATAGACCAGGTGCAACAACAGAACTTTTCCCGATTCAGAGATTGTACTTGACTGGGTGACGAGTTAAAATTCCGAAGATCATTCATTGAGAAACGTGATTATGGATTGCAAAAAAACTCTTTCGTAAACCTTGGGAATCGAAGATCAAACACGTTATTCCCAGAGAAAGGAATGTGAGTGCTGATCGACTTGCTAAGATGGGGTATGGACTACAGCTTGGTTGCCGCATTCGGGAGTTGCCACCTGATGAGTGTGCTGATATTGTCATACGCTAGTTTGGCCCTCCTGAGCCTCTGGCAGGGGAAAAAAAAAAAAAAAAATACAGACTTTTCAGATGGTAATCCAATTATTTAGTACTTCCATCGTCAAAATATATTTAATTTTGGAGTTTTGATAAGATTTGATGTACTAATATTGGTATGATTGCACCCTTGCAATATACGATTCACATTAAACACAGAAACAAATTGATACAAATATGGCCTAATATATGATTCTACATGTTATAAGCTTTCAAACAACTCATACTAGTAACCGAATACAAAAAATTTGAATACGATACTTATATTTAAAATAGCATAGTTCTAAACAGCTAAATTACACTGATTACCGGTATGCGTTGAACCTATTAATAATCAAAAAATAATTAATCAAGATACATCTCCATTGCTGCTCCTCGTAGAACATTCTCATAAAAGCAGATGTAAATACCAAAGAAAATACACCTACCGAATGTGTGCTGCGTGTGAAAGAGAGAGCTTTTGCCAAAGTGAGGGCCATATTCCATCTTTCTTTTTCCCTAAAATACTAATAATATATATTACTAATATATACTTTTTTCTTTTACTTAACTTTAATTTTCTTTACACATTGAGAACTTGCTAATTAAGCAGTAGCACTTTGATAATTATACCAATTTAATTTCCCTTTCACCCCCACAATTCCCAAACAAGACCTTTTTCTTACTCAACAAGATCCAAGAAGGGTAGAATGTCAATATATTAACATCTTACTTTGTACCCTAAATGCCTTTCTTGAAGACTGAAAATACGCACTTCTTGGCAAAAGATGATTTGTGGACAACAAATTAAAAATGGGAATTTAATTTCTTTCTAGTCACTTTAATTTTTTTCCAATTCTTTTTTCCTTAATTGATTAATTACATCTACCACCCCCTAAGTTTATGAATAATTATAAAATACCCCCTCTGGCGGTAATAATAGTATCGAGGTCCCCGACAATTCATTTTTAATTCAAAAACGCCTCTTATGAAAATGTTCAATTTTTTTCTTTTAAAAAAAGAGGATCGTTGCTTATGAACATGGTAAAACTACAATTTATCGCCCTAGCAACTCGATGGATGTTTTTGTATCAGTAATAAAATCTTAGGGGTCGTATCGTAATTGCTGATCATCTAGGGTTCTTTTCAAATACCTCAAATATTAGGCGTATTCGACGTAATTGTCCATTTTTCTTACAAAAAAATGTGCCTAGAAATGAAAATGAAGGGTTCTATCTGAGAAAATAAAGTTGTTTTTAATTAATTGTGGTCGTCTCCAAAAACGCACCCTATTCTCTCTTATAATATGCATCGCATTTGTTCCTGAATCTCTGCGTATTCCTTCACAGCAGAGAAGAGAGGAAGGGAGAGAGAAAGTACAGAGATCGAGAGAGAGAATGTTCCATCATCAGAAGAAGCCATCAAATATGAACTCTCATCACCATGAGAGGCCTATGTGTGTACAAGGAGACTCGGGCCTCGTCCTCACCACTGATCCTAAGCCTCGTCTCCGATGGACTGTCGAACTCCACGAACGCTTTGTCGATGCCGTTACTCAGCTCGGAGGCCCCGACAGTAAGTATATGGATATATATACACAATCATATATATACACACACACAAACATGTGTGTGAGTTCTTGATCATATACATGCATCTAATTAATTAGATTTTTCACGTTATAATTGTGGTTCCTACTAATCTTGTTTGTTTAGAGGCCACACCGAAGACCATCATGAGAGTTATGGGAGTAAAGGGCCTCACTCTTTATCATCTCAAGAGCCATCTTCAGGTTATAATTCTAATTTAATTAACATCTTCTCTTTTGTTAATTAATTAAGAGGGGGTTATCGGTTTTCCGTTAGTATTCCGTCAGAAGTTCCAACGGAAAGTGTCTGTTCGCTTTTTACCTCAATTATCAACAAATTTTCTTGTGCTGATTTGTTTCTTTATTTTTGTTTCTTGCTATGTATTAATTTTTCTTTTTGGATATATTTGTTGTTCTTCCCAGAAATTTAGGCTGGGGAAGCAGCCTCACAAGGAGTTCAATGATCATTCCATGAAAGATGGTGAGAGAGGTGATCTCTATATAAATTTTCATCTTTACAAACTTTATTTTATCTTAATTAATTCATTTCATAAAAACCCTTAATTTCTTTTATTAATTATATATAATTAATATTATTATTGAACTGTGGCAGCTTCGACCTTAGAACTTCAACGAAACAATGCGTCGTCGTCCGGGATGTTGGGCCTTAGCATGAACGAGTATGTTTAGTTAACCTATCTATACTGTTATATTAAGCACGTTGCGAGTGTGTTGGATTACTAATATATTTATAAACTTCGTCTCATGAATTTTGATTCTGCAAAAAGCAAAGAATATATTTTTGCATCAATTAATGAACTGAAATTAATAAATCCCTAAATCAGGATGCAAATGGAAGTGAACAGAAGACTCCACGAGCAATTAGAGGTAAGTTTTTCCAACTGAAAAGTACCAATACACAAACAAACACGTACACGTGTGTGTGTTCTTGATGCTCCACGAATGTTGAGATTAAACTAAAGTAAAGCAGGTTCAGAGACACCTGCAACTAAGAATCGAAGCTCAAGGCAAGTATATGCAAACCATTCTTGAAAAAGCGTGTCAAACCCTTGCCGGAGAAAACATGGCGGCGGCTGCCGCCTCCGCCTCCGCCACCTACGACAAGCCCACAGGCCTGGAAATGAAAGAATTCGGGCCGCAGCCGATTAACTTCACATCCCTTCAAGATCTCAACTTATTCGGGCCATCATCAATCGATCATGGCAGTAACAGTTTCATGCCCGGGAACGATAATTTCTTGACCAAGAAGAGATCGAATCCGTACAGCAGTAGCAGTAATAACAATAACAGCAGCGGCAAAAGCCCGTTTATATGGGCCGACGATTTGAGGCTCCACCAGGATCTTGAAGCGGCGCCGCCGTGTCTGGATGATCACCACCTCCTTCAAATGGGCCCGACTTTGTCGATTGACAGAGGCAGTGATATCGATTCGGGTTCTGATCATATGTACGAAACGAAGCCCGTTTTGTCCGGAGATGATCATATGGGTGTTAAGAAATTTGATGCTTCTCCGGCGAAGATGGAGCGGCCGGCGGCGGCGGAGAGGCTGAGCGGCGCCGCCATCAGCGCCGGAGCTGGGCGGGGGTCGCCTTTCGGGTGAATATGATGTTTTTTCTTCTTTTATTTTTGATGTTATATTGTTTCTTGATGAATTTAATGCATCATGCCTAGGTTTTGATTATCTAGAATTTTAACATGACTTACAAGTATTGTAATTAACTGATTAATCCTCAGTTTGCTGGGGAAATGCTGCTATGCATTAATGATATCCCATGTATGTAGTTCAATTGATCTTTTGAAGTTTGAACTTTATGTTTATGATTAAGTTATATTATAGCTAGCTCTTATCGTAATAACAATAGATAAGTATATTAAATTTGATATTTGAAACAATAAGTTAGGGGTGGACGCCGGGATGGGATTTTCGGGATTCAAGATTTTTGGGATCGGGGTGAGATTTTGTATTCATAGTCCCCGTCCCGATATCTGGATCCCGATATTATTGGGATAGGATCGGGATATCCCGAAATATTTTTTCTTCTTATATATATTAATATTAATATTATATATATATACGTATAATAATAATACTAATATGCATAAGACGTGTATATATATATATATATTATTAATTTATAATCGGGATTTTCGGGATCTTGAATTTTCAGAAAATCTAAAAAATATTCCCCGATCTCGATCCCGAATTTTTTATCGGGATCGGGATAACGTCCCGAAATTTTTTTTTCCCGAATTTCCTGTCCCGATCGGGAAATTCCCGACCAGGATGGGACTGGTCCCGAAAATACCGATCCCGACACCCACCCGTAACAATAAGTATAAAAAACTCGTTTTCTCACATAATTATTCAGTCTAACCCAATTTGGGCTAGGTTTACTATGGTTAGATTTATGGTCTATATTTTCTGCAAGATTCATGATTTTTTTTTTTTTTCCCGAACAATTTTGGCATGCTTTTGAGGCGGTTAAAATTACTTTGATACCTAGTAGGGTAAAAAGGTGAATTACCCAAATACTATAAATTTATCGACTTGTTAAGCTTTTTCTATATGTAAGCGTCACGTTCTCTAATGTATGAATAATTTTAAAAATATCATTTTATCGTATTGTGTCGAACATTGTGTCCACCACTATTTATGTGAAAATATAGATCATATATATGTCCAAACCTCCCAATAAAAGATTGATAATCCGACAAAAAGTATACAACTTTCATATATGCCCTTTCTTTTTCCTTCTTTAGGGTTTCATATTCCTTTGGTATCAACTTTGAGTTGCGGTGGCAAAGACCGTGGGTGATAAAATTTTATCTTTTATTTTTGGATTGTTTTAATTCGAAATTAATTCGATTAAATTAGTACATTGGCTATTGAGGGGTCGACGGTTATATATACTCGTCAGTTTAATTGGTGCAAACTGACCAGGATAAGAAGATCGACCAAATATATTTGATATTTCCATAATGTGTTTGATTTGAGAGAATTGAGTTTAAGTTAACTAGGATTTTTTTTAATTCTTATTCCATCTTGAAAGCTTACTCTCCATTTATTTCTAATTCTCTCTTTTAGCATATCTAAGATTTTCTAATCCAGACTCAATTAGATCAAACTCAACTAGTTATGATGGAAAGTGTGTTACGGTTACTCTCTGATTTAGTCACATTCTCTAAATATTTCTGATTTCACCAATCAAATTATAAATTTAAAATACTTGCTCGTCACTATGCTAGTGTGCTGAACAACTAGCTAGGTTCAACTTAAAATTTAGTTTAGAGGAAAAAATAATTTACTCCTCTGTACTATGACGTTTTATCTGAACTTTCATATGTTTTAAATTGTCATCTATACTTTGTTAATAATTTCAAGTTTCCATCGGCTATTTAGGTGTAAAAAATCATGATTTTTTCCCCCTGAAAGTCACTGCATCCCTTGTCTAGTCCAAATACTGCAATATGCTGCTCAAATTACTAACTCGAACTCATAATCGATTCAATATATATGTGTTTTGATTATTCAGACTCATAACAGATCTAATATATATGCATCTTAACAATTCAATTCGATTTGAGAGAGTTTATGCCTAATTAATACACATCAATGAGCAAAAAAAAAAGAGAAAAGTTCAAGTAGGATCAGATCATTTAGACGTAAAGTTTTCTCTAGCTGTTGAATTCCTTGATTTTCAAATACATAAATATGAAATCTCTAATTAAATTAGCATAATGTCCTAGATCGGTGACAAAAAAATACGAAACTGAGTTACATTAGAAATTATATTTGATGTGAGCTTGGGTTGAACATTTGTAGATCACTAACACAGTGTCCAGGCCCAGCACAATCAGAAGGAGATTCAACAATTTGTTTCCCATTTCTAACTGCCCACTATTTCCTTTTTCAATTTTCTTCTCATTTCTAACCAATGATTTAAAAACCGGACCGGAGGGCGAACTGGCGGTCTTATTGGTTATCGGTCGGATCGGTTCGATCGGTTCAACCACTGGTCGAACTGGTATGACGTAATAAATAAATAATTATTATTTTATTATATATATATATATATATATATATATATATATATAATATTATAAAACTATAAAATAGGTTTAAAAGTATATATTTGTAGAAAATTATATTCTTTTAGAAATATCTAACAAAATTCTATAATCTAAAAATAAAATAATTTCACGATATATTTAAGAAAATACATACATAATAAAATAAGAAAAGTCCGACCAAAATAATAATAATAATAATAAAATAAGAAAATAAATTTAATTTGGAAGGATGAAAGTATTAAAATAATTGGAGACTTAAATAAGTAAAACTCTTAATTAGGCATTTAATTCCTAAAATTAAGAGATACGTATTTATATATTCTGAATATTTTCAATAAACATCCCGTAATTTTGGTAGAATTCCGTATTTTGAAAGACTCCGTCTACGGCTCTGCCATTTTCTTCCACGCCATCCTCACGATAATTTTTAACTGTATTTTTGTTTTTCTCTTCTCTCACCACGTTCAAACAAATCGCTTCAAAAATCCACTTTTTATTTAAATACACCAAAATATTTAGCTTCAAAGTCGAACAGAACCAATTCTGTTTATTTTTGTGATTGGAGAGGACTCATATTATTTTTCTCACCGCCGATGATGAAGAGAAGAGCACAGAGAGTAAGGGTTCAATGGTTCAAGGAGCAAATATTTATTACTTTCTTTCTCTTTTTCTTTATTTTTTAAAAGTTTTTGAAATCCCATTTTAGTGAACCGGCGGTCCGGTCCGGTTTTTAAGGCCGGAACCGCCAGTTACTCGGCCGGTTTTTTCGGCCCTGTAACGGTCCGAAAGTCGCCGGTTCTGAGGGGTCATTTGGATCGGACCAGGCTCCGGTCACCGGTTGAACCGGCCGGCTGGTCCGGTTTAGAAAACACTGTTTCTAACCTTAACATCTGTTAGATGGATTCATCCAAAAATTATATAGTAGATTAAGTTTTATAATATCTTACATAAATGTGGAAATTTTTTATTTCCGACTCAACTCTTTTGAACTCAATAAATTATAAGAGTAAATATATTATGTGTTATTTAATTAGTTATTTTTTGTAAAATTTACATAAATCATACGATGAAATGCAAAATATTTATTGCTTGTTACTCTAATTTGACCAGAATCGGATTCGGATTAAAATTACGCCACACATAAGGGGCTATGTGTAAATATTTTCTTTTTAAATCCCTTTTTCTTGATATTCAAGATTAGGTCGTGATTCAAGTTGTCCTTGTTTATACATATTTATTATTATTTATTGATGATGTTCCTTGTGGTGAATAATAAATGTAGACGTGTGAGGTCACAGAGCAATATTTTAAACAAAAGAAGAGATTTTGACTATGTCAGAACACTGACATTTCTTGAATTCAATCTAATTCCCATGTCCACACGATGGGGTGGTTTAAACTATTAATGAATTTATTTTATAAAATAATATTTTAATTTCTTCGTTTTGGGTGTATATATATTTTTTAAAAAATAATCTAATTTTCATATCCATTCTAATCAAAATTACACTTTCTAGAAATACTAATTCGACATTATCAGTTAAATCATTTGTTTCCACACACATACAATACCCGAATACAATTTAAACCTATACTCCTATAGCATACCAATTCATTGATATTTTAATAACTACCTGATTGTGCGCAATAATTATAATACACCTTTTAAATATTTTTTACTCATAGACATACTCTACTGAGATTTGAATCCGTAATTTATCAATTCATGAGATGCGTGTATAATAAAAAATTATTATTATTAAAATATAATGAAATATAAAAAATTATTATTAATTAAATATAATTAGATACACTTTTTTGTTTCGCATACACTCCCAAGAGACCAAAAGACTTCAAACCCGGGTTATTATCTTCGTGAAAGAACTCTCGAATCACTTGAACCAATTCCAGGTGACATATAATTAAATACACTTGATTAGATTAAGAAAATTTTTGAAAACATAATCAAAATTAACGGATAATGTGGGATAAATCCCTAATTAGGTATCATATTTTTACTTAACTCCCCACGTATAAATTTCACATAATGTAGTACAAATATGATATAATGCAGTATTTATATCCTATTATGTAATACAAATTTAGTAATATGCTGTATCCAAAAGTGTTATAAATATATTCTAACTCTCAAAATATGTTGCATAATTTTCACATAATGTAGTACTAAAACGTTCTAATACAATATTTATATCTTATTATATAGTATAAATTTATTCAAACTGATGGAGAGTTATTCGCGACTGTCCATCAATTAAATAATAATTGCAATATATTTGATTGGTTTAGAATTCGACGGTCCAAATTAAAAATTTCCCTCCCATACATTGACTATCTTTGTCACTGAATGCCCATCATGATATTAATATATCATCAACTCCATATATTCTCCCAATTAATCCTTTTCAACTTCAAACACGTTCTTTTCTAGATCCCAAAACCTCACAGAGAAAGTCAACTCGAATACCAATTGATGACGGATCAAACTCCACTCCTCAAGAAATCACCGCCGGAGGCCGTGCACCGCCACGACCACCACCATCTCTCCTTAGATGACACGATCGAGCACTGTATCGGAAACTTTAACCGAACCCAGTTGCTCCAATCCATGATCGCCTCGTTTGCATGGTTTTTCGACTCGCAACAAGCCTTCATCAGCATCTTTGCTGATGCAGACCCCAAGTGGAGCTGCCAAAGTTCACCTTGCAACACCACCAGCAACATATGCCACCTTCCAAAGGATTCTTGGTCGTGGGATTTGCCTGAGCACACGTCCACCGTATCCGAGTGGTCCCTCCAATGTGCCGGCTCCATCATCACGGGCCTTCCCGCATCATCCTTCTTCTTGGGTTGCTTGGCAGGCGGGTTCGTCCTAGCAACTTTAGCAGATTCGTCTTTGGGCCGGAAAAATTTACTGGTGTTCTCATGTCTGCTCATGTCTCTAACAGGGATTCTCACTATTTTTTCACCCAATATATGGATTTATAGTGGGCTGAGATTTGTGAGTGGATTTGGACGAGCCACCATTGGAACCTGCGCTCTCGTCCTCGGAACAGAGCTAGTTGGGAAAAAAATGGAGAGGAAATGTTGGAGTAATTGGGTTCGTATGGTTTACTTTCGGGTTTCTATCTCTCCCGATTATTGCTTTTCTGCTAAGAGGTTATTCATGGAGATTAATCTATCTCTGCACTTGTATCCCCTGTTTGATTTACTCCATATTAGTGTATTTCTCATTACACGAATCTCCCAGATGGCTTTTCATCAAAGGGAGAAAAGAAGAATTCGTGAAGACACTCGCAAGCATGTCGTCCCCTGAGAAACGCAGCAAATTATCCGAAACCTCTTTCAAGCATTTCATCGAACAGGTGGAGTGCCCACAAGAAGAAAACATTTACTCCGCCCTCAAGATCCTGCTAAACAAACGTTGGGCTTTTCAGCGTCTAGCATTAGTAATGGTGGTCGCCTTCGGCCTCGGCCTCGTGTATTTAGGCATGCCTTTGGGCCTCGGCAACCTGTCAATCGATCTGTATTTAAGCACAGCACTAAACGCATTATCAGAGCTTCCGGCGTCAATGGTCACGTTCTTCCTCATAGGTAAACTCAACAGAAGAGGATCCGTTCTGGGTCTGTCCTTATTGAGCGGGATTTGCAGCATGGCCTGCGTGGTGGTCGCACAGAAAGGCACGGTGATGGCGCTGGAATTAGTGTCGTTTTTCAGCGCATGTACGGCGATGGACGTGGCGATGATTTACATTCTGGAATTGTTTCCGACGTGCGTGAGGAACACAGCAGTGTCGATGGTGCGGCAGGCGATTGTGCTCAGCGGCGTTGTTAGTCCGGTGCTGGTGGCGGCGGGGAGAGGGAATGGGTGGCTGTCGTACGGCGTGTTTGGGGCGGCGATCTTGATTTGTGGGATGTTTGTTCTGTGGCTGCCGGAAACCAATGGGAGGAGAATGTGTGATACTATGGAGGAAGAAGAGTTCAAGACTGACGATGGTGAAGGATGTTGAGCAATTGTATTTCGCGTTTATTTTTCTCTTTGGTAGTGTCAGGTTCTGTAAGGGTTTCTGTTTTAGGAAATGGAAAATTTTAATTAAGATTTATATTTATTATTTAATTAAATATTTTTCAGAAAGAATTTATTTTTTTTAAAGAAAAATAACTAATAATATATTATCAAATCAAAAAGCATAAACTGAATCCTCTTAAGATGGTTATCTGGTTGAAGCCTCCTCAAAGATAGATTAAACTTAATACGGATGGCACCTCCCATGGAAATCTCGGCCCGACAGGAATTGAAGGAATTATTAGAGACTCGGAAGGAGCTGCGATCAAGCCTTTCAGTCGAGCCATAGGCTTCGCTTCTAAAATTGAGGCTGAGTTAAGGGCGATTGCTTACGAAATTGAACTTGCGGCACAAATATGGTGTACCAGAATTCGGGTGGAAGTAGATGCGGAAGTCGTTATTGTAAGCATAATCTTTAATAATTCATAGAAACTTAATTATGAATTTACGCAGCGGAATTTAGGATCGAAATACCTCCCGCCATTGCTCTTAGTTTTGCCTTTTAATTAAGAGAATCTGATTGACCGATTACCACGAACTTCAAGCCCTCTTTGTCCAAGAATTCTTCTAGCCCGTGTCTCCTTAAGATTCTTCTAAGCACCGACCCTCACAACCTGATGGATTGGTTTCTGTATGTGTATATTTCGTGCTTAGGGACCTTAGGGATTCTGTATTCTTTTGTATATACGTAACTCCGTTAGTTACGTATTTCTATAAGTTTTCTTTAGCGGTTTAAACCCACCAATATGTTCTAGGGTTGTGGGAGTTAGTGGGTATGTGGGTTTCTTTATTACGTCATCATTGTGTGAGAAAATATAATATTAATAAATAAATATTATCCTTATGCAGTTAGGAATCCCAACGGACCATAAACTGCTAACATTCTCCCACTTGGTCCGTAAATCCACATTTACCCAAACTTTAGAAAACACAATACACGAATCATGACGACATTTCCTCTTATAAACGAGTATTATCTTCCATGTATTACAATGCATTATGGTTTCAACTTGACCGCGTAATCTTTATGAATAAACCCTATGTTTATTCAAGGTCCAAACTTGATTGATATTTCTCAAATAACATAAATGTGTACACAAAATCATAAAATACGAGAAATATCCTGAAATTCAGAGTTTCACAACATTCGTCCAATAACGAAACTTTACATATGAGAAACAAGTCCCATACTAACTACATGATCCTTAAATTTATATGGTGGCATGCCTTTAGTCATAGGATCAGCTAACATATATTCAGTGCAAATATGTTCAATGACCACTTCCTTATTCTTGACACGTTCCCTTATGGCTAGATATTTGGTGTCGATATGTTTACTTCGACTACCACTTCTGTTATTCTTAGCCATGAAAATAGCAGCTGAATTGTCACAATGAATCTTTATTGGTCTGGAAATTGAATCCACAATTCCAAGCTCAGAAATGAAACTCTTCAACCACAATCCTTGTGAGGTAGCCTCAAAACATGAAACGAGGTCAGCCTCCATAGTGGAAGTAGCAATTAGGGTCTGTTTTGCACTACTCCATGAAACAGCTCCACCGGCAACCATAAAAATGTATCTTGATGTTGACTTGCGAGAGTCAACGCAGCCAGCAAAGTCTAAATCGAAGTACCCTATCACCTACAAATTGTCTGATCGTTTATATGTAAGCATGTAATCCTTAGTCCCTTGAAGATATCTCAAGACTTTCTTTGGAGCTTTCCAGTGGTCAATACCTGGGTTACTCTGATATCTTCCTAACATTCCAACTGCAAATGCAATATCAGGTCTAGTACAGACCTGAGCATACATCAAGCTTCCAACAACAGAAGCACAAGGAATGCTTTTCATTTGTTCCCTCTTAAGATCGTTCTTCGGGCTCTGATTCAAATTGAATCTGTCACCCTTCACTATGGGAGCTATACTTGATGAACAATTCTTCATCCGAAATCTTTCTAAAATTTTGTTGATATAGGCTTCTTGAGATAACCTAAAATTCCCTTATGTCTATCTCGATGGATCTTAATGCCAATGACATAAGATGCCTCGCCCATGTCTTTCATCTCAAAATTTTTAGAAAGAAATTGTTTCACTTCATATAACATTCCTTATCATTGGTAGCAAACAAGATATCATCCACATATAGGATAAGGAAACAAATTTTACTCCCACTAACCTTACGGTATATACATTCATCCTTTATGTTCTCAACAAAACCAAATGAAGAGACAACATTATGAAATTTCAAATACCATTGTTGGGAGGCTTGTTTCAATCCATATATGAACTTTTTCAACTTACATACCAATTGCTCACCATCACTAGAGGAGAATCCTTCAGGCTGTTTCATGTATACCTCTCCTCTAGATAACCATTTAGAAACGCCGTTTTCACATCCATTTGTTGCAATTCAAGGTCGAATTGGGCTACTAATGCTAATAAAATGCGTAAGGAATCTTTCTTAGAAACAGGACTAAATGTCTCTGAATAA
This sequence comes from Lantana camara, assembly GCA_037501455.1. Lineage (NCBI taxonomy): Eukaryota > Viridiplantae > Streptophyta > Magnoliopsida > Lamiales > Verbenaceae > Lantana > Lantana camara. The sequence goes on from CM074864.1 coordinate 59,859,190, forward strand.
TCGATTCCTTCTCTTTGAGTGAACCTGTAGCGCCTCCCCAGCACTACAACCCCGTACCGCAATACTCCCTGTAGCGCCTCCCCAACACTACAACCCCGCACCGCAATACTCTCTGAGTGGAGGTTAGACCCAACACCCAGGAAATACTACGGCGAACGGTCAGGATAATATGAATGGAGTATGTGACACAGTGCAGCGGAAGATAAAGAGATTCAACTTTACCAATGAACGGGGAGGATAACGTACAATGAGCAAGGATTATCATTATTGATCAAAGTAGTTTGCAGAAGAGTACAACAGGTTGACATGCAAGGACAAAGTATGAGATGGTTTGTTTCTACAGAGAGTAGGTTCAAGACAGTGTACTCGTAGGATCGGATCCAACCTATGGTTGTAGTGCTTCAAGATACCTCTAGTTGTCATTCATTGATTCCTGAAATCATGCATTTTAAAAATAGGCGAGAGGGTTAGTCAAAGTGACTAAGTGAAGGGGGGTATAATAACTTATATGTATATGTGTATATATATATATGTATATGATCAAGAAGATCTTGATCTGAAATAATAGCAATAGGATATAGCAAATAGGAAACGGTTCATAATAATTGTAAAACAGGGATAGGGGTAGTTTGGAATATTTGTAGAAATATGAACCGTTTGTAACAAGAACATTATTGCCCGTAAGCTAGGCCTTTCCACCCATAACTCCTTGAATAGTTGGTAAAATAGTATCGGGCTGATCAGGCTCCGATACTTCAATAAAACCAAGAATATTAACTCCACTACTCCTTGATGTCAATAGGGAATCAAACCCTAGAGACCACGAACTAGATTCGGGAGGCAGCTATCTCTCCCTCATCCCTTGGCGTGGAGTAACTAACCTCCAGTTAAACCACTATCAAGAGATGGTGGCAGTCCGCAGCACCAACAATACCCTCGGCCCGATACCTTCCGGGTAATTGCTCGCTACGGCTACAGCCGGGGCCCATAACATGAATCAAGAACAATATTTTGCTTGCATAACCCGGAATCAATGTTTTGATAAAGTGGACTTGAAATATATAATGTCTTAGTAAGACGTTGATTCCGGCATGAAAGTATTTTTCCCTTAAGAGGGACATTGTAGTACAATAATATGTATGTAGGGCAGTAAATCAATATGATGGGTAGACTTGAAAATAGTTTTTATATAGATACATATATATAGCATGATTCCAGTTGAAAACATTTTAACCCTCACCTATACCGGTAGACAGACATTGTAATGTGGATTCCAGTGTGCCTGAAAGTATTAACTACTATAGGCTTAGAACTAGGTTCTTAATGTTAATCAAATAAGCACATAAAACACATAATGTTCATGCATAAAAGGATTACATCAAGTAAACACATAAATTATGTCATGTTAAAGAATTCCCGGTAGACTCTAATTTTAACCGTTTAAGGGAAATTAAGTAATTAATCAGGTTTCATGAATTCTTTAACCACTTAAATATTTATTAATCATATTATAATCTTAATTATAACATTAGAAATGGAACTTAGAATTTAATTTGACAATGTAGGTTATATTTCGAAAATAATCCATAATTTACCGATTTTTGGAAAATTCGGATAAAATCTTTATTTAAAAATTCCAAAACTAATTTTATAATTATTTTAATAATATTTTCGAAATTATCAGCTTATGGGTTGACCAAAAAGTCAAAGTTACTATTGAAAACATTTACTATTCAATTTCTTATGAATTAAACACTTTATAACACAAAATCGAACACACATACTCACACACTATCACATGTGCACTTAAAATTATTCAAGAACAACATGAACATGTTCTTGAGCCTATTTGAATATTCAAAGAGGGTGTGTAACATGTTCTATCACATTCATATTCATAACATAAGATTAAAGCATAATATAGCAAAATATATGAATTCTCTATGAGAATAATTCTAAATAAATTTTTCTAGGCATGAATTTAATCAAACAAGATCATAATTATTTAAACACATATTCATATCATATCATATCATAACTCATGCATTTAATTAAATAAGATGCATATATCTTATCACATTTTTCCTAAACTAGCATAAATAGCATATATTCCATAAAATAAATTCCTAAAGCATAATTTAATTAAATCTAAGTATGCTATGACTATATTATACTAAGAACATAATATAAAGCATGAAATAATAAAAGAAAAACATACCTTAGAGAGAGAGAGGGAGAATGGCGTGAGAAAAGGAGAGAAGAGAGTGATTTTGTGTGTTGATTTGTGAGGTATAAATGAGACTTAAGGGGGGTATTTATAGGTAGTCATGAGGGGTTTCTAAGCAATAAATGAGAGTTTATGGGAGATGTGGTTGCTTATGATTTCAACAAATGCTTGGTAATAAATTAGGAGATGTGGTTAAATTACATTATGAACAAATGCTTGGTAATTAACTAGGTAATGTGGAGAAATTATGCTCATTTGTTTAATCCTTCTAGAAGATCATGTGGTCATGGATGATGTCATTTTGAATAAAAATAAATGTAAAATGATATAAAATTTATTCAAGAGTCGAGAGGTAAAAGATTGAAGTAGTGAATTAATGAAAGAATGGGTGAAAAATGAGCTTTGTTTTGATTATAAATGTGAAATATTTAGAGCTTTCGTTTATAAATTATAAATATTAAAGATGATGAAAATCATAGGAAAATTATATAAACGAAGCTATGATAGAGTTTAAAGTTGGGAAAAATCACTATAATGTAGAGAAAAATTCAAGGATCGTTTCAAGTATAATTTCGACTATTGAATAAAAGCTAATTTGTTCAAAATAAAATGATGATTTTTAGAAAGGAAAATATTTATAAAATATGCTATGGTGAGATCGAGTTTTTGGCAAATGCATGAAAATTCATAAAATAATTTAAGGATCGTTTTGGTTATAATTTTGAATATAAAAAAGTAGATGTGTAAGGATTTATTGATGATCGAATCATAAGCTAGGGTTTTTGCCGGTTTTTGATACTACGGGAGTTAGGATGGGAATTATGGTTCACGGAGAATATCACGATCCTCGAAATAATGTGAGGATTCTTTTGGTTAAAATATTAGGTAATGAAAGTATTTCGGGAAATGTAAGAATATTTTGGAGCTATAGGGGTATTTTCGTAATTTCCAACTTGCCCCTGTTTTGGGCTGTTACAGAACCCCTTCGTAACAAGTCTAGCCTTATATCTCTCAATGTTGCCTAATGAATCCCTCTTGATTTAAACACCCATTTACAACCAATGGGTTTTACACCGTCAGCAACTTGACAAGATCCCAGACTTCATTGCATTTCATAGAGTTCATTTCATCCTTCATAGCATTGTACCATAATTCAGACGCATTACAACTCGTAGCTTGTGAAAAAAACTCGGGATCACTTTCAGCTCCAACATCACAGTCAGATTCTTGTAAATACACAACATGGTCACTAAGAAGTGCTGATTTCCTTTCTCTAGTAGATCGCCTTAAGGCTTGACCAATATTCTCATTAAGATCATGCTGCTCTCCCTGTTGTTCAATAACTTGTGGAGTTTCTTGAACAATTTGATCTACTTCAATATTTTCAGCATCATGTAGATTTTCATTATGTTGTTCTTCGACACCCGATTGTACTTGAGGGGTTGTGAATAGCAACCAATCTATCACTTGAAGTAGAAGGTTGATCCCTCACAGAAATAAAATCCTGCAATTGATCACTCCCACTGATCAAGTCATTTTCAAGAAATTTTGCATTTCTTGATTCCACAAACCTACTGCTATGAGATGGACAATAAAACTTATATCCTTTAGACCTTTCGGCATATCCAACGAAATACCCACTAATGGTCCTTGGATCAAGTTTCTTTTCCAGAGGATTATAAACTCTCACTTCAGATGGGCATCCCCATACTCGTGTATGTCTTAAGCTTGGTTTCCAACTTTTGAATAACTTAAATGGTGTTTTAGAAACAACCTTAGTTGGAACTCGATTCAATACATATACTGCCGTTTTGAGAGCTTCAATCCACAAAGACTTAGGTAGCGTAGAGCCACTAAGCATAGTACGCACTATGTCCATTAAAGTTCGGATTCTTCTTTCTACTACACTATTTTGGTCTGGAGAACCAAGCATGGTGTATTGGGCAACAATCCCATTTTCTTGAAGAAACTTCGCAAATGGACCTTAAGCTTGTCCATCTTCAGTGTATCTACCATAGTACTCACCACCTCTATCAATCCTCACTATCTTAATTTGCTTACCGCATTGCTTCTCTACTTCAACCTTATAAACCTTAAAGGCTTCTAACGCTTCACTTTTGTGGTGAAACATGTAGAGATGCATATACCATGAGTAGTCATCAATAAAGGTGATAAAGTATTTCTGACCATATGCATCTGTGTCTGGACAACATATATCCGAATATACGATTTCTAATATGGTTGTACTTCTTTTGGCACCTTTCTTTGACTTGTTAGTTTGCTTGCCCTTAATGCAGTCTATACAAGTATCAAGATCAGTAAAGTCTAAGGTATTAAGTACTCCATCATTTACTAACCTCTTAATTCTATCAATGGAGATATATCTCAATCTCCGGTGCCATAAAACAGAAGAATTTTCATTTGTAATACATCTCTTAATATCAGCTTGAACATGCATAACATTATGAGTGGTATCATTTGGCAAATCAATGGAATAAAGACCATCGCACAACATTCCTTGTCCAATAATTTCAGATTCATAAGACAAATTGAAAGAAGAGTTTGAAAAGTTAAATGAGTATCCCAAAGGAACAAGTCTTGAAACTGAAATTAAATTTGTAGAAAAACTAGGAATGTAAAAAGTATTTTCTAATGTCAAAGTAAAACCACTCTTAAGAACTAAATTGCATGTTCCAATAGCTTCCACATGTGACTGCATCTTGTTTCCCGATTAGATGCAACGTTCACTTCCCACTGGTTCCCGCAGGTTGGTTAATCCCTGCAAGGAATTTGAGACATGGATTGTAGAACCAGAATCAATCCACCATGTGTTACAATTAACATCAACCATATTTGCTTCATACGTGACAAATGAGTATAAATTACCTTTATTCTTAAGCCATTTCTTATACTTGGTGCAATCCTTCTTTATGTGTCCCTTCTTTTTACAGAAGAAACACTTGGATTCCTTCTTGATATCAGCATTAGGAAGTAATTTCTCCTTCACCTTTTACTTGGCATGAGAAGTCCTCTTTCCTTGGGTGGTCACCAATGCACTCTCTCCCATTTCCATAACCAATCGTCCCTCCTCTTGAACACACATCACCATAAGTTCATTAATAGACCATTTTTCCTTATGTATGTTGTAAGAGATCTTAAATGGGCCGTACTGATTAGGAAGAGTATTCAGTATGTAGTGCATAAGGAAAGTTTCAGACATAGCAACCTCAAGATTCTTTAGTTGAGTTGTTATATCCCTCATCTTATTGATGTGGTCATGCACACCTTTAACTTCGGTGAGTCTTAAGTTTGAGAATTTCATTATTAAGGTGCTGGCAAGCGTCTTATCTGAAGTCTCAAACTGTGCATCCAGTGCCTTCAGTAATGCCTGAACATCGTCATGCTTTTCCACAGAACCACGAATTCCAGCAGGAACTTTAGTCTTTATGAACATGACACTGAGTCTGTTAGAGCGCTTCCACTGTTCATAAAGAGCCCTTTCTGCTTGAGTGCTGGTTTCGGTGATATGTGGTTTGTCTTTCCGAATAGCATAATCAATGTCCACACACCCTAAATGGAGGAGAACCCCATCCTTCCACATCTTATAATTCTCACCATTCAATTCAGGGATTTCTATATTAAAATCAGAGATAGCCACAGGTTTTCTAACTGCAAAATCATATAAACATGCTTAATAACTAAATTGAGGCAAATAAACTAACTATGATTTGCCAATGCAAACCATAAATAAATGAATCAAGTGACATAAAAATTGCCTGTGGGCTAAATTTTTAATTCAATAAGATTTATTACTTGATGATAGAATTATCCAAAAACTTTAGATAATTTCTACCCCATTGGTAGAATTATTAAATTCAATTCCACAACCCTGTGGGTAATTGTGAAAGGACATTTAATAATTTATCTTATTCACACGATAAAGTACCATATTTTATCCCCAATAACAAATTTTATTCTATTAAAGATGCCGTGGCTAGTCTTTAATAAAATAAAATTCAATTGGTCGCTGAAAAATCCGTTTCTTAAAATATGCACAAATATTAGACATTTAAAATACCATATATGGTTTTACTTTATCATATAATTAAATTTAATTAGAGTTGTTGTGTCTAATCTCCAATTAAATAAAATCGTATGAACCATTGAAAAATGTCTAATGCATATTCTTTATGATCAATATTAAACTTTATGGGATCATAAACTTAATCAAGTACTTCTAACGGTATCTCTGCTATGATCATTAAATCCGCACATAATCACTGTTCATAAATTTGCTCATACCGATTCTCGCATAAATCAGATATCACATAACAGTAAATCCTTAAATTGCATAAATCTTCATACGAAACCCAACAACACATTCTCAAATTGCATACATATGCAAACAACATATGTCCAAATAACTTTATGAGAACAAACATGAGTCAACAATCATCATTATACTAGGAAAGGTCTCCTAGTTGCATACGCATACATATACAGATTATCAACATACTAGAACTCATGGGTTTCCTATTAATGTACGCATCATGCGATCATGCTTCTGTTGTCTCTCAATTGCACAAATAACACCATCAATATTCAACATACAGAATCTATGTATCCACATGCTCAAATATTTTCCAACCAATGACATGCTTATTACTGCCCATCAAAATATAAACCCCATAACCAAATTGAATGCCGAGCAAATATCAGTATAACGTAGATCAGACAACGTCGTCATGGATCGACTTCAATACAATTTATTCCAGATTTCGGAGACTTAATCCATGAATAAGGTAACAGTAATTTGTTCAATTAATCGGCAAATAAAACGAACAAGACAGAGGTATATTGTCATGCTCTGATACCACATGTAAGCATAATCTTTAATAATTCATAGAAACTTAATTATGAATTTACGCAGTAGAATTTAGGATCGAAATACCTCCAGCCATTGCTCTTAGTTTTGCCGTTTAATTAAGAGAATCTTATTGACCGATGACCACGAACTTCAAGCCCTCTTTGTCCAAGAATTCTTCTAGCCCGTGTCTTCTTAAGATTCTTCTAAGCACCGATGCTCACAACCTGATGGATTGGTTTCTGTATGTATATATTTCATGTAGGGACCTTGGGGATTCTGTATTCTTTTATATATAGGTTGTGATTGGTTTCTGTATGTATATATTTCATGTAGGGACCTTGGGGATTCTGTATTCTTTTATATATAGGTAACTCTGTATTCTGTATATTTAGTTATGTATTTCTGTAAGTTTTTTTTAGTGGTTTAAACCCACCGATATGTCCTGGGGTTGTGGGAGTTAGTGGGTATGTAGGTTTCTTTATTACGTCATAATAGTGTGAGAAAATATAATATTAATAAATAAATATTATCCTTATGTAGTTAGGAATCCCAACGGACCATAAATTGCTAACGGCTATCTCCATCCTGAAACGGGGCAAGTCACGAAATTTGGCGGTACAAAAAACTATCACAACATTATGGAGGTATGCAACATCGCTAACTATCATGATCTCCCAATTGTATAGGGAAGACAATATGGCAGCAGACTTCCTCGCATCTTTGGGCGCTGCGCAACAGCAAACTTGGCCGTATCCAGAATCTGAACTCCCAAAAAATGGGAATAATACGCATGGATAAGATGGGAATACCAAATATTTGCTGTAAATGAGGACAATGAACATATTGGATCAGTTAGAGCAATGTATTCAACATGTATCATCTTTAAATAAGGTTCAGAATCATTTCGAGAAAGGAGACAAGCTGTTTGTGTTCATAACAGGTATTATGATTAATAGCTTATGTTATTTTTAGAAAAGTGTACAGCTTGAATTTCTCTACAGATTTAAATTTTCGCTCTAAGTTTGATCTTAGTGATGGCCGAGAGAAAGGTTGTGTATTGCAGATTTTTGTAGCATCACAGGACAAGCTGATGGGGTGAAAACTTTACAAGGGTCACACACAGGATATTAGCTATATCATTATGCCCTTTGATAGTTTGATTATAACTTTATTGATAAGCTTGATAATAGTTGTATCCATACTTTGCTTGACCTTAGTGGTTTTCCAGGATACAAACACTCTTATTTGTGGATTTATTTAGATTAGGAGTAAAGGTCACCATGAGCGGCTAGCTTGTTACTTGGAATTTGACGGAGTTTTCTTGGTACATGTTGACTTTATAAAATAGGAAAGTATATCATGTCCCTTGTGTTACGGGATCTTAATTGCCTTTATTTTAGGTTTCGTTTCCTATATCTATTTACCTTGTATTAGGGTTGGGACACAATCAAGAATCAATGGAATTTACAGTTTCTTTTACATTTGTTCTTTCAATCTATCATGGCATCAGAGCCATACGATCTTAGAAGTCGTTGATTGGTATCATCATCTGCCGTACACGCGTCCGACAATGAGTGAAGACGAGGTCTCATCACAGGCACTGTCCGAGGCAGCCACTATTCTGTCTTAACAAATCGCTAAGCTTCTACAACAACACAAGCTACAACAACCCCAATCAAATTCCGATAGTCCAGTGACTATCGATGTAAAACTAAACAACAACAACTATGTTTTATGGGCAAGAATGCTCGAAATAGCCATCGGTGCTTGGGGCCGTCTCAGCCATCTAACCGGACAATCTGAGCCACCGACGGAATCCGATGAAGCACATCAATCTTGGAAACAAAGAGATCTTCAGGTGTTCGGATGGATCACACAAGCAATTGAGCCATCCTTAGTCACCCAATTCATACACTACCCGACTGCGAAGGACCTCTGGAAGGGGCTTTCGGTGACATATCAATCCGGAGAAGATAGCCTCCAGATTTTCGATCTAATGACCCGGGCAGACAGAATCAAGCAAGAAAATACTACCTTGGAGGATTACTACAGCGTCAGTAAAAGCATATGAGCAGAAATGGATAGAAGACGGCCAAACCCCATGGAATTTTCCACAGATATTACCAAATATAATCAGATTCAAGACGAACATCGTCTTTTCAAGTTTCTTTCAGGATTAAATCCAGAATATGATTCAATTGTAAGAGAAATTCTCATAGATTCACCCTTACCCTCAGTTGACGCCTCCTACGCCAAAGTCCGCCGAGAAGCCGCCAGGAAAGCCATATTTGGGCCAACGGCAGCCTCCGGCGAGGCGAACACATCATCGAGCATCGAAAGTGGAATAGTGATTCAGGGGCAAGGAAACAAATCCCTTGGACAGACCCGCAAGCCACCACGCCGGTCAGATCCAGCGAGAAGAGTGCCAGAGTCCTCATTCCGGAACAAGGCCGATCTCGTATGTGATCACTGTGGTAAAACCGGCCATCTTGAGAAAGGATGTTTTGAAATCATTGGATTTCTGGACTGGTGGGAGACCAAGGATTACCGGACCGATCAAGGGAAAAGAAGAAATAGGGGAGTAGCGGCTGTCGCTGATGGTAACGTTACCGACAACAGCGCTGGCAAAGATGAACTGCCAACCGGACTTCTGGCGAAGAGAGCTCATCTCTCTGAGAAATCACAAAGTGGGGCGGCGGATTTTCTTCCAGGTATAGGGCAAAGTGGGGCAAAAATTACCCCCTTGCCCCTCAAGCACTTGTTCCCTTATTACACGTGAATTTGCACTTAACACAGAATAGGGTTTGTTAAATACTGTGCAAAGTTCACTTCCAAAGAAAAATAATTAGTGGATATTAGATTGTGGTGCCACAGACACTGTTATCTATGATTCTTCAGACTTTATTTCGGTATAAACTCCACAAAGGCAAACTTTACAAATAGCAAATGGTGAACAAGTCTGTGTTAAAAGGGCGGGGTCATTGAGTTCACTCCAACTTTAAAATTGCCTAGTTGTTATTTGTACCGTCTTTGTCTCATAAACTATTGCTTGTCAGTCATGTAACAAAAGAGCTCAATTGTAAAGTAGTAATGTATCCAGATTTCTGTATTTTGCAGGATATCAGTTCGAGGGAGATAATTGGGTGTGGCACTGAACATAATGGCTTATACTATCTTCATGAAGGAGCATCAGGGGGACGAACTCTACTGGCACAAAGTTTGGATGAAAAGCAGAGTTGGTTGTGGCATCGCCGGTTAGGGCATCCTTCTGATGGTTATTTAAAGAAACTTTTTCCTCAATTTTCCAGTACTTTCTTTTCTTGCGATACTTGTGTTTTGGCTAAGAGTCACAGACAATCTTTTCCTTTCAATAATACTCGGATTGAAACCCCTTTTTCATTAATTCATTCTGATGTATGGGGTCCTGGCCCAATTGTGGGTGGGAATGATTTTCAGTATTTTGTGACTTTCATTGATGATTGCACTCGTGTGAGTTGGGTCTATCTTTTAAAGCATAAGTCTGAAGTGTTTGACAAGTTCACTCAGTTCTATCGTTTGGTTAACACACAGTATAATGCTCAAATTCAGATTCTTAGGTCTGATAATGGGAGGGAGTTCGTTAACCAAAAAATACAGTCCTTTTTCTCAGAACATGGTCTCGTCTACCAAACTACTTGTCCGTATACACCACAACAAAATGGGGTAACCGAACGAAAAAATAGGTTTCTATTGGAAATCACTCGGGCCTTGATGATAGAGTCACACGTACCCTCATCTTATTGGCCTGAAGCCTTAGCTACAGCTACCTACTTGGCTAATCGCCTTCCCACAAAAATTCTACGCTTCCATACACCAATACAAACCCTCCGTGATCACAACCACAAACCCATATCACCGTCCCTCACCTCCCGGGTCTTTGGGTGTTTTGTATTTGTCCATGTTTCTTTCGCCCAAAGAACTAAACTCGAACCCTGTGCTGTGAAATGTGTCTTTGTTGGGAATGGGATTAATCAGAAGGGGTACCGATGCTTTCATCCTACAACCCGTCGAATGTTTGTCACAATGGACTGTGACTTTGTTGAAAACAAATATTTTTTCCTGGCCTCTCGCCAATCCAGTGTCCCGGGGGAGCCTGTTCTAAATAAGATCCACTTGATTGGTTTTGTCCAACTCCCTTAGCGATCAACAGTAGTCCGTCCCCCACCGGCAGTACCGACGAGATGGAGGTAGCCATGCCCCCACTATCTCCATCGATCGATATCCCTGAGGTTAGTACAGATGCTTTGATTCAGAATTCCCTTTCTGCAACTTCTAGGACCTCTAACACTGCAGAGGAAACCGAAATAGAAGCAGATAGGCGCATACTCCCCCCCCCCCCCCCCCCCCCCCCCCGGAGTACACGTAGGGTACCGCCCATGCGGTACTCACCTGAACATGAGTCGAGAATACAGAGGTATCCCTTGGCTAACCTAGTCAGGGGAAGTCTGACTGAGCCAGCCAAAGCTTTCTTAGCAACCATATATACAGATGAGGTACCACGAAATGTGAAAGAAGCAATAGATGTCCCCGAGTGGAAACAGGAAATGGAGGACGAAATGAAGGCACTAAGGAAAAATAATACTTGGGAGAAGTGCCAGAAACCCCCTGGAAAGAGGCCAGTTGGGTGTCGTTGGGTATACACAATTAAAAGGAAGACTGATGGGTCTATTGAGCGGTATAAGGCTCGCCTAGTCGCGAAAGGATACACCCAAACTTATGGGGCGAGGATCGACACAATCCGAGTTCTTTTCTCATTGGCAGTCAACCAGAATTAGCCGCTTCATCAGTTTGATGTCAAGAACGCTTTCCTCCATGGTGATCTAATGGAGGAGGTATATATGGAGGCTCCACTGGGTTTCTCTCATAAATTTGGTGCCAATGAAGTGTGTAGATTGAAAAAGACACTATATGGTTTGAAGCAATCTCCCAGAGCGTGGTTTGGAAGATTTACTGCAGCTATGAAGTGATATAGGTATGTACAGAGTAACTCTGATCACACTTTGTTCCTGAAGAGAAGGGACGAGAAGATTACGTGTCTGATCATATACGTTGATGATATGATCATCACTGGGGATGACACAGAGGAGATAAAGGATCTTTGGGAGAATTTGTTTGGAGAATTTGAGATGAAGGACTTGGGGCACCTAAAGTACTTCCTAGGGATTGAGGTCTTACGATCAAATCAAGGAATATACTTGTCACAGAGAAAATATATCCTTGACCTATTGGCAGAGACAGGAATGTTCGATTGTAAGCCAAGTGATACACCAATGGTGAGCAATCACGGGCTACGGATTGTTGATGGAGCCGAACCAACTGATCGAGCTAGGTATCAGTATCTTGTTGGAAAACTTATATACCTCTCGCATACTAGACCTGATGTCGAGTATGCTGTTGGAATATTAAGTCAGTTTATGCATAAGCCCTAAAAGGAACATATGGAGGCAGCATTGCGGATACTGAGATACTTGAAAGGGTCCCCTGATACGGGGGTCATGTTTAGGAAAAATGGCCATTTGCAGATAGAAGCATATACAGACGCAGATTGGGCAGGGAGTCCTCTGGATAGAAGATCAACATCTGGCTATTTTACACTTGTTGGGGGAAATTTAGTCACTTGGAGGAGCAAGAAACAAAAGGTAGTTGCACTTTCTAGTGCTGAGGCCGAGTTCAGAGGAATTGCTAAGGGTCTGACAGAAGTACTTTGGCTAAGGAAACTAATGTCTGAATTAGGATTTCCTCCGTCAGGCACCTGCCCGTTGATGTGTGATAACCAGGCAGCCGTTCACATATCCGAGAACCCAGTACAGCACGAGAGGACAAAGCATGTAGAGATTGACCGTCATTTTATCAAGTAAAAGTTGGAAGAAGGAGTTGTATCTCTACGTTTGTCCGATCAGAACATCAGTTGGCTGATATCCTCACCAAGGCAGTTATGGGCCATACGTCCCATGATACCTTGAACAAGTTAGGCGTTGGACATCCCCCGACCTAACTTGAGGGGGAGTGTTGACTTTATAAAATAGGAAATGATATCATGTCCCTTGTGTTACGGGGATCTTAATTGCCTTTATTTTAGGTTTCATTTCCTATATTTATTTACCTTGTATTAGGGTTGGGACATAATCAAGAATCAATGGAATTTACAACTTCTTTTACATTTGTTCTTTCAATCTATCAGTACATACTGTCAGTTATCAACTGAATCCAATGAATAATAGCCTGAGGACGCTTACAATGTGGACGCGATCACTCGTTGCCGGATGTGTATCACTTTGAAGCACATCACCATTGCTCAGATGTTTGGGCGCCTCGCTTGGAAGCCAACGGTGGATCCTATTATTTCGATGAGCACGAGGGGCCATAAAGTGAATAAAGGATTAGCTTCGTTATTTCCTTTCCTAAGATAAGCCTGATTTGGATTGATTTCCATGCTTTTTGGATATATACCCATTTGGTGTATCTTTGTTTCTATTTTCATGGGTATTTTAGTACGAATACTATTGCTGATCAAAAGGTTGATATATATAAGGAGGGGACCTCGTTAAAACCCCATGGTTCTTAAAAAAATAACAAAATCAAAAAGTACAATTGAAGCGGAACAAATTGAAATAACTCAAATCGAAGTTGCAAGGGAAAAACGCTAGCCAAAACTGCAGTCGTCAAAAGTGAATGAGCTACACAATTAGCCTCATGCTGAATATCAATTTTTATAAGAAGACTAGATAATAATAAGAATGAGCTACACAAATTAGCCTCAAACTAAATATCAATTTCCATAGGAAAGACTAGATAATAATAAAATTGAACCCTAATTAAGAAACTAAACTTCCATATAGAAGAGACAAAACATCATACAAAAGACTTGAAAAAAACTAATTTACAGAAGACTCGAAAAAAGAAACTAACTTAAGAAAAATAGTAGGGGATGCATCTTCACTGTAACGGCTGATTCAACCAATATTGTAAAAAAAACTAAAGCATAGAGTGCGTAAATCTAATTAAAAAGATAGCGGTGAAGCAGATCTGAGATAATAGCATTAGATTTGAAAGGGTAGAGAGAAATCAACGACAAATATTAGCGACGGAACTATATTCTCCATCGACTGATCGAAATTTCAATAAATTTTAGCCTCTTGAAAGATTGAGAGAATTGAGAGAGAGAAAGTGAGAGAGAGGCGCAAACAAAAGGATGACAACTCTTGGAAAGAAATTTATTTTAATCATATAAGCTGTGTAATATATTTCTCTAATTATACTAAGGGTTGATTACATTTTTCCATACAAAGTATTGCCTTTTTCGCACTTTGCTACTTCAACTTTGTAATGTTATCGATTGCTATATGAAGTATGACACGTATTGCAATTTAGTACTTAAAGTATTTTTCCGGTCATTTTAATATTTTTCTTAAAAACAAAAAGTAATTTAACAACACTTTTCACCCAAAAAATAAGTTTATAGAGATAAAATTAGGACAAATGCAAATTAAGATCAAATCCTACAATTAAAAGATCTATTTTCTTTTGTGGAAAATGGTAATTTAACAACACTTTTTAGCTAAAAAATAAGTTTATAGAGATAAAATTAGGATATATGCAAATTAAGATCAAATCCTTCAATTAAAAGATCTATTTTTTTTGACGAAAAATGTTCATGATTGTTATTAAAATGACCGAAAAAATACTTCAGATATTAAACGCAATACTTATCATAATTTAGGTAGCAATCGCTAACACTAAAAAGTTGAGGTAGCAAAATTCAAAAAAGACGATACTTTAGATTGGAAAATGTAATTAACCCTTATATTAATACAAAGGAAAAACGTTCGAATTAAAATTATTTTTAAGAAATATATATATATATATATATATATATATATATATATATATATATATATATATATATATATATATATATATATTAAAATAGGGTTAATCTTCGTTTGATCCCAACTTTTGGGAACATTTTAGTACTTAACATTTGAATTTTTATATTTTAGTATGTAACCTTTGAATTTTGTTGCACTTAAGTGCCCAATATCGACATGTCATTTTCTTATTGGTCGGTTGGGTACATGTGTCATTTTTCTTATTGATAGGGAACACTTAAGTAACCCCATGGGTTGGTCAAGTGGAGCATGACAGTGACAGGGTTTGATCCTGACAAGGTCGCAAGTTCAAACCCCCCTTGTGTCCATGGGCTGAGGTATATGTAAGAACCTTTATAAATGCTCGCTGAGCCTGAAGTTATTCTCTGCCTTCTATTGGGGCGCCATCCCCTCAACCTAAAATTTTGTGCACAAAAAAAAGAACACTTAAGTGTAACACAATTTAAAGATTAGATACTAAATTATAAAAATTCAAAAATTAGGTACTAAAATGCAAAATTTCTCAAAGTTTGGAGTGCAAACAAAGATTAATCCTTTAAAGGGATAATTACCAACGCCCCCTGAGATTTAGCGTTATTACAGAATACCCCCTGAGGTTTCGAAAATTACAAACTCCCCCCTAGGCCGTTATCTCCTCCGTTAAATTTAACGGATTGTGTAAAATTTACTATTTTACCACTACTATGTTGAAACTCAAGGGGGTATATGTAATAAAGAGATAAAGGTAAGGGGGCTAATGCAAGGACTGAAATTGTTAAGGGGGTTTGATGTAAGTATTTGAGTTTTGTGTCTACCTTGAATTTTTTTAAATAAAATGCTACTTAATCTTATTTGAATATTTTTATGATAGACTAATTTCATACCTTCAGTTTATGAATGTTTAATATTTTCCATAGATATTGACCATACACGTTCAATGTTTGAAATAATTGTTTAAACAGCTGGCGGATATTTTTGTGAATTTACTAATGTATTTGTTGATATTAGTGTATTTGTTATGATTTTCAATTTTGAGGAAAAAAATTGATAATGCACTAGTTGATCTTTGTGTGGGTTTTTTTATATGAATTTTTATTTTGAGGAAAAATTTGTTATAATTGCAAATAAATTATTTTAAATTAACTTTAAATGGACTTGTACAAAATATATTTAAAACTAAGAAATAAATATGAAAGGAAATTTATAACTTATCATATTTTATAGAAATAAATATGCATGGAATATCTAATTCAATTTATATTTATAGATAAAATATAAATTACTAAATTAAATAACAACTTTTTAAATACAAAAAATCCAAAATTAACTAATATTACAATTATATCATTAAACTCTAAGTAAAATTACAATATACCCCCTAAGGGTGTTTTTGGAATTTAAATTTGAATTTAACGGTGTAATTAACGGTCGATGCTATTTGTAAGCGAGAGTGTACTATTCAGGGGGGAGTTCGTAATTTCCGAAACCTCAAGGGATATTCTGTAATAACGCCAAATCTCAGGGGGGCGTTGGTAATTATCCCTCCTTTAAAATAATAGAATCCACTAACAAGTTGCAAAACGCAAAGTAGACCGTCACAGCAAGGTCTCTGACTGCTCCTCCCAAATGCACCTGTCTTCTTTCATTGTATGGCCAAACTTGGCTAGTGTCTGCTAGTCCATTTCTTGTCCATCATATGTGTTTCAAAGTGTATTACCATGGCTTTCTAACCAATCTTCGCCAATCTTCGAGCCTGGAGGATAGATTCAAGGTGATGATCCGTTAACCTTTTGTCCGAAATTCAAGTTTGACAAGGGCTTTTGAATCGCATTCCACTTCAACATATTGAGATCTTCTCGTCTAAACAGTTTTTAACCCTTCTCTAAGTCTAAGAAGTCAGGTCATTGGAGAAAATTATTAATTTCGCCTCGCAAAGTAACCCACATGCAATTTTGGTCCCAATAGTTATCACTGTCTCACTTTAGATCCCATAAAATCACTTTTTTCTTAAATTTGATCTCACTGACCAATTTCCATCAAAACAAACATTTGACCGTTAAAATAAACATTTGACCGTCCAAAAAATTGCTTTTCAGTCCTTGTTGTTTATTTATATTTTCAAACCTACCACAAACTATTTAAATTCTATATTGTAACCCTAAATTATTTAATGGCAAAATTGCAAGATTCGTCCTCTAAGTTTCAACTTTTTGAACTTTAGTCCTCTTCGATTCCATTTTTTCAATTTTGTCCTGTAAGTTTAAAATTTTGGCAAAATTGGTCTGATTTCGGCCCGAATTATGCAAAATCCCCAATTTGGTCCACGTGTCACTAATTCGGGCCTAATTTGGGGATTTTTTGGCTGACTGAGCCAATTAAAAATGACGTGTACATGACTTGGAAGCTGATTGTGTAAAATATCATTAAAAATGCTAAAAAATAATACAAAAAATAAACAAAAAAATAAAGGTATGAAACAGTAGTAGATTTTGGCGACTAGCCACCACCTAAGGCCACCTTTCCTGCCCATCACCCTCGCCAACTATCACCGCCGACAAACACCCCAGATCCGGTCATCAACCACCGCCGACAACCTATTCACCTCGCCTTCTCTCTCTTCTCCTTGATTTCTCTCAACCCCTCTGCATTGGATCTCTCTTGCCCGTCTCTATCTCGATCCCGTTTCTCTCTCTCTTCGTCGCCTGCGAAGACCACAACCTACCATCATTTCCGGCGACACCACCTTTACCGAACCTCCAACCACGAATCCACTTCCCCTGTTCTCCCTCTCACCATCCCTCGTTTCTCTTTTCATCCCTCTCGCCCAATTTCAGGAAAGGGAGAAACCCTCCACCACCGGAACTCCGCCGCGCCACCATCCCCTTTTGCCACCGTTCACCTCAGAAGATGGAGTACCCCCACCATCGCCTCACCTTCACTTCCAGATCAAAGAACCAGTAGATTTGCCTCCAACAAAGTGGGTTCTGAACTTGAACACAAAGGTGACATTTGGGTCTTTAACCTCTATCCCCAAAGTCCCACCGCCTTCCTTCCCCTTTCAGATTCACAAACACAGAAACAAAAAATCAGATCTTCACACACACACACAGATCCTGGCGAGAGTTTTTTTTTTTCTTTTTTCTTTTGATTTTATTTTATATTTTATTTTCAATTTAATATATATACATTACATAGAGTTTGGTTTATTGTTTATGTTTATTTAATTACAATAAAATATTTATTTTTATATAAAATATTTTATAATAGTGCTATGCTTTGTTGGGATTTTTTTTTTTTGGGTATTATTTTTAACACAATGATTGAGATATTACACAGTCATTCGCCAAGTCGTCAACATGCCAGCCAAATTAGGCCCGAATTAGTGACACGTGGACCAAATTGGGGATTTTGCATAATTCGGGCTGAAATCGGACCAATTTTGCCAAAATTTTAAACTTATAGGACAAAATTGAAAAAATGGAATCGAAGAGGACTAAAGTCCAAAAAGTTGAAACTTACAGGACGAATCTTGCAGTTTTGCCTTATTTAATTAGCATATATATATATATATATATTATAATAAGTTAAATATATAAAATATATTACATATTTCTACCAAAAACCATATTTATATATATATTTGTATATTGTATGTACTATATATTATATATTATATACAATATAAAATAGGGTAAATTACGACAACCCCCTGTCCTTTGACACGTTTTGCACTTTTCCCCTTAACCTTTGATTTTGCGCGATTTCCCTCCTCACCTTTGTAAAACGTATCATTGTCCCCCTTTCGGACGGAATCTTGGGGAATATTCCGTTAAATTTTTAGAAAAAAATTTTGGCGTGATTTCTAAGGTCAAATCTATTCAAATCAGATGTCAAATATCTTAATATTATACATAAAATCAAAGATCTCGGCGCAAGGAACACAATGGTGACCTTCAAACCAAAATTCGACAACCGGAGAAAGAGGAATTACCGGTCAAAGATGGCACACGGGTGACAGAGCGTTGCAGGCGAATTCCGGCATCTTCCGATGATCAATAGGTTCGAATGGTGTAGGGGTTTTGTTCGTCTTAGAGAGACGAACACGATGACGATAGTCTTGACTCTTGGGTCATCGTGATGGAGGAGAAATCGACGGTCAAAGTTCACCTTGTATAAATTCGAACGGAATATTCTAGGAATATTCCGCCGGAATCATGCAAAAGGAGTAACGTGCAAAAAAATTCAAAGGTGAGGGGGGAAATCACACAAAATCAAAGGTTAAGGGGGAAAGTGCAAAACGTGCCAAAGGACAGGGGGGTTGCCGTAATTTACCCTATAATATATATTATGTATTAAATATTACGTATATACAATATTATAATATATATATATATATATATATATATATATATATATATATATATATCTTATATATAAAATAATACTTATATAATATAATATATAAATTATATACACGCAAATATAAATAACATTACACACACACACACACACATATATATATATATATATATATATTATATATTTTATACACGTGTATATATGTATATAATATATATATACGTATTATATATATATATGTTTGAAGTGAGAGAACCACCCGAGGCTGTGCTCGGGCAGGGAAGACGTATCAAAATGAGGGTGAGTTCTACCAGTTAGGCGAACACAGAAAGAGGGTATAACAACTCAATGGTGGGAGAAGTTTGCTCGGGTAGAAGATGATCCCTTTGAGGGTCGGCACTTGGTTTATTTATAATTGAGGGTGAGGACCCTTTTAGTAAATCTGTGTCAAATGGTTCCAAATGAGATGTTGCCCTAAACACGTGCCCCAATGAAGGAAGTCCGAAGGAAGACATCTGTAGGCCTGCCATAAAGGTAGCAGCAAAGCAATAGTAGCAGGCGTATTGCCATGTACTAGGTGTCAGGGAGTACTACAAGGTTGTTACAGAGGGGTTGACGCGCTCGATAGGAGTGTCTCTCGAGTACTCTTAGGAGAGAGAGACACGAGGGGTCTCGGCCCTCATGAAGGGTCTTGTGTGAACCCTAGCAAGCGCTCACTCTGAGGGGTGGCTTAGACACATAGAAGCCATGCCGAGGGCTCGAGGGGAGTCTTGTGGGTTTTCTCCAATTACAAGATCAGTTTTATCCACTTCCCAGTAGCTTTTGTGAGTAGATGAGTTGTCTTCCATAATACAAGTGGCGGAGCCATGAGGGTCCGCGTGTCGTGACGTGATCCTGTTACAATTAGGCTCCATCATATATAAATAATATTGTGTTTGTATATATATATATATATATATATATATATATATATGCAAATTTAGGACTCTAACATACCCCAATTTATATTTTTGGACTTTAATTTGGCGATTTTGATTTTGGGGACAATAACTACACAAATTTTGCAATTTTCACCCAAGCCCCACCGGAACCCTAGTTTCTCACCAGAGAATGATTACATGACAATATTTATCTGCGTGGCAAAACAACTATGCCAAGTAGACGGTTTATTAAACTTATATTATTTAAAAATAAAATGAAATTCCAACAAAATATGCAATTGTCATAAAATATTTATCATATAAAATAAACTAAAATTCTTATTTTTTTTAAATTTTAATTCATAAATATATATATTTTTAACACACTTGTATAAAGAAAAAAATTATTGTTGCAAGTATAATTTATGTCTTAAAAATAAATAAATTAAATATACATCAATATAATTTGTTGCGAGCTGTGGTGTTGATGAGAAGAAGGCGATGGTGGGGCAATTCCGGCGGCCGTGGTGGCGCGATTTGGTAAAGGTGATGGTGGCGGTGCAAAGACGGCAATAGGGGCGTTGGTGTGACCACGACAATGGTGGTCTGAGAATGCGGGGTGGTGGTGTGACGAAGTGGTGGTGCAAAGGAGATGGTGCTGCTGGTGGTGGTGGTGCGAAGGAGACGGTGGTGGAGGGTAAAGGTTTGTGTTTTTTTATTTTTTATTTTTTTTATTAATTTATTTTAAGAATTTAATTTTCTTTTAATTAATTTAAATTTCAAATAAATATACAGAAATCCAACATGTAATTTTTTAGATGAGAATTGGCTAAATTTGATATGCCACTTAGGCATTTAATGCCACATACTCAGCTTCTAGGTAGTATTCAGGTAGTCATGTGAGTGCATAATCGGTATTCCGAGAAAATAATAGGGCTCCGGTGGAGCTTGGGTTAAAATTGCAAAATTTTTATAGTAATTGTCCCCAAAATTAGAATCGTCAAATTAAAGTCCAAAAATGTAAATTGGGGTATGTTAGAGTTCCAAATTTGCATTTTCCTTATATATATTAAATAATACGTGTATATAATATATATAATACATATACATAATAGTTTGGAGTGAGAATATAGAATTTGAATAGTTTGGGGTAGGTTTGAAAATATAAACAAATAAAAAGGGCTTAAAAGCAATTTTTTGAACGACCATCCTTCTTTTAACGGTCAAACATTTATTTTGAATGGAAATTCATCAATGAAACCTAATTTAAGAAAAAAGTGACTTTATGGGACCTAAAGTGAAATAGTGACAATTGTTGGGACCAAAATTATAAATGAGATATTTTACGGGACGAAATCAATAATTTTCTCCAGGTTATTGTGATTGAAATGTCTTCAAGCCTCGTAGCAAATCCAACAAGCCATTTGACATGTTTTATCTCTGAGGAAAAAACAAGTTACCACCTGTACTATGGCCATTTTTTCAACTTTTTATCCGAACTTTAAAACATTGCAGATTGCCATCTATACTTTGCAAAAAGTTTCAAATTGCCATCCAGCTCCATTTTTACCATATTTTCAGGTCAAAATTCAATCACGTGAGTGGGAGCATGGATTTTCGGGGGTATTCTTATCCTTTTCTCAAATTAATAAAGGTTATTAATGTCATTTCATATAGTTGGTGCCAATTCTTCTTCTTTTATAACCTAACGTAGAAACTAACCTAAAATTATATCGGGATTACTGAGACGAATCAACAGAATGGAGATCGAGTTGAATGAAATGGAAGGACTCATTAAACATAAGAAATCTGTTGAGAAATGGCTTTGGGTGGCACTTTTATTTTCTTGTATTGTGATGTATTTTTTAAATTGAAAGTGTTAGGTGTATGATTTTGCCAATTTAAGTTTACATACATCTGATTTTCAAGTATTTTAGATTGTGTGTAAATATACTAATTATCCTATTTTACCTATGAAATTGTTCTGTTATGCAGTGTTGTATCTATAAAAGTTCAGCAACACGACACCAAAATAATGCCACATAACTAAGCAACAAATTATTTGACACCAAAACGTGCCAAAGTATATTCATTAATTTGACTAGATAGTGTTGTTCAGTTCATATTCTGCCGAAATAGTGCCAAACCATAGCCAAAATAGTGTTGTTACAACCAAAATAAGAACCAACGTGTGAGCTGCACCTTATATTTTTGCGAGAATGGTATCAGAACTTGAAAGGACAAGAATACCCCTGAAAATCCATGCTCCCACTTACGTGATTGAATTTTGGCAGGAAAATATGGTAAAAACGGAAGTGTATAGCAATCTGAAACTTTTTGCAAAGTATAGATAGCAATCTGCAACGTTTTAAAGTTCGGATAAAAAGTTGAAAAAATGGCCATAGTACAGGAGGCAACTTGTTTTTTCCTCTTTATCTCTTATAGCTCCTCCCATCGGTATTTAATTTAACCCAATTTTATTTTGTTTTCCAACTTGATTTTGGGTTCTTCCATGGTGGTTGTTCGCTCACACCCTTGATTTTGTTGGGTTTGTTTTATATGCTTTCCTGGTCAAGGGCGAGCATTTATATATAAAATTCTCTGAAAGAAAATTCTAATTAAAATACAACTCGAATAAATTCCTAACAAATTATTTAAAATTTGTATTATACTTATTATTTAATTGATCGTTATAACTGGAAATTTCACCAATCACACGTGACATGATTGTTGGGTGGTGGGCCCGAAACAGAGTGACGGTATAGCGTAATATTTTAAAATATTTCGCCATAACCTCGTTATCAAAATATTTCTAAAATATTTTAATAAGCAGCAGAACAAATCAGGCAGAATAACTCTAATATATACATGCATCGATAACATAATTTTAAATCATAGGGCATATAATCACAATATGCAAATATTAATTGTGGCAACATAACGGTATTACCGTACTGCAAAATTGGCTATCAATGACACTTTTCCAGCACCTCGATTTTCTCGTGAAACCGGCAGAGCTTCCCCACAATATCCCCGATTAAGATTTAGGCGTGTGGGCTCCGACAGTATTTCGCTAAATACTTTGAGAAAATATTTTCTAGAAAAACAATTTTGTCTAAAACTAGAAAATCCCTATTTTCTAATAATTAAGTGGATTATATATTAATTATATAACCACCTAATTAAATATCAATTAATCCTTAATCAAGGATTAATTATATCGAGAGAGAAAGAAGCCGAAGCTTCATAATGTCAGAAAAATTGATTTTCCAAAACTGATGCTAAAAAGAATTGGGTGCAGCCATATTTATAGGCCAAAATGTGAGGACACCCGGGGCATATTTCATATTTTGGCGTGCAAGACAAGTCCCGACAGCCAATCCAGAGCCGCCACGTGGTAGCTTCGCCTACAAGAAAAACAACGACGCCGACCACGAGCCGAACGGGCGCCGCACGCGCCGCCACATGGCGGCTATGTGTTGGCGCGTGTTTTTTACATGACATACAACCAGATCCTGCCACATGTCCGGGTCCGGTCCGAACCGGATTCGGTCCTCTGACCCTATCCGTTTTCGACCCGTTAATTCAATTGACTGACCGGTTGACCGGCCCAGCCCAAATCAAATCTGGGCCATCCACGCGGGGTGACTCGACGCGATCAGGACTGTCCGTGTGGCGCGCCACGTGGGCGTTTCGTCGACGCCACACAACTCTGATCTGCTGACGTGGCCTGACACGTCAACGACTCGCCACGCGAGCATGTCACGTCATCAAAAACTTTTTTTTTTCCCGAAAATTTTTTATTTTTTTAAAATAAAATTTTGGGCATTTCCAACTCTTTGGAATTTAATTTATTTTCTCAAAATAAATTCTTTGGCTATTTTCAAACTCTTTGAAAATAGATTTCTCTCTCTCTTTTTAATATTTTCTCTTTGGTCTTCGTTGGGGTTTGCGGGGGGACCTGCACGACTAACTAATTTTAGCTCCAAACAGGTCAATCTATCATAATCTCATGACAATAATTGATTACCGTTTAACAATATTTAATTCCACTAAATAAATATTGTTGCACTCTAAAATTAATTAACTTATTCACGAATTTCTCGATCTAGAATAATTTTACATTTTACTTCTCTATACAGGTATCCATGAAAAATAAATCAATACTACTATCTGGTGGTGCAGGAATCTGAACCTCCTAAAATGCAACAACACTTTCAATATTTATATGGAAAGGGAAGGACCATCACAGGCGTGAGAGCCTCAGGAACTGGGTTTCCTTTTGTACATGGGTTCTTCCAGCTAGGATAACACTAAGAGTGCAAAATGCAGGGGCGATGCAACTGTGGTGAAGGTAGTACGAAGCTTGAGAAGATGAGAAAAATGGTGGAAAAATTCCCTATACAGTGAGTGCAGTATGTATTGTGGAAGATCATTTGGGGGAAAGTGCAAGTGTGCTCCCCTATTTATATGTTAGGGGTGAGGGCAGATTGGGTAATTTGACCGTGTGGTCCCAAACCTGTGTTGCCCTAACACGTGGCAGCCTGTGACAACATGAGAATGACACCTCTGAAAAGCAGAAGGCGTGCCAGGTACGAGGTGTGCACTGCCCCTGTGTCAGAGGTTGTTGGCGGGGGTCGTGCGTGGGGAGGCTCCATATCGGTCTTACAGGGGCTCGGATGCCTTACAGAAGGGAAGAGCCCTACATGAGCGTAGGTGACGCTCGAAGGGACGTACGAGGGGGTCACCCCGGGCAGATGACCTATGAGCGTCAACTTCACGAGCGTTGGAAGTAGGTGCCCTCGGGGGGTGCCTCCCTGGGAAGGGTGGCTCCGGGGGCCGTGGAGTGAGCGTCGGTCTTGTCAGCCTAAGCCCTTTACTTGAACAGTTGGTCGATGCTCATGGGCCTGTATCAGTTGCCAAGTGAGCGGGCTGGGTTAGCCCGCGAGCCCAATAATGCGAGCGTCCAATCTCTAAGTCAGCTGATGGCGACACGTGGACGGCTCCGATGCGAGCGTGATTTTATGTCTCATCATTTTGCCCCACAAATTCTGTAGTATCGCTTGAGCGTACTGTAGAATTTTAAGAGAAGCAAGCCTTGAATTTTTGAATATCCGAGGGTCAAGCTTCTGAGAGGGAAGTGACCGCTTAACTTCCGTAACGGACACGTTCTGACATCGCATTAAATGAAGTCTTGTCCGCATTAAATGCTGAGTGGGAGCGTGGGCGCGTGTGTTCCGGGAGACGTGAGGTGGTTACCAAAAGTGGTGGGCTTTCCCAGGCGGGAAATGATTGCAATTTGAATCCCCAACCCTAATTAATGCTACCACTCTCCCTATAAATTGGGATCTGGAGAGCCTTTGAAACTTTTCACGCTTTTAGTCTTCTCCAAGCAAAATCATAGCGAAAGAGATTCTGCGAACTTCATCAAATTCCATCAAGTTTTTTTTTTTTTTTTTTTACTTCAATCCTTAGGTAAACCCTCTTAACTTCTGATTTCCCGTGCTAACTTTAGGTTTAGGTCGCGTGAGTGACACTTCAAAAGCAAGAAATCCCTTTCTTGTTGTCGAATTTGCTCCGAAATTCTTCCTTTCTGAACTTCTTGTGAAAGCTCCATCTCTAGGAATCAAAGACCAGATATGGCGAACATCACGCAGATGCTTTCGTGAGGGAAATAGACGAGATGTCAGTTGGGAGCTCTTCCCCTCACAATGATGTGCCTACGGCGATTCCAATGGCTAGGGCCTCCCTAGGTGATGAGATTCCTACTGCTGTTCCAGTGGCCAGGGTTCCGGTTGAAGCCGGGGATTAAGAGGTTGATGCCGTCATTCAAGGAATGAACGTGCGTACTCCTGGAGGGGTAGATGATCTCTTTGAAGAGATGCATAATGTTATGGAAATGCAGAGACAGGGGGAGAGGGTGTTTCCCGTGCTTAATAGTGCCGTAAGACCTCAAGATCATAGGATCACGGTAGCAAGTGCGGCTCCCGAGGGCGGTGCAGGGCCATCCGAAGAAAGGTAAAGAGCCCGCTACGCGAGTGAGGCAGAATAACCCCCATCAGACCGACCGGTCCCCTGATGAGATAGAGGGCATCCTGACGCTCGATGATTTGAAGGAGTTGAAGGTTAAAGTCTATTGGGACGAGGCGGTGTTCCCCATGTGTCTTCCAGTGGAGGGAGAGAGAGCAAACCGACCGACACTTGGGATGATGGCGGTCTACCTGGATTCAATTTTGTCCGGGGGTCTAAGATTTCCCATTCCGTCCCCGGTTGCTAACATCTGCAATTATTTGGTATTGAGCCCTTCCTAAATCCTCCCCAATGGCATAGCGTTGATAAACACATTCGTGATGCTGATGAGGGCCACAGGTCACGAGCCCACATTAACCAATTTTGATAGTCTGATTCAGGTTGCTCGTTCGCCTCATTCATCTCCAACAGACG
Source organism: Lantana camara (assembly GCA_037501455.1). NCBI lineage: Eukaryota > Viridiplantae > Streptophyta > Magnoliopsida > Lamiales > Verbenaceae > Lantana > Lantana camara. The sequence continues at coordinate 59,885,914 of CM074864.1, forward strand.
GATTTTACTATGCCCAAGCTAAGTCCGGGCTGAAAATGATCGATTCCCCCTCGACGTCGTATGGCGAAAATTGAAAGGAGAAGTACTTTTTTGTGGGGGCTCCTGGGGGGATTTTTAGAGCTTCCCGTGAGTGGTGGATACATGGACCCGGGCCCCGGGTGATAGATCAAAAAATGGTAACTTCGAGCGTTGGGCAAAGAATTTGGCCCTCGTAATGAAGAATGAGAAAAAGCTTATAAAATCTAAGGATCTGATGAAGAACGAGGGGATATTATTCCGCTTTGGGCTCTCTCATCCTCCGGAAATGATAGCCCACCCTCCGGCTTCGATCATGGCACTCGACGGTTAGATTCTAGGAACTAACTTCTCTAACATCTAGGATAGCATCACTAACTTTGTTTGATCCGTAATATCTTTATAGTTACCATCCAAATAGCCATCTTTTGATGCTCGTGATTTCTATTTTGCAAATATTCAAATTCTAACAGCAGGGATGGACGCCGAGAGTCTTGCCCAGATGATGCGCACTCAAAGGGCGGGCGCTATCCCGCAACAACAACCCCAGCAGCAGGCCCAACCTTCCAACGCTCCGAGGGGAAGGAGAACCCGGCTAGGGTCCGGGCGAGGTGACGGTGGCAGAGGCGCTCGGAGGGGCGCCAGAAATGAGGCTCCACCCGTCGGCCCCATTGAAGATTTGACCGTGGATGGCTCTCGGGGTGCCACCCCTCCTCCGGCCGCTCCTGAAGGGCCAGTTGCACTGAGCTCCAGCACCTCCCGTAACCGCTCAGGAGAACTTGCCTGCATCCATGATACCATGAGAGCCGACCGCCAGGGAAAGAGGAAAAGGCTACCAGATTCCATCCCTATTTCCGGAAAAGGCAAGGAGGTGGTCGTGGGCAACCGTGGCGAGGGCAGCGATACCTCATCGTCTGAGGATGCGGACTTTTGGAAGATAGGATGCAGGGGGGGGATGACCGATATAAGCGCCAACGGAGGGATGACCCTGTCCTTCTGAGAAAGAGTGCGGCCACCGTCAACTTGGTTTCGGATATAGTCGGGAAACTTCAATTCTCCGGCGATGATGACAAGTTAAATGAGCATGACGCCGCTCGTGTCGCAGATGACGCTTGTCACGTACTTCTGACGATAAGTCTTCGGTTCCCTTTGTAAAATTCCAACCTATTCTGTCTTAACTTTTGATAGTGACCCTCGAACCTGGCTTTACAGGAGGTAATTCCGCGGCTGAAGAACCTACAGGGGCGAGCGCAGGCCTACTCTGAACATAAGGCTAAATACAAGAAGTTGCTGCATATCTCTGACCCCGGCCAGCTGCAGGAGGATTATAATTTCGTCCGCGCTGAGCTAACGGCCGCTAATCTTGATAATGACAAGCTGAAGGAGGATTTGAAGAGGTCCGACGATGCCTATCTGGTCCTCGACGATCGTCACAAGAAGCTTAAAGAAGAGCGCGATCAGTTGAGGGTTCAGAACGGGGAGCTGGTGTTAGGAATAGTGCCCTAGAAAGCCGATTATATATCCGCTTTGTGTTTTTCCTTATTGTAATCACAGACAATCTTTGAATGAAATAACGAATTGAGGCAACACTTCTTTATATGCTCTTGCTTGGTATGCGTTTACTTTATCTGTGCATGTATGAGAACTCCCCTAATCCTGATGACTTTAGGACTCTACCATTTAGGTGAAATGGTTCATGAAACGAGCCCTATATCACATAAGTCATGATTAGTAAAATACTCCAAGTCGATGAGTCCTACCGACAGTGGGAGTGTCAACCTGACTCCTCTAAGGCTTGCTTGTGGGATCACGCCCTTAAGAAGGACCACCTTGTTTCATGGAGGTGCAAAGTGTATAGTTGATACCTGCGTGATACATGAGGGTGCTTACTTCAATAAGTAAGTTCACTGAGGTGCCCCGTGTGAGAACATTCCTAAATGGAAAAGGAAGTTTCTATTTCAGGAAATGGAAACTTCCAGATTAGGAAATATCTCACGAGTCATTGATGCGATTAATTGATCCTTAGACTTGAGGTTCCATGTCACTTTATGAGTTAACTCTGTAGTCTTAGGTATAAGCTTTAAAGGGTGTCGCCTTAGACAACTGATTCAAGGCTTATGCTGGGGCTGCACAAGTGATTCATGAAAGTGAATGAGAATCAAGAAAGGACCTACACTTGCATTTGCAAGGTGATCTCTTATTGTGTAAGTCATTCATATGCCATATGGAGTCCTTGGCCAAGGCAGCAGATCAAGACATCAAGAAAAGGGTTTCTTGGATTGAGATCAAATCGATATGAAATGCACTTAGCTTTAAGACCGGATTATTAGGGTTCTGATTATTCCCTTACCCTAGATCTTGGTTGAGAGATAGTAATGTTGGGAATAGTACCCTGAAAATTCAATTTATTGAATTAATAAAACTGAATTTGCAGCAAGTTATAAGTATTTCACATATTAATAATTAATGACGTGTGATGGTATTCTTATATGAAATGTGTTTCATAGGAAAAGACTTTGAATACCTAAATCACGTGTCATTAAAGTTACAGTCGGTAAGATAAGAATATGTTCTTATCAAGACTAAAACGTGGTTATATAAGATGATTAGTCTTTCGTCATAGGGAATGGTGATTCCAATTATAACACGTTGATGATTTTAAATAGGATTGGAAACATCGAACTGGACCACTGAGATTATTCATTTTATACTGCTATCTAAAATGAATAAAATCTCAGGAAGCATTGTACTCTTAATCCTGATAATATTTCGGCTTTAGGCATGTAGTGATTAGTTACTGTAACATACTCGAAGTGAGGTCTCGGTAACGGGTGGCCAAAATACTTTGTATGATTCGGTGACAACATGAAATGTGCTAAAGAGTTATATTGATCGAGGAATATGTGGCCTTGCTGGAAGGTAAGAGATATCCTTGAAATAGATTTGCAAAAGTTCGAATTAAGACTTTGGCCAAAGCACTTCGCATGATACGTCACCGAAGTTGTATGTTGAATGTGTTTCACATACAGAGAATTTGAACTTCAGGCAAATCAATAAATTTCAAATTAGAGATGAAAAATAAATGATAGTAGTTGCAATTTATTTTTCATGGATATCTACACGGAGGATTAAAATGCGAAATTATTCTAGATCGAGAAATTCGTGAATAATTTAATTAATTTTAGAGTGCAACAATATTTGATGACGCGTAAAATTACGTTCAAATCACAGCCGTCCACGTGTCAACATTTGGCAATAGGGGAGCTGGACGCTCACACTGGTGGGCTCGCGGGTCAACCCGGCCCATTCGCTTGCCAACTAATACAGGCCATTGAGCCTCGGCCAACTATTAAGGTAAAGGGCCCAAGCCGACAGGTTTAGCGCACACATCTCAGCCCTCAGGGTTACCCTTCTCAGGGAAGCACCCACGCGAGGACCCTATTCTTGACGCTCGGGATTTTGGCACTCAAGGGTCATCTGCCGGGGGGCCCATCCGTACACTCTTCGAGCGTCACCAGCGCTCGTGAATGACCCTACCCCACTGCGATGGATCCGAACCTTAGTAAGGAGGACTTTGGGCCCTCCACTCACGCGACCCTCGCCAACAACCTCTGACACAAAGGTAGTGCGCGCCTTGTACCTGACACACCGCCTCCTTTTCAGAAACATCACTCTCATACCACCACAGGCTGCCACGTGTTAGGGCAACACAGGTTTGGGACCACACGGTCAATTTACCCATTTACCCTCACCCCTAACATAATACATACTGCACTCATTGTTCTGGGTCCATTCCGCCATTCTTCTGCATCTTCCCAAGCTTCATATCATTCTCATCACAGTCGCATCATCATTACATCTTGCATTCTTGGTGTTATCCTAGCTGGAAGAACCCACGCTCAAGAGGAAACCTAGATCCTGAGGCCCTCACGCCTGTGATGGTCTTTCCCTTTTCATACAAATACTAAAGTGTTGTTGCATTTTTGGAAGCCTGATTTCCTGCACCATCAATATTTATTTAGTGGAATTAAATATTGTTAAATGGTAATTAATTATTATCATGAGATGATAATATATTAATCCGTTTGGAGCTAAAATTAATTACTCCTGCAGGTCCCCCTGCAAGCCCCAAATTGAAAAACCCAAAGAGAAAATATTAAAAGGAGAAAGAGAAATGAATTGCCAAGGCAATTTATTTTAAGAAAATAAATTCGAGTTCCAAAGAGTTGGAAATGCCCGGAATTTTATTTTGGAGAAAATAAAATTTTCATCGAAAAAATAAAAATAAAAATCGGTGATGACGTGGCATTTTTGCTGATGTGGCACATGACGTGTCACGCCACGTCAGCAGAGTGGGCCCAGGTGGCGTTGACTGGGCGGCCGCGTGGCATGAACGGTCCAGATTTTTCCGGACTGGGTCGGCGAACCGGGTCAACGGGGCGGGTCAATGGGTCGGGTCTCGGATAGGGTCGGACCGGGCCGACCCGGGCACGTGGCCGCTTCAGAAGAGGCCACGTCACCCTCAAGCCCTAGCCGCGAGTGGAACACACGCTCCGCCTTGTGGCGGCGCGTGAGGGCACGCGCCAACTCCGATTGGCGCGTGGCCGGCGGCGTTGGATTCGTGGAAATGAGAGCTTCAACGTGGTACTCTCATATTCCATCAATTTTGCAAGTGGCAGTGCGAAATGACCAAAATACCCTTCCACTTGTGCTTAAAATGACCGTTTTGCCCTCCGATTTTTGCCTATAAATAGGCTGACCCCCCTCCCTCATTTCTCATTCAATTTTGGGAGAGGTTTTGGCTAGCTCTTAGCTTTGAAACCATATCCTTTTTCTCCTAGTTAATTCTGATTTATTTTGGAATTAATTTTAATTAGGTGTTTGTATAAAACGCCTAATTTAGGGAGATTAAACCCTGAAAAGGGTTTCCTAGTTTAAAGTTTTTTTTCTCTAAGTATTTAGAGAAATACTTTCGAAGCCCACACTCCGAGGGTGTCCCTGGGGTTATTGCAGGGAAGCTCTGCCGGTTTCACGAGGAGATCGGGTATCGAGTTCTCAGGAGGTGAATTCGGGAGCTGAAAAAATGCCGTTAGATAGCCATGTTTGTAGTACGGTAATATTTTACAGTTGTTTTATTTTAAGCATGATAAATTATGTGCTCTTAAGTGTTAATTGCATGTTAGATATTTATCTGCTTAAGTGATTTAAAATTTATTATCAATTGCATGTATATACTTGAGTGGATCCGGCTAAGTCTTCCGCTTTGTATTAAAATGTTTTAGAAATATTTTAATACTTGTATTATAATAAAAAATTTTAAAATGTGGTCCCGGACTGCTACTGTTATGGGCCCACCGTCCCTAGCAAGTAAGTAGGAGGATTGTATCTCAAATGAATCAATGACTTAAAGGTTCTGTCGAATCCGAACATTCCAATTCAGCTAGGGGTTAAACACCTGTTGTTAGACTATGGTCATTTAATCTGTGAACTGATTAATTAATTAGTGAATTAATTAATTAGGGTCACTGCTAATTGAATTGAGAACCTAGAGGGTCACACACAACAGCTTGGTTACATGAGTTGAGGCTTGAAAATGATTAAACGAGTTAATCGGGCCAAGAGGGTTCCACACGTGTGAAACCACACGTGTGGGTCACGTGAGTGAAACGTGTCATTGTGACACGTGTCTCACACGTGAATATATATATTAAATAATTAATTTATTAATTATTTAATAGACTTTGGTTTAATTTTGAATTAAAAAGAAAGTCTAATTTTGGAGAAAAATAATCTAGTTAATTAATTGTGAATTAATTAATTAGATAAAATAAGTTATTTATTTTAAATAAATAAAGTATAATAATATCCAAAAGGGTTTGGATATTTTAGTTCTCTTAAAACTTGATTTGAATTTGAATTCAAAGTCAAATTCAAAATTACTTGATGATCAAGTAATAGGAGAGAGGGACCAAATCCTTAGCCCAAAAGGACTAGGGTTTGGGCGTCCCTCCCCCTCCTCTATATAGGGGAGCTCGAGCTCCCCTTGGAGCGATTTTTGATGATCTTCTTTTGGTTCATGTGTTAAACACCATCCTTTCTCCAAGATAAATTAAACCCTAGGTTAAGCCTAAACACTAACTAGAGAACTAGCATCGTTACTAGTTAGATTGTAGTCAAGTTGGTGGACTATCTCTAGAGAGCTTCAAGCTAGAAGTTTGAAGATTCGAGCTTTACCAAGGAGAGGGGATCAAGCCGCGAGAAGAGCGTTCTTGGGTGGCTTGAAATACTTCAAGAAAGATTATTGAAAAGTAAGTTTCTAATCTCTATGAATTTGGATACACGATTGCGAGTCCAAGATCCTTTTGTTGGAAAATTTTTAAATTTCCGCTGCTTTTCTGATTCCGTTTTCCAACAGCTGGGACAGCAGTTGGCCGAGAGCACTCGCCAGAATGAGATAACCAAGAAGACCCTCGCTGAACTGCAAGAGAAGATGGCCAGTTTAGGGTCGAAGGTGGCATGGGACTCGGTGCTAAAGTTTGTGCGCTCGAAGGCCTTCGTTTTTGCCGCCAACCTCCACTGCTTTGACAACGATCGTCGTTTCTTCTATAAGGCGATTGGGCAGATGGTGAGGCTAGGGTTGGCCCCTGAGAGCGCTCGGACCGACGACTGCCTACGCATGGACCTGGACGAGAATTCCGAGCTTATTGTCCGCGATGTGGATCCCTCAGAAAGCCTACCGAAACCAGAGTATCAGGAGCTTGTGACGATGCTCTAAGATGAGTTCATGGCGGCAAATCCCATAGATCCTGAACCCCTTCAGATAGAGGACGATGGTATCACCATTGACGCTCAAGGCGGCGAGGATCCAGGTCAGGCGCAAACTTCCAATGCTAACGTGCTGGCCCCTGTTCCTCTTTCGACTGCTCCTCCTGAACCCGAGAGCCAAGCCCCGTGAAGCCTCCCAACTGCTACTCCCAGATCTTACCCATTTCCTCTCAATTTCCGTTCATGAACAATTCAATTTCTGCACTTGATTCCTGTACTTTAATTTTGATACTTCTGCTGGCATATTTGAGTTTGCCCTTTATTTTGTCTTGCAATGATATTTATGCTAATGAAGTTTGAATCCTTCAATATTGAATGTTATGCAATGCTATCCCTTTGCGTTAGATGTTTACATACTGGTCTTTATTGTTACTTGAATATTCGTGGTGGGAGTGTAAGCGCACGAGGGTGTCTCTTTGGAAAGTTCCCTGGCGCCTATCGCCATGCATTCTAAGTTTAGGATTTAGAAGCGTCTGTCCATTTGAGAGATGAAAGTATGGGTTCGAGGGTGTTCCTTACGAGGGTACCCTAGCCACTTTCATATTGAGGCTCGAGTTTAAAATTAGAAACCCTCTGAGGATTTAACTAAGTATTGGCCTTAAGCGTGTAACACATACTTCTAATTTAAGTGCTCCAACAATCTGAGTGAACCTAGATGTCAACTGTAGGATTTGCTAAGTAGGGAATTAAAACGAGCGTAGCTGCAATGTTAGCTTCATCTTTAGGTATCCGTGAAAGGATTAGCCCAGGGTCTGCTATTTACGAGCGTACTCTTACCCTTGAAAGTGAGGGTCATTGGGGGTTTACGAGCGCTAACTGGCATGGTGAATATCCAGTTGGCGTAAATTAAGCGTTTAGCATCCCACCTTTTGACACCCTCATTCTTAGGGTTTACACACTTACGAGCGTCAACGTATTCAGTGTGGAGAGTTCTTAACACACAAACAGCGTTGATTCGAGATTAATGGGGTATTAACTAAGCCGTTCGACGCGGAAGACGCTCATCACGGAGTAAGCTTTTGCTACCCAAACCAGTAATCAAAGGAAAAGCAAATAAATGAAATAAACCATTAATCAAAGGTATACTGTTATGCTTGCAATTTAAATATAATAACAACATGCTTTCTGTCAAAAGAAAGTACAAAGTGCCACGAGCGGGCAATTATAAAGGTTAACATTTACACGTAGAATCGTCTAAGGTTACATGCATTCCATGGTCTAGGGAGACGCTCGCCTTGCAAAGTCTCTAGCAAGTAGGTGTTGTTCGCTTGTACTTGAATGACTTTGAAGGGGCCTTTCCAATTGGGATCCAACATACCCACATGTTTGGAAACTTCAACCTTTTTGAGGACCAAGTCCCCTAGCTGGAAAGTTCTCTCTCTGACACGTTTGCTATACTGGTGGCCTATGGTCGCCTTGTACTTGTGGATGCGAGCCCAAGCTGTGTTCCTCTTTTCGTCTAGCAAATCCAGTTCGAACGTCCGATTGGCCTCGTTGATTGCAGGCTCGAAATAGACAACGCGTGCAGATTCTTGAGTGATCTCCGCAGGTAACATAGCCTCGGAGCCATATACGAGGGAGTAAGGGGTCTCCCCTGTTGCCGCTTGTGGGGTAGTACGGTACGCCCAGAGGGCACCTTGAAGTTCTTCTACCCACTCCCCTTTCTTACTTTCGAGCATCGTTTTCAAATGCTGGAGTATGGTTCGGTTGGTCACTTCAGCTTGACCGTTGGCTTGAGGATGGCCCACGGAAGTGAAGCGTTGCTCAATCCCAAGCTCATAGCACCACTCCCGTGTGTCAGCAGTAATGAATTGGGAACTATTGTCCGAGATGAGCACCCTCGGGATGCCATACCTTTATATGATGTTCCTTCAGATGAAATCCCTCACAACTTTGAACGTTATCTTTACGACCGCTTCAGCTTCGGCCCACTTAGTGAAATAATCCACGGCGAGTATTACGAATTTCTTTTGCCCGACCGCCATTGGGAGGGATCCCACAATATCAATGCCCCATTGGTCGAAGGGCCAAGAGACATCAATAGGGATCATTTGAGCCGCCGGCTGTTGAGGGGCGGTAGAATGAAACTAGCACTTAGGGCATTTCTTGGAGTAACTGATGGCATCCTACAGTAGCGAGGGCCAGTAGAATCCACTTCTCAAGACTTTCTTAGCAAGAATTCGACCGCCGGAATGATTCCCGCAGCTTCCGTTATGCACATGTTCCAACACTTCCTTGGCTTGCGAAGGCCTCAGGCACCTCAATGGCGGACCTTGGAAAGATCGTTTGAATAGCCATCCGTTGCTGTCAACAGAAAAGCGAGGGGCCTTACTCCTAACCTTACGAGCTTCTACTTTATCGCTCGGGCAGGTCCCATCCCTCATAAACTTAATGATGTCATCGAGCCAACAAGGTTCGGAGGGATCAATCGTGTTCACTTCGCACGAGGGTTCCGTTTCGCGAATTAGTGGTTTCTCCGTTCAGGGGAATGTGACTGAACGCTCGCAAGAATCCTCCAGAGCCGATGCAAACTTGGAAAGAGTGTCTGCACGCTCATTTTCTGTCCTTGGGATCTGCAACAGATGGAATTCTTTGAATTTATCACTTCCTTAGCACTCGCCAAGTACTGCACCATAGTGGCTTCTCGAGCCTCATAAGTGCCATCTATTTGACTTGCGATCAGCTGGGAGTCAACATACGCAGTGACCCGAACGACACCATTCTGGAGGGCTATCCTGAGCCCTTGGATTAGGGCCTCATATTCAGCCTCGTTGTTGGTGACCTGGAACGCCAGTTTAATAGCGTAATCAACTTCCACACCGTGAGGATCTCTGAGGGTCACCCCGGCTCCCCCCCTTGTGAGGTCGAGGAGCCATCTGTGTGCAGAAGCCATAGCCCTTCTTCCACCGAGGGCCCAATGTCCAAATTGAAGCGCTCCACCAACATGCCGGCCACTACCTGAGCCTGTATCGCGGTGCAAGGCTCGAAAGTGATATCAAATTGACTGAGTTCAATTGACCATTTAATTAACCTCCCTGAGATGTCCGACTTTGCAAGCACCTGTTTGAGAGGTTGGTCCGTGAGCACTGTGATAGAATGAGCCTGAAAATAGGGCCTTAGCCTTCGAGATGCATTAACGAGCACAAAAGCAAACTTTTCTATCTCCATATATCTCTTCTCTGCCCCCTGCAATGTTTTGCTTAAATAGTACACCGGCATATGTTTACGCTCGTGGACCGCCACGAGGACAGCGCTCGTAGCCTCTAAGGAGACTGACAGGTAAATGAATAAGTTTTCTCCAGGGCTAGGCTTAGTCAACAGTGGTGCGCTCGCGAGGTATTGCTTCATGTCCTGCAAAGCTTTCTCACATTCCTCGCTTCAGGCGAAGTTGCGAGCGTTGCGTAAAATTTTGAAGGAAGGTAAGTTCCTGTCTGCCGAGCGGAAGATGAACCTGTTCAATGAAATGATCTTCCCCACCAGCACTTGGACTTCCCTCACGTTCCAAGGGGAGGGAATATCAAGAATTGCTTTAATCTTTTCTGGATTTGCCTCTATACCTCGCTGACTGACCATGTACCCCAAGAATTTGCCACCCCGAACGCTAAATGTACATTTGGAGGGGTTCAACTTCATTCCATAATGACGTAGGATGTTGAAAGTTTGTTTGAGATCCTCCAGATGGGAATGTTGGCGCTCGCTCTTGACTATCATGTCGTCCACATACACTTTCATGGATTTTCCTATTTCGCGCTCGAACATTCTGTTGACTAGGCGTTGATAAGTTGCACCCGCATTTTTAAGTCCGAACGGCATGACTTTGAAATAGTAAACGCCTACATGTACCACGAACGAGGTTTTGAGGCGATCCTCGGGCGCTATGAAGATCTGATAATATCCCTGAAAGGCGTCCATCATACTCATGAGCTCACACCCCGCTGTCGAATCTACCAGTTGATCAATCCTCGGTAGGGGGTATGGGTCTTTGGGGCACGCCTTGTTGAGATCTGTGAAGTCGTTACACATGCACCATTTGTTGGCGCTCTTGGGAATGAGCACCACGTTACAGAGCCATTCAGGGTACAAAATCTCCTCAATGTACTGAGCGTCAAGGAGTTTATTGACTTCTTCTTCGATGACTTGTCTCCAGAAACTATGGACGTCCCTTTTCTTTTGTTTGATTGGTTTGAAGGCCGGGTCTACATTGAGCCTGTGAACTATGACACTCGGATCTATTCCAGTGAGATCGGAGGCCTTCCAAGCGAATACGTCGAGGTTCCCCCGGAGAAAATCAATCATCATAATCTGTGAGGGACCGTCGAGATTTGAGCCAATCTGGGTGGTTTTATCTAGACTATCTGGTTCCAACTCAATGGTCAGAAACTTTTCGACGGGCTCAATGCGAACTTCAGGCCGTGGTGCCTCGAGCGCTCGTTTTTTCCCAGTAAGCCTACCGCCTTTCTCCCCGAGGGCCCATCACCCTCGTTCTCGGAAGAAGATTCTTCGACGGCCCCAGGTGGCCTATCCTCCGTACGCTGGGCCTCGTTGGGGGTCTTCTTTTTGTTCTTATTCTTGTAAAGTTTGGCCCTCTTACGTTCGGTATCATCTTCGTACAATTTGGGGAAGTCAACTGATTTTTTGGTGGATCCAGCCTGAATGGTTTGTTTGGGCTTATGGCTTCGAAGGGAAAGGATGTAGCATTCTCAAGCCTCTTTGACATTGCATAGAACCTCGCCAGTGCCCTCGGGAGTGGGGAATTTGACTTTCTGGTGATAAGTGGAGATTACTGCTTTGAAATCCACGAGGGTCGGGCGTCCCATGATGATATTATATTCAATGACTGCATAAAGGACGCTCAAAGTTTTTCACTGTGGGGCGTGACCAAAAGAGGTGGCCAAGCGAATCTGTCCACGAGGGACAATCTCAGAACCCCCAAAGCCAACGAGGGCTGTTCTGAGGGGTTCGAGTGGAATGTTTGTTATATTCATTTTTTGAAACATTGAGTAAGGGAGGACATTCACAGAGCTTCCACTATCAATCAAGACCCTCTTTACAACGTGGTTATGAACGTCTAAACTAACCACCATGGGACAGTCAGAGGTTTCACCAATCCCATGGGGTGTTACAATGTGTTCCAAGTCTTTCTCTGTGAACCCTACAATGTCGTTCTCTTTCGAGCGTGAAGAGCTGTCAATGGAGAGCACAGGCTTGAGCAGGGATGATCTCTGGTCATAACTCCGAATGTGGCGGCGGCACCGGGAAGCATTAGAATCTCCCCCCGAGGGTCCTCCAGCGATCATGTGAATGAGGCAAAGGGCTGGTTCTCCGTATCTGCAGCTTTTCCTTTGCCGCGGTCACTTGTTTTAGTGTGATGGTGGCGGGGATTCCGTGAGCGCGAGGGGCTTCTCCCCCTAGCACGCGCTCGCTCCGCACAGTGCTCATCATACCTCTCTAATACCTTCACAAACTCGTTGAGGTGCACTCCTGCGATAAGCCTCTGGATCTCGCTCTCGAGTTGGCGGCACTTATTGGTATCATGCCCCTTCTGCTTATGGAAAGCGCAGTACTTTCCTGAGCACTTTTGAGCCTCGGTCTCCCTCAACTTTGGCGGTCTCTTAAAGAGTTTCTTATCTGCCATGGAATACACTTCAGCAATTGGGCGGTTGAGGGGAATCCATTCGAACTTACGCGGAGGCAAAGAGTTGCGGCGAGCAGGGATAGGACTCCGGCGGCGACCCCTGTTAGAATCTCCCTTGTCCTCAGGGGCCTTGCTGGGGCGAGGGGCGTTCGCCATTTTCTGATCCCTCGCGATATACATATCCTCGAGGGTGAAGAAAGAGTCAGCTATATCCCTGACCTCCATCAACGAGCGTGGCTTTTTCTTGGCCACTTCCTCCACGAATTCTTTGCTGACATAGTGTTTCATATTGATCGCTCCAAAAAGTACATGCTTCAAGAAGTCCATAGAGGGCTTTTCTACCAGCAGGATCTCTTTGTTAAACCTTCCCATGAAGGACCTGAGCGTCTCATTGGGCCCCTGGACTAAGCTATAGAGAGTTGTTGCTACCGGGGTTGGCGCCTTCAGAGAGTTGAAATGGCTTAAGAAGGCATCTGTCAGATCGGCGTACCCTCGGATCGAGCGGGGAGGAAGCTTCTTATACCAATCCTGACTCATCCCAACGAGAGAGGTGACAAAGACTTTGGCCCAATAATTGTTCGGATGCTCATACAAGTGCATCAAGTGCACAAAGTGATCCAGATGCTCGGCCGGATCAGTTGTTCCGTCATACCTGTTGATGGACGTGGGGATTTTTCCCTTCGCCGCGGGGGTCATCAGAACCTCGTCAATGAGGGGGGAACGCCCGTCAAGGTTCTGTAATCCCTGTCTTCAAAATCGTATTCTTCATAGTCTGCTTCTTTCCGGTGGTGGGAGAGCTGGCTGCGTGGGCGGCGAGCGTCTTTGGCCTTGGACCTCTTACCCCCGCCGTGGGGGGCTTGAGTCCGTGCTCGAGAGAGCTGCTCTACTACATTCTGGAGTCCCTTGAGCTGATCCTGTACTGCAGCAAGTTGAGGGTCGCCGATATTTCTGCGGCTCGTCCTTTCAGTGGACCTCGATTGGACCTCTTCGTTATCTTCAGCCCTCTCATTCTGAGGGGCCCTTTCATTTCCAGCGGGTTGCTATCCTTGCTGGACCCTCGGTGGGGCTTCATTTCCCTGAACGGGTAGCGGCGGAGGCGGCTGGGCCCTCAACACATTTTGGGCAGCTATCAAGGGATGAACTGGGAGTCGTCCTATGGGCGGAGCCGCTCGAGCGCCGGCCATTGAGGGGAAATAAACAGCGGTGAAGTGTTCCCAGGCGTTCTGTACTGCCTGCTCCTCGCATTGCGCATAAAGCGCTTGAAGTTGTTGGGTGGTGATTTGGGGCATCTCCACCCCCTGTATTTCTCTCGGAAGTGACATGGGGAGCTGTAATGTTCCCACCTGATAGGGCTGAACCATGGGCACCATTCCGGGCATCATCCCGGGTTGCACATACACATATCCCGGCGGTGGCATGGCCATGGAGTACACACCGGGATGGGAGGCTGGAACATTGTGAATGAGGGCTGGGAGAAGAGGAACAGAGCCAGATCCTCCTGCCTCATTTCCACCGGGGGGCCGAGTTGCAGCGGCGGTCTCTGTATTTCCGACCCTATTTCCGGCAGTAGGTGGGGGCGTACCTCCGGCGGGGGCATTGTTCCCTTCGTTCTCCTCATTGACTGGAGGATGAACACCCCTGTTTTCTAGCATCCCAGACCTTGTTGCAATGACCATGTTGAGAGCAAAAGGTGTTACAACTCAACTAGCTTAAAGAAGAATCAGATGAAGCTGAAGATGATGGTGATGTATGTATTGTGGAAGATCACTTAGGGGAGAGTGTAGTATGTATTATGGAAGATCACTTAGGGGAGAGTGCAAGTGTGCTCCCCTATTTATATGTTAGGGGTGAGGGCAGATTGGGTAATTTGACCGTGTGGTCCCAAACCTGTGTTGCCCTAACACGTGGTAGCCTGTGACAGCATGAGAATGACACCTCTGAAAAGCAGGAGGCGTGCCAGGTACGAGGTGTGCACTGCCCCTGTGTCAGAGGTTGTTGGCTGGGGCCGTACGTGGGGAGGCTCCATATCGGTCCTACAAGGGCTCGGATGCCTTACAAAAGGGAAGAGCCCTACATGAGCATAGGTGGCGCTCGAAGGGACGTACGAGGGGGTCACCCTGGGCAGATGACCTATGAGCGTCAACTTCACGAGCATTGGAAGTAGGTGCCCTCGGGGGGTGCCTCCCTGGGAAGGGTGGCTCCGGGGGCCGTGGAGTAAGCGTCGGTCTTGTCAGCCTGAGCCCTTTACTTGAACAGTTGGCCGATGCTCATGGGCCTGTATCAGTTGGCAAGTGAGCGGGCTGGGTTGGCCCGCGAACCCAATAATGCGAGCTTCCAATCTCTAAATCGGCTGATGGCGACACGTGGACGGCTCCAATACGAGCGTGATTTTATGTCTCATTACTATCATTTATTTTTCACTTCCAATCTGAAATTTCTTGATTTACCTTAAGTCCATATTCTCTGTATGTGAAACACATTCAACATACAACTTTGGTGACACACACACGAAGTATTTTGGCCAAAGTTTTAATTTAAATTTGTTTGCAAATCTATTTCAGGGATATCTTTTAACCTTCCAACAAGGCTACAGATTCCTCGATCAATATTTCTCTTTAGCACATTTCATACAATCACCGAACGTACAAAGTATTTTGGCCACCCGTTACCAAGACCTCACTTCTGAGTACATCACAGTGATTAACATTAAATGCCTAAAGTAGAAACACTGCCAGGATTAAGAGTCTAATGTTTCCCGAGATTTCTGTTCATTTTAGATAGCAGTATAAAATGAACAATCTCAGTGGTCTAGTTCGATGTTTTCAATTTCATTGAAAATCATCAATGTGTTATAACCGGAAACCCCATTTCCCTATGACGAAAGAACTAATCATCTTATATAACACATTATAGTCTCGATAAGAATATTTTCTTATCATACCGACAAGAACTTTAATGACACGTGATTTTTGGTATTTGAATTCTTTTCCTATGAAACACGTTTCATATAAAAATACCATCACACGTCATTAATTATTAAATTCGTAAAATACTCATAACTTGCGATAATTTCAGTTTTATTAATCCAAAATATTTACAATATAATTGGATTTTCAGGGCATTAACCCCAACAATGACATATATACAGTGGGCCACGTGGCACGTGTTAGGAATAGTGCCCTAGAAAGCCGATTGTATATCCGCTTTGTGCTTTTCCTTATTGTAATCACAGACAATCTTTGAATGAAATAACGAATTGAGGCAACACTTCTTTATATGCTCTTGTTTGGTATGCGTTTACTTTAGCTGTGCATGTATGAGAACTCCCCTAATCCTGATGACTTTAGGACTCTACCATTTAGGTGAAATGGTTCATGAAACGAGCCCTATATCACATAAGTCATGATTAGTAAAATACTCCAAGCCGATGAGTCCTACAGACAGTGGGAGTGTCAACCTGACTCCTCTAAGGCTTGCTTGTGGGATCACGCCCTTAAGAAGGACCACCTTGTTTCATGGAGGTGCAAAGTGTATAGTTGATACGTGCGTGATACATGAGGGTGCTTACTTTAATAAGTAAGTTCACTGAGGTGCCCCGTGTGAGAACATTCCTAAATGGGAAAGGAAGTTTCTATTTAAGGAAATGGAAACTTCCAGATTAGAAAATATCTCACGAGTCATTGATGTGATTAATTGATCCTTAGACTTGAGGTTCCTTGTCACTTTATGAGTTAACTCTATAGTCTTAGGTATAAGCTTTAAAGGGTGTCGCCTTAGACAACTGATTCAAGGCTTTTGCTGGGGCTGCACAAGTGACTCATGAAAGTGAATGAGAATCAAGAAAGGACCTACACTTGCATTCGCAAGGTGATCTCTTATTGTGTAAGTCATTCATATGCCATATGGAGTCCTTGGCCAAGGCAGTGGATCAAGACATCAAGAAAAGGGTTTCTTGGATTGAGATCAAATGGATATGAAATGCACTTAGCTTTAAGACCGGATTATTAGGGTTCTGATTATTCCCTTTGTGACGCCCCGTCTCTTCGGCATTCCAGGTACGGCGTCACGAGAGAGTTTATTTCAGTATTTTGTGAATTATGTGATTTAACATGCTTACGTGTCAACGTGAGATTTATTTTAATTACGTGTGCTTTAGATCTAATTAAATTGTCTTGGACTCAATTGTCCAATATTTGCAATTTAGGGACCTAATTATAATTAGGACGTTTGAGCCTTCGTGGCTATTTGAGCTCGGGAATTCGAATCCGAATTCTGACCCTATCGTTGAGTTCGTTTCGATGATTCGGATTCAATGAATTACCCTTTTATTTCTAAAGCCAATTGATAGCCCTACCGTTTTAAATCCGATCCGTTTGGACCGGACACCGTTTGACCCTACCCGTTTTAACCGACCCATTTGCCCGGCCCTAAAAAGGGCCAAGCCTTTCCTTCTCTCCCACTTTGATCGTTGCAGCAGCAAGGAAAGGAAAAGAGAAGCTTTTTCCCCATTTTGGCCAAGAAGCCTTGAGCTCGGGTTTGGGAGATCCAACCGTCCGATCAACGACCCAAGGTAAGATTTGTGACCCTTTCGTTATGTGCTTTAGTTTATCGTCTCTTTCGTGCCCCGGATTTGTGTTATATGGCTAATTGGGGAAGATGATGAATAGTAACCGGGGTGTAAGTTTTGTATATTCTAGGCCGTTTTACGGGTTCTAATGTGGAAATATGTGACCTACGTATCGAGCATGCTTTATTGTGTTATTTTCGTGTGTTTTGGTTGTGGTTTGGCTGCTGTTGCTTTTTTTGTTTGCTTCCCCGTCGCCATTGTTGGAGCTTCTGCTGTTTTTCAGCTGTTCCAGGTGGGAACGGCCGTTCCCGTTTTGGCCTTGGGGCCGGAACGGCCATTCCCATCCGCGTATGGGAACGGCCGTTCCCATTTTGTTCTTTGGACCGGAACGGCCGTTCCGGGCAGCGCTGGTGGGAACGGCCGTTCCCGTTTTGCCTTGTGTCTGGGAACGGCCATTCCCGTGGTCCAGTGTGTGATTTTGGGTTTTATGCTTTTAATTGATTTCTTTTGCTGCTTATTGATTTATATCTTAATTGTATTGCATGTTTTGACATGAATTCGTATTATATGCTATGTTTGGTGCATGAATTGTAATTTAATATTAAAGAATGAGTATTTTATGAGTGTATACGTGATCCATGACTTCATGCCAATCATAAGCATACGCCGTGCGTTTATTTGGTTCATTCACGTGTCTAAGTCCTGTTTTGTATTCAGTTTGTTCAGGTACACCCGGGGTGGTGTTTTATTGGCCGTGTTGATTCCGGGGTGGATCGTTGTTGTGTCTTTGGCCTCTTCGGTGTCAGGTGAGGTTAGGATATAGTTACACCTTATTGCAATGTGCTCGGTTTTGATTGCATGTGATTAAAAAAGCCTTATATGTATATAAATAAGTGTGAAATATGTATTTGTTGAATATGCCTTGAATTTGCAAGTATGTTGAGCAATGTACGAGCCTATGTATGCTTGGTTTGGAATGATTTGTTATGATTTGCCACGTGAAGCTATGCTTCTGACCGTATACTTCTCATGAGCCATGTTTGGCAAGGACCGAGTTTGATTGAAACGGAAAGTGGTATGTATACGTATATATGTATAAGTTATGTCTGTCTGTCTCTGTTGTAGCGGGTTCTGTTATGATATGTGTTTGTTGGGCCCCGGAGCTATGGGTAAGGAACCCTCGGGACGGTATAGGGCCGTCGAGGTTAAGCCTGTGCATAGTCTCCATCTGTCTGCAGAGGATCACCCCTGAACTCACCAGGAGGTTTGGTGAGGGAAGGAATCCTGAGGGTTTGAGTACTCGCAAGGCGCTCCCCTCGTTTGTCTGGATGGTTTGGGCGTATACACCCTTCCATCACCCGGAGTTGAGGATGATATGATATGATTTGATATGTATGTAAGTTTTATGTTTTGATTCTGATATGATATGTTATGAGGAGATTGGGGAAGTCAGAGCTCGTACCCGCCGAGTTCTATATGATATGATATGTATGTTCTGTTAAGGTTTATGAAACGGGGATAGATTCTAAGTTAAATAAAAAGGGAGTTTTATAAGATAAGTTAAGTTTTGAATATGTTTAGATTTAATAGGTTTTGATAAGTTTGTTCGGTAAGATAAATTGGTTTGTTTGATTTGCTAAGTAAGCCCTCTATATATATGTATATCACGGGAAATGATTTAGTGTGCAAAAACTATCCCTGCGTTCATGAACATTATGAGTTTGATATATGCTTTGCTCTTATATATATAGTGTGAGTGCGTTAACCCCTCACTCAGTCGAGTTAAGACTGACCCCTCCCCTTTTACTGTTAGTTTGCAGGTTCTGCTTGGAGTTCGTGCTAGGCGGAGTGTGTCTGTCTTTTGGAGTCTGTTCCGTGTCTCGGTCTAGTAGGTGGTCTTGCATTCACATTGCTTTAATTCGGTTTATGTATAAGATATGTTTGTTTACGCTAATTGGAATTTAATTATGAATATATATGTATATTTCGAGATTAGGTACTTATGCTAGTTGAACCCGTCAACTGTTTATGAATGTCTGTTTATTGCATGGCTTGTTTCGCTTCCGCATTCTCGTTTTGGTTTGAGTCTTGCTTTCAGGGTCTAAGTTCCGCCTAGCCTAGGTGTGAGTTTGTCAGTCTCCCGTTCGCCACTGTTTGGTTCATGTACGGACTTCCCATTTCGTATGTGGATCGGACTTTGGTGCGGGGGATGTGGTGACCCACCGTGCGGGTGCTACATCCTGAAGTGGTATCAGAGCCCCAGGTTGAAAAACCGGGGTTCAGTGTCAGGTCGTGTCTGTCTAAGTCGAACGGCATAGGACAACTTGATTATGTGTGCATTTGCATCTTGATTTGATAAGCTATGTATGTGAAATTTCAATACTTTGTTGAATTTATATTACATGATGCATTGCATTTCTTTGATGCTCTTACTTGATTTATTATGTGACATGAGCATTTACTAATTGACATGCATATATTTCTATTGTAGTTGCTGAGTTTTTCAGGGTACCACCGAGTCAACAACCCTACGGTTAACCTTCTCAACTAACTCCGTGATCTCAAGGATAATCTTTTACCAAGTACTAGTAATGGATCCGATGGCAATGATGTACCAAGAATTCCTAGCATTCAAGCCTCCCCAATTTCGAGAAGGGAATGATGTAAAGGCTGAAGATTGGCTTTCAGAGATAGAGGGAATTTTTGAAATATGGCCACGAAACTCTCGAGATATGGCTCGCCTTGCTACATTTCTCTTGCAAGGACAAGCAAGACAGTGGTGGAAAAGGGTTGCTCAACAACTAGAGACTACGAACGAAGAGTTAACTTGGGAAGTATTTATTCGAGAATTCAGAAAGAGGTTTGCACCAGCTATTCTACATGAGCGAAGACTTGAAGAATTCCTCAATTTGAAACAAGGAGATAGATCCGTTGTGGAATACATAGAAGAATTTGAAAGGTCGGGCTTATATGTGCCTCACATTATGGGTAACGATCAGATGAAGGCCAAATACTTCATGGAAGGTCTTCGGGATGAATTCAAGGAAGCCCTGATTTCAAAGGATACGACTACGTGGGATAAAGCCACGAAGAAAGTTTTAAGGGTTGAAACTTGGATCATGACAAGGGGCAAAGAAGAAGAGGTATCGGGGTCTAATGTGGAGTCGGGTTTATGCTCAAACTTGCAAGTGGAAGAAGAATCTCCTCAACATGGAACTCGGGCCAAAAGAATTCGGGGAAAGAAACACAAGACCAGGAATACTTCCAGGTTGGGAAAAAGGCCCCAATTATGTGCTTATTGTGGAGGTACCACTCATACCTACGAAGCATGTTGGGACAGATTGAAGAGGTGCTACATTTGCGGGTCAACAGAGCACAAGATTTCCGAGTGTGATCAACCGAGAGCTAACAAGCAAAAGGCACGGGATCAACGGCTTCAAATTGGAAACCAACAGGAATCCGAAAATTGAGGTAATTGCATTCATGGCACGAGCATTCATCCTCCATTTTAAATATTGTAATTATTTGTTCTTGTGCCGTAATTGTTAGTTGTCATTAATTTTTATTCATTATTAATTGTTGTTAAGCGTTGATGCCATTATGTGTCTAAGTGATGAGTACGTGATGCATCTCATTCGCACTTTGACTCAACATGCATATTTAGTGTTTTATTTTAGGATATCTTTTCATTCAAGTTACCAAGTTGTGTTCGATGGGAATTGGAAGAGATGGGTTGGATAGGGAAGGAAATTAAGGATTTCTTTTGGAGATCGGGTTGAGTTTATGGAAACATGGAAAATATGACGAAGAAGAATGATTTGAGAGGTCCTGGTACCAAGTTGAAGAATTTAGGAATTGGGGTATATTTTGAAGAGAAATTAAAGATCCGAGGTAGCTTATTTCACCAAGCAAGGCATGATTTGTTTTGGAATTCGGATTTAAGAATAGTGAAGGAAATTAACTCTTGGAAATAATTGGGAAAAAGAATTAAGGAGTTGCTATCGGCAAAAGTTTTAAACAAATAACAAGAGTAGAACAAGAGATCAATTTGGGATTTGGGATCAATTACAATCCACTACAACCTTGGGGAAATGGTAACCGCTTTCCATTTAACCATCAAGAAGATTGATGCCACATTCGAAAGATTTTTTTTTTATGGGAAGGAAACTATAATTTTAGAGCAAGAGTTTATCTCGGGATTTTGGAACAAATATGAGTAATTAAAATCCCGGGAGTACGGTGATCAATTGGTTTTTAGTTAACCATGCCTTGAAGAGAAGAACTTGCTAGAAAATTCTAATCGAGCCTTTATTCAGCTTCAAGAGAAAGAAATTAAAGTATAGTAGAAGGTATTGGTTCGGGAGAGCCTACGGAACATATTACTACGGGAATTGGGTTATGGGATTCCCTAAATCACTGAGTGGAATAGATCACCTAAGAAGTTACCTCAGGGTTACCAAAGAAAAACAGTAGCATTAATCAAGGGACGACGCACTTCCTTATATATTCAAGAGAAGGGTGCTAAGGTAATGAGTTCGGCACCAAATTTGAAGAACACTTATTGGGAAGGAACTAAGATTTCGAGGCAAGGCAATTATTGGAAAATTCCACAATACACAAATGGAAAAAGAATTCGGGCCATGAGATTTGGAATAAATTATGGAGCATATCAGATCTGCGGGGAATTTCAAGATATAGTCATGAGCAAGGAGAATTGGATTAGAGTTATTTGAGCTAAACCACAACTGTGGGATAAAGATCAGGGTGATATTCGAAGCTCGAGACACGTTGGGAATTTCAGAGCATAACCTGGAACTAAGAAATTCTGGCGTCGAACAATTCATCATAAAGATAAGATTCCAATGCTTCGGCGAACG
Organism: Lantana camara; assembly: GCA_037501455.1. Taxonomy (NCBI): domain Eukaryota; kingdom Viridiplantae; phylum Streptophyta; class Magnoliopsida; order Lamiales; family Verbenaceae; genus Lantana; species Lantana camara. Next base: position 59,907,833 of record CM074864.1, read on the forward strand.
GTACATTCAACATACATATCACGTGCATCATCCATCTTGTGTTTTGCTTTGTTTGGGGTGTGTGCGTTGTAGTTGTGAGTTGTTGGTTACCCTCTGGGGTGACTTGAGTGTGCGAGTGTTGTTGTTTTACGGTAAGTTGAGGGTCGTGCTTTGCAACGGTCTACTCCACAAGTTCCCGGAGTTCAAGGTTTGAGGTGATCAACGTTCGAATGTCAACTTCGAACCACAGGTTGAAGGCCCTGTTTGGGTTGGAGAGCGAGTGGTGTGAGTTCTTTAACGACTCCACTCGTGGTCCCGAACTGTGGGTTGGTTTGGATTGATTCAAGCGGTGGGAGTTGAATCACTTGTGAGCCTTCTATCGTGCGAAAAGTCTGAACTACTCCTAGTCGGGATCAAGTTCGTGTGAAGCTTGAAGCAACGATCGAACCCCTTCGTGCTTGGAAGACCTTTCTCGGGCTAACCTTTGTCGGAGTGTCGCGAGCTCCGAACTTGGGTGAATACGAGAGAGTTGCTTCTAGTTTTGTTACGAGCGGTGGAACCTGGGGGCCAGGTTCTCTTAAGGGGGGGAGATTGTGACGCCCCGTCTCTTCGGCATTCCAGGTACGGCGTCACGAGAGAGTTTATTTCAGTATTTTGTGAATTATGTGATTTAACATGCTTACGTGTCAACGTGAGATTTATTTTAATTACGTGTGCTTTAGATCTAATTAAATTGTCTTGGACTCAATTGTCCAATATTTGCAATTTAGGGACCTAATTATAATTAGGACGTTTGAGCCTTCGTGGCTATTTGAGCTCGGGAATTCGAATCCGAATTCCGACCCTATCGTTGAGTTCGTTTCGATGATTCGGATTCAATGAATTACCCTTTTATTTCTAAAGCCAATTGATAGCCCTACCGTTTTAAATCCGATCCGTTTGGACCGGACACCGTTTGACCCTACCCGTTTTAACCGACCCATTTGCCCGGCCCTAAAAAGGGCCAAGCCTTTCCTTCTCTCCCACTTTGATCGTTGCAGCAGCAAGGAAAGGAAAAGAGAAGCTTTTTCCCCATTTTGGCCAAGAAGCCTTGAGCTCGGGTTTGGGAGATCCAACCGTCCGATCAACGACCCAAGGTAAGATTTGTGACCCTTTCGTTATGTGCTTTAGTTTATCGTCTCTTTCGTGCCCCGGATTTGTGTTATATGGCTAATTGGGGAAGATGATGAATAGTAACCGGGGTGTAAGTTTTGTATATTCTAGGCCGTTTTACGGGTTCTAATGTGGAAATATGTGACCTACGTATCGAGCATGCTTTATTGTGTTATTTTCGTGTGTTTTGGTTGTGGTTTGGCTGCTGTTGCTTTTTTTGTTTGCTTCCCCGTCGCCATTGTTGGAGCTTCTGCTGTTTTTCAGCTGTTCCAGGTGGGAACGGCCGTTCCCGTTTTGGCCTTGGGGCCGGAACGGCCATTCCCATCCGCGTATGGGAACGGCCGTTCCCATTTTGTTCTTTGGACCGGAACGGCCGTTCCGGGCAGCGCTGGTGGGAACGGCCGTTCCCGTTTTGCCTTGTGTCTGGGAACGGCCATTCCCGTGGTCCAGTGTGTGATTTTGGGTTTTATGCTTTTAATTGATTTCTTTTGCTGCTTATTGATTTATATCTTAATTGTATTGCATGTTTTGACATGAATTCGTATTATATGCTATGTTTGGTGCATGAATTGTAATTTAATATTAAAGAATGAGTATTTTATGAGTGTATACGTGATCCATGACTTCATGCCAATCATAAGCATACGCCGTGCGTTTATTTGGTTCATTCACGTGTCTAAGTCCTGTTTTGTATTCAGTTTGTTCAGGTACACCCGGGGTGGTGTTTTATTGGCCGTGTTGATTCCGGGGTGGATCGTTGTTGTGTCTTTGGCCTCTTCGGTGTCAGGTGAGGTTAGGATATAGTTACACCTTATTGCAATGTGCTCGGTTTTGATTGCATGTGATTAAAAAAGCCTTATATGTATATAAATAAGTGTGAAATATGTATTTGTTGAATATGCCTTGAATTTGCAAGTATGTTGAGCAATGTACGAGCCTATGTATGCTTGGTTTGGAATGATTTGTTATGATTTGCCACGTGAAGCTATGCTTCTGACCGTATACTTCTCATGAGCCATGTTTGGCAAGGACCGAGTTTGATTGAAACGGAAAGTGGTATGTATACGTATATATGTATAAGTTATGTCTGTCTGTCTCTGTTGTAGCGGGTTCTGTTATGATATGTGTTTGTTGGGCCCCGGAGCTATGGGTAAGGAACCCTCGGGACGGTATAGGGCCGTCGAGGTTAAGCCTGTGCATAGTCTCCATCTGTCTGCAGAGGATCACCCCTGAACTCACCAGGAGGTTTGGTGAGGGAAGGAATCCTGAGGGTTTGAGTACTCGCAAGGCGCTCCCCTCGTTTGTCTGGATGGTTTGGGCGTATACACCCTTCCATCACCCGGAGTTGAGGATGATATGATATGATTTGATATGTATGTAAGTTTTATGTTTTGATTCTGATATGATATGTTATGAGGAGATTGGGGAAGTCAGAGCTCGTACCCGCCGAGTTCTATATGATATGATATGTATGTTCTGTTAAGGTTTATGAAACGGGGATAGATTCTAAGTTAAATAAAAAGGGAGTTTTATAAGATAAGTTAAGTTTTGAATATGTTTAGATTTAATAGGTTTTGATAAGTTTGTTCGGTAAGATAAATTGGTTTGTTTGATTTGCTAAGTAAGCCCTCTATATATATGTATATCACGGGAAATGATTTAGTGTGCAAAAACTATCCCTGCGTTCATGAACATTATGAGTTTGATATATGCTTTGCTCTTATATATATAGTGTGAGTGCGTTAACCCCTCACTCAGTCGAGTTAAGACTGACCCCTCCCCTTTTACTGTTAGTTTGCAGGTTCTGCTTGGAGTTCGTGCTAGGCGGAGTGTGTCTGTCTTTTGGTGTCTGTTCCGTGTCTCGGTCTAGTAGGTGGTCTTGCATTCACATTGCTTTAATTCGGTTTATGTATAAGATATGTTTGTTTACGCTAATTGGAATTTAATTATGAATATATATGTATATTTCGAGATTAGGTACTTATGCTAGTTGAACCCGTCAACTGTTTATGAATGTCTGTTTATTGCATGGCTTGTTTCGCTTCCGCATTCTCGTTTTGGTTTGAGTCTTGCTTTCAGGGTCTAAGTTCCGCCTAGCCTAGGTGTGAGTTTGTCAGTCTCCCGTTCGCCACTGTTTGGTTCATGTACGGACTTCCCATTTCGTATGTGGATCGGACTTTGGTGCGGGGGATGTGGTGACCCACCGTGCGGGTGCTACACCCTTGCCCTAGATCTTGGTTGAGAGATAGTAAGTAGGAGGATTATATCTCACATGAATCAATGACTTAAAGGTTCTGTCGAATCCGAACATTCCAATTCAGCTAGGGGTTAAACACCTGTTGCTAGACTATGGTCGTTTAATCTGTGGACTGATTAATTAATTAGTGAATTAATTAATTAGGGTCACTGCTAATTGAATTGAGAACCTAGAGGGTCACACACAACAACTTGGTTACATGAGTTGAGGCTTGAAAATGATTAAACGAGTTAATCGGGCCAAGAGGGTTCCACACGTGTGAAATCACACGTGTGGCTCACGTGAGTGACACGTGTCACTGTGACACGTGTCACACACGTGTGAATATATATATTATATATATATATATATATATGTATTAAATAATTAAATGTGTTAATTATTTAATAGACTTTGGTTTAATTTTGAATTAAAAAGAAAGTCTTATTTTGGAGAAAATAATCTAGTTAATTAATTACGAATTAATTAATTAGATAAAAAATAAGTTATTTATTTTATAATAAATAAAGTATAAAATTATCCAAAAATAGTTTGGATATTTTTAGCTCTCTTAAAAGTTGACTTGAATTAGAATTCAAAGTCAAAGTTGGAAATTACTTGATGATCAAGTAATAGGAGAGAGAGGAACCAAATCCTTGCCCAACAAGGATTAGGATCGGCGTCCCTCTCCCTTTCCTATATATAGGGGAGCTCATGCTCCCCTTTAGAGCTAATTGGCAATTCTTTTGGTTCATGTGTTGAACACCTTCCTTTCTCCAAGATAAAATAAAACCCTAGGTTAAGCCTAAACACTAACTAGAGAACTAGCATCCTTACTAGTTAGATTGTGATCAAGTTGGTGGACTTTCTCTAGAGACTTCAAGTTAGAAGTTTGAAGATTCGAGCTTTACCAAGGAGAGGGGATCAAGCCCCGAGAAGAGCGTTCTTGGGTGGCTTGAAACGCTTCAAGAAAGAACAAAAGAAAAGTAAGTTTCTTAATTCCTTCGAATTTGGTTACACGATTGCGAGTCCAATATCCTTTTGTTGGGAAAATTTTTTTAATTTCCGGTGCTTTCTGATTCGTGTTTTCCAACAAGTGGTATCAGAGCCACCTCGTTAATCGTGTTTCTGATTCGTCTCAATTATTCTGAATTTGGTAGAAATTCTTAGGCTTGATGCGATTAAGTATTTGTAATTGTTTTAGAAAGCCTGAATTACTAAACTGCATTTTTCCTGAAAGTTTCTGAAAATTGGTTTTTGCAAAATTCTTTTTTTTGAAAACTATTTTAGATTAGAAACTGTATAAACTGTTTTTGGATTTCTTGGATTGGTTTTGCTTTTGGACGAAAACACGAAACGAAAACCCGGATCACGACGAACACGCTGCCTTCGCGCGGGGCCTTCGCGCGCCGCCGCCCGCCTGTCCTAGGCGTGCGCAGGGCACCCGCCCAGCACCTCCCGCACGCCTGTGCGGGAGCCTTCCGGGCGCGCCGGCCGAGACTGGCCGCCCAGGCGCGCGGCATGTGCGTGCAGTGTGCGAGGCCGGGCGCTGTGCGCGCCTGCCGTGCGCGTCCGCGTGCGCCCCTTTTTCCTGATCCGAACTTTCGTATTTCGTGCAATCCAGTCCCAATTTTTTTAATTTTAAAATTTTGTTTTTATTTTTGAATATTTATTTTAATTTTGAATAAAAACTTGAAATTGGGATTTTTGAGAAATTGAAACGGTTTATATTTTGGAAAAATACACCTTTGATAAAATTATTAATATTCAGAAATTAATTGGAATTTTATTTGTCTTGGTAATTTGGGATTTATTGAAAACTTTTATAAATAAGACTCGCATCAAGTCGTGTTTTAAGTCATTAGGACTTGAAACGAGAATTTTAATTTATTGGCTAAATTTAAATTCTTGCAAAAGCATGTTAGGTGATCATGGGTTTAGATCTATGTATGGTTTTAATTTATGCACATGGATGGTTTAAATTGGGGTTGGAGCCCTATAGTTGCGTTTTTCAATTGAGGTTGGAGCCTCACTTATGTGCGTACTGTTATGTGATTTATTATGTGGCTTTCCATATTACTGTTTTAAGGCCGGGGTATGCCCCGTGTAATTGTCTAAGGCCAATATGAAGATTGAGCCTTATTACTTTATATCTTTTTCTTTTTATTGTAATTTGAGAGTAGAGATAGGTGGTGAGGTTTTATTTTCATTTTGGAGACAATGCACCCATGGAGTAAGATGGACCACATTCAAGTAACAAGGAGGCCATAAGTGAAGACCCCTCAAAATGTTAGGGAGGGGAATCTCAATTGTTAAATGTAATAGAGATAGGGCTCGTATTTTGTTACCGCTTTCCCTTATGTGATTTGAACTGTTTATGTGGCATGTATGTTAGAACTTGTGATTGTGGAGTGGCTCCCACATATCACGCATAAGATAGGTAGAACCCATGATCATTACATGTTAGTATCATGCTAGGACATGTTATCTGTTTATGTGCTTGTTTGAAATGCATTTAAGTGTACTTGCATTAATCAAGACTAATAAAATTGGATAACATATATGTTGGTGAGGTCGAACCGGACAACTCTCCAGTTGATTCGAAAATTCCCATTAAATATTAAGCTAATTTCAAACAAATAGGTGTTTAATTCGAGATGCAAATTTTGAATTAAATTCCTAGCATTCCATCATTAGGTTTTAAGTTTAGTAAGTGAAGCTGGTTATTGTCCGCGAGTCGTGGGATAGCTAGTGGAGCTTATTAGTTCTTAGTTACCTAATTGATCATTTTAAATGATCAATATTTCATGGTCAATTTTAGCAAGGGCGATGTCCGCGAGTCGTGGGTCGTTCGAACTAAGTTTTGGTCATGATCTTATGATTGATGGGTCTAGCTTAACGCCTAAGTAAATATGGATGTCGCACGAGTCGTGGGTCCATGTTGAAAGATAGGTGATGCAAAAAACAATTACTAAGAGTTCTAAAGGTGTTAGAATTGGTAAGTTGTACCTACCTAGGGTTCTTACTTAGAATGTCCGCGAGTCGTGGGTTCGAGGTAAAATGCCTGGGATCTTAGTACCCATTGGGAAACGTGTTCCTCTCAAATCATTGGGAATTCTAGATCATTGAAAAATAGTGGGAGCTACATTAGATTAAAGACCTTATCTTTTGTATATCGTTATAATTCAGCATGCTCACTAGTTCTCTGTTTTACCATTTAGGTCGTAGATTCTGTGATTCTCTACGTGTTTTGAAATGGCAACCAAAAACCCTCTTGTATCGATCCTCGAGTCAAACAAGTTGACTGGTCCCAACTATTCTGATTGGCTGAGGAATCTAAAAATCATTTTAGATTCTGAGAAGAGAACTTGTGTTCTCTTCGAATGGGAGCCCAGTCCCGAAGGGGAGGCTCCCACTCGGGCCGAGCGGGATGCGATTCAGAAGTGGAAGGATGATAATCTCCAAGCCCGTTGCCTTATGTTGGCTAACATGTCTCCGGACTTGCAAAGACAACATGAGGCCATGGAATATGCTTGGGAGATTTACGACCACTTAGAGCAACTTTACCGCCCTCATGAATGTGTTACAAGGTATAACACTTCAAAGGAATTGTTCCAATTGAGAATGAGGGAAGGTTCAAGTGTCCATGAATATGGACTCAAGTTTCTTGCCCTTACTGAGAAACTTGCTTCCATGGACATGCCGCTGAAAGATGAGCTTTCAGTGGATTTGTTGCTAGCTTCGCTCCCACCATCATTCAACCCATTTGTCCTTAACTTCAACATGAATCATGCTGGTGCTACTGTAGCTGAGCTGATTAGTCAGCTTGTGACTGCTGAAAGCATGATCAAGAAGGACAATAAGGTTTTGATGGTGAATGCTCCATCTTCCTCTTCTGGGCCTTCTAAAGGTAAGGGCAAGAAAGCCCAAAAGAAGAAGAAGAAACCCCTTAGGCCCACTGGTGGCGTTTCGAAGGGGAAGGCCCAAAAGAAGAAGCGTGATCAGAAAGAGGATGTTTGCTTCCATTGTGGCAAAGCGGGACATTGGAGGAGAAACTGCCCAGAGTACAAGGCTACTCTAAAGAAAGGTATCTTTCTCGTTGAAGTAAATCTTTCTATTAATTCTAGTTCTTGGGTACTTGATACCGGTTGTGGAACTCATATCTGTAATGATGTATAGATGCTAAGTGAAGTCCAACAACTCAAAGAAGGAGAATGTGTCTTGAAGATCGGCGATGGCTCAAACGTTGAAGCTCGAGCTTTAGGCACAATTAGATTAGATTTAGGTAGTTTTGAGTTAGTCTTAAATAAAGTCCTTTATGTACCGAGCATTATTCGTAATATAATTTCAGTTCCAATATTAGATTGTGAAGGTTATGAAACTTATATTAAGAATGGTAAATATTTTATCAAACGGAACAACTCTTCCGTTCACATCGGTACTCTAAGTAATGGGCTTTACCTAACTCAAAATATCAATATTATGAATATACAACGAGAAACAAAGCGTAAGAGAGATGACAAAGTTTCAGCTCCCTTATGGCACGCTAGATTAGGACACATTTCCAAGAACAGAATTAGCAAGATAAACACTTTAGGATCATTCTTTGAAAATGATCTCAAAGAGTTAACTTCTTGCGAATCCTGTCTCAAAGGAAAAATGTCCAAAGTTCCTTTTAAAGGAACTGTGGAACGTGCCACTAAGGTTTTGGATTTGATCCATACTGATGTTTGTGGACCGCTTAGTGTAAGCACTAGAAACAATCATCAGTATTTCATAACCTTTACCGATGACTTTAGTCGATATGGTTATTTATACTTAATGAAGTATAAATCTGAAGCTTTTGAGAAATTCTTAGAATTTCAAAAGGAGGTTGAGAACCAAACTGGTCACAAGATCAAAGCACTTCGATCTGATCGAGGAGGCGAGTATCTTAGTGAAGAATTCCTTAATCATCTCAAAGATAATGGGATTATCTCTCAGTGGACTCCTCCGGGAACTCCTCAGCTTAATGGAGTTTCTGAGAGAAGGAATCGAACCTTACTTGATATGGTTCGTTCCATGATGAGTTTCACTGACTTACCACCTTCTTTCTGGGGTTATGCCATAGAAAGTGCAGCAAAGATTTTGAATCTAGTTCCCTCTAAGCCAGTCCCTAAAACGCCCCATGAAATATGGCATGGTAAAATCCCTAGTTATTCTTACTTAAGAATTTGGGGTTGTCCTGCTTACATGAAGAGGACAGTGGGAGATAAGTTAGAATCTCGTTCTAACTTATGCTACTTTGTAGGTTATCCTAAGGAATCCATAGGATACTACTTCTATGATCAATCTGAGCAAAAGGTGTTTGTTTCCAGAAATGCCACTTTTCTTGAGGAACCGTTCCTTAAAGAAAAGAAAGGCAAGATCGTAGAATTAGAAAAAGTACAAAGTGACCCCACGCCACCCACTGAAGAAACGTCCCCTACTGATCAACCACAACCAATCACGAATTTCGATACACACGAAAATCCTCCTCTAAGGCGTTCTGAACGCACTCCTAGACAGCCGGAGAGATGGTATGGATTCTTCCATGAAATCTCTCAAAAGGATAATGATCCTTTGACATATGAGGAGGCACTTTCAGATTCTGACTCTAAACAGTGGATAGAAGCCATGAAATCCGAAATGGACTCCATGAACTCCAACCAAGTTTGGACCTTGGTAGATTTGCCTGATGGGATCAAACCCATAGGTTGCAAATGGATCTTTAAAAGAAAGCTTGGAGTTGATGGAAGCATTGCAGCCTATAAAGCAAGACTGGTTGCAAAAGGATTCACTCAAAGACCCGGCGTGGACTTTGATGAAACCTTTTCGCCAGTTGCAATGCAAAAGTCTATTCGGATCATGCTTGCCATTGCTGCATATTATGACTATGAGATATGGCAAATGGATGTGAAAACTGCCTTTCTCAATGGTGACATTGACAAAGACATTTATATGGAGCAGCCCATAGGATTCACATTCAGTGGGAGTGAGCAAAAGGTTTGCAAACTCCAAAGATCAATCTATGGATTGAAACAGGCTTCTAGGAATTGGAACATTCGATTTGATGAATCGGTCAAAGCGTTTGGCTTCATCCAAATTTCGAATGAATCATGTGTGTATAGAAAGGAATTGGAGACCTCAGTGCAATTCTTAGTACTTTTTGTTGATGACATCCTTCTTATTGGGAATTCGAAGGATGACATGAAAGTGACTAAGTTATGGTTATCGAACCAATTCGAGATGAAAGATCTTGGTGATGCGTCCTATATCCTTGGAATCAAAATCTATAGAGATAGATCTAGAAGGTTAATAGGACTATCACAGTCGATGTACATTGACAAAGTATTGAAGAGATTCAATATGTAGTCAGCAAAGGTTAAGAACCTTCCTATGAGTGTAGGAACATGTCTTTCAAAGAAGATGTGTCCTAAAACTAACCTTGAGAAGGAGAGAATGACTCATACACCTTATGCGTCAGCAATAGGTAGCATAATGTATGCAATGTTATGTACTCGACCGGATGTGGCTTATGCACTTAGTGTGACAAGTCGTTTCCAATCTGACCCTGGAGATGGTCACTGGGCTGCCGTGAAGAATATTCTTAAGTACTTGAAAAGTACTAAAGATTTATTCTTAGTTTACGGAGGTCAGAAAGATCTTACTGTCGAAGGATACTGCGATGCAAGCTTTGCATCTAACTTAGATGATTTTAAGTCAATGTCAGGATACATTTTCTGCCTAAACGGTGGAGCAGTGAGTTGGAAGAGTTCCAAGCAAACAACCACTGCAGATTCGACCACTGAGGCCGAATACTTAGCTGCAAATGATGCAGCTAAGGAAGGTGCTTGGATTAGAAACTTCATTCAAGAGTTGAATGTTGTTCCTAGCATGAAAGACCCCATTACTGTGTTTTGTGACAACACTGGGGCGGTTGCTCAAGCAAGAGAACCAAGATCTCACCAACGGACCAAGCACATCATGAGGAAGTATCACCTAATCCGTGATATTATCAAAAGAGGAGATGTGCAAATTGAGAGGGTCACATCAGCAGAGAACGTGGCAGATCCACTTACTAAACCCCTTAGTCGAGAAGCTTTCCAAGGTCATCTTCAGAAGATGGGACTTAGAGTAGCTTTAGAATGGCTTTGACGGGCAAGTGGGAGATTGTTAGGAATAGTGCCCTAGAAAGCCGATTGTATATCCGCTTTGTGATTTTCCTTATTGTAATCACAGACAATCTTTGAATGAAATAACGAATTGAGGCAACACTTCTTTATATGCTCTTGTTTGGTATGTGTTTACTTTAGCTGTGCATGTATGAGAACTCCCCTAATCCTGATGACTTTAGGACTCTACCATTTAGGTGAAATGGTTCATGAAACGAGCCCTATGTCACATAAGTCATGATTAGTAAAATACTCCAAGCCGATGAGTCCTACAGACAGTGGGAGTGTCAACCTGACTCCTCTAAGGCTTGCTTGTGGGATCACGCCCTTAAGAAGGACCACCATGTTTCATGGAGGTGCAAAGTGTATAGTTGATACGTGCGTGATACATGAGGGTGCTTACTTTAATAAGTAAGTTCACTGAGGTGCCCCGTGTGAGAACATTCCTAAATGGGAAAGGAAGTTTCTATTTCAGGAAATGGAAACTTCCAGATTAGGAAATATCTCACGAGTCATTGATGTGATTAATTGATCCTTAGACTTGAGGTTCCTTGTCACTTTATGAGTTAACTCTGTAGTCTTAGGTATAAGCTTTAAAGGATGTCGCCTTAGACAACTGATTCAAGGCTTATGCTGGGGCTGCACAAGTGACTCATGAAAGTGAATGAGAATCAAGAAAGGACCTACATTTGCATTCGCAAGGTGATCTCTTATTGTGTAAGTCATTCATATGCCATATGGAGTCCTTGGCCAAGGCAGTGGATCAAGACATCAAGAAAAGGGTTTCTTGGATTGAGATCAAATGGATATGAAATGCACTTAGCTTTAAGACCGGATTATTAGGGTTCTGATTATTCCCTTACCCTAGATCTTGGTTGAGAGATAGTAAGTAGAAGGATTGTATCTCACATGAATCAATGACTTAAAGGTTTTGTCGAATCCGAACATTCCAATTCAGCTAGGGGTTAAACACCTGTTGCTAGACTATGGTCGTTTAATCTGTGGACTGATTAATTAATTAGTGAATTAATTAATTAGGGTCACTGCTAATTGAATTGAGAACCTAGAGGGTCACACACAACAACTTGGTTACATGAGTTGAGGGTTGAAAATGATTAAACGAGTTAATTGGGCCAAGAGGGTTCCACACGTGTGAAATCACACGTGTGGTTCACGTGAGTGACACGTGTCACTGTGACACGTGTCACACACGTGTGAATATATATATATATTATATATATATATATGTATTAAATAATTAAATGTGTTAATTATTTAATAGACTTTGGTTTAATTTTGAATTAAAAAGAAAGTCTTATTTTGGAGAAAATAATCTAGTTAATTAATTACGAATTAATTAATTAGATAAAAAATAAGTTATTTATTTTATAATAAATAAAGTATAAAATTATCCAAAAATAGTTTGGATATTTTTAGCTCTCTTAAAAGTTGACTTGAATTAGAATTCAAAGTCAAAATTGGAAATTACTTGATGATCAAGTAATAGGAGAGAGAGGAACCAAATCCTTGCCCAACAAGGATTAGGATCGGCGTCCCTCTCCCTTTCCTATATATAGGGGAGCTCATGCTCCCCTTTAGAGCTAATTGGCAATTCTTTTGGTTCATGTGTTGAACACCTTCCTTTCTCCAAGATAAAATAAAACCCTAGGTTAAGCCTAAACACTAACTAGAGAACTAGCATCCTTACTAGTTAGATTGTGATCAAGTTGGTGGACTTTCTCTAGAGACTTCAAGTTAGAAGTTTGAAGATTCGAGCTTTACCAAGGAGAGGGGATCAAGCCGCGAGAAGAGCGTTCTTGGGTGGCTTGAAACGCTTCAAGAAAGAACAAAAGAAAAGTAAGTTTCTTAATTCCTTCGAATTTGGTTACACGATTGCGAGTCCAAGATCCTTTTGTTGGGAAAATTTTTTTAATTTTCGCTGCTTTCTGATTCGTGTTTTCCAACAGCACGTCCTAGGAGCCACGTGGACCCAAAGCCACTTTGGCCGACATGCATGAGGGAACGTGGATGCCAAGTAAGTGCCATGTGGTGCCACGTGGACGCCAGATAAGTGCCGCGTGGCGAAAGATATAACCCAGATTGATCTGCAAGCTGTGGATGTAGTCCAACTTGATTTGATGCAGAGGTCGAGTGACTAAGAAGAGATTGATCTAAAAAGCTCCATAGACGTGACCTGAATAGCCAAGCCCAGAGGTCCATTACTAAAGTGCTCATTTCGATCTCTAATACACTCGTGGATGGAGTATTCGTATATCGATCCTCAGATCGAGTTGACGAGGCATCAGACAAGTCCATACGTCTCCAATACCCTTTTCGGGGCACGTGTAATGACTTTATTCCTTAAGACAATTGTACGAGAACCAATTAATGCCCCTCAATACTCAAACTTACCTAAAAGGAAAAAAGGGTACGAAGCATACAAGCTGGTCCAGGTTGAAAATAGTAAAGAGCCAAGTTGAATACGACCACAATTAATGTCGTACCATAGTACATGCACTTAGTACGTTTTAGAGCGAAATCTATAAATACAAACAATGATTGATAAGCGCATTCAAAGTAGTACTCGAACTCATTTCTCACTTATATTAATAATCCAATACTGACTTGAGCGTCGGAGTAGTATTGCCGATTAAAACTCCGATTATTTTACCCCTTAGGTGTTAAACATTCTGCAAGTTAAAAAGAGTCCACACATATAAATTCTTGATAAATTGAATTAAACTAGCCAATCAACTCGAGTAAGATTTAGCACGATCAACACGATAAGTATATAAAACATTTGTCTCATTATTACACCACTCCTCCATTATCGCCATCCCCTTTCTCATCAACAGGACCAATTTTGATATATATCGTCAAATTTATTGCATATCTTCCTTACCACATTATTGATCATATTAATTGCGTTTGGTGAATTAAAAATTCATTATGTGATGTACCGACACAAGCTACACAATTAATTAATTAAATAAGTAAAAATATATATGGCATCAATATAATTAGCACGATAATAGATATATTATAATAAGAAAACATTTTAAGTATTACAATGCAATATGATTGGCCTGGATATATATTTTTAGTAAACGGTCAAATGATATAAGCTGTCATCGCAAGATTATATCATCCCAAACATTTTATATTAGCACGAGATTGATATCATCGTAAATATATTATGTTTTTACACTTAAGTCAATGACAATGAGATTTTATTGTCAAATTTTGAATTTCGTAGGAATTATTATTAGAAATATTTTTGTTCGGATAGAGTATTCAAATAACTATATGAGAAGTATATTATGTATTTGGACCCCAAAAAGAAGTATATTATATATACCTTTTGAAATACTTACAAGTTACAACAAATAATTATTTAACTGATTTGTTCGAAACATTTCACTGTGACGTAGAGTGAGTATCATAGTGAGAGGGGTTGTTTGTGATATTTTCTAAATCTTTAATATAAATGCATTGACAAACCTTCCTCATCAATCCATCATCCCCAAGTGTTTCAACATCAGCTTCAGTAAAATAATCTCTCTTTCTAGATAAAAAATTCCTTGGAGAAACAAAGATGATCGATCCAAACCCACTACTTCCAGAGTCCGAATCAGCAGCATCGTCGTCGGTGATACTCCCACAGCCTGAATCATCAGCGTCGCCGACGCCCCGACCACATCTCTCCCTGGACGACGCAATGGAAACCTTCTTAGGGGACTCTCATCGAACACAGCTCATGCAATCCACAATCTCATCATTCGCCTGGTTTTTCGACGCGCAGCAAACCTTCATCAGCATCTTTACGGACGCAGAACCCAAATGGAGCTGCCGAAACCCATCATGCAACTCAAGCAGCAACATTTGCCGCCTTCCAAAAGATTCTTGGTCGTGGGATCTTCCTGTTAACACATCCATCATATCCGAGTGGTCCCTCAAATGCGCGGGCTCCATCATCACGGGCCTTCCCGCATCATCCTTCTTCTTGGGCTGCTTAACCGGAGGTCTCCTGCTCGCCACTTTGGCAGATTCGTCTTTGGGTCGGAAGAAGATGCTGGTTCTATGCTGCTTGGCAATGTCTGTGCCCGGAGCATTAACAGCGTTTGCACCCAATGTGTGGATTTACTGTGGACTGAGATTCTTGAGCGGGGGTTCGGACGGGCAACAATCGGGACGAATGCATTTGTTCATGCGAGTGAACTAGTTGGGAGAAAATGGAGGGATAAGATAGGAGTGATTGGATTCATATTCTATAATTTCGGGTTTCTGTCTCTCCCGATTATAGCTTTTCAGCTGAGAGGTTGTTCCTGGAGACTAATGTATCTCTTCACTTCGGTCCCATGTGTAATTTACTCCATTTTACTGTATTTCTCAGTTCATGAATCTCCCAGATGGCTTTTCGTGAAAGGGAGAAAGCAAGAATTCTTGAAAACGCTCAGAAGCATGGCGGCGCGTGATAAACACAGCAGCTTAACAGAAAGTTCTTGCTTTTTGGCCGATTCCATTATGTGGGAGGAGAAATCTGAAGAGAAAAGCAGTAGTTTTTACTCTACCATACAGCTTCTGCTTAAAAAAAGCTGGGCTTTTAAGCGTCTGTTGGTGGTGATGGCGATGGGGTTCAGCCTTCGCCTGACGTACTACGGCATGCCATTAGGCCTAGGCAATTTGCCTTTCAATCTGTATTTGAGCGTCACTTTTAACGCATTGTCCGAAATTAGCAGCTTCATTAATCACTTTTTTCATGATTGCGAAGTTGAAAAGAAAGGGTTGTTTGTTTGGATTGTCTTTGCTGAGCGGGATTTGCAGCATTGCGAGCGTTTTCGTGGGATCGAAGGGGGTCCAGCTGGCATTGGAGATAGTGTCGTTTTTCGGTGCCTGCACGGCGTATAATGTGTTAATGATTTACTTGTTGGAGTTGTTTCCGACGTGCGTGAGGAACTCGGCCATGGGGATGGTGAGGGAGGCCTTATTGTTGGGAGGCGTTGTTGGGCCCGTGGCGGCGGCGGTTGGGAGGGGGAATGGGTTGCTTTTGTCTTATGGGTTGTTTGGGGTGATGGCTTGTTTGTGTGGGGTGGTGGTTGCTTTGTTGCCTGAAACTAAAGGGAGGGTGTTGATTGATACTATGGAGGAAGAAGAAAGCATGTATATTGGCGGTGGTGTAACTGGTGTTTAAGAATACTTCTCTGTTATATATGTACAGTGGAATTGGACGGTGTGCGGAAATTTTGGTGGGCCTTGAAGTCATTTGCTCCGTTTAGTTAAATTCAAGTGTAATTAATATCAGTCCCTTCCGGGATATCCGATAATATTGGTCCCTGCACAAGAATCACATTCATAAATGGAGAAAAGTCTAAATAATATTATTATATATACACTTCAACCATATTAAAGTACTTTGATTGCAAAAGGACGTGGTTGTCTCATATGTTAATGGCAAGAAAACTGTTTGCTTTTTTGTAACCATTTTTGGACTTTGGAAGTTATATTATTATGAATACTTTCTCAATCTCATCGATCCCATCAATGCACCTAAATGGTAGAGACGTTTTTCAAAATTGAAGTAGAAGTCGACTCGATAATAGTCGCTAACTAAATTATTATAGACAAAATGGATGATCACCCTTTGAAAGATATGATAATAGTCGCTAACTGGATTACTAAGGATGAAATGGATGATCATCCTTTAAAAGATATTATTCTTGACTATCATAATTTCTTGGAAACCGTTTTTCGACATGACCCTCGCAAACAAAACTCTATTGCCGATGCTCTCGCAAACTTGGGTCACACCGTTAAGAATGGCTTTGCCATTTGGGACGCCCCTCTGGCGGGGATGGTGGTTAGTTAGTCTTGTTTAGTTTGTTTTTCCTTTCTTTCTCGCCTTGTTTGGCGTTGTATCGTTAGGATAAAAAAAAAGTACAAAATTTTAAAAATTAATCAGTTAAATAGCAAATATATTATGCTTATCATACAATTAATTAGTTTTGACCAAGTCAAAGCTCGAACTGAGAAATTCCTAAAACACGGCATGGAACCATTAATGATACATGAACATCCAAACTAATAATTGAATATTACATTTATTATTTAATTAAATATTTTTCAAAAAGAAATATATTATAATCATATAATTATGGGGCAGTTAATAAAGAGAACCAAATATCTTCAAAACTTAGGTTAAACACCCTAGTTTGAAAAATAAATGTTTTAGATCTCCAATATATAAGTTATTTTTCCTAAACTCCCAAAGCTCTGAAAAGTCTGTTTTGCCTTATGTTTTTCCTCCAACTACACCTTTTATTTTTCATCCACACCCCTACTTTTTTCTTTATATATTATCTTAAATTATAATGGTAACTCTTGTAAACACTAACTATAAGTTCAGTTGTACTTGAATTCTTTCTCGTTTTCAATTCTTCACTCTATAAGTTCCGCATTACCACTTCATCACTTATAAACTGCACGTTTAGTTCCGAATTTTTAATTCATCATTCTACAAACTGTACGTTTAGTTCCGAGTTTTTAATTCATCACTCCATAAACAATACTAATAGTTTCCTATTTTTATTTCATCACTCTACAAAACTGCATGTTTAGTTCCACATTTTAAATTCAACACCCTACAAACTGTATATTTTGTTCCCCATTTTTATTTCATCACTTTACAAACTGCACATTTAGTTCCCCATTTTTATTTCATCATTCCATAAATTGAACTTTTAGTTCCGCATTACTACTTTATCACTCCATTTTTTATTCCCTGATCAACAAATCAGTATTATAATTGGTTAAATTTTCCAGAACACATATCCAAACCAAATCACAGTACACCAAACCACAAATATTCCACAAAACATGTCTTAATTTGTAAATTACAACCAGAACCGAAGAAAATAAAACATAAATACAAAACTACAATACTGTACACATAGACGATCTAAGACATTCCTATCCATACATAGCAAGTTAATACATTTCCTCCCGGATTTTTTGGTTAAAAGGTCAATATACTTTATACGGTCGGACATTCTCTCTCTCAAACTGTATGATCTAGATGACTTCCCTTCTATTCGACGCCTCTTTGGGCTAACCAGTGAAAGTATTATCATGGTATCCATGAACATAACAAGTAAAAAGAACTTTAGGACCTCAATTATAAGCAAAGCTTTCTTATAATCCATTTGATATACAGTACAGATAAACATATATAGATCGTGTCAGAATCACATAAGACCAGTTATCATCACAAAGTATCAGATCTTGTTAGAGTCACATAAGACCACTTATTATCACAAAATATCACGTAATCTGTTAATAAACATCACAAAAGTGCATTACACTAAGAATAATCGCTCAACAGTACACATTATCAACAGAGAAAGAATCTCAATCAACAACAAACTGCAACATTTCCACAAAAAATAACCCATCAGATTCCATAACGAATCCATACTTTACCGGATGTGCCACAAACGTAGTAAGTGTTGGAGTTCTCCAAATGAACATTAAATTGCATGTCAGTACCTGCAGAAACAAAAAAAAAAAAAAAATGAGTTAATTAGATTAGTAGGCAAGAACCTATTTCTGTAACAATGAAATCCATTCTAGACAAACTAAACAATGAAATCGGTCTTAGGAAGTTCACGCCTGAAGGTAAGAACAAGAATTAGAAATTTAGAGAGTTATTTACATCATACCCCCTGTGTTAAGTGAAATGGGCAAAAAACACCCTGTGTTACAAAAATTAACACCGAAAACCCTGTGTATGACAAACCCTGAAAATTTTTGGTGTTGGACGTGTGTTAAAAGCGTGACTAGAACACTAATTTTCTCTATTTATTGGACGTGAAATGACTAATTTACCTTTTATATACTGATATACATCATAGCACATCTCTCTACATACCATTTTTTATACTCGTTTATAGGGTTATTCATGCAATTTTTATTTTGTACAGGATATCTGTGCATATAAAAAAGTATCGAATATATACTTGTTTATAGGATTCTTCATGTAATTTTATTTTGTATAGAGTTTTGGTGCTTATAAAAAAATATTGAACAATATAGTGAGATGAGAGATGATGTATATCAAAATATAAAAGGGTAAATTAGTCATTTTGTGTTCAATAAATAGAGAAAATTAATGTTCTAGTTGCGCTTCTAACGCGTGTCCAACACCAAAATTTTTCAGGATTCACCATGTAAATATTTTGAAAATACAAGTTTTTTGTGTTAATTTTTGTAACATAAATTTTTTTTTCCTATTTCACCTAACACAGGGTGAAATATGTAAATAACCCCAAATTTAGGACTTTTAATCTCAACATTTTGGCTTCCCAATGAAATAAAGGTGGGAGACATGTAAAAAATGGGGGGAAAAGAGACCAACATTAGTACAATGAAGATGACATATGTTGTAACTAATAAAAAAAGGTAGTGGGCACAATTATAAATTCAAGTCATTCAATCCCACTAATCTACTTAACAACAGACTTTTCAAGTGACTATATACCCGCTCATTTTCTAGTCAAGAATCGGGGCTCTAGAATATTCTTGAGTCCATTATGGGCTTTGAGGGTGGGCTCCTTGTAGACTTGTGGGTGGTACGTCTCCCTCTTAACGGGTCACTGAGTACCTGATTTACCTCTTCCCACTTGCTTCGTTGGGCCGGGCCGGGTGTGAGGACCTTTAGGGTTGGGGATTCAACCTTTTTGCTACAAGAATCGAGGCTCTGGAAAATTGACATAAATGTTGCCAATCAAAGTAAAACTAGAAAAAAAGAGAGTAAATACCTAACCCTACCTTTTCTTTGGAAGTAAAGAGGCCTAATCCTTGTCAGGAGGACCAAAGTTGTCATCCCCTGTAGTGACAGACCTCAAATTTGCAAATATCCCTTTTCTTTTCAACAAGACCAAACGTTTTTTTCCATGTGAAAAGTCCTGTGATGTTAATACTCCAGAAATTAGTTTACTTCACCAGACTCTAACCCATTGGTTTCGGGCTATGGCCTTGTGGATTAGCATCTAAATAAATAGCACATCAATTTTTGCCTTAGCTGTACTGAGGAAAGGCCGACCAAACAAGATATCAGAGGACTCGGATGAATAATTGTTTTCCATATCAATTACAAAGAAATCAGCAGGAAAAATCAATTCATTGACTTGAACTAACACATAATCTAAAACACCCTTGGGATAGACAATTGACCGATCAGCTAATTGAATAATAACTTCGGTACTAGCTAATGGACCAAGACCCAAAGAATTATAGACAGATAAAGGCATCACATTGATAGAAGATCCTAAATCACACATAGTCTTACCAATACCAATATTTCCAATCTTGAAATGAATGGAAAACATACCTTTGTCGCGACACTTAGGAGGTAATTTTCTCTGTAAGACAGCTGAAATATTCTCACCTACATTTAACCACTCATTACCTATCAACTTACGCTTGTTCGTGCATAATTCTTTAAAGAATTTGGCGTAGCGTGGAACCTGTTTAATGGCCTCAAGGAGTGGAATGTTTACTTCGACCTTTTCAAAGAGTTCCATAATACTCGTATCCTCTCTGTCCTTTTTTCTCTGAACTAACCTTTGAGGGAATGGTGGTGGAACTACCAAAGGTTTGGGTTTCTGAGTGTTTTCAGCTGGACTGGAATTCTGTCCGTGATCACGGTCAGGCTCATTCTCAATCCCCTGTTCAGTTTCTGCATGAGAGCCCTGTACCTGGTCACGGTTGAGATTCCTGTCGACTGGAGGCTATAATTCCTTTCCGTTTCGCAACATAATTGCACTTACATTGTGTCTAGGGTCGTATGTTTGTGACTGTAATTTACCTTGGATCTCCAATCTGTTAACTGAGGATGCTACCTGGCTTATTTGAGTCTCCAAACTCTTTATACTCTCTTCCATCTTCTTAAATCGGGTTGTAGTGTCCTGCTGAAATTTCTCAGTGTTAGTAGCTAGCATATGGACAATAGCACTAAGAGACGTACCTGAGCCCAATGGCTGTTATGGTGGTGGTGTCTGATGGAAGTTCTGATTGATCTTTTGGTCATTTGCATAGCTGAAATACGGGTGGAGCTTCCATCCAGGATTGTAAGTATTCAAATAGGGGCATGCATCAGTTGGGTGCTCGAAGCTAGTGGAAATGCCACACGCCATTGCATGTGGAGTACCTACGTTCATGTTTTGGACCAAAGTTGTCAGCAAAGATATGATATCATCAAGTGAACTTACATTTACCTCATTCACCCTTCTAGGCATATCCTGTCGAGCTCCAAATTGTTGGGAATTTGCTGCCATGGTTGATATCAACTCTCTAGCTTAAGTAGGGGTCTTGCTAACTATGGCTCCACCACTCGCAGCGTCCATCATTCTACGTTCCATCGGAGTTAGGCCTTCGTAGAAGTACTGAATGACCAATTGATCCGAAATTCCATGTTGGGGGCAGCTTACTAATAACCTCTTGAACCTTTTCCAATATTCATAGAGACTCTCGGAATCCCTTTGCCTAATGCCACAAATTTCACGCCTGGTGTTTGTAGAGCGGGAGGCTAGAAAGTACCTATCCAGGAATTGCCGAGACATTTCGGCCCATGTAGTGACGGTCCCCGAAGGTAGGTAATACAACCAATCCTTAGCTGCATCTTGCAATGAGAAAGGAAAAGCCCTCAACTTAATATGATCCTCCGTGACATTGTGTGGTTTCATGGATGAGGCACACAAGATGGAACTCCTTTAGATGCTTGTTCAGATCCTCATTCTCCAACCCACGAAAAGTTGGCGACAAGTGAATGAGTCCTGACTTCAATTCAAAGCCTTCTTGCAGGTCTGGAAAAGTTATGCACAGTGGCTGTTGTGCCTCAGTGGGTCGGGCACAGTCCCGAAGTGGTCTGTTCTGAGACATATCCTCACCGTGATCACGGTCAAGTTTCCACACAGTCTGCTCTTCAGCCTCAAACTCCTGATCAGATTCACTGTCAGAATTCAGCTCAAACAATTTCAAACTTTCACCAATTGCTGCTTGCTCACGAAGGTTCCTAGGCATAAGAAAAAGAAACAAAATTAGTTACCAATTTCCCCGGCAACGGCGCCAAAAATTTGATGGGTGTCGACATGTTAGGATTATTTTATACCTTTATTTGAGCATGTTTTATGTCATGATTTGATGGATTTTAGGCCTTATATTGTTATAATTGCTCTTATTTCAGGTATATTATGCTCGGAGATGGTTCGTGGTGAAACGAGGCTTGAAACGAGACTTTAGATGCCGAGAACGACCAAAGTGTGAAGAACTAAAAAGGCATCAATTTTCAGTTCCTGGAAGATGGGAATGGCCCTTCCGGGTCATATGTATTTTGGGAAGGGCCGCTCCAGAGAAGTCAACCTTTTGCCCTTGACCGAGGATGGGAACGGCCGTTCCCGTCCCAAGCCTTTCATCGGAACGACCGTTCCCATTAGTGCGGGAGGACATTTGAGCGAGGTCGTTCCGCAGGCCGTTCCGGGGAGCTTCTGGAACTATTTAAGGCAGAATTTCAGCACTTCTTGGGGAGACTCGTCTAGGGTTTAATTTAGGGTTAATTTAGGAGTCTCTTCTAGTTTTATCTTTGATCCTTAGAGCTTTAATTAGATTATAGTTGTTAATTCCTTTCTAGAATAATTATTTCCCTTTATTTTCAGTCCTAGTTAGATTTAATTGCTTTAAGTTTGATACTAATGTCTCTAGTTTTGGGATTTGATTATGTTTTTGAGAGTTTTGTTCTTGATACTTGATAATTGGTTTAATTCAATGAATATGCATGTTTTCAGTATGATTTCTATTATTTCCTTGCTTTCTAGTGTTAATATAAGTGGCTAATTTCTTGGGCAAAGGGGGGTGATGAATTATGTAGAGGGTAAGTGTTTCATGAAATGCCTAGGTGGGACTACTTGATCTTATGCTTGTGAAATTGTTTTGTTTGCATGTTTAAGCTTGATCACCTTAGATATGAACTTAGATTTACATGCTAATCGAGAGGTTGTATGTGAGTTGGAAGAGTTTTCACAACACTTAAGTTTTAGGTATAAAGACATTTAGCCTAATCTTGAGCAATCAAGGGCCAAGCCGCTAGTTATTTTGTTGCACTAGTCTTGTTTGTTTGATCTAATTAATGGGCTAATGACCATGAGAGTAGGCTTAGACTTTGATTAGGTACACGCACTTGACTTCGAGAGGAGCTTGTGTATACATTAGCTATTAGGATTGTGAGATCCTTGTCCCATTAAAGCACTAATGGAACACGAACCTTGCATGGTCATTACTACCCCATTGCCACTTAGTTAACTTGGTTATTTGCTACTTTATTCGCTTTCTAGTTGTTTCTAGTTAGTTAATCTTAGTTAACTTTCATTTCCGTAAGTAGTTAATTCGCTCTATCACTCGTTTTGGTCTATAGATTGGTGAATACATTAGGTAATTGATTGATTTACTCCTCCTCGTGGATTCGACCCCTCTTGCTACATTGATTTATTGATGCTTGCACTTGGGCTTTATTAAAACAACCAAACAAGTTTTTGACCAAATATTAAGTCCCAAGTACCGCACACAATTAACTGGTAATATAGTGGCAAAAAGGTATCCATCCTCGAGGATTGGGTGAATTTGTGACTTTCAATATGCCAAGGAAACAAAATAAACAATTAAAATTTGGGGGGAGGGGGGATTTGAGATTTGGATTAAATTAAAAACAATTAAACTAAACAATTAACAAGGAATAATTAAACTAAACTAAAACTCAAAATAAGCTCAAGTAATTCAATAGATAGCAAATAGTCGGGAAATTCCTAAGCATGCATAGACTACGATCATTGACTCAAGATTTTCGTTGGTTGAATCCTAGATTAGCTATAGTCGCTAACTACCTCTGGCTCCCTCGTTTCATCTTAGTTTTACAGTAATCAAAGAAACTCCTAAAAATTACTCCC
The DNA here is from genome assembly GCA_037501455.1 of Lantana camara. Taxonomy (NCBI): domain Eukaryota; kingdom Viridiplantae; phylum Streptophyta; class Magnoliopsida; order Lamiales; family Verbenaceae; genus Lantana; species Lantana camara. The sequence continues at coordinate 59,931,385 of CM074864.1, forward strand.
TAATTAATCGATAACCTTTTCGAGACTCTCTCCAAGATTTAATCAATTAACAGCTTTCAGCACCAAAGAAACACTAATCCTAATTGGTTAGGCATAGACTCCTGCTTCACTCGATTAGATCGCAAGTTTCTCAACACGAAATCAGACAAACGTTATGCCCTAGTGTCGATAGCCACAAATACTAACTATCCAGTTAACACCACCAAATACATTAGTTGGCTATATGCAAATTAACTAATTCAAGATTTGGCCAGAATCAAATAATCAATTAACAAACAATGACAGTAAAACAGAAACAATATGAATATCATAAACCAACTAATTAAAACGATTCAGTCTCATAAATCTAGCCTAATATTTGGAAATTCCCAACTAATACGAACCCTAGCTACTCATACTGAATTGAACAAACGAAATTCTGAATTAAAACCAACATAGTCTAGAGAAAAAGAATAAACTAAAGGAAAGAGATAAACTAGCTGCTGCTGCGTTCTCTTCCTATATGAGGCGTGTCAATTGTGTCCGCAAGCAACCTTGTTCTCACGCATATATGTAGTCCGAAGGTGTTGAACTTCCTCTTCCACTTCCTTCCCATGTTCTTCTATTATTGAGGCCATGAATTAAAATCCCCCACTTCTCTCAACGTTTGTAACCTCTCTCCACTTAATCCAAGGTACGTAACTCACAAAATAAAGGCCTGGACTTATTTGAAACTTGGAGTAATTTGGATTTTGGAATTAATGGCCCCGCACTTAGTACTCCTGCGTGAGTGGTCTTAATACTTGGTAGGAATTGATGCCTCCTAGCCCATGTCTTGTCTACAATTAATCCAAGAATCCTTTAAATCATATTTGAGGGTATGGGCTTCTTCTCCAAGTATGTCAAGCTGCTGCTAAACTCAGGCCCAAGTGCATTTGTGAATTGGCTCTCTTTTAGGAAATTAAGGGTCTTGACATTCGCAGCAACAGAACTGAATTTTCCATGCCTCAATTAGTCAGAAGACTCTTGATTTCTACAAATTTGTGTTTCCTGCAAAGAAGCATATAATGCAATTCAATATCCACAATTTTGAACTAGACAACGGGACAAAAAATGTAACAATTAAGCTCGATAATCCCGTAATTATACATCTTATCAAGATCCTCCCGTAGCAACTGTTTTTCGATGTTTATAATAGTTCTCATCGATATTTAATTTGACCTAACCAGGTTTTAGGTTTTTTTCGGGTAGTTGTTCACTCACTTTTGATCTTGTTGCGTGTGTGTTGCATGCCTTCCAGGTCAAGGGCGAGCATCTATATATAGAATTCCCTAATTTTAATTATATCAGAACTCAATTAAATTCTCAACTAATTATTTGAAATATATATTCCCACCAAAAAAAAAAAATTTGAAATATATATTATACTTATTATTTAATTGATCACCCGAACTGAAATTTACACAAATCACACAATAAATACATAAAACATTCGTCTGATTATTACACTGTTCCTTCATTACGAGCTTTGAACTTTCTTTTCAGATATGTATCGTATCTCTGTTTCTCGTACCCGCCCACACCAAACATATTGATAGGCAATCGAGATTAAACAAGATAATCTTTTTTAATATTTTTTTATATCACAATTATTTCACTCTCCAAACATCAACCGCCTAAAAATACACGTGGGCGCATATATATAATTAAAATAACAGGGAAACAATAAAGTGAAACAAGATATCCATATCCTATATTACACTAGTTTGACCTAAGTAGGTTCGGCCTAAAATTTCCCTCCATTAGGGTTTGTTCCTGTTCTTTTTTTTTTATTTTTTTATTTTGGTGTAAAAGAGAAACACTAACAACTAACAAACAATTCGAAGTTTCTCCTTCAACATGAACTCTAAGCTCTCATCATCGCGTTAAAAATAACCATCTCTCACATCCTGGGACGAAAAAAGTTAATAAGAAGGGAAGCTACTCCATTAGGGTTTGTTCGTGTTCACATCCAATAAATTACCACAATCCTTTTCAAGAGGACCAACGTTGCCTTCCCCTATAGTGACAGGCCTCAAATTGCAATATTCACCCTTTCTTTTCAACAGGACCAACGTTTCCCATCTGCTATAAGTTCTGTGATGTTAATTTTTTTTGGTCCTAAGTTCTGTGGTGTTAATCGTCAAATTTATTGCATATCTTCTTATGATCTTATTGATGTGGTGCATCAACACAAGCTACACAATTAATTAAAGTAGTACAAATATATCAGATCAATTAGCACGATGATAGATATATTATAATAAGAAAAGTAAACATTTTAAGTAGTACAATGCAATATGATTGGCCCCGATATTTTTAGTAAACGGTTGAATTAATTAGGGACGCAAACGAACCGAGCCGAGTTGAGCCGTGACCTTTTTTTACTCGGGCTCGGTTCGAGCTAAATCAGAAATATATTATTTTTTATTAAAAAATAGTTTATAATAATTAAACGTATTTATATATATATTAATATCTATTAATTGAGTATATATACAAATATTAATAAATATATTACTTTTTTAGTATATATATATATATAATATTATATATTAATTAAGTATTTATATACATATAAATTAATATATTATTTTTTTATTTAAACATAAAGTTTCGCGAGCCACGAGTCAGATACAAAGTAATTTGGGTTCGACGGTTCACTATGCTCGCGATTCAGCTCGGCTTATTTGCATCCCTAGGTTGAATAATATAAGCAGGCATCACAAGATTGATGTCATGGTAAATATTTTATGTTTTTACACTTAGGTAATGACTGAGATTTTATGGCGAGATTAAAAATTTCACAGGGGTTTATTATATTACTAGAAATATTTTGGTTAGGGTCTCGTTGGACGGAATATTCGAGCAAACATATGACAAGTATATTGTATTTTATATTTAATTTTTAAAATACTTGTGGTATATGATCAAACTGATTTGATCGAGCAAGAATAAGTACTATCATATATATTAGGGGAGGGGTGGTTTGTGATATTTCTAAATCTTCTATTAAAATGCATAGTTCAACTATCATGCATTGACAAACCTTCCACACCAATAAAATTTTAATCACCCTTTCAAGACATGATCCCAAGTTCTTCTAATTTCATCAGCTTCAATAAAATAGTTTCTCTATCTTGATCATAAATTCCTTGGAGAAGCAAAGATGATCGATCCAAACCCACTACTCCCAGACCCCGAATCAGCAGCTGCGTCCGCAATACTCCCACAACCCGAATCAGCAGAGTCGCCGCTGTTGCCGACGCCCCGACGACATCTCTCCCTCGACGAGACAATCGAGACCTTTATAGGGGACTTCCATCGAACACAACTCCTGCAATCCACAATCTCATCATTCGCCTGGTTTTTCGACGCGCAGCAAACTTTCATCAGCATCTTTACGGACGCAGAACCCAAATGGAGCTGTCGAAACCCATCATGCAACTCAGGCAGCAACATTTGCCTCCTTCCAAAAGATTCTTGGTCGTGGGATCTGCCGGCGAACACATCCACCATCTCTGAGTGGTCCTCCAATGCGCGGGCTCCATCATCACTGGCCTTCCGGCATCATCCTTCTTCCTGGGCTGCTTAGCCGGAGGTCTCGTGTTCACCACTTTAGCAGATTCGTCTTTGGGTCGGAAGAAGCTGCTTGTTCTATGCTGCTTGGCAATGTCAGTGCCCGGAGCATTAACAGCTTTTGCACCCAATGTGTGGATTTACAGTGGACTGAGATTCTTGAGCGGGTTCGGACGGGCAACGATGGGGACGAATGCACTTGTTCATGCGAGTGAACTAGTTGGAAAGAAATGGAGGGATAAGATAGGAGTGATTGGATTCGTATTCTTCACTTTCGGGTTTCTTTCTCTCCCGATTATAGCTTTTCTGCTGAGAGGTTTTTCCTGGAGATTAATGTATCTCTTCACTTCTGTCCCATGTATAGTTTACACCATTTTACTGTATTTCTCAGTTCACGAATCTCCCAGATGGCTTTTCGTGAAAGGGCGAAAGCAAGAATTCTTGGAAACATTGGCGGAGCCAACTTGTCTTAAGGGGGTACAATTGTACCCCTCAACTTTATTTATTTATTTATTATTATATGTATATATTTTTTGGGTTGACATTTTACTATTATATGTATATGTAATTTTATAGAATTTTTTATTATTGACCCCCTCGTCAAAATTAAAATTAACATTAGTTGGGGTCAATATAGTAAATTATTAATAATTGAGACCACACAAATCAAAATTTTTAGGTTTCAATTTTAATTGGACTTTAATTTCTAACTCAAGACCCAACCAATTGTTGAATGAAGCTCCTCCAATCAAATTCTGTTATATTTTAACCCATATTTCATCTCCCCTCCCCTATATACACAACAATAAAATCAAACTCCTTCAATCGCCTGCATTGTGATCGATTAGAGATTTATTTTTAATTTGTTTGTGGACTGGACTTTCTTCTTTTTTTTTTTTTACAATTGAATATAAATTTAAAATTAATTTTACTTTTTTAATATTTTAACTAAGGTTTATTTTATCAATTATCAATATGGATAAGTTTCTCATCATAAAGTCAAAAAATTCGATTCAATCAGTTCGGCCTCAAAAAAGTAATTAAAAAAAAAAAAGTGGATACATCGATTCAAACGTTTTACAGAGGTAAATTCACAGTTGCTTACTAATCTAGCTTGCTTGAGTCCCGTTGATTTATTTGTCTCTTTCAACAAAGAACGTCGAATTCAGTTAACCAAATTTTATCTAGTAGAGTTCTCTAATGTCCAAATATCAATGCTTGAAAATCAACTTGAGATCTATATTATTAATATGAGATTTAGATGAAGTCTTCTCTGAATTGAAAGAGATTGGTTTTACTCAAAAATTGGTATAGACAAAGAGAAATGATGATATTAACTTGTATACTTGCTTCTAAGATTGACTTTAATTCTACCAGTTACAACAATTACAATAGAAAGAGCATTTTCTACAATGAAATACATCAAAAATCGGTTGAGAAATAGGATAGGCAACGAATGGTTGAATGATTGTTTGATTACATATTTACATATATTAAAATGATATATTTGACAGTGTTTCCAATGATTTAATTATGCATCGTTTTTAAAATATGGGTAACCGACGTGGACATTTTTGTGATATAAACTTATAAGTACTTTTAAAAAAATAGTTGAATTTAACTTTTTTTTTTTTTTTTTTTTTTTTTAGTATTATGCTTTAGCTAGTCGACCCCCTCATTGAAATTTCTGGCTCCGCCACTGCTTGGAAACGCTCAGAAGCATGGCGGCGCGTGATAAACACAGCAGCTTAACAGAAAACTTTTCCGTTTTGGCTGATTCCATTAAGTGGGAGGAGAAATCCGAAGAGAAAAGCACTAGTTTTTACTCTACCTTACAGCTTCTGCTTAAAAAAAGCTGGGCTTTTAAGCGTCTGTTGATGGTGATGGCGATGGTGTTCGGCGTTTGCCTGATGTACTACGGCATGCCATTAGGCCTCGGCAATTTGCTTTTCAATCTGTATTTGAGCGTCACTTTTAATGCACTGAGCGAATGACCAGCTTCATTAATCACTTTCTTCATGATGGCGAAGTTGAGAAGAAAGGATTCTTTGTTTGGGTTGTGTTTGCTTAGCGGGATTTGCAGCATTGCGAGTGTTTTTGTGGGATCGAAGGGGATCCAGATGGCGTTGGAGATAGTGTCGTTTTTCGGTGCCTGCACGGCGTATGATGTGTTATTGATTTACTCATTGGAGTTTTTTCCGACGTGTGTGAGGAACTCAGCTATGGCGATGGTGAGAGAGGCATCGTTGTTGGGGGGTGTTGTTGGGCCGGTGGCGGCGAATGGGTTGCCTTTATCTTATGGATTGTTTGGGGTGATGATTTGTTTGTGTGGGGTGGTGGTTGCTTTGTTGCCTGAAACTAAGGGGAGGGTGTTGAGTGATACTATGGAGGAAGAAGAAAGTTAGTATATTATCAACGGGGGTTGTCCAAGTGGTTAAGGGATTCATTCTCAAAGGCAAAGTCTCGGGTTCGAACCCTACTTGGGTGTGTGTGTTATAAAAAAAAATAAAAAAAAAAAAAAGAAAGCAAGCTAGCATATCGGTGGTGATGTTTGAGAATTCCTCTATGTTATTTGCAGTGTGGAGATTTTCATGGGTTTTGGAGTACTTAATACCATTTGCTCCATTAGTTAAATTCAAGCCTAGTTAATATTATTATACGCCAAGTTGAGCACGACAAAGTTCGATCGAGGCGGGTTTGGAGTAGAATTTTCTCAAGATTTGATCTTAACAAGGTTGCAAGTTCAAATCTTCCTTGTCTCTATGGAATGAGGCATAATGTAAGCTTTTTGTAAGTGTGCATTTTGTCTCCATGAGATGAGATTTAATGTAGGTTCTTAATAAGTGCTTGTTGAGCCGAAGACATTTCCTACCTTGAAATGGGGCATAATTCCCTCAACCTAAAATTAAGAAACAAAATATATGTGTATATATATATATATATATATATATATATATATATATATATATATATATATAGACTTCAACCAAATTAAATACCTTGATTGCACAAGGACGCGGTTGTCTCATATGTTAATGGCAAGAAAACCTGTTTGCCTTGTTGTAATCATTTTGGAGGTTGTAACTTATATGTTATTGTTGAGACGTGATTAGGAACGAGGAAAAAGGTTTTCATTATGTAATTGTTTCTTAGTACAATATTACAACCCAACCTCAATATATAAAGTCCAAGACTCCCTATAGAATAGGAAACAAAATCCCCAATTGTCGTGATCTTCCCTAATAAGGAGATAATCACGTATCTTCTAACACTCCCCCTCAAGTTACGTAATTGGATCCCCAATTCGTAACTTGTTTAGTGCCTTTTGAAATGTCTGACCAGAGACCGCCTTTGTAAGAATATCAGCTAGCTGGTCTTCGGACTTGACGAATGGTAGTGCAATGATTCCTCCATCTAACTTCTCCTTTATAAAGTGACGGTCAACTTCAACGTGTTTTGTCCGGTCATGCTGTACCGGATTCTCTGAGATGCTGATAGCGGCTTTATTGTCACACTTCAGCGAACTTGGATACTCATGAGGAAAACCGATTTCTGCCATCAACTTCCTCAACCATAACACTTCTGTTATCCCTTTTGCAATGCCCCGAAACTCTGCTTCAGCACTTGAAAGTGCAACAACCTTTTGTTTCTTACTCCTCCAAGTTACAACATTTCCTCCAACAAGAGTAAAGTAACCTGAAGTGGATCGCCTATCGTTTGGGTTCCCTGCCCAATCAGCATCCGTATAAGCTTCAATACTTAGGTGACCATGCTTCCTGAACACGATTCCGTGCCCAGCAGTGCCTTTTAGATACCGTATGATTCTGACAACTGTCTCCATATGGCTCCTCTGGGGCTGATGCATAAACTGACTAACAACTCCGACCGCATAAGTGATATCTGGTCTGGTGTGGGATAAGTAGATCAACTTTCCCACTAGTCTCTGATATCTCCCCCTGTCTGCTTGTTCTCCATTACTCTCGATCATAAGCTTATGATTAACCTGTAGGGGAGTATCCACTGGTTTACAGTCAACCATCCCTACCTCAGCCAGTAGGTCCAAAATGTACTTCCTTTGGGAGATGAAGATACCTCTTTTTGATCTAAGAACTTCAATCCCCAAAAAATACTTAAGTCCTCCTAGATCCTTCATTTCGAAATCCCTGAACAACCTTTCTCGAAGCTTTCCCATTTCCTCATTGTCACTGCCAGTGATAATCATATCATCTACATAGATGATCAAGCACGTGATCAGATTTCCCCTCTTCTTTAAGAACAAAGTGTGATCAGAATTACTTTGTTCGTACCCGTCGCATTGCAATTGTAAACCTCCCAAACCAAGCACGCGGGGACTGCTTAAGTCCATACAAGGATTTTCGAAGCCTACACACTTCCCCATCTTTAAATTCAACTGTGAAACCCGGTGGTGCATCCATATACACTTCCTCAGTCAGATCTCCATGCAGGAACGCATTTTTTACGTCAAACTGGTGGAGTGGCCAGTCTTTGTTTGCTGCAACTGATAAGAGAACCCTGACTGTGTCAATCTTTGCCACTGGTGAAAAAGTTTCTGAGTAATCCACTCCATAGGTCTGGGTATATCCCTTTGCCACTAACCTGGCCTTGTACCTCTCCACTGAGCCATCTGACTTGTGTTTAATCGTAAACACCCAACGACATCCAACTGCCTTTTTTCCCTCTGGCAGCTGACATATCTCCCAAGTATCATTTTTCCTGAGTGCATTTATTTCTGTTTCCATCGCCTCTACCCATTTCTTTGATTGTTCAGCTTCCTGGACTGTTCTTGGAATCTGTTCTGAGTAAAGTTTTCCAAGGAAAGCCTGAGCAGCAGGTAAGACGCTCCCCCTTACTGCATTCCCAATGGGGTACCGGGAGCTGTGCGAAACACGTTCCGGAGAGTACCTGTTGGGTGGTACCCCCCTTGTACTTCTTGGGGGTAAAACATACCTGTCACTCACAACATCCTCAGAAGTGATATCAGCATCATCAACCTCGACAACAGTATGATCAACCACAGTATTATCAGAATCAGACTCTGGAAGATTACTTACCTCGGGTAGGACATCATTCGGAGGAGTAGGATCAGAGGTGGTACTGAGCAAGCTGTGATCAAAAGTGTCAAGAGGGCTCGGACAAAGCCAACCTAGGGTCTCATTAGTAGTCTCCCCCTGAACCCGAGGTTGGTTAAGGGGGTAGTATTCAAACTCTAAGAAATCACAGTCCATAGTGATATGAATGTGACGAGTGACAGGATTGTAACATCTATATCCCTTTTGGTGAGTAGCATACCCTAAAAACACACACTTCACAGCACAGGGGTCATGTTTGCTCCGGTCAGTTTTAGGGGTATGAACAAACACAGAGCAGCCAAATATACGAGGCGGAAGAGTGAGGGTTGGTGGTATAGTGGTTTGTGTTTCCAACACAGATAACGGTGTTTTGTATGAGAGGACTTTAGTGGGAAGGCGATTTGTGAGGTAAGTAGCTGTGGCAATAGCTTCGGGCCAGAGATTAGTGGGAGCATTTGATTCGGTAAGTAGAGCACGGGAAATTTCGAGCAACATGCGGTTTTTTCTTTCGGCAACCCCGTTTTGTTGGGGAGTATTTGGGCAGGTAGTTTGGTGAATGAGGCCATTTTCCTGACATAATTGACTCATTTTTTGGTTAACATACTCTCTCCCATTATCTGACCAGAGCACCCGAATAGTGTGATTAAATTGTGTTTGTATCATGCGAAAAAAAGTCACAAAAGTATCAAACACTTCAGATTTATGTTTCAGAAAGTAAATCCAAGTCATGCGAGAGAAATCATCGATAAACAACACAAAGTACTGATAATTCCCTTTATTGGAAATGGGTGAGGGACCCCACACATCAGAATGAACTAAAGAGAAGACAGAATCAACCCGAGTATCACTAGATTTAAAAGATGTTCGGTGACTTTTGGCAGCTAAACAAGTTTGACATTCTAGATTTGAAATAGAGCTATTCTGAAACAAAATGGGAAAAAGCTTCTTTAAGTACCCCAGAGAAGGATGACCAAGGCGCCGGTGCCAAAGCCAGATTTGTTTATTGGCAGAGCCCCTTGAAAAAAGAGCTGTAGATTTGACTTCATCAACATAGTAAAGCCCGTCCCGCTCAGTACCACGCCCAATAATCTCCTTCGTATGAATGTCCTGTACAAGGCAAAAACGGGGATACATTAGAACCTCACAGTTCAATTCCTTTGTCAAGTGATTTACAGACAACAACTTGCAAGATAATGTGGGAACATATAAGCAATTTTTTAATTTCAATTTTGGGGATAAAGCCACTGATCCCTGTTGCACAACTTCAACTAATTCTCCATTAGCAGTCTGAATATGACTCTGAGTAGGGGAAACCGGATCAATTATGTCTGCCGGGTCAAAAGTCATTGTGTCGGTTGCCCCGCAATCAAAAATCCATTGAGACAACCGAGACGACTTAGTATGATGGGCCTGTATTACTTTTTCAACAACTTGGGGGTCTTTTCGCACAGTATCATAAAATGGGGGGTTTAATTGCAATATTCCAAAATTTTGGGAAAAAGGGGAAATACACTTTTTAAAGAGGAAATTAGGGTTTGGGTCATTACCCCTAAACCCATTACCTCCTCCACTAATGTCGGTTCCTCCTCCATCCTTGGCGATTCCGACAGCGGCGCTGGCGCGCCCGGTGTGGTGGTTGCCCGTCGTCGCTGAGGTGGACTCCCCTGCTTTCCCTTCATCCCCCCCCCCCGTTCCGGTCTCTCGTCCGCGACCACTCACTGCGTTGGCCCTCTTCTGTCCCCCCTCCATTCGCCGGAGGTCCGGTAGAGTTGCCTTTGCGGTTCCCCACCCACCAATCGGGGTAACCGATGAGTTCAAAGCAACCTTCCTTTGTGTGCTTTGGCTTTCTACAGTGTTCACACACTAAATCGGACTTGTCTTCTTGCTGTACTAACCGGCGACCACCGCCGTCTGAGCGATGAGGGTTCTCGGACCACCTTCCGCCGGCGGTCTTGCCTCGTTCCGGTCTTCGCACAGCAAACCCAGATCCCACGCCCTGTAATGATACGTCTTCTTCAGTGCCGGTGGCCGTCTTCAAGATCTGGAGACGAGCCGCCTCCCTTCGGATTGTGGCATAGGCTGACTCGACTGAGGGCTTTGGTTCGGATTTCAGCAAGTCCCGTCTGATTGAATCATACCGGTCATCAATCCCGGTAAGGAACTGATACAAGCAATGTTCTTGGATTATTTGGTTGTATATGGTGATATCTTCTGAGCACTTCATCGGATTGGGTTGCTTCCGATCGAGTGCCATCCAAGTCGCCTGTAATTTGTTCCAAAAGACTTCAAGACTATCCTGCCCCTGTTTCTGTGTATTGGCTTTCCGGTGTAAGTCGAAGGTTTGCAATGGATCGGAACCGCTGCCGTACGTGGTCGCGAGACCATCCTAAAGTGCTTTCGCCGTTGGATACTGTAAGACGTTATTTACTAGACTCGCATCAATATTTCGTATTATCAATGTGAATACGTTTTGATCAGTTTGTTCCCATTGATCATATGCTGGATCTGTTTCTGTCGGAGCTGGTGGAACACCCGTCAAGTGTGAACGGCATCCCCTTCCTCCAATTGCCATCTTCATCAGTTTCGCCCACATAGGATAGTTGTCGTTGTTGAGTTTGATTCCAATCGACAAACTATCAAGATTGGACAAGTTTGTTTGAGTTGTTAGTAAATTTGCGATCTGTGCTGACAGATCTGGATTGGTTTCGGGTTTGGTTTCTGTGATTTCTGACATTGTTGAGTTTTTTTTTTTTTTTTGTAGTGTACTGACCTGATTTTAGACCGAGTTGGTTTTGAGAAAGGTTTAGAGACGATGATGTTTATGACTGAGTCTCATGGATCGAAACTCCGCTCTGATGCCATGTTGAGACGTGATTAGGAACGAGGAAAAAGGTTTTCATTATGTAATTGTTTCTTAGTACAATATTACAACCCAACCTCAATATATAAAGTCCAAGACTCCCTATAGAATAGGAAACAAAATCCCCAATTGTCGTGATCTTCCCTAATAAGGAGATAATCACGTATCTTCTAACAGTTATTATGAATACTTTCTCAATCTCGTTGATCCATCAATGCACCTAAAGATTGCATGGGAGAGACCCTTTCACAAGATTAAAGAGTAGTCGCTAACTAGATTACTAAAGACGAACTTGATGATCACCCTTAAAGATATGATAATGGTTACTAACTGATAGGGAAAATTATAAAAATGGTATACCATTTGTACCCATTTAGCAAAATTGGTACTCAGATTTTTCCGGTAACAAATCTACCGCGCATCTCTAAAAAAATTGCAATTTAATGTTTTTTTCATCGGAAATCCGAAAACCCGCCGAAATCCGACCCGAAGTCCAACGTGGCATGATTTTTTCTTATATGGCAATATCACTATGGCCACATCAAATACCATTGTACTTGTGTTAATTTTATCCATTTAATTAAAACACAAAAAGCCAAATAATATTATTAACAAATTTTGATTTAAAATTAATTTGACAAAGTAACAAATAATTATATATAGATATTATACAAAACACTTGTATAAAATTTTTCTGCTAAACACTCATATAAACATTACAATAGAAATTATCTTGCTTTCTCATCTCATGAAAAATAAATAAATAAATAAATTATCCTTTCCCCTAGATCTGGCGCCTCCACCATCGCCACCGCCTTCACGCCACCCTCAACTCTCCCACCACTACTTTCCTCATAACCCACCTCCTCAATCTCCTCCACATACTCCCCATCCAAATCATAAACCTCTTGTTCCTCATCTTCCTCGAATTCATCCTCGTACTCCGCCGCAGCCTCTTCAGATCCCCCGTCGGAATCATCAATCCTCGGAAGCGCCTTCTACCTAGCCTCCCCTCCCTCCTCCTCTTCGTCGTCGCTCGCCTCTCTCCTCCGCATCTTTAACGACAGCTTCGCCTCCTCCGGATCGCTCTCGTACTCAATTTCCTCCTCCGCCATTGTCCTTCCACTCATCGAGCAACAAAACCACACAAAATTACCAGTTTTCGAAGCCCTAATCGCAGAGATTGAGACGGTAAACTGCTAGGGTTTTGCGATTCAGTACGAATTCAGGATTTGTTGGAGATTCTTGAGAATTGTGGTTTGGATTTTTGGGTTTCAAAGTGAAGTCAAAGTTGAGGCACGAATCAGAGGCTCCCAACAAACTAGATCTGGCGCCTCCACCATCGCCATCTGCTCTCCGGCAAGGTGGCTCGTCGAATTAGGTATTTATCTCCTGCAATTGAAGATTTGGTGTTGCTTGATTGGGGTGGTTTCTTGATTGCTAGATCCAGATCCAATGCTTCAAGAATGAGGAAAGCAGGGCCGATTGGGGGGTGTGTATGTGCGATTTGGTGTGCTGGGAGCACGAAGAGTCACTCTCCGATGCGGACGAGCTGGAGAAGAAATCTCATAAGACAAGCAAGGATTCTGAGGATTCTGATAGCATCTTCACGAGGAAGAAGATGAATTTTTTCTTTTTTTTTTTTTCCTTTGAAATTTATTTTAAATATATATGTGAAATAATTGTAAATTAATAAAGGATGTATTTTGTAACTTTTTGTGATTAAATATATATGTAAAATAATAATTAATAATATACATCTAAAATTAATAATATATAAATTTATTATGGTTTTTTGTGATTAAATATACATGTAAAATTAATAATTATAAATTTATTTTAAATATATATGCATGTGAAAATAATCAAGTATTATAAAATATATTATTTTAAGTTTTTTATTTTATGTATTTTTTATGATAAATGTAATAATATATATATATATATATATATATATATATATATATATATATATATATTATTTTTTATTTTGTTAAATTTATTTTAAATATTAATTATTTTAAATTTATTTCCTCATTTTATGTTTTCAAATTTTATTTTAACTTTGGTTGTTTGAATTTGCAATTAATTTTTGTAGGTTATATACATGACAACCACGTCAGCAGCTATGTGGCAGAAAAAATCAACGTGGCAACCCTGAAACGTCCACGCGTACATAATTGCCACGTCATTAGCGGTTTTCCGGCGGTTTTAAGTGTTCCGGCGAAAAAATGCATTGATTTGGACGGTTTTGGGAGGTATGGGGTAGATTTGTCACCGGAAAAATTTGAGTACCAATTTTGCTGAATGGATGCAGATGGTATACCATTTTTATAATTTTCCCCTAACTGATACTAAGGACGAAGTGAATGATCACCCTTTGAAAGATATTATCCTTGACTATCGTAATCTCGTGCACACAAGCCTTGGGAAATCGTTTTTCAACATATCCCTCGTGAGCAAAACTCTATTGCTGATGCTTTCGCAAAATTGGGTCACACTGTTAAGAATGGCTTTGCCGGTTGGGACACCCCTCCAATGGGGATGGTGATTAGTTAGTCTTGTTTAGTTTGTTTTTCCTTTGTTTCCTGCCTTTTTGGCATTGGCTCCTCAGAACTGGAAATAATATAAAATTTTAAAAATTAATTAATTAAATAACAAATATATTATACTTATCAAACAATTAATTACTTTTGACCAAGATTGAAAAATCCCTAAAACACGACATGGAAGTGTGGAACCATTAATGAAACATAAACTTCCAAACTAATAATTGACACATGAGATGAAACACAAAAATGAAACAAGAATATCCGGATTAAGGCTTTTCTGTTAAGAGGTTATACGTGGAGATTACCTCTTTGATGAAACCCTAGACTGCTTTTCGCCAAAGGGAGAAAAGAAAAATCGAAAGGAAGTATTTCGATCAGTGGGAAATCCAATTGAACAAGATCGGGACATTATAATGAAGTTTCTACAGTAGTTTGAAAATAAAGCTGTTAACAAAGATGAGGAACTCATAAACATATGAAGCTGTAAGCTGTACATATGTAATCTGTAGATGCCAATCATGAAGTCGTAAATTGCCAAAAACTTTCACCAGCTTGATGCTTTGGCAAAACAAGCTTACGTTACTGGCATATGTTCTTGAATAGAAGAAATATGATGTCTAACCAAAAAAGCGCCCTCAGCACAAAAGCTTATCCACGAACTGGCATTTCTTGTCAAATCCCCACCCCGGGTTGCTCTGCAAACATTAGAATCGATCAATCTGAGTATAATCACAAGATAATTTGATAGAGCGGAACAATCTTGATAAGAGTGTCAACAATATAATATAATCCTTAATGGTACTTCAAATTATAGCAGAAGATTTTCATAAAATTCAATTAAAGGGGCGATCATACAAACTCCTCTAGAACCAAATTATTTTTGTCATTTTTGTTTAAAACATAGAATTTGAAACAACACATCAAATTCAACCTAAAGGCTTTCATTTATATAAGATCCAAAATTGAAGAAATTTGTACCTGTAATGAGAGAAGTGAGAACGGCACGATCCGTAGAACGTTTTGCGGAAGCAGGTACACTAGCTGGGAGGGTGTTGGCTGCTCTTTCTAGCCCTTGTGATTGTTGCTTTGCAGTTACTCTATCTGGACCACAGTAATGGTCTATAATAATCTCTTTATTTTTGTCATAGTTTCCTCCATAATTTCCTGTAATGCATAAAGTTTTTAAGCTACAACGATAATTGATAAATCATCAAATATATAGAGAGAGAGAAGAAAAAAGTTTGTTTTACCTCAATGAAGAAAGCTATGGTGTTTGAATCTTAGTAGCTCAGAAATGTGGAAGTGGTATGCTATGGCATTCACTCTCTCACGCAACTTGTCATTCTCAACCATCGTTTTCTTCAACTTTTCCCTTTCCTTGTTCAATTCTTCCCTTGCATTGTTCAATTCTTCCTTTGCAATCTCCAATTCTTCACGTAGTGCAGAAATCAGCACAGTTGGTTTCCACCCAAAGCTTCATCCTCCCATACAAAGAAGTTACAACCACCAACAATGTCTCTACAATTAAAAAACATCCTACCTAGGTTCGCAGCAGTGGACGACGTCCTCAATCGAGCTTTTGTCCCACAGAAACAGTACAGTTCTTCTTTCAGATTGGAGGAGCACGAAAATTAAGACATTTTTTCAGTTTTGAGGAGCAAGAACCCTAATTTTGAATGAGAAATGTTCAATTGGGGCTGAAATCGTTTAAAAATGGTGGATTCATATTAATCTTTGACCAAACTAATAGACACATGAGGGGCACGTGATTTTTACCATTTACTTTGGACGGAAAGGGGTCAATGGAACCAAAATTAAGACAAATGCCACTTTATGGGACTAAAAATGAGACATTGGCCACGCTTGGGACAAAACCTGCAATTTATGTCCCAATTCAGACGGCGCAGGTCGTGCCTGAATTCAAATCGAGATAGTCTTTTCTTTGTTTGAGCTGCTCCACAAAAGCAAACCGAAAGATATCACTTATCCTGGACTGGAATAAGTACGTAAAGGTCTTCATGGGATCGTAGTTGTCATTTTCCGGTTTGTTGACCGATAAAATTTCTGAGATTGACCAACTAGTTGGATTAGTTTGACTATTATTTTCTATTGAAAAAGAGTCTGTTGTCTAAGCAAGTCACCTTCTTATAAACTCCCCTGGACGACACGACATTTCATTCAAATATAATTATATTTTTTTATTTAAATTTTCTTTTATTAGATCCGCCACATATATAATAATTTTTTTATATAAGTCAGATATTTTCGTCATGTTATCTCGCCAAATCAGCAAAGAAATGAGTCGAGTGGCCAATTCCGACAACTAATAAATTTTCCTGAGAAAATCGAACATAAATTGCAAAATTTTAAAACATACAGGACTTAATTGCAATGAAATCCATTCTAAACAAACCAAACAACAAAATCGGTCTTTGGAAGTTCACGCCTGAAGGTAAGGACAAGAATTGAAAATTTAGGGCCCCCAAGACGTAGCTCAGTTGGTTCCGGAGGGGCAGATTTGCGACAAGGTGCAAGGTTCGATTCTCACAGGCTGCAGTGTGGGAGTTTTATTCTTGAGTGCAATTTGGGCTTTGAGGGTGGGCTCCTTGTAGACCTAGTGAGGAGCACACCTCCCCCCTTAACAGGCCGCTGGGTACCTAATTTACCTCCTCTCACTTGCTTCGTCCCACAGGCTGCAGTGTGGGAGTTTTATTCTTGAGTGCAATTTGGGCTTTGAGGGTGGGCTCCTTGTAGACCTAGTGAGGAGCACACCTCCCCCCTTAACAGGCCGCTGAGTACCTAATTTACCTCCTCTCACTTGCTTCGTCGGGCCGGGGCCCTTAGGGTTGGGAATTCAACCTTTTGCGACAAGAATTGAAAATTTAGGACTTTTAATCTCAATATTTTGGACTTCCCGGTGAAATAAAGGCAAGAGACATGGAAAAAAATGGAGGGAAAAGAGACCAACATGTACAATCAAAGATGTCATATGCTGTAAATAAAATTAAATTAAAAAAAAAAAAAGTAGTGGACACAATTATAAATTCAAGTCATCCAATTCCACTAATCTATTTAACAATAGACTTCTCAGGTGATTATATATCCACTCATTTTCCAGACAAGAACAGGGGCTCCAAGGAATTGACATAAGTGCTGCTAATCAATAGACTTTTCAGTTGATTATATATCCACTCATTTTCCAGACAAGAACAGGGGCTCGAAGAAATTTACATAAATGCTGTCAATCAAAGTAACTAAGAAAAGGGGAGTAAGTTAACCCAACCTTTTCTAGAGGACCAACATTGTCTTCCCCTGTAGTGACAGGCCTCAAATTGCAAATTAATATTCGAGTTAATTGCACCAAAAACCCTGTATTTTGCCTAATTAGCACTCAGAACCCTGTGTTTCAACAATTAGCAAGAAAAACCCTATGAATTTTTAAAATAGCTCACCGCCCCCTTTAACCCATAAACGGTAATAAATGACTTAAAATGTCTATTTTGCCCTTTTTGAAATTATTCAAGGATAAACCATCCCTCACCTTCATAAAAAGTTAAAAAATATAATATATATATATATTGATGGGTTCAGAAATGGGTTGATCCGAATCCGATCACTTTACGATTTGTATTTGTGGAGGAAACCACCGGAGCTTCGCCTGAAATGAGAAAGGGGTTCTACCTGTTGGGACAAGCACAAGAAAAGTCAGAAGGCCAAGCTGGGGGAACTGGGGGTGATACCCAGTTTGGCTCTCCGACGCTCAAGTCAGTTCAAGGTATGAGGAAAGATGAGTTCAGTCACAGTTTCAGTGATGAAGAATGCTTACCAGTGTAGAAGATGACTTTGGCTATTTATAGTTGAGGGTCAAGGGCCCTTTGGTCATTTGCCTCAAGTGGTCCTGGCCGAATGTTGCCCTAACACGTGGCGCTGTGAGAGAGAAACCTAGGAGGAATCTTCTGCAAAAGCGGCCAAAAGTTAGTGCTGGCAACAGTGGCAGGTGCGCGGGCATGTACGTTGTGTCAGAGAGCCATTTGGGCGGTTGGTAACGAGGGCTTGAGAGCGCGCTCGTGACAACCTGGAGTACTGGAAGCCAAGATATCCGCTGAGGGGAATGAAGGCTTCAGTTCAAGTGACGAGCCAAAGGGGAGGCCACTCTGAGGGAGTGTGACGCTCGAAGAGGGCTCCCTTGGCACGTGGGCGTACCAATCGTTTAGTTTGTAGGACGCTCGTGGGAGTGACAGCGCTCGTTGGGCTTAACTCCTGAAGAAGGAGGGCGCTCGTTGGGTTTAGCGCTCGTGTATTGATGGTGAAGCCTTGGGGAGACAGATGTCATCATCTCGGCGATGCCACGTGTCTTACGTGGGACGATCGTATTTTGACCCCATCATATATATATATATATATATATATATATATATATAACACTTAAATTAAAAATTTTATAATTTAAAAATTACATTGTTAAATTATATTATCATATTTATTAAAAAATTTAATAAATTAATAAGTATGTGTAATATTATAATAAAAATTACATATATTGTACACTAATTATAATTTTAATTTACATTGTATATAAATTATTATACATTATACGTATATAATATATTATATAATGCAAACACACATACATATATATATATAATATGTATTTCCCAACAAATATATATATATATATATATATATATATATATATATATATATATATATATATATATATATTATTTCATTACATATATACATTTAAAAGAAATTTTTTTTTAAAAAAAAAAGGGAAAAAGATCATCTTCTCCAACGCGACAAGAGGAGGACTTCAATCTGTGTCCGTGCATCATAGCCTGGGTATTATTACTGGAAAAAGCTTATAGCTATGAAGTTCATGAAATGATACCACATTCTTGATCAATCATCAACTGCTTCTGCTGTTGCTGCTCATTCTTCATGAATAATTGCCAAAAAAAAAAAAAAAGGAAAGGAAATATTATAAGAAAAAAATATTTAAAAAATGATTAAAAAAATCATTGATTATAATTTTTTATAAAAACATCAAACATAAAAATTTACATTATAAAATTTAAATTTATTTTTTAAATAATAAAATAAATATACATTTTATTAATCATCATCTTACTATATATATATATATATATATATATAATATTATATATTTAATTTTTTTTAATGTAATGTAAATTATAAGAGTGAAACATATTTTAAACTTTTATTAATTCATTTTGTTTTTATCTTTTCATAATATTTGAATTGTATTTTGTGGAATTCAAAAAAAAAAAAAAAAGAAAAAATATGGGTTTAATTTTATTAGGTTACATGGGGTTATAAATGTCATTTCACAGCCAATAAGTGCAAGAATTTGTAATACCAGCTGTAATTACAGTGCGTGTGACAACATGCGCGGACGGAGGGTTCTCCGTGATAATTAAAATAATTCATAGGGTTTTCTACGCTAATTGTTGAAACACAGGGTTCAGAATGCTAATTAGGCATAACACAGGGGTTTCCGTGCAATTAACTCATTAATATTCCCAATTTTTTCAACAACAGCTTCAATAAACTAATCTCTCTTTCTTGATCAAAAATTCCTTTGAGAAACAAATATGATCGATCCAAACCCACTACTCCCAGTCCCAGAGCCCGAATCAGCAGCGTCCGCGATACTCCCAGAGCCCGAATCAGCAGCGTCGCCGCCATCGCCCACGCCCGGACGACATCTCTCCCTTGACGACGCAATGGAAACCTTCATAGGAGACTCTCATCGAACACAGCTCCTGCAATCCACAATCTCATCATTCGCCTGGTTTTTCGACTCGCAGCAAACTTTCATCAGCATCTTTACGGACGCAGAACCCAAATGGAGCTGCTGAAACCCATCATGCAGCTCAGGCAGCAACATTTGCCTCCTTCCAAAAGATTCTTGGTCGTGGGATCTGCCGGCGAACACATCCACCATCTCTGAGTGGTCCCTCCAATGCACGGGCTCCATCATCACCGGCCTTCCGGCATCATCCTTCTTCCTGGGCTGCTTAGCCGGAGGTCTCGTGTTCGCCACTTTAGCAGATTCATCTTTGGGTCGGAAGAAGCTGCTTGTTCTATGCTGCTTGGCAATGTCAGTGCCCGGAGCATTAACAGCTTTTGCACCCAATGTGTGGATTTACAGTGGACTGAGATTCTTGAGCGGGTTCGGACGGGCAATGATGGGGACGAATGCACTTGTTCATGCGAGTGAACTAGTTGGAAAGAAATGGAGGGATAAGATAGGAGTGATTGGATTCGTATTCTTCACTTTCGGGTTTCTTTCTCTCCTGATTATAGCTTTTCTGCTGAGAGGTTTTTCCTGGAGATTAATGTATCTCTTCACTTCTGTCCCATGTATAGTTTACACCATTTTACTGTATTTCTCAGTTCACGAATCTCCCAGATGGCTTTTCGTGAAAGGGAGAAAGCAAGAATTCTTGGAAACCCTCAGAAGCATGGCGGAGTGTACAATTCCGATTACCGGAATTGAGAGCGTAGAGATTACGCAATCAAGTATCGAGAAGCTTCTGTAAATTTGGGAAAAAATCTTCTCATTCAACTGAACTGGAAACAGAGCATACAAAATATATATACAGAGTTTACACCGCCTAAAACAACATACTTGCAGCAAATCACAAAAAGACACGTGTTTCACTAATACTAAAACTCTTAACTAATTAATTTAGAGAAACAAGCTGTAAAACACGATAACACGCCCCCCTCAAGTTGGATGCGTGTGAAAGAAGCCCAACTTTACCATAAACTGTGCAAAAACTGGGTTGCCAAGAGCCTTTGTAAAGGCGTCCGCCAACTGAGACTTGGAGCTAATATGCAGAAGATTGATAAATCCTTCTTTGTACTTATTTCGAACAAGGTGGCAATCGATTTCGAGGTGTTTCGTCCTTTCGTGAAAGACCGGATTTTTGGTAATGTGGATGGCAGCTTGATTGTCGCAGTGAAGGGAGATGGGTCGAGGGACAGCAACGTTAAATTCCTGGAGGATGTATGCAATCCATTGAACCTCACAAACGGTGGAAGCGATACTGCGATACTCTGCCTCACACGATGAACGTGAAACTGTTGATTGCTTTTTTGTTTTCCAAGAAACCAAGGCATTACCTAAGAACAAACAATAACCAGTGACGGATTTGCGGGAAATGGGACAGCTCGCCCAATCCGAGTCACAATAACCATGTAATTGAAGATCATGTTGTGAAGGAAAGAATAGGCCGGACGCAGGACAACCCTTGAGATATTTGAGAATGTGTAAAGCGGCAGTCCAATGAGATTCCTTGGGTTGAGAAAGATGTTGACTGAGCTGATGGACAGCAAAGCTAATATCCGGGCGAGACAAATTCAAGTATAGCAAACGACCTACCAAGGATCGATACTTTGTCGGATCAGCAAGAGCAGGACTTGAATCATCAAAGAATTTATGCCCTTTTGGTAGTGGAGTAAAAACAGCAGTTGTATTAAGCATTCCAGCATCTGTGAGCAAATCCATGACATATTTATGTTGGGTAAGAAGCATGCCAGAGGAAGAACGGGCGATTTCGAGCCCCAAAAAATATTTCGCATACCCAAGGTCCTTAATAGTGAATTTAGAATGTAAGGCTGCTTTAAGTGATAATATAGCAGCCTCATCGGAGCCCGTGATCAGTAAATCATCCACATAAACAAGCACCACAAGGAAAGAAGTCTGCGTTTTGGAGATGAACAAGCAGTTATCATGATAAGACTGATTGAAACCCGAATCAATGAGGTAAGAAGAGAGTTCAATATTCCATTGGCGCGAGGCCTATTTAAGGCCATATAAAGACCGATTTAACTTGCAAACCTGTCCTGGTTGCGTGCCTTTGTAACCTTGGGGTGGCGATAAGTATACTTCCTCTTCCAAGTGGCCGTGTAAGAAAGCATTATTGATGTCCAATTGATGAAGGGGCCAAGAATGTGCAGCAGAAATGGCCAGAAATATACGCACAGTCACAAGCTTGGCAACGGGAGAGAAAACATCAAAATAGTCTTTGCCAAGAACTTGATTGAAGCCCTTGGCAACCAAGCGGGCTTTGTACCGTTCCACCGAACCATCAGGATTATATTTAACTTTTAATATCCACTTGGAACCAATCGGTTTCTTCCCGGGTGGGAGGGACGTGACACTCCAAGTATCGTTGGATTCCAAGGCAGTAAGCTCCTTTTGCATGGCCTCAACCCATTCTGGGTATTTGCTGGCCTGAGAGAAGGTTGAAGGCTCATGGATAGGAGCAATACGGGCAAGAAATGCCTGGTGTGT
The DNA here is from genome assembly GCA_037501455.1 of Lantana camara. Taxonomy (NCBI): domain Eukaryota; kingdom Viridiplantae; phylum Streptophyta; class Magnoliopsida; order Lamiales; family Verbenaceae; genus Lantana; species Lantana camara. The sequence goes on from CM074864.1 coordinate 59,953,810, forward strand.
TGAAGAAAATTCCACTGTATCCGGGTTAAAATGACTGATGTCTGATGAATCTTGAATAGCAGAAGAACATATAAAGTCAAACATCCAAGACGGTGACCGCCGAGGCCGAGAACTATGCCTGGAGGTAATATGAGAACCACTGTTGTCGGGAATAGTAGTATCAGCCCCATTAGTAATCTGAACATCATGAGTATCTGTAATTTGAGTGAGGGAAACTGGAGAAGAGAAATCGGGAGTAAGAGATGGAGGAGATGAATCAAGATTATCATGGGAGATTAAAGGAACAGGAACCTTATGTGAATCCTGGGAAGCAAGAGAGGGAAACTGGTCCTCATAGAACTCTACATCCCTCGAAATTATAATCTGCTCATTTTGAAGATCATACAATCGGTATGCTTTTTTATTAGAAGCATATCCCAAAAAAATGCATTTTATGGCTCGAGGATCGAACTTAGTTTTGTGAGGAAGGGTATTTGTGGCAAAGCATAGACAACCAAATGTTTTTAAATGGGAATAAGAAGGAGGAGTGTTGTTTATGAGTTCAAAAGGTGTACGCCAGTTAAGAATTTGACTCGGTGTTCGATTAATAAGATAAGTGGCTGTGAGTATAGCATCCCCCCAGAACTTAATAGGAAGTTTAGAGTGAGACATTAAAGCCCGAGCAACTTGAAGGAGATGTTTATGCTTCCTCTCAACAACACCGTTTTGTTGAGGAGTGTATATGCAAGAAGTTTGGTGTATTATACCAAGAGAGGAAAAAAGACTTTGGCATTGATTATTTTTGAATTCACTGCCATTGTCTGTACGAATGAGTTTAACAGTGGCATTAAACTGGTTGGAAATGAGGCATAGAAACTGAGAAATAGTAGAAGCGACAAGGTGCTTATTTTGAAGAAGGAATGTCCACACACATCTTGAATGATCATCAACTATAGTGAGGAAGTAATTTGCACCATGAATAGATGTTTGTTTATAAGGTCCCCACAAGTCCATATGAAGTAACTCAAAAAGGCTTTGAGCTCGAGAATTACTGTGAGGAAATGGAAGACGTGATTGCTTAGCATAGTGACAACTATCACAAAGTGGTGGAACAGTAATTTTGCAGAACTGAGGTACAGCCATATGTTTGAATACAAAATGTGAAACATGACCTAAACGGTGATGCCAAGTGGCGTAAGAAGCTGTACAATTGGCCATATTACAAGACTGAACAAGCTTATTCGGAGTACAAGAGTCAGAAACAGGAATCAAAGCTGAATTACAAGTAAAAGAATCAGTATCTAGAATGTATAAATCGTTGATCACTCGAGCTTTGGCCAAGAGGGCTTTAGTCTTGGTGTCCTGTAGTAGGCAGGAAGTAGGGGAAAAAGTGAGGAATACATCATTAGTAGCAGTGAGCTTACGAACCGAAATGAGATTGAATTTGAAAGATGGTACAAAAAGAGTGTCATGCAAAGTTAAATTGCAAGGAAGAGTGATAATTCCCGATTGATTTACCAAGGTGAAAGAACCATCTGGAAGTGCAATTTTAGAAGGCTTATGGAGATTAGTCGATGCACCAAATAGAGCCAAATTAGAGCACATATGAGAGGTTGCCCCCGTATCAATAACCCAAGCATTAGGAGGCAAGGTTGCTAAGCAAGAAATAGCAAAGGAGTGAACCATACCAGCATAAGTTTCAGGCATGGTGGATGGTTCAGGAAGCATCAACTTGTTGGAGTGGAGATAACGATTGACCTCCTGTTGTATGATGGCAGCAAAGTTATCCCGGGGGCCAGTAGAGGAGGATGCAACAAAAGAACGAACAGAGTCCAGAGGTGAGACAGGGTGATCCATCACATGGGCTGCAAATTTTGGAGCAACAGATTTGTTCTGAGACTTCTTGCAGCGTTTAAACCAGTCAGGAATACCAGTGATTTCGAAGCATGTCTCACGAGTGTGACCAGGTTTATTGCAGACATCACAGTGGCGATCGTCCTTACGACGAAAAGTTCCACGACCAAGGCCAGAATTCTTAGGACCAGTAGTCGGAGGAGGATATCGTTTTGCCAAAAGAGCATTCTCAGGAGGAGATTCGGACATGACTGGAAGTTGCTTGGGATACGGCAGCCATTTTGCAAGCATAGCACCATGGTCAGTGAAGGTAATTTGCACATCGCGTTGAGATTCCACTCGTTGAAGGATTGAGTATGCCTTATTGACAGATGGAAGAGGATCCATTACTAGTAATTGGCTACGAACCTGATCAAATCCTTCATTGAGGCCCATGAGGAATTGAAATAAACGATCAGAATCCATAGCTGCAATTATAGCATCATTTACGCCACAATGACAACAGGAACATTTGCCAATAGACTGCAGAGAAGAGAGTTCATCCCAAAGCATCTTCAGTTTTGTAAAATAGCCAGCCAAATTCAAGTTACCCTGAGATATCGAAGCGATGTCGCGTTTCAATTGATAAAGGAGCGGGCCGTTACACTGGCCAAACCTTTGTTCTAACTCTAACCAGAGTGTTCGAACATTTTCACAGTATAGAAAAGCAGACATCAATTCCTTAGACATGGAAGATAATAGCCAACCTGTAACCATCATGTTAACACGACGCCAGCGGAAGTGATTAGGATCAGTGACAGCTGGTTCAGGAATGGAGCCATCGATAAATCCGAGTTTCAGTTTTGCTTCCAGCGCAATTTTTATAGCGCGACTCCAGCCATTAAAGTTGCTGCCATTGAATTCCACAGAGACGATTGGTTGCGACGGATTATCGGAGTGGGTGAGAAAGAAAACGTCATCCATGGTGGCGCGAGCAGCTTCCATGGCAGAATTTCAGAGAAATTGACGAGCAAATTCAGAGAATTAGATGTAGAATTACCCAAAGGATCAATCGGAAACTGATACCATGTACAATTCCGATTACCGGAATTGAGAGTGTAGAGATTACGCAATCAAGTATCGAGAAGCTTCTGTAAATTTGGGAAAAAATCTTCTCATTCAACTGAACTGGAAACAGAGCATACAAAATATATATACAGAGTTTACACCGCCTAAAACAACATACTTGCAGCAAATCACAAAAAGACACGTGTTTCACTAATACTAAAACTCTTAACTAATTAATTTAGAGAAACAAGCTGTAAAACACGATAACACGGAGAGTGATAAATACAGCAGCGTAACAGAAAACTTTTCCATTTTGGCTGATTCCATTAAGTGGGAGGAGAAATCCGAAGAGAAAAGCAGTAGTTTTTACGCTACCTTACAACTTCTGCTTAAAAAAAGCTGGGCTTTTAAGCGTCTGTTGGTGGTGATGGCGATGATGTTCGGAGTTTGCCTGATGTACTACGGCATGCCATTAGGCCTCGGCAATTTGCCTTTCAATCTGTATTTGAGCGTCACTTTTAATGCACTGAGCGAATTACCAGCTTCATTAATCACTTTCTTGATGATGGCGAAGTTGAAAAGAAAGGATTCTTTGTTTGGGTTGTGTTTGCTGAGCGGGATTTGCAGCATTGCGAGTGCTTTTGTGGGATCGAAGGGGATCCAGATGGCGTTGGAGATAGTGTCGTTTTTCGGTGCCTGCACGGCGTATGATGTGTTATTGATTTACTCATTGGAGTTGTTTCCGACGTGTGTGAGAAACTCGGCTATGGCGATGGTGAGAGAGGCATCGTTGTTGGGGGGTGTTGTTGGGCCGGTGGTGGTGGCTGTTGGGAGGGGGAATGGGTTGCTTTTATCTTATGGGTTGTTTGGGGTGATGGTTTGTTTGTGTGGGGTGTTGGTTGCTTTGTTGCCTGAAACTAAGGGGAGGGTGTTGAGTGATACTATGGAGGAAGAAGAAAGCAAGTATATTGGTGGTGGTCTTTAAGAATTCCTCTATGTTATTTACGGTGTGGAGATTTTCATGGGTTTTGGAGTTCTTAATATCATTTGCTCCATTAGTTAAATTCAAGTCTAGTTAATATTATTATGGGCCAAGTTGAGCACGAGAAGGTTTGATCGAACCGGGTTTGGAGTAAAATTTTCTCAATATTAGATCTTAGCAAGGTTGCAAGTTCAAATCTTCCTTGTCTCTATGGGATGAGGTATAATATAAGCTTTTTGTAAGTGTGCATTTTGTCTCCAATAAGATGAGGTATAATGTAAGGTTCTTAATAAGTGCTCGCTGAGGCGAAGACATTTCCTACCTTGAAGAGTATATATATATATATATATATATAGACTTCAACCAAATTAAATACCTTGATTGCACAAGGACGTGGTTGTCTCATATGTTAATGGCAAGAAAACCTATTTGCCTTCTTGTAATCATTTTGGAGTTTGTAACTTACATGTTATTATGAATACTTTCTCAATCTCATTGATCCATCAATGCACCTAAAGATTGCATGGGAGAGATGCTTTCACAAGATTAAAGACGAAGTTGACTCGATAATAGTCGCTAACTAGATTACTAAAGACGAAGTGGATGATCACCCTTAAAAAATATGATAATAGTCACTAACTGATACTAAGGACGAAATGAATGATCACCTTTTGAAAGATATTATCCTTGACTATTGTAATCTCGTGCACAAGCCTTGGGAAATCGTTTTTCAACATATCCCTCGTGAACAAAACTAATCACTGATGCTTTCGCAAAATTGTGTCACACTGTTAAGAATGGCTTTGCCTGTTGAGACACCCCTCCAATGGGGATGGTGATTAGTTAGTCTTGTTTAGTTTGTTTTTCCTTTGTTTCCCGCCTTTTTGGCATTGGCTCATTAGAACTGGAAAAAATATAAAATTTTAAAAATTAATCAATTAAATAAAAAATATATTATACTTATCATACAATTAATTACTTTTAACCAAGATTGAAAAATTCCTAAAACACGACATGGAAGTGTGGAACCATTAATGAAACATGAACATCCAAACTAATAATTGACACATAAGATGAAATACAAAAATGAAACACGAATATCCGGATTAAGGCTTTTCTGTTAAGAGGTTATACGTGGAGATTATCCCTGACGAAACCCTGGACTGCTTTTCGCCAAAGGGAGAAAAGAAAAAATGAAGGACTGTGTTTCGATCAGTGGGAAATCAAATTGAACAAGATCGGGACATTAGAATGAAGTTTCTACAGTAGTTTGAAAAGCTCTTAACAAAGATGAGGAACTCATACACATATGAAGCTGTAAGCTGTAGATATGTAATCTGTAGATGCCAATCATGAAGTCGTAAATTGCCAAAAACTTTCACCAGCTTGATGCTTTGGCAAAACAAGCTTACATTACTGGCATATGTTCTTGAATAGAAGAAATATGCTGTCTAACCAAAAAAGCCCTCAGCACAAAAGCTTATCCATGAACTGGCATTTCTTGTCAAATCCCCACCCCAGGTTGCTCTGCAAACATTAGAATCGATCGATCTGAGTATAATCACAAGATAATTTGATATAGCGGAACAATCTGGATAATTTGATATAATCCTCAATGGTACTTCAAATTATAGCAGAAGATTTTCACAAAATTCAATTAAAGGGGCGATCATACAAACTCCTCGAGAACCAAATTATTGATGTCATTTTTGGTTAAAACATAGACTTTGAAACAACACATCAAATTCAACATAAAGGCATTCATTTATATAAGATCCAAAATTGAAGAAATTTGTACCTGTAATGAGCTAGCTCTTGTGATTGTTGCTTTGCAGTTACTCTATCTGGACCACAGTAATGGTCTATAATCTCTTTCATAAGAGTAACTGTTATTGTCATAGTTTCCTTCATACTTTCCGGTAATGCATAACTTCAATAAGCTATAATGATAATTGATAAATCTTCAAATATCTATAGGAAAATATATAATATAAGTTTTTTTGTAAGTCTTTGTTGAGCCCAAGAAAACCGGTTTGCTTTGTTGTGAAAGGCAAGAAAACCTGTTTGCTTTGTTGTAATCATTTTGGAGTTTGGAACTTATATGTTATTATGAATAATTTCTAAATCTCATTGATCCATCAATGCACCTAAAGATTGCAGGGGAGAGGCGCTCTCGAAAGATTGAAATAGATGTCGACTTAATAATAGTCACTAACTAAATTATTATGGACGAAGTGGATGATCACCCTTTGAAAGATATAATAATAGTCGCTAACTGGATTACTGCGTGCTAACTAAATTATTATGGACGAAGTGGATGATGATCACCCTTTGAAAGATATGATAATAGTCACCAAGTGAATTACTAAGGACGAAGTGGATGATCATTTTAAATATATTATTCTTGTCTGTCTTAATCTCCTGCACAAATCTTGGGAAACCCTTTCTCGACATGACCCTCGTAAACAAAACTCTATCGCCAATGCTCTTGCAAAATTGGATCAAACTGTTAAGAATGGCTTTGCCATTTGGGATGCCCCTCCGACGGGGATGGTGATTAGTTTGTTTTTCTTTGTTTCCCGCCTTGTTTGGCGTTGTCTCGTTAGGACCAAAAAAAAGTACAAAATTTTAAATATAGACCAAGTCAAGCTCGAACTGAAAGCCAACAGGGGTTGGTCCAAGTGATTAATGGGTTCATTCTCCAAGATAAGATGTTGGGTTCGAATCCCCGCTTGGGTGCATGTTTAAAAAGAAGAAAAAAAAAAGCTCGAACTCAAAAATTCCCAAAACACTCATATATCTCATTTCACGTTTTACTCACCCGCACAGACCAAGTATATTGATAGGCAATTGACATTAAACGAGATAATCTTTTGAAATTTTTTAATATCAGAATTATTTCATTTTCTAACTTCAATCTTTTAAAAATATTCGTGACATATATATATATATATATATATATATATATATATATATATATATATATATATATATATATATATATATAATTAAAATAAGAAATGAATTACAAAACTAGAATAAGATTTCCACGTTCTCTTATTATACTAGATTGACCTACGCAGGTTGGGCCTAAAATTTCCCTCTCACTAGGGTTTGTTCGTGTTGATATCCACTAAATTAAATTTCTTAATAACTAGTACTTTCTTAGTCATCAAAATGGATAGGGGCTTGAGTTCACTTAAGCAAAGTCTGGGGTTCGAACCTTGTGGATGTAAAAAACTACGTTGGGAGAGGTCCCGCAATAAGCGTCTTCAGCTACCTCGTGAGATTAATCATTCACTCAATTGGGTGGGGGGAAACTATGAGAGATCAAAAAAAAGTCATCAAAATACCAAATATTTAGTAAAATTTCAAATAAAACTAAATTACCATAATCCTTTTCAAGAGGACCAGCGTTACAATCCCCTTTCTTTTCAACAGGACCAATTTTGATACTCTAGGTATTATCGTCAAATTTATTGCATATCTCACTTTCCACATTATTGATCATATTAATTGCGTTTGGTGAATTAAAAATTCATTAATGCGATGCATCGACACAAGCTACACAATTAATTAATTTAATTAGTATATATATATATATATATGACACCAATTGGCACGATATTAGATATATTATAAGAAAACTAAACATTTTAAGTATTACAATGCAATATGATTGGCCTGCATATATATTTTTAGTAAACGGTCGAATAATATAAGCTATCATCGCAAGATTGTATCATCCCAAACATTTTATAGTTATTTACACCATACCCCATGTGTTAGGTGAAATGGACAAAAAAAAATCCTGAGTTAGAAAAATTAACACAAAAAACCCTGTGTTTTCAAAATATTTGCATGGTGTACCCTGAAAATTTCTGGTGTTGGACACGTGCTAAAAGCGCGACTGGAACACTAATTTTATCTATTTATTGGACGTGAAATAACTAATTTACTTTTTATATTCTGATATACATCACCCCTTTTTATACTTGTTTATAGGGTTTTTCATGCAGTTTTTATTTTGTACAGGTTCATTGTGCATATAAAAAAGTATTGAATATATACTTATTTATAGGGTTTTTCATGTAATTTTATTTTGTATAGAGTTTTGGTACATATAAAAAAGTATCGAACAATATACAGAACGAGATGATGTATATCAAAATATAAAAGGGTAAATTAGTCATTTTGCATCCAATAAATAGAGAAAATTAGTGTTCTAGTCGCGTTTTTAGTGCGTATCCAATACTAGAATTTTTCCATGCAAATATTTTGAAAACATAAGATTTTGTGTTAATTTTTATAATACAAGGTTTTTCTTACTCATTTCACCTAACGCATGGGTGAAATATGTAAATAACCTGTAAATATATTATGTTTTTACACTTAAGTCGATGACAATGAGATTTTATTCCCAGATTTCGAATTTCATAAGGGTTTATTTTTAGAAGTATTTTAGAAATATTTTAGTTCGGGTCTCGTTAGGCGGAGGAGTATTCAAGTAACAATATGATAAGTATATTATGTATTTGGACCCCTAAAACAAGTATATTATGTACCTTTCTAAATACTTACGGCAAATAATCATACTGATTTGTTTTTAATATAAATGCAAACTGCTACGAATTGCTGACAGTCTGGCTAAGCATGGGCAACACATGGAAGACGAGATGATAATCTGGACCAGTCAGCTGGATGAGCTTAGAATTAAGATGAATTAGTTTCCTTTTTGGCTGCTTTGTTTGCCGGTTCCTCTAATGCATCGACACTTCTAAAAATATCAGTTTACCGTGTCGTGTCGTGTCGTGTCGTGTCGGACACCGTGTCCGACACTTCTCACGTGAAAAATCCACAAAAAAATTCGTATCGCCGTATCCGTGTCGTGTCGTGTCCGTGTCGCCGTGTCCATATCCGTGCAACATAGGCCGATTCTTTTGCAACAAAAAAAATAAATAAATAAATAAAAAATAACAAACCTTCCTCATCGATCCATGATGCCCAAAGTTTTTCAACAACAGTTTCAATAAAATAATCTCTCTTTCTTGATCAAAAATTCCTTGGAGAAACAAAGATGATCGATCCAAACCCACAACTCACAGAGTTTGAATCAGCAGCTTTGTTTGTCGAGCAACGATTGGGACGAATGCATTCCTGAAATCAATCTAGAAAATAACAATGCAATTAATCTAACCAAATACTAAAGATTAAAGAAATTGACCATCCTTAGAATTTGAGAAGTCGTCACTCTTAGAATTTCTTCGATAAACTGATATCTAACACCCCCTCTTAATTTGCAATTTTGAGCACCTCCTTTGCCTTCTCGAATTTTTCAACACTAACAGCTTTAATTTTGTGAGAAAATCTGCAGGTTGTTCATTTGTTGCATGAGAATGGCTTTTGACATGGGCTGCCACAATCTTTGGATTGAAACCGATGCGAAGGTCATTTTAGATATTGTTGGAAGGGGACGTGTTGGTTCTATGCGAATGCAACATATGATCTCGAAACTGAAATACCTTATGGGATTTTTTATTTTATTTTATTTTATTTTTATTGAGCTAATGGGATTGGAACTTTGTGGTATGAATCATTGCAGAATTCAGAAAGTGTTAGGCTAGGCTCAGGTGAGTATCAAAGTTTATATAGTAATTGGGTCTGAGAAGACTATTTATTACTTACATGCTTTTAATAATCACTGTAGTGTAAAGAGCATTTCTTATGGGGAGCCTACGCTTGATCTCTGGAATGCTTGATATTGGAGTAACCGAAATTTGCTGGCAAAAGGATAATTTTGGGAGCTATATAATAAACCATACGATATTAAAGGTCATGCTTGTAGTAATATTGAGCAACTTATGGTTTGGGTTAGTTACACCTTTGTTTTGGCTAGTAGTGATTTGTTCTACACAGTTACCCACCTCTTCATTGGTGTTAGTTCAAACCATATTTTAAGTAGCAAATGGCTCAAGTCAATCAGAATTGGTTAAACGGTCAAGATACTTTACACGGTCGGGCATTCTCTCTTTCAAATTGTATGATCTAGATGATTCCCCTTCTATTTTACACCTCTTTGGGCTAACCAATGAAAATATTATCATGGTATCCACGAGCATAACAAGTAAAGAAAACTTTAGGAACTCAATTACAAGCGGAGCTTTCTTAGATCCATTTGATATACAGTACTGATAAACATATACAAATCTTGTCAGAATCACATAAGACCGGTTATCATCACAAAATATCACGTAATCTGTTAATAAACATCACAAAGTGCATTAAACCAATGACAATCACTCAACATTACACATTACCAATGACAAACTGCAACATTTCTACAAAAAATGAACCCATCAGATTCCATAACTAACTCATACTTTAGCGGAAGTTCCACAAACGCAGTAAGTGTTGGAATCTTAGGAAGTTCACGCCTGAAGGTAAGAATCAGAACTGAAAATTTAGGGCTTTTAATTTCAATATTTTGGGCTTACCGATGAAATAAAGGCAAGAGACATAAAAAAAAAAGTGGAGGGTGATGGGGTATGAACGTGAAGTGTCAAACTCCGGTCACTTTCTATTTGATATATGTGGGGGAAACTGGAAAATGATCGCCGGATGGAAGATGGGTTCTACCTGTTAGGACAAACAGTCAGAAGGCCAAGCTGGGAGACTAGGGGGGATGCCCAGTTTGGCTCTCCGACGCTCAAGTCAATTAAGGAACTGAAAGAGAAGAAAAGTAATTTCAGAGCTCAAGTATGGAAGCTTGCTTACAGTGAAGGAGATGAACTCGTCTATTTATAGTTGAGGGTCAGGGACCCTTTGGTCATTTGCACCTTGTGGTCCTGGTCAAATGTTGCCCTAACACGTGGCGTTATGAGAGAAACCTAGGAGGAATCTTCTGCAAAAGCCGGTGAAAGTTAGTGTTGGCAACAGTGGTAGGTGTGCGGGCATGTACGGGGTGTCAGAGAGCCGTTTTAGGGGGTTGGTAACGAGGGCTAAGAGCACGCTCGTGTCAACCAAGAGCCTTGGAGGCCAGTGAATCCGCTAAGGGATGGAGGCCAAGGCTGTGTAACGAGGGGGAGTGAAAGCTTCTCTGAGGGATAATAACGCTCGAAGAAGGCTTCCAAGATAAGCTGGGGCTTTGTTCCGTTTTGTGAGGTGCGCTCGTTAAAGAGCGGCAAGGGTGATCACGCGTGCGCACAGCAGGGACGACACGTGTTCTTTAGGGACTTTGACGCTCGGGGGTCTGGGACGCTCGTTGATAACCTGCCCCAGTCATGAAGGGCCACGTGTTACCTTCTCGTGTCGCCACATGCTTGCGAGGGCCTCAAACATCTCATTGGTGGGCCCTGGAATGACTTCTTGAAAAGCCTGCCTTCGCTGTCCAAAGAGAAACGAGGGGCCTTGTTTCTAACCTTCCGGGCCTCTATCCTGTCAGTTGGACAAGTTCCATCTCTGAGGAACCTAACAATGTCATCAAGCCAACATGGCCATGGCACATTAGGATCAATCATGAGTACAGTTTGTGTCATGCCCTTCTCTTTAATCAAAGGCTCCTCAGTTCTGAGAAATGCAACTGAGCGCTCATAGGTGCTTTCCAGTGCGGAGGCAAATTTGGACAGAGCATCAGCTTGCTCGTTTTCCGCACGTGGGATCTGTAACAAGTTGAATTCTTTGAACTTCTGAATAGCTTCTTTTACTATCTCTAAGTATTGCACCATGGTGGCTTCTCGAGCCTCATAAGTTCCTTCAATTTGGCTCGCAATCAACTGTGAGTCGACATATGCTATTATTCTGGAAGCCCCATTCTAAAGAGCGATATGCAATCCTTGTACGAGCGCATTGTTAGGAATAGTGCCCTAGAAAGCCAATTGTATATCCGCTTTGTGCTTTTCCTTATTGTAATCATAGACAATCTTTGAATAAAATAACGAATTGAGGCAACACTTCTTTATATGCTCTTGTTTGGTATGTGTTTCCTTTAGTTGTGCATGTATGAGAACTCCCCTAATCCTGATGACTTTAGGACTCTACCATTTAGTTGAAATGGTTCATGAAACGAGCCCTATTTCACATAAGTCATGATTAGTAAAATACTCCAAGCCGATGAGTCCTACAGACAATGGGAGTGTCAACCTGACTCCTCTAAGGCTTGCTTGTGCGATCGCGCCCTTAAGAAGGACCACCTTGTTTCATGGAGGTGCAAAGTGTATAGTTGATACGTGCGTAATACATGAGGGTGCTTACTTCAATAAGTAAGTTCACTGAGGTGCCCCGTGTGAGAAGATTCCTAAATGGGAAAGGAAGTTTCTATTTCAGAAAATGGAAACTTCCAGATTAGGAAATATCTCACGAGTCATTGATGTGATTAATTGATCCTTAGACTTGAGGTTCCTTGTCACTTTATGAGTTAACTCTGTAGTCTTAGGTGTAAGCTTTAAAAGGTGTCCCCTTAGACAACTGATTCAAGGCTTATGCTAGGGCTGCACAAGTGATTCATGAAAGTGAATGAGAATCAAGAAAGGACCTACACTTGCATTTGCAAGGTGATCTCTTATTATGTAAGTCATTCATATGCCATATAGAGTCCTTGGCCAAGGCAGTAGATCAAGACATCAAGAAAAGGGTTTCTTGGATTGAGATCAAAAGGATATGAAATGTACTTAGCTTTAAGACCGGATTATTAGGGTTCTGACTATTCCCTTGCCCTAGATCTTGGTTGAGAGATAGTAAGTAAGAGGATTGTATCTCACATGAATCAATGACTTTAAGGTTCTGTCGAATCCGAATATTCCAATTCAGCTAGGGGTTAAACACCTGTTGCTAGACTATGGTCGTTTAATCTGTGGACTGATTAATTAATTAGTGAATTAATTAATTAGGGTCACTGCTAATTGAATTGAGAACCTAGAGGGTCACACACAACAACTTGGTTACATGAGTTAAGGCTTTAAAATGATTAAACGAGTTAATCGGGTCAAGAGAGTTCCACACGTGTGAAACCACTCGTGTAGGTCACGTGAGGAGCACGTGTCCTTGGGACACGTGTGTCACACGTGTATATATATATATATATATATATATATATATATATATATATATATATATATATATTAAATAATTAAATGTGTTAATTATTTAATAGACTTTGGTTTAATTTTGAATTAAAAAGAAAGTCTTATTTTGGAGAAAATTAATCTAGTTAATTAATTATGAATTAATTAATTAGATAAAATGAGTTTGGATATTTTTAGCTCTCTTAAAAGTTGATTTGAATTAGAATTCAAAGTCAAAGTCAAAATTACTTGATGATCAAGTAATAGGAGAGAGGGACCAAAATCCTTAGCCCATAAGGACGAAGGATTGTCGGCCACTCCCTTTCCTATATGTAGGGGAGCTCATGCTCCCCTTAGAGAGTGATTGAATTCTTTTGGTTCATGTGTTGAACGCCATCCTTTCTCCAAGATAAATTGAACCCTAGGTTAAGTCTAAACACTAACTAGTGAACTAGCATCCTTACTAGTTAGATTGTAGTCAAGTTGGTGGACTATCTCTAGAGAGCTTCAAGTTAGAAGTTTTGAAGATTCGAGCTTTACCAAGGAGAGGGGATCAAGCCGCTAGAAGAGCGTTCTTGGGTGGCTTGAAACGCTTCAAGAAAGATTGTTGAAAAGTAAGTTTCTAATCTCTACGAATTTGGATACACGATTGCGAGTTCAAGATCCTTTTGTTGGAAAATTTTTTTAAATTTCTGCTGCCTTTTGATTCCAGTTTTCCAACAAGTGGTATCAGAACCACCTCGTTAATCGTGTTTCTGATTCGCCTTAATTGTTCTGAATTTGGTAGAAATTCTTAGGCTTGATGCGATTGAGTATTTGTAATTGTTTTAGAAAGCTTGAATTACGAAACTGTAGTTTTCCTGAAAGTTTCTGAAAACTGTTTTGTAAAATTTGTTTTAAAAACTGTTTTAGATTTGAAACTGTATAAACTGTTTTTAGATTTCTTGGATTGGTTTTGCTTTTGAACGAAAACACGAAACGGAAACCCGGATTACGACGAACAAGCGAAACCCCACGCGCGAAGCTATCGCGCGCGCAAGGGGCGTCCCCGCCCAGCACCTCCCGCACGCCGTGCGGGAGCCTAGGCACGCCTGCCCGTCGCCCGCCCAGGCCGCGCGCACCATCCCTTTCGCGTACGGGCCCCGTTTTCTCCATCGTTATCCCCCTTGGCATCTGGGTCCTTCTTCTTGTTCTTTTTCTTATTCAGCTTGGCCTTCTTGCACACAGGTCCATCTTCATCTAAGTTTGGGAAATCCACCGATTTCTTGGCGGATCCCATTTGGAGTACTTTCTCTGATCTTGGCCTTCTAAGGGATAACATGTAGCACTCTCATGCTTCTCTCACATTGCAAAGAACCTCGCCAACTCCGCTGGGGGTTGGGAATTTGATCTTCTGATGGTAGGTGGAGATGATTGCCTTGAAATCAATGAGGGCGGGCCGCCCAATGATGATGTTATAAGGAATCTCAATCTCCACCACCGCATGCGTGACCATGAGGTTCTTTCGCTGCGGGGCGCGACCAAACAAGGTGGCCAAGCGAATTTGCCCTCGGGGGACAACCTCAGAGCCCCCAAAGCCAATAAGGGCTGTTTTGAGGGGTTCAAGTGATACATTTGTGACGTTCATCTTTTGGAAAGTTGAGTAAGGCAAAACGTTAACAGAGCTTCCACTATCTACCAGCACCCTCTTTACAATGTGAATATGTATGTCTAGGCTAACAACCATGGGGCAGTCAGAGGTTTCACTCTCCCCATGAGGCGTTACAATGTGAGCTAGATCCTTATCAATAAACCCTATCACCTCTTTCTCAAGAGGGCTCGAGACATTTGAATCTTTAATGGTGTAGATATGTTTGGGCACTGAGGGGCATTGATCGTAGCTCCTTATGTGTCGACGGTGAGAAGCATTGGAGTCCGCTCTTGACGAGCCTCCCGCGATCATGTTGATGACAGCATAGGGGGTGTTCTCTTGCTCTGTTAACTTCTGCTTCCCACGAGCACTGCTTTCTGGAGGGCCTCGCCCTCGAGGGCTCCTTGAGCGTGACGGGCTTCTTCTTCTATCACGCGATCTCTCATTACAACACTCGTCGTAACGCTCCAGGGCTCACACAAACTCCTTCAAATGGCAGCCAGCAACAAGCCTCTGAATTTCACTCTCCAACTGGCGGCATTCATCTGTATCATGCCCTTTTTGCTTGTGGAAGGCGCAGTACTTGTTTGATCGTCTCAGGGCCTCAGTGTCCCTCATCTTGATTGGTCTTTTGAAGAGCTTCTTATCAGAGATGTTGTAAACTTCTGAGTTCGGCCTTGTAAGGGGGATGCGCTCGAAACGACGAGAGGCAGGAGGAGATTTCTTGCACTCTTCCCTGATAACATCTTCTCGTCCCCGCTCTTGGTGACGCTCGTGTCTTACTGGGCTAGGGTGTCGGGGCCCATTCGTCCCATACATATCTTCGAGCGCGAAGAACGGCTCGGCAACTTCTCTCAAGGCCATGAGGGATCCTGGCCTTCTCTCTATGATGGCATCGGTAAACTTCTTACTCACGTATTGCTTGTGATCCACAGCCTTAAAGAGCACTGGGATCAAGAAATCCATGGAAGGCCTCTCCACTTGAGGAAAGCGTTGGCCAACTCTACACTATATTGTAGAGGGCGGTGGGCGCAGTGACAGGGGCCTTCAAAGAGTGGAAGTGATTGAGGACAGCGTTGGCCAACTCTTCATATGAATGTATCGAGCGTGGCGGCAGCTGTTTATACCATTCTTGAGTCATTCCTACTAGGGAAGTAACAAAGACTTTGGCCCAATAGTGGCTCGAGTGCTCATATAAGTGCATCAAGTGTAAGAAATGATCCAGGTGTTCCGCTGGATCTGTAGTCCCGTCATAGCGGTTGACGGAGGTGGGAACTTTGGCCATTCCTGATTGGGCCATCAAGACTTCTTCTACGAGGGGGCATCCCCTCGCAAGCGGATGATACTCATAAGTACCAAAATTCTCCTCATGCTCTTGGCAGTGGGGGATTTGTAGCTGGCGATCTTGGTGGCGAGCGTCTCTGGCATTGGCTCGTTCATCCCTCCCGTGGGAGATCTGAGACTGTGCTCGAGAGAGTTGTCCAACTATATCCTGCAACCCCTGCAGCTGGTCTTGCACAGCCGCGAGGAGGTTAGGATTTCCTTCTTTCTCTTTGGCCCCTGTTTTGTGGCTCGGGAGGCTCGTTTGGAGGTATGGGAATCTTCTTCATCCTCCAGGTTAATTCTATCCGCCGGGCCTTTACCTTTGCTGGCTTGAGGGCGCTCGTCACCTCCCTTTTCTGGGGTATCTTTCTCTTTGGCAGGCGGAGGCGGTGGTCTGGCTTGTAGGACGTTTTGAGCCGCCGTTAGGGGATGAACCTGCCACCCTCGTGGAGGGGCCATTTGAGCGGCTGTCCCTGGGGGGAAGTGTTGGAAAACACGAATCAGAAAAGCAGCGAAAATTTAAAATTTTTCCAACAAAAGGATCTTGGACTCGCAATCGTGTATCCAAATTCGTAGGGATTAGAAACTTACTTTCTTAATTGACTTTCTTGAAGCGTTTCAAGCCACCCAAGAACGCTCTTCTCGCGGCTTGATCCCCTCTCCTTGGTAAAGGTCGAATCTTCAAACTTCTAACTTGAAGCTCTCTAGAGATAGTCCACCAACTTGACTATAATCTAACTAGTAAGGATGCTAGTTCTGTAGTTAGTGTTTAGGCTTAACCTAGGGTTTTGTTTATCTTGGAGAAAGGATGATGTTCAACACATGAACCAAAAGAATTGCCAATTACTCTCTAAGGGGAGCTCGAGCTACCCTATATATAGGAAAGGGGAGGGGCGGCCGATCCTAGTCCTTATGGACTAAGGATTTGGTCCCTCTCTCCTATTACTTGATCATCAAGTAATTTTGACTTTGACTTTGAATTTAAATTCAAATCAACTTTTAAGAGAGCTAAAATATCCAAACTATTTTTGGATAATTTTATACTTTATTTATTTAAAAAAAATAACTTATTTTATCTAATTAATTAATTCATAATTAATTAACTAGATTATTTTTCTCCAAAATAAGACTTTCCTTTTAAATTCAAAATTAAACCAAAGTCTATTAAATAATTAATCACATTAATTATTTAACACATAAATAAATATACACATATATTCAAACATGTGTGAGACACGTGTCACAAGGACACGTGTCACTCACGTGAGCCACACGTGTGGTTCACATGTGTGGAACCCTATTGGCCCGATTAACTCGTTTAATCATTTTAAAGCCTCAACTCATGTAACCAAGTTGTTGTGTGTGACCTTCTAGGTTCTCAATTCAATTAGCAGTGACCCTAATTAATTAATTCACTAATTAATTAATCAGTCCACAGATTAAACGAACATAGTTTAGCAACGGGTGTTTAACCCCTAGCTGAATTGGAATGTTCGGATTCGACAGAACCTTTAAGTCATTGATTCATGTGAGATACAATCCTCCTACTTACTATCTCTCAACCAAGGTCTAGGGTAAGGGAATAATCAGAACCCTAATAATCCGGTCTTAAAGCTAAGTGCATTTCATATCCATTTGATCTCAATCCAAGAAACCCTTTTCTTGATGTCTTGATCTACTGCCTTGGCCAAGGACTACATATGGCATATGAATGACTTACACAATAAGAGATCACCTTGCAAATGCAAGTGTAGGTCCTTTCTTGATTCTCATTCACTTTCATGAATCACTTGTGCAGCCCCAGCATAAGCCTTGAATCAGTTGTCTAAGGCGACACCCTTTAAAGCTTATACCTAAGACTACAGAGTTAACTCATAAAGTGACATGGAATCTCAGGTCGAAGGATCAATTAATCACATCAATGACTCGTGAGATATTTCCTAATCTGGAAGTTTCCATTTCCTGAAATAGAAACTTTGTTTCCCATTTAGGAATGTTCTCACACGGGGCACCTCAGTGAACTTACTTATTAGAGTAAGCACCCTCATGTATCACGCACGTCTCAACTATACACTTTGCACCTCCATGAAACAAGGTGGTCCTTCTTAAGGGCGTGATCCCACAAGCAAGCCTTAGAGGAGTCAGGTTGACACTCCTACTGTAGGTAGGACTCATCGGCTTGGAGTATTTTACTAATCATGACTTATGTGATATAGGGCTCGTTTCATGAACCATTTCACCTAAATGGTAGAGTCCTAAAGTCATCAGGATTAGGGGAGTTCTCATACATGCACAGATAAAGTAAACGTATACCAAACAAGAGCATATAAAGAAGTGTTGCCTCAATTCGTTATTTCATTCAAAGATTGTCTGTGATTACAATGAGGAAAAGCATAAAGCGGATATACAATCGGCTTTCTAGGGCACTGTTCCTAACAATCTCCCACTTGCCCGTCAAAGCCAATCTAAAGCTATTCTAA
Source organism: Lantana camara (assembly GCA_037501455.1). Lineage (NCBI taxonomy): Eukaryota > Viridiplantae > Streptophyta > Magnoliopsida > Lamiales > Verbenaceae > Lantana > Lantana camara. The sequence goes on from CM074864.1 coordinate 59,972,164, forward strand.
GTTCCATCTTCTGAAGATGACCTTGGAAAGCTTCTCGACTAAGGGGTTTAGTAAGTGGATCTGCCACGTTCTCTGCTGATGTGACCCTCTCAATTTGCACATCTCCTCTTTTGACAATATCACGGATTAGGTGATACTTCCTCATAATGTGTTTGGTCCGTTGGTGAGATCTTGGTTCTCTTGCTTGAGCAACCGCCCCAGTGTTGTCACAAAACACAGTAATGGGGTCTTCCATGCTAGGAACAACATTCAACTCTTGAATGAAGTTTCTAATCCAAACACCTTCCTTAGCTGCATCATTTGCAGCTAAGTATTCGGCCTCAGTGGTCGAATCTGCAGTGGTAGTTTGCTTGGAACTCTTCCAACTCACTGCTCCGCCGTTTAGGCAGAAAATGTATCCCGACATTGACTTAAAATCATCTAAGTCAGATGCAAAGCTTGCATCGCAGTATCCTTCGACAGTAAGATCTTTCTGACCTCCGTAAACTAAGAATAAGTCTTTAGTACTTTTCAAGTACTTAAGAATATTCTTCACGGCAGCCCAGTGACCATCTCCAGGGTCAGATTGGAAACGACTTGTTACACTAAGTGCATAAGCCACATCCGGTCGAGTACATAACATTGCATACATTATGCTACCTATTGCTGATGCATAAGGTGTAGGAGTCATTCTTTCCTTCTCAAGGTTAGTCTTAGGACACATCTTCTTTGAAAGACATGTTCCTACACTCATAGGAAGGTTCTTAACCTTTGCTGACTCCATATTGAATCTCTTCAATACTTTGTCAATGTACATCGACTGTGACAGTCCTATTAACCTTCTAGATCTATCTCGATAGATTTTAATTCCAAGGATATAGGACGCATCACCAAGATCTTTCATCTCGAATTGGTTCGATAACCATAACTTAGTCACTTTCATGTCATCCTTCGAATTCCCAATAAGAAGGATGTCATCTACATAAAGTACTAAGAATTGCACTGAGGTCTCCAATTTCTTTCTATACACACACGATTCATTCGAAATTTGAATGAAGCCAAAAGCTTTGACTGATTCATCAAATCGAATATTCCAATTCCTAGAAGCCTGTTTCAAACCATAGATTGATCTTTGGAGTTTGCAAACCTTTTGCTCACTCCCACTGAATGTGAAACCTATGGGTTGTTCCATATAAATGTCTTTATCAATGTCACCATTGAGAAAAGCAGTTTTCACATCCATTTGCCATATCTCATAGTCATAATATGCAGCAATGGCAAGCATGATCTGAATAGACTTTTGCATTGCAACTGGTGAAAAGGTTTCGTCAAAGTCCACGCCGGGTCTTTGAGTGAATCCTTTTGCAACCAGTCTTGCTTTGTAGGCTGCAATGCTTCCATCAACTCCAAGCTTTCTCTTAAAGATCCATTTACAACCTATGGGTTTGACCCCATCAGGCAAATCTACCAAGGTCCAAACTTGGTTGGAGTTCATGGAATCCATTTCGGATTTCATGGCTTCTATCCACTGTTCAGAGTCAGAATCTAAAAGTGCCTCCTCATATGTTAAAGGATCATTATCCTTTTGAGAGATTTCATGGAAGAATCCATACCATCTCTCCGGCTGTCTAGGAGTGCGTTCAGAACGCCTTAGAGGAGGATTTGCGTGTGTATCGAAATTCGTGATTGGTTGTTGTTGATCAACAGGGGACGTTTCTTCAGTGGGTGGCGTGGGGTCACTTTGTACTTCCTCTAATTCTATGATCTTGCCTTTCTTTTCTTTAAGGAACGGTTCCTCAAGAAAAGTAGCATTTCTGGAAACAAACACCTTTTGCTCAGATTGATCATAGAAAAAGGTATCATATGGATTCCTTAGGATAACCTACAAAGTAGCATATGTTAGAACGAGATTCTAACTTATCTCCCACTGTCCTCTTCACGTAAGCAGGACAATCCCAAATTCTTAAGTAAGAATAACTAGGGATTTTACCATGCCACATTTCATAGGGCGTTTTAGGGACTGACTTAGAGGGAACTAGATTCAAAATCTTTGTTGCACTTTCTAGGGCATAACCCCAGAAAGAAGGTGGTAAGTCAGTGAAACTCATCATGGAACGAACCATATCAAGTAGAGTTCGATTCCTTCTCTCAGAAACTCCATTAAGCTGAGGAGTTCCCGGAGGATTCCACTGAGAGATAATCCCATTATCTTTGAGATGATTAAGGAATTCTTCACTAAGATACTCGTCTCCTCGATCAGATCGAAGTGCTTTGATCTTGTGACCAGTTTGGTTCTCAACCTCCTTTTGAAATTCTAAGAATTTCTCAAAAGCTTCAGATTTATACTTCATTAAGTATACATAACCATACCGACTAAAGTCATCAGTAAAGGTTATAAAATATCGATGATTGTTTCTTGTGCTTACACTAAGCGGTCCACAAACATCAGTATGGATCAAATCCAATACCTTAGTGGCACGTTCCACCGTTCCTTTAAAAGGAACTTTGGACATTTTTCCTTTGAGACAGGATTCGCAAGAAGTTAACACTTTGAGATCATTTTCGGAGAACGATCCTAAAGTGTTTATCTTGCTAATTCTGTTCTTGGAAATGTGTCCTAATCTAGCGTGCCATAAGGGAGCTGAAACTTTGTCATCTCTCTTACGTTTAGTTTCTCGTTGTATATTCATAATATTGATATTCTGAGTTAGATAAAGTCCATTACTTAGAGTACCAATGTGAACGGAAGAATTGTTCCATTTGATCAAGTATTTACCATTCTTAATATAAGTTTCATAACCTTCACAATCTGAAATTGGTACTGAAATTATATTACGAATAATGCTCGGTACATAAAAGACTTTGATTAAAACTAACTCAAAACTACCTAAATCTAATCTAATTGTGCCTAAATCTCGAGCTTCAACGTTTGAGCCATCGCCGATCTTCAAGACACATTCTCCTTCTTTGAGTTATTGGACTTCACTTAGCATCTGTACATCATTACAGATATGAGTTCCGCAACCGGTATCAAGTACCCAAGAACTAGAATTAATAGAAAGATTTACTTCAACGAGAAAAATACCTTTCTTTAGAGTAGCCTTGTACTCTGGGCAGTTTCTCCTCCAATGTCCCGCTTTGCCACAATGGAAGCAAACATCCTCTTTCTGATCGCGCTTCTTCTTTTGGGCCTTCCCCTTCGAAACGCCACCAGTGGGCCTAAGGGGTTTCTTCTTCTTCTTTTGGGCTTTCTTGCCCTTACCTTTAGAAGGCCCAGAAGAGGAAGATGGAGCATTCACCATCAAAACCTTATTGTCCTTCTTGATCGTGCTTTCAGCAATCACAAGTTGGCTAATCATCTCAGCTACAGTAGCACCAGCAAGATTCATGTTGAAGTTAAGGACAAAAGGGTTGAATGATGGTGGGAGCGAGGCTAGCAACAAGTCCACTGAAAGCTCATCTCTCAGTGGCATGTCCATGGAAGGAAGTTTCTCAGTAAGGGCGAGAAACTTGAGTCCATAATCATGGACACTAGAACCTTCCCTCATTCTCAAGTGGAACAATTCCTTTGAAGTGTTATACCTTGTAACACGTTCATGAGGGCGGTAAAGTTGCTCTAAGTGGTCGTAAATCTCCCAAACGAATTCCATGGCCTCATGTTGCCTTTGCAAGTCCGGAGACATGTTAGCCAACATAAGGCAACGGGCTTGGAGATTATCATCCTTCCACTTCTGGATCGCTTCCCGCTCGGCCCGAGTGGGAGCCTCCCCTCCGGGACTAGGCTCCCCTTCGAAGAGAACATAAGTTCTCTTCTCAGAATCTAAAATGATTTTTAGATTCCTCAGCCAATCAGAATAGTTGGGACCAGTCAACTTGTTTGACTCGAGGATCGATACAAGAGGGTTTTTGGTTGCCATTTCAAAACACGTAGAGAATCACAGAATCTACGACCTAAATGGTAAAACAAAGAACTAGTGAGCATGCTGAATTATAACGATTTACAAAAGATAAGGTCTTTAATCTAATGTAGCTCCCACTGTTTTTCAAATATCTATAATTCCCAAAGATCTAAGAGGAACACGTTTCCCAATGGGTACTAAGATCCTAAGCATTTTACCTCGAACCCACGACTCGCGGACATTCTAAGTAAAACCCCTAGGTAGGTACAACTTACCAATTCTAACACCTTTAGAACTCTTAGTAATTGTTTTTGCATCACCTATCTTTCAATATGGACCCACGACTCGTGCGACATCCATATTTACTCAGGCGTTAAGCTAGACCCATCAATCATAAGATCATGATCAAAACTTAGTTCGAACGACCCACGACTCGCGGACATCGCCCTTGCCAAAATTGACCAGGAAATATTGATCATTTAAAATGATCAATTAGGTAACTAAGAACTTAATAAGCTCCACTAGCTATCCCACGACTCGCGGACAATAACTAGCTTTACTTACTAAACTTAAAACCTATTGATGGAATGCTAGGAATTTAATTCAAAATTTGCATCTCGAATTAAACACCTATTTGTTCGAAATTAGCTTAATATTTAATGGGAATTTTCGAATCAACCGGAGAGTTGTCCGGTTCGAGCTCACCAACATATATGTTATCCAATTTTATTAGTCTTGATTAATGCAAGTACAACTTAAATGCATTTCAAACAAGCACATAAACAGATAACATGTCCTAGCATGATACTAACATGTAATGATCATGGGTTCTACCTATCTTATGCGTGATATGTGGGGGCCACTCCACAATCACAAGTTCTAACATACATGCCACATAAATAGTTTAAATCACATAAGGGAAAGCGGTAACAAAATACGAGCCCTACTCTATTACATTTTTACAATTGAGATTCCCCTCCCTAACATTTTGAGGGGTCTTCACTTATGGCCTCCTTGTTACTTGAATGTGGTCCATCTTACTCCATGGGTGCATTATCTCCAATAATGAAAATAAAAACCTCACCACCTATCTCTACTCTCAAATTACAATAAAAAGAAAAAGACATAAAGTAATAAGGCTCAATCTTCATATTGGCCTTAGACAATTACACGGGGCATACCCCGGCCTTAAAAACAGTAATATGGAAAGCCACATAATAAATCACATAACAGTACGCACATAAGTGAGGCTCCAACCTCAATTAAAAAACGTAACTATAGGGCTCCAACCCCAATTTAAACCATCCATGTGCATAAATTAAAAACATACATAAGTCTAAACCCATGATCACCTAACATGCTTTTGCGAGAATTTAAATTTAGCCAATAAATTAAAATTCCCGTTTCAAGTCCTAATGACTTAAAACACGACTTCATGCGAGTCTTATTTATAAAAGTTTTCAATAAATCCCAAACTACCAAAACAAACAAAATTCCAATTAATTTCTGAAAATTAATAATTTTATCAAAGATGTATTTTCCCAAAACATAAACCGTTTCTATTTCTCAAAAATCCCAATTTTAAGTTTTATTCAAAAATTAAAATAAATATTCATAAAATAAAATTTTAAAATTAAAATAAAAAAATTGGGACTGGATTGCACGAAATACGAAAACGGATCAGGAAAAACGGGGCCCGTATGCGAAAAAGGGTTGCAAGTCGCAAGGGCGGGCGCCGTGCGTGCACGCCAAGCGCTGGAGCGCGCAGCTCCTACCGGAAGCTTGCGGGCGGACTGGGCGAGCAATCCCGCACGCTTGCGGGATTCTCGCCCGGCGGGGCAGCGGACAGCGGGCGGCCTGTCTCGGCCAGCTAGCGCGGTTGCGGGAGGGAGTAGGCGCACGGCCTGCGCGCGCCTAGGAGAGGCGGGCGGCGGCGCGCGAAGCCCGCCTGCGTTACGCCTTCGCGCACGGGGTTTCGCATGTTCGTAATCCAGGCTTTTTGTTTCGTGTTTTCGTTCAAAAGCAAAACCAATCCAAGAAATCCAAAAACAGTTTATAAGTTTCAAATCTAAAATAGTTTTCAAAATTAAATTTTGTAAAAACCAATTCAAAAACTTTCAGAAAAAAAAATACAGTTTCGTAATTCAGGCTTTCTAAAACAATTACAAATACTCAATCGGATCAAACCTAAGAATTTCTACCAAATTCAGAATAAAAGAGACGAATCAGAAACACGATCAATGAGATGGCTCTGATACCACTTGTTGGAAAACACGAATCAGAAAAGCAGCGAAAATTTAAAATTTTTCCAACAAAAGGATGTTGGACTCGCAATCGTGTATCCAAATTCGTAGGGATTAGAAACTTACTTTCTTAATTGACTTTCTTGAAGCGCGTCAATCCACCCAAGAACGCTCTTCTCGCGGCTTGATCCCCTCTCCTTGGTAAAGGTCGAATCTTCAAACTTCTAACTTGAAGCTCTCTAGAGATAGTCCACCAACTTGACTATAATCTAACTAGTAAGGATGCTAGTTCTGTAGTTAGTGTTTAGGCTTAACCTAGGGTTTTGTTTATCTTGGAGAAAGGATGATGTTCAACACATGAACCAAAAGAATTACCAATTACTCTCTAAGGGGAGCTCGAGCTACCCTATATATAGGAAAGGGGAGGGGCGGCCGATCCTAGTCCTTATGGACTAAGGATTTGGTCCCTCTCTCCTATTACTTGATCATCAAGTAATTTTGACTTTGACTTTGAATTTAAATTCAAATCAACTTTCAAGAGAGCTAAAATATCCAAATTATTTTTGGATAATTTTATACTTTATTTATTTAAAAAAAATAACTTATTTTATCTAATTAATTAATTCGTAATTAATTAACTAGATTATTTTTCTCCAAAATAAGACTTTCCTTTTAAATTCAAAATTAAACCAAAGTCTATTAAATAATTAATCACATTAATTATTTAACACATAAATAAATATACACATATATTCAAACATGTGTGAGACACGTGTCACTCACGTGAGCCACACGTGTGGAACCCTCTTGGCCCGATTAACTCGTTTAATCATTTTAAAGCCTCAACTCATGTAACCAAGTTGTTGTGTGTGACCCTATAGGTTCTCAATTCAATTAGCAGTGACCCTAATTAATTAATTCACTAATTAATTAATCAGTCCACAGATTAAACGAACATAGTTTAGCAACGGGTGTTTAACCCCTAGCTGAATTGGAATGTTCGGATTCGACAGAACCTTTAAGTCATTGATTCATGTGAGATACAATCCTCCTACTTACTATCTCTCAACCAAGGTCTAGGGTAAGGGAATAATCAGAACCCTAATAATCCGGTCTTAAAGCTAAGTGCATTTCATATCCATTTGATCTCAATCCAAGAAACCCTTTTGTTGATGTCTTGATCTACTGCCTTGGCCAAGGACTACATATGGCATATGAATGACTTACACAATAAGAGATCACCTTGCAAATGCAAGTGTAGGTCCTTTCTTGATTCTCATTCACTTTCATGAATCACTTGTGCAGCCCCAGCATAAGCCTTGAATCAGTTGTCTAAGGCGACACCCTTTAAAGCTTATACCTAAGACTACAGAGTTAACTCATAAAGTGACATGGAATCTCAGGTCGAAGGATCAATTAATCACATCAATGACTCGTGAGATATTTCCTAATCTGGAAGTTTCCATTTCCTGAAATAGAAACTTCGTTTCCCATTTAGGAATGTTCTCACACGGGGCACCTCAGTGAACTTACTTATTAGAGTAAGCACCGTCATGTATCACGCACGTCTCAACTATACACTTTGCACCTCCGTGAAACAAGGTGGTCCTTCTTAAGGGCGTGATCCCACAAGCAAGCCTTAGAGGAGTCAGGTTGACACTCCCAGTGTAGGTAGGACTCATCGGCTTGGAGTATTTTACTAATCATGACTTATGTGATATAGGGCTCGTTTCATGAACCATTTCACCTAAATGGTAGAGTCCTAAAGTCATCAGGATTAGGGGAGTTCTCATACATGCACAGATAAAGTAAACGTATACCAAACAAGAGCATATAAAGAAGTGTTGCCTCAATTCGTTATTTCATTCAAAGATTGTCTGTGATTACAATGAGGAAAAGCACAAAGCGGATATACAATCGGCTTTCTAGGGCACTGTTCCTAACAATCTCCCACTTGCCCGTCAAAGCCAATCTAAAGCTATTCTAAGTTCCATCTTCTGAAGATGACCTTGGAAAGCTTCTCGACTAAGGGGTTTAGTAAGTGGATCTGCCACGTTCTCTGCTGATGTGACCCTCTCAATTTGCACATCTCCTCTTTTGACAATATCACGGATTAGGTGATACTTCCTCATAATGTGTTTGGTCCGTTGGTGAGATCTTGGTTCTCTTGCTTGAGCAACCGCCCCAGTGTTGTCACAAAACACAGTAATGGGGTCTTCCATGCTAGGAACAACATTCAACTCTTGAATGAAGTTTCTAATCCAAACACCTTCCTTAGCTGCATCATTTGCAGCTAAGTATTCGGCCTCAGTGGTCGAATCTGCAGTGGTAGTTTGCTTGGAACTCTTCCAACTCACTGCTCCGCCGTTTAGGCAGAAAATGTATCCCGACATTGACTTAAAATCATCTAAGTCAGATGCAAAGCTTGCATCGCAGTATCCTTCGACAGTAAGATCTTTCTGACCTCCGTAAACTAAGAATAAGTCTTTAGTACTTTTCAAGTACTTAAGAATATTCTTCACGGCAGCCCAGTGACCATCTCCAGGGTCAGATTGGAAACGACTTGTTACACTAAGTGCATAAGCCACATCCGGTCGAGTACATAACATTGCATACATTATGCTACCTATTGCTGATGCATAAGGTGTAGGAGTCATTCTTTCCTTCTCAAGGTTAGTCTTAGGACACATCTTCTTTGAAAGACATGTTCCTACACTCATAGGAAGGTTCTTAACCTTTGCTGACTCCATATTGAATCTCTTCAATACTTTGTCAATGTACATCGACTGTGACAGTCCTATTAACCTTCTAGATCTATCTCGATAGATTTTAATTCCAAGGATATAGGACGCATCACCAAGATCTTTCATCTCGAATTGGTTCGATAACCATAACTTAGTCACTTTCATGTCATCCTTCGAATTCCCAATAAGAAGGATGTCATCTACATAAAGTACTAAGAATTGCACTGAGGTCTCCAATTTCTTTCTATACACACACGATTCATTCGAAATTTGAATGAAGCCAAAAGCTTTGACTGATTCATCAAATCGAATATTCCAATTCCTAGAAGCCTGTTTCAAACCATAGATTGATCTTTGGAGTTTGCAAACCTTTTGCTCACTCCCACTGAATGTGAAACCTATGGGTTGTTCCATATAAATGTCTTTATCAATGTCACCATTGAGAAAAGCAGTTTTCACATCCATTTGCCATATCTCATAGTCATAATATGCAGCAATGGCAAGCATGATCTGAATAGACTTTTGCATTGCAACTGGTGAAAAGGTTTCGTCAAAGTCTACGCCGGGTCTTTGAGTGAATCCTTTTGCAACCAGTCTTGCTTTGTAGGCTGCAATGCTTCCATCAACTCCAAGCTTTCTCTTAAAGATCCATTTGCAACCTATGGGTTTGACCCCATCAGGCAAATCTACCAAGGTCCAAACTTGGTTGGAGTTCATGGAATCCATTTCGGATTTCATGGCTTCTATCCACTGTTCAGAGTCAGAATCTAAAAGTGCTTCCTCATATGTTAAAGGATCATTATCCTTTTGAGAGATTTCATGGAAGAATCCATACCATCTCTCCGGCTGTCTAGGAGTGCGTTCAGAACGCCTTAGAGGAGGATTTGCGTGTGTATCGAAATTCGCGATTGGTTGTTGTTGATCAACAGGGGACGTTTCTTCAGTGGGTGGCGTGGGGTCACTTTGTACTTCCTCTAATTCTATGATCTTGCCTTTCTTTTCTTTAAGGAACGGTTCCTAAAGAAAAGTAGCATTTCTGGAAACAAACACCTTTTGCTCAGATTGATCATAGAAAAAGGTATCCTATGGATTCCTTAGGATAACCTACAAAGTAGCATATGTTAGAACGAGATTCTAACTTATCTCCCACTGTCCTCTTCACGTAAGCAGGACAATCCCAAATTCTTAAGTAAGAATAACTAGGGATTTTACCATGCCACATTTCATAGGGCGTTTTAGGGACTGACTTAGAGGGAACTAGATTCAAAATCTTTGCTGCACTTTCTAGGGCATAACCCCAGAAAGAAGGTGGTAAGTCAGTGAAACTCATCATGGAATGAACCATATCAAGTAGAGTTCGATTCCTTCTCTCAGAAACTCCATTAAGCTGAGGAGTTCCCGGAGGAGTCCACTGAGAGATAATCCCATTATCTTTGAGATGATTAAGGAATTCTTCACTAAGATACTCGCCTCCTCGATCAGATCGAAGTGCTTTGATCTTGTGACCAGTTTGGTTCTCAACCTCCTTTTGAAATTCTAAGAATTTCTCAAAAGCTTCAGAATTATACTTCATTAAGTATACATAACCATACCGACTAAAGTCATCAGTAAAGGTTATAAAATATCGATGATTGTTTCTTGTGCTTACACTAAGCGGTCCACAAACATCAGTATGGATCAAATCCAATACCTTAGTGGCACGTTCCACCGTTCCTTTAAAAGGAACTTTGGACATTTTTCCTTTGAGACAGGATTCGCAAGAAGTTAACTCTTTGAGATCATTTTCGGAGAACGATCCTAAAGTGTTTATCTTGCTAATTCTGTTCTTGGAAATGTGTCCTAATCTAGCGTGCCATAAGGGAGCTGAAACTTTATCATCTCTCTTACGTTTAGTTTCTCGTTGTATATTCATAATATTGATATTCTGAGTTAGATAAAGTCCATTACTTAGAGTACCGATGTGAACGGAAGAATTGTTCCGTTTGATAAAGTATTTACCATTCTTAATATAAGTTTCATAACCTTCACAATCTAAAATTGGTACTAAAATTATATTACGAATAATGCTCGGTACATAAAGGACTTTGTTTAAAACTAACTCAAAACTACCTAAATCTAATCTAATTGTACATAAATCTCGAGCTTCAACGTTTGAGCCATCGCCGATCTTCAAGACACATTCTCCTTCTTTGAGTTATTGGACTTCACTTAGCATCTGTACATCATTACAGATATGAGTTCCACAACGGATATCAAGTACCCAAGAACTAGAATTAATAGAAAGATTTACTTTAACGAGAAAAATACCTTTCTTTAGAGTAGCCTTGTACTCTGGGCAGTTTCTCCTCCAATGTCCCGCTTTGCCACAATGGAAGCAAACATCCTCTTTCTGATTGCGCTTCTTCTTTTGGGCCTTCCCCTTCGAAACGCCACCAGTGGGCCTAAGGGGTTTCTTCTTCTTCTTTTGGGCTTTCTTGCCCTTACCTTTAGAAGGCCCAGAAGAGGAAGATGGAGCATTCACCATCAAAACCTTATTGTCCTTCTTGATCGTGCTTTCAGCAATCACAAGTTGACTAATCATCTCAGCTACAGTGGCACCAGCAAGATTCATGTTGAGGTTAAGGACAAAAGGGTTGAATGATGGTGGGAGCGAGGCTAGCAACAAGTCCACTGAAAGCTCATCTTTCAGTGGCATGTCCATGGAAGCAAGTTTCTCAGTAAGGGCGAGAAACTTGAGTCCATACTCATGGACACTAGAACCTTCCCTCATTCTCAAGTGGAACAATTCCTTTGAAGTGTTATACCTTGTAACACGTTCATGAGGGCGGTAAAGTTGCTCTAAGTGGTCGTAAATCTCCCAAGCGAATTCCATGGCCTCATGTTTCCTTTGCAAGTCCGGAGACATGTTAGCCAATATAAGGCAACGGGCTTGGAGATTATCATCCTTCCACTTCTGGATCGCTTCCCGCTCGGCCCGAGTGGAAGCCTCCCCTTCGGGACTAGGCTCCCCTTCGAAGAGAACATAAGTTCTCTTCTCAGAATCTAAAATGATTTTTAGATTCCTCAGCCAATCAGAATAGTTGGGACCAGTCAACTTGTTTGACTCGAGGATCGATACAAGAGGGTTTTTGGTTGCCATTTCAAAACACGTAGAGAATCACAGAATCTACGACCTAAATGGTAAAACAAAGAACTAGTGAGCATGCTGAATTATAACGATATACAAAAGATAAGGTCTTTAATCTAATGTAGCTCCCACTGTTTTTCAAATATCTATAATTCCCAAAGATCTAAGAGGAACACGTTTCCCAATGGGTACTAAGATCCTAAGCATTTTACCTCGAACGCACGACTCGCGGACATTCTAAGTAAAACCCCTAGGTAGGTACAACTTACCAATTCTAACACCTTTAGAACTCTTAGTAATTGTTTTTGCATCACCTATCTTTCAATATGGACCCACGACTCGTGCGACATCCATATTTACTCAGGCGTTAAGCTAGACCCATCAATCATAAGATCATGATCAAAACTTAGTTCGAACGACCCACGACTCGTGGACATCGCCCTTGCCAAAATTGACCAGGAAATATTGATCATTTAAAATGATCAATTAGGTAACTAAGAACTTAATAAGCTCCACTAGCTATCCCACGACCCGCGGACAATAACTAGCTTTACTTACTAAACTTAAAACCTATTGATGGAATGCTAGGAATTTAATTCAAAATTTGCATCTCGAATTAAACACATATTTGTTCGAAATTAGCTTAATATTTAATGGGAATTTTCGAATCAACCGGAGAGTTGTCCGGTTCGAGCTCACCAACATATATGTTATCCAATTTTATTAGTCTTGATTAATGCAAGTACAACTTAAATGCATTTCAAACAAGCACATAAACAGATAACATGTCCTAGCATGATACTAACATGTAATGATCATGGGTTCTACCTATCTTATGCATGATATGTGGGAGCCACTCCACAGTCACAAGTTCTAACATACATGCCACATAAATAGTTTAAATCATATAAGGGAAAGCGGTAACAAAATACGAGCCCTACTCTATTATATTTTTACAATTGAGATTCCCCTCCCTAACATTTTGAGGGGTCTTCACTTATGGCCTCCTTGTTACTTGAATGTGGTTCATCTTACTCCATGGGTGCATTGTCTCCAATAATGAAAATAAAAACCTCACCACCTATCTATACTCTCAAATTACAATAAAAAGAAAAAGACATAAAGTAATAAGGCTCAATCTTCATATTGGCCTTAGACAATTACACGGGGCATACCCCGGCCTCAAAAACAGTAATATGGAAAGCCACATAATAAATCACATAACAGTACGCACATAAGTGAGGCTCCAACCTCAATTAAAAAACGCAACTATAGGGCTCCAACCCCAATTTAAACCATCCATGTGCATAAATTAAAACCATACATAAGTCTAAACCCATGATCACCTAACATGCTTTTGCGAGAATTTAAATTTAGCCAATAAATTAAAATTCCCGTTTCAAGTCCTAATGACTTAAAACACGACTTGATGCGAGTCTTATTTATAAAAGTTTTCAATAAATCCTAAACTACCAAAACAAACAAAATTCCAATTAATTTCTGAAAATTAATAATTTTATCAAAGATGTATTTTCCCAAAACATAAACCGTTTCTATTTCTCAAAAATCCCAATTTTAAGTTTTATTCAAAAATTAAAATAAATATTCATAAAATAAAATTTTAAAATTAAAATAAAAAAATTGGGACTGGATTGCACGAAATACGAAAACGGATCACGAAAAAAGGGGCCCGGACGCGAAAAGGGGTTGCACGTCGCAAGAGCGCGGGTCGTGCAAAGCTTGCGGGCGGACTGGGCGAGTAATCCCGCACGCTTGCGGGATTCTCGCCCGGCGGGGCGGTGGACAGCGGGCGGGCCAACGCAGTTGCGGGAGGGAGTAGGCGCACGGCCTGCGCGCGCCTAGGAGAGGCTGGCGGCGGCGCGCGACGCCTTCGCGCGCAGGGTTTCGCGTGTTCGTAATCCAGGCTTTTCGTTTCGTGTTTTCGTTCAAAAGCAAAACCAATCCAAGAAATCCAAAAACAGTTTATAAGTTTCAAATCTAAAATAGTTTTCAAAATTAAATTTTGTAAAAACCAATTTGGAGGTATGGGAATCTCCTTTATCCTCCAGGATGATTCTATCCGCCGGGCCTTTACCTTTGCTGGCTTGAGGGCGCTCGTCACCTCCCTTTTCTGGGGCATCTTTCTCTTTGGCATGCGGAGGCGGCGGTCTGGCTTGTAGGACGTTTTGAGCCGCCGTTAGGGGATAAACCTGCCACCCTCGTGGAGGGGCCATTTGAGCGGCTGTCCCTAGGGGGAAGTGTTGGAAAACACAAATCAGAAAAGCAGCGAAAATTTAAAATTTTTCCAACAAAAGGATCTTGGACTCGCAATCGTGTATCCAAATTCGTAGGGATTAGAAACTTACTTTCTTAATTGACTTTCTTGAAGCGTTTCAAGCCACCCAAGAATGCTCTTCTCGCGGCTTGATCCCCTCTCCTTGGTAAAGGTCGAATCTTCAAACTTCTAACTTGAAGCTCTCTAGAGAGATAGTCCACCAACTTGACTACAATCTAACTAGTAAGGATGCTAGTTCTGTAGTTAGTGTTTAGGCTTAACCTAGGGTTTTGTTTATCTTGGAGAAAGGATGATGTTCAACACATGAACCAAAAGAATTGTCAATTACTCTCTAAGGGGAGCTCGAGCTACCCTATATATAGGAAAGGGGAGGGGCGGCCGATCCTAGTCCTTATGGACTAAGGATTTGGTCTCTCTCTCATATTACTTGATCATCATGTAATTTTGACTTTGACTTTGAATTTAAATTCAAATCAACTTTCAAGAGAGCTAAAATATCCAAACTATTTTTGGATAATTTTATACTTTATTTATTTAAAATAAATAACTTATTTTATCTAATTAATTAATTCGTAATTAATTAACTAGATTATTTTTCTCCAAAATAAGACTTTCCTTTTTAATTCAAAATTAAACCAAAGTCTATTAAATAATTAATCACATTAATTATTTAACACATAAATAAATATACATATATATTCAAACACGTGTGAGACACGTGTCACTCACGTGAGCCACACGTGTGGTTCACACGTGTGGAACCCTCTTGGCCCAATTAACTCGTTTAATCCTTTTAAAGCATCAACTCATGTAACCAAGTTGTTGTGTGTGACCCTCTAGGTTCTCAATTCAATTAGCAGTGACCCTAATTAATTAATTCACTAATTAATTAATCAGTCCACAGATTAAACGACCATAGTCTAGCAATAGGTGTTTAACCCCTAGCTGAATTGGAATGTTCGGATTCGACAGAACCTTTAAGTCATTGATTCATGTGAGATACAATCCTCCTACTTACTATCTCTCAACCAAGGTCTAGGGTAAGGGAATAATCAGAACCCTAATAATCCAGTCTTAAAGCTAAGTGCATTTCATATCCATTTGATCTCAATCCAAGAAACCCTTTTCTTGATGTCTTGATCTACTACCTTGGTCAAGGACTCCATATGGCATATGAATGACTTACACAATAAGAGATCACCTTGCAAATGCAAGTGTAGGTCCTTTCTTGATTCTCATTCACTTTCATGAATCACTTGTGCAGCCCCAGCATAAGCCTTGAATCAGTTGTCTAAGGCGACACCCTTTAAAGCTTATACCTAAGACTACAGAGTTAACTCATAAAGTGACATGGAATCTCAGGTCGAAGGATCAATTAATCACATCAATGACTCGTGAGATATTTCCTAATCTGGAAGTTTCCATTTCCTGAAATAGAAACTTCGTTTCCCATTTAGGAATGTTCTCACACGGGGCACCTCAGTGAACTTACTTATTAGAGTAAGCACCGTCATGTATCACGCACGTCTCAACTATACACTTTGCACCTCCGTGAAACAAGGTGGTCCTTCTTAAGGGCGTGATCCCACAAGCAAGCCTTAGAGGAGTCAGGTTGACACTCCCAGTGTAGGTAGGACTCATCGGCTTTGAGTATTTTACTAATCATGAATTATGTGATATAGGGCTCGTTTCATGAACCATTTCACCTAAATGGTAGAGTCCTAAAGTCATCAGGATTAGGGGAGTTCTCATACATGCACAGATAAAGTAAACGCATACCAAACAAGAGCATATAAAGAAGTGTTGCCTCAATTCGTTATTTCATTCAAAGATTGTCTGTGATTACAATAAGGAAAAGCACAAAACGGATATACAATCGGCTTTCTAGGGCACTATTCCTAACAGGAAGTAAGTAGTTGTGAAATTCTGCCAAGCGTTTTGGACGGCCTGGATTTCACATTGGTTGTACAGAGCCTTCAGCTGCTCCAGGGTTAAAGGTGGCAGCTCTACCCCATCAATTTCTTTGGGGACAACGATGGGCAGTTGTATCTGTCCAGCGTGGTAGGGCTGGACCATGGGAATCATGGGAGTCGGGGTCAAGGTCCGGTGGCGGCATCATATAGGGATACGCACCAAGCTGGGCTGGCGGCACGTGGATTTGACCTTGGGAAACAGGGATCCCAGATCCTCCTGCAACGGCAGTGGAGAGAGGATCCACGGGGGGAACAATCGTCTCCAAGGGAGGGGAGGACCCATCTGCTGGGGGTACGCCGCCAATCACAGGCGGAGAGGGGCGACTATTCATGTCTTGGGGAAGATTATCTCCTCCCCCTGCTGTTCCGGAACGCGTGGTGACCATGATGTTTTAAGTAACGGGTGTTTGTTTTTCTACTAGCAAAGAAGGCGAAAGAGAAGGTTTCCCACAGACGGCTCCAAAAATGATGGGGTATGAACGTGAAGTGTCAAACTCCGGTCACTTTCTATTTGATATATGTGGGGGAAACTGGAAAATGACTGTCGGATGGAAGATGGGTTCTACCTGCTAGGACAAACACCAAGGACAAATAGTTAGAAGGCCAAGCTGGGAGACTGGGGGGGATGCCCAGTTTGGCTCTCCGACGCTCAAGTCAGTTAAGGAACTGAAAGAGAAGAAAAGTAATTTCAAAGCTCAAGTATGGAAGCTTGCTTACAGTGAAGGAGATGAACTCGTCTATTTATAGTTGAGAGTCAGGGACCCTTTGGTCATTTGCACCGTGTGGTCCTGGTCAAATGTTGCCCTAACACGTGGCGTTATGAGAGAAACCTAGGAGGAATCTTCTGCAAAAGCCGGTGAAAGTTAGTGCTGGCAACAGTGGCAGGTGCGCAGGCATGTACGGGGTGTCAGAGAGCCGTTTTAGGGGGTTGGTAACAAGGGCTAAGAGCACGCTCGTGTCAACCAAGAGCCTTGGAGGCCAGTGAATCCGCTAGGGGATGGAGGCCAAGGCTGTGTAACGAGGGGGAGTGGAAGCTTCTCTGAAGGATAATAACGCTCGAAGAGGGCTTCCAAGATAAGCTGGGGCTTTGTTCCGTTTTGTGGGGTGCGCTCGTTAAAGAGCGGCAAGGGTGATCATGCGTGCGCACAGTAGAGACGACACGTGTTCTTTAGGGACTTTGACGCTCGGGGGCCTGGGACGCTCGTTGATAACCTGCCCCAGTCATGAAGGGTCACGTGTTACCTTCTCGTGTCTCCACGTATCCAAACGCGGGTTGAGCGTATTTTGACCCCATCAGAGGGTAAAAAAGACCTACATTTGTACAATAAAGATGTCATATGCTGTAAATAACAAAACAAAACAAAAAAACCAAAAAAAAACAAAAAAAAAATAGTGGGCACAATTATAAATTCAAGTCATCCAATTTCACTAATCTATTTAACAACGGACTTTTCAGGTGATTATATATCCACTCAGAACAGGGGCTCTGAGAAATTGACATAAATGCTGCCAATCAAAGTAAAGCTAAGAAAAGTGGAGTGAGTAATTTATATTTAAATGTAAATAAATTAAAGTAAATTTAGTAAAATAATGGATATAATATTTTTTTTTAATTATAATTAGAGAATTTTTCCTGAAAAGAATATAAAAAAATATTTTAAAAGAATTTCTAACGGTGCACATATCTATGTTTGATTTTTCGGCTACCTAATTAATGGTGGGATTATTATTGTAATATTTTGTGTGATAAGGGGAAAATTTGGAGTAATGACGTGGCCCCACAAGCCCTCACAGCAAGGCCCAGTGGCCACGGGGGTGTGCCGCATCACCCCCACATTCGACCCAAAAGCCCCTCCTTTACTCGAGTCAGCACTTGTCAAATAGCCTGGGGAAAACTTGTCCCACGTATCAACTGCGAGGGAAGTACTTCGACCCAGGAGGACCCTCGACCCAGAGGATCTCCGAGCAAAGTACGTTACCGACCCACTTTACCCAAGTACAGGCGTATTAAATGCAGACACCTCTCCCTGTAGAGTGTATTAAATGTAGCCCACGCCTAGTACCTACCCACCGGCCTTTTGCAATGAGATTACACAGGACCATGTCGGAAGTACTGTTCACAGCTGGCGAAGCCATCCCCTTTTGGCATCCAAATCCACACTTTCCGCGAGGTGTACTAACACAAACAAGGTTCCCAACTATAAATACCCCCTCATTTGTTATTATGGTAAGTCACTATTCACATTTAAATACTTTCTCTTTATTCTCAACCCAGTCTCGACTCAACAGTCTGACTTGAGCGTCAGAGTGTCAAAATGGATTCAACTTCTATATTCCCCCTGTTTTGGCATTTGAGTTTATGTTTGCTCATCTTTGTCAGCTAGCAAATTCCAGAGTTCTTCCTGCTAATTCAAATCTCTTGGGTGATTGGGAGTCCAAGTCTGTCATTACGTACATAGTCAGATTTAGATGTCATCCGTGTGGGACTATTATTGCAATATACAGAACTATTATCGCAACGATTTCTTAAAATATGAAACCTTTTTTGCATTTTTTGGAACGAATGAGACTAATAGTACAACACTCCAAATCGAATTGGACCAAAATACAATTTTTCCTTACCATCCCCTTTCTTTTAAACAGGACCAATTTTGATATTCTAGGTATTATTGTCAAATTTATTGCATATCTTCTTACGCATTATTAATCATATTAATTGCGTTCGATGAATTAAAAATTCACTAATGCTGTGCACCAACACAAGCTACCCAATTAACTAAATTAGTAAAAATATATATAACATCAATTAGCACGATCATATATCGATATATTATAATAAGAAAACTAAACATTGTAAGTATTAGAATGCAATATGATTGGCCTGGATATATATTTTTAGTAAACGGTCGAATAGCATAAGCTGTCATCGCAAGATTATATCATCCCAAACATTTATATTAGAAATTTAGATATCATCGTAAATATATTATGTTTTTACACACTTTAAGTCAATGACAAAATCTCATTGACAATTTCGAATTTCATAGGAGTTTATTATTAGAAATATTTTAGTTCAGGTCTCGTTCGGTTTGGCGGATTATTCAAGTAACTATATGATACATCAGCTTCATAAACTAGTCTGCTGCCTTGCCTGTCTTTCTCCAGACTAGGCATTTCTCTTCAATGAGCCAGTTTATTATTAGAAATATTTTAGTTGGTTCGGTTTGGCGGATTATTCAACAATATGATACATCAGCTTCAATAAACTAGTGTCCTGCCTTGCCTGTCTTTCTCCAGACTAGGCATTTCTCTTCCATGAGCTAGACTCGTTCGATTTTCACTCCTCCAAATCTCTTTCCCTTCGTCAACTAGACTTGAGCTCTTTCTTGATCAAAAATTCCTTGGAGAAACAAAGATGATCGATCCAAACCCACTACTCCCGGAGTCCGAATCAGCAGCGTCGTCGGCGATACTCCCACAGCCTGAATCATCAGCGTCGCTGCCGTCGCCGATGCCCCGACAACATCTCTCCCTGGACGACGCAATGGAAACCTTCATAGGGGACTCTCATCGAACACAGCTCCTGCAATCCACAATCTCATCACTCTCCTGGTTTTTTGACGCGCAGCAAACCTTCATCAGCATCTTCACAGACGCGGAACCCAAATGGAGCTGCCGAAACCCATCATGCAACTCAAGCAGCAACATTTGCCGGCTCCCAAAAGATTCTTGGTCGTGGGATCTGCCTGTTAACACATCCATCATATCCGAATGGTCCCTCCAATGCTCGGGCTCCATCATCACGGGCCTTCCGGCATCATCCTTCTTCTTGGGCTGCTTAACCGGAGGTCTCGTGCTCGCCACTTTGGCAGATTCGTCTTTGGGTCGAAAGAAACTGCTGGTTCTATGCTGCTTGGCAATGTCGGTGCCCGGAGCATTAACAGCTTTTGCACCCAATGTATGGATTTACAGTGGGTTGAGATTCTTGAGCGGGTTCGGACGGGCAACCATCGGGACGAATTCACTTGTTCATGCGAGTGAACTAGTTGGGAAGAAATGGAGGGATAAGATAGGAGTGATTGGATTCATATTCTTTACTTTCGGGTTTCTGTCTCTCCCGATTATAGCTTTTCTGCTGAGAGGTTGTTCATGGAGATTAATGTATCTCTTCACTTCTATCCCATGTGTTTTTTACTCCATTTTACTGTATTTCTCAGTTCACGAATCTCCCAGATGGCTTTTCGTGAAAGGGAGAAAGCAAGAATTCTTGAAAACACTCGGAAGCATGGCGGCACGTGATAAACGCGGCAGCTTAACAGAAAGTGTTTGCTTTTTGGCTGATTCCATCAAGTGGGAGGAGAAATCCGAAGAGAAAAGCAGTAGTTTTTACTCTACCTTACAGCTTCTGCTTAAAAAAAGCTGGGCTTTCAAGCGTCTGTTGGTGGTGATGGCGATGGGGTTCGGCCTTAGCCTGACATACTACGGCATGCCATTAGGCCTAAGCAGTTTGCCTTTCAATCTGTATTTGAGCGTCACTTTTAATGCACTGTCCGAATTTCCAGCTTCACTAATCACTTTCTTCATGATGGCGAAGTTGAAAAGAAAGGATTCTTTGTTTGGGTTGTGTTTGCTGGGCGGGATTTGCAGCGTTGCGAGTGTTTTTATGGGATCGAAGGGAATCCAGATGGCATTGGAGATAGTGTCATTTTTCAGTGTCTGCACGGCGTATGATGTGTTATTGATTTACTTGTTGGAGTTGTTTCCAACGTGTGTGAGGAACTCGGCTATGGCGATGGTGAGAGAGGCATCGTTGTTGGGGGGCGTTGTTGGGCCGTTGGCGGCGGTAGTTGGGAGCGAGAATGGGTTGCTTTTCTCTTATGGGTTGTTTGGGATGATGGGTTGTTTGTGTGGGGTGGTGGTTGTTTTGTTGCCTGAAACTAAGGGGAGGGCGTTGAGTGATACTATGGAGGAAGAAGAAAGCAAGTATATTGGTGCTGGTGTTTAAGAACTCTTCTCTGTTTTTGTACAGTGGAACTGGAGAGTGTGAAGCACTTAATATCATTTGCTCCCTTGATGATTTTATTCAAGTCTTTAAGTTCATTCGGGGATATCCTACGATACAGAGAAGATTAGCATAGCCCCTAAACCAGGATCACATTCATAAATCGAGGAAAAGTCTAATTAATAGTATTACATATACACTTCAACCAGATTAAAGTACCTTGATTGCACAAGAACATGGTTGTCTCATAAGTGTTTGCTTTGTTGTAAGTTGTAACCATTTTGGGGTTTGGAACTTATATGTTATTATGAATACTCTCTCAATCTCATCGATCCCATGCCCATCGATGCACCTAAATTTCAATATTTTACATTTGTTAGGTAACTAATGCAAAATTTTAAAAATTAATCAATTCAATAACAAATGTATAATACTTATTATACAATTAATTAGTTTTGACCAAGCCAAGTTCGAACTGATAAAACACAGCATCGAACCATTAATGAAACATGAACATCAAAACTAATAATTAACACATGACGAAACACAAGAATGGAACAAGAATATCCTAACTAGTTATCCATGGAGATTACCCCTTTGATGAAGCCCCGAACAGATGTTATCCGTGGAGATTTCCCCTTTGACGAAAACACGAACGGATTTTCGCCACAGGGAGATAAGAAAATTAAAGGGAAGGGGTTTTTATCCCTGGGAAATCAAATCGAACAAGATCGGGACATCAGAATTAAGGTTCTACAATAGTTTGAAAAGCTCTAAACAAAGATGAGGAACTCTTATACATATGAAGCTGTAAGCTGTATATATGTAAATCTATAGGTGCCAATCATGAATAACATGAGCAACACTGCAACAGTAAGTTCTTAACAATCTAACGGTCGTAAATTATTAGACATCAAAGCTGAAACGTAGCCAAAAACCTCCACCAGCTTGATGCTTTGGCGAAACAAGCTTACATTACTGCCATATGTTCTTGAATAGAAGAAATATGATGTCTAACCAAAAAAGCCCTCAGCACAAAAGCTGCTAAAAGCTCAATTTTCTGAAGATATCGTGCATGTTTCAATACAAGAACAAAAAAAATGGACATAAGAACTCATCTTGCATGAATGGACGTAGGGACTGCTTTTGTGGAGAATTACTAAGCAACAAATGCCCAGCTCACTTGTATTGATTAGAGACTTCCATTACAAGCTTATCCATGAACTGGCATTTCTTGTCAAATCCCCACCCCGGGTTGCTCTGCAAACATTAGAATCGATCGATTTGAGGGTAATCACAAGATAATTTGATAGAGCAGAACAATCTTGATAAGAGTGTCAACAATATAATCCTCAATGGTACTTCAAATTATAGCAGAAGATTTTCATAAAATTCAATTAAAGGGGCGATCATACAAACTCCTCGAGAACCAAATTATTGATGTCATTTTTGTTTAAAACATAGATTTTGAAACAACACATCAAATTCAACATAAAGGCATTCATTTATATAAGATCCAAAATTGAAGAAATGTGTACCTGTAATGAGAGAACGGCACGATCCGTAAAACGCTTTACGGAAGCAGGTACACTAGCTGGGAGGGTGTTGGCTACTCTTTCTAGCTCTTGTGATTGTTGCTTTGCAGTTACTCTATCTGGACCACAATATTGGTTTATAATCTCTTTCCAAAGAGGAACTGTTTTTGTCATAGTTTCCTCCATAATTTCCTGTAATGCATAAAGTCATTAAGCTACAACGATAATTGATAAATCATCAAATATATAGAGATAGAAAAGGAAAAAATTTGTTTTATCTCAATGAAGAAAGACCACACAAATAATAGAACTGCCTTAAGAAATGAAAGATTTCATGACATGTCAAAGTTACTACAGTAACGCTTCCTCACAGTAACACAAGTGAGTAAATGCAGATCCCGACAGAACAATGACCAACGCTCGGGCATGATCACAAGACAGGTCATTTACCATAACCAATGTCAAGGAAGTGAAGAAATATCCTCTTCTGTTAGTCGAAAAGTGTTCTGCAGTTAACTAAGCTTAATACAGAAGCTCGAATAAGCTAAGTAGAAGACTTTTTGAGTACTAAGTTTCTAGGCTCTAGCAGCACAAAGGTGCAAGTGCAACCATTTGAAGAGTAGATAACACAATGAGGGAGATTAGACAGCAAGCATATGCTAAAACACACAACACTGACAATTTAAGTGATTCCGAGACAACAATGAATTGCACCGAAAAAGAGAAGCAAGCAACAAGAGAAAGCCAGCATACAGATTCCAAATGTAGCAGAATGGAAACGTTACCTCCCACTCTTCTTGACTCTGAATCCCTATATATGACATGAGGAATGGCTTCTGCTTCTCGAATGCATCACGAAGAGACATAGGAGGCTTCTCGTCTATATCCGGATTCGTGCCAAACTCTTCCATCAAATACTCAGGCTCACATTCAATCTGCACCATATTACACAAACCAAATGAGCACATCCCACATATCAAATCATACAAAAAGAAACCATAAATAAATTACCAATAAATTAGTGTGGAGAGCATCCACATAAGCATCGTCAAGAGGCGACGGTAACACCCTGCTCGCCATTTCCTCAAACCCTTCCGTCAATTGATTCATTGCCACTGGCCCAAGCTTCTTAGCCACTTTCTCCTCATCAGCAGGATCGCCAAGATTCAGCCCTGAAGCTTCATCATCAGATTCCTCATACCTCTCATCACGCCTTTCTCTTCTTCTTCCTCTTTCTGCTACCCTTCCTCCACGTCTTCCCCCACGTGTGCCTCTAAATTCCGATGCCCCTCTTCCCCCGCCGCCGCCGCCGCCGCCGCCGCCAGCCGCCGCCGGGTCTCCCTTCGTCAATATCCCCACTGCTTTTTTTACCTTCTCTTCCTGACTCAATTGCTCCCGAGGAGAGCTCTTCTTTTCTTCCGAAGCAAAAACCACATTTGGGTTCGGCTGTTGCTGCCGGCGAATGTGCCGATTCTCTGCTCTAGGCTTTTCCGATTGGACAGGAGGCGCCTGAATCGATTTCCCCCGTCCAGCGCCTGATTGAACATTGATATTTTCCGGCAGAATCTTCTCTGGTCTGTGTGGGATTTCAGACTCATAGGAATCATGTTGTTTTTCTTCCTCGACGAAAAGGAACGGCTTCACATTAGGTTTAGCCGGCTTTCCGTTGGGAGATTCCGACTGCTGCGTCGGCGGTGGTGGCGCGGACTTCGACGGATCAAAACCGCGGCCGCGACCTTGCCCGGGTGCTTTCGATTCATTGTTCAGGAAGGAAGAGAAAGAAGGGAGGGTGGGGGATGAAGGAAGGGGTTTACCTCTGCCGCGGCCGTGTCCCTGTGGCGGCGGAGACGCATCGTCGAACTTGGAATTGTCGGATTTATTATCAGAGGGGCTGTCAACTGTGAAACGAAAGGGCGAGGCTCCACCACGCCCTCTGCCGCCGCCGCCGCCGCGTCCGCCGGATGATGAGGTGGAGAAATCGGCAACGATGGAGGATGCGGTGGTGGTGGTGGTGGCGCGGCCGATCACTGGGTAAGGAATTTTCGTTAAGCTTCTTCGCATTTTGGGAATTTCGAAAGAAACGATTTGGATCGAGAAATGACAGTGAGACACTAGGGTTCTGGTGTTTGGGGGTTTTTCCCCTACTCTTACTTTATTTTTTAATTGTTTATATTTCTTCTCCATCGTTCCATTTATCATTTATTTTAGAGGGAAAAAAACAACTTATTTAAATTATTTAATTTAAATAATTAAGATAGTTCCTTTCAATTTTTTTATTTAATTTTTCAAATATTTTAAATTATTATCTTTATTTTGTAAAAAAAAATTAAATTGTCATAACATTCATTAAATTGTCATAACATTCATTTAGATATTAACACATGTTTCATTTTTAGTGAAAAAAATTAACAATTTTTGAGGGAAAAAAAAAAATCATATATTAACATTTAAAGATCGATATGTCAATATAAAAAATTTTACAGAGTATATATCAATCTAAGAATTATTACAAAATATAGGTGACAATTTGAAATATTAAAGAGTTTTGATAAAAATAATTGAAAAAACAAAGTACCGAATAAGTTATTTTTTCCTTTTAAGATATGGCATGGCTTCTTCAATAAAGAAGTCTTATATACTTGGGAAAAATAAAATTAAAGTTCTAAATTATTTAATTTAGTTAATAAAATGATTTGAATGTCCTTAAATTTATTTCTTCACCACATTATTATCATTTAAAGGAACATTTATTGTATGCTCTAATTTCAACTCTCACTTGTTTAAATTGTACTATTTCAACCCATAAAATTACTCTATTCTTCCATGTATTTTAGCCCACAAAATTACTTTTAAGTCCGATAGAATATATAATTTGGCATTGTGAATCCTATGCTAATATAAATTAATACAACAAACTTTATGTTAAAATACTAATTACTAACACAAGCTTTAACAAAATACCATCTAAAATATAATCTAGTAAAAATATGTACTAAATATCAAGAAAATACGGTCATATAATACCAATAGATACGGTCATACCCATAATTCAACCAAAATGAGTCTCTAAAATATTTCTTTTATTACAAATCAAATTATTAAAAGGAAACAAGAGAAATTTCTATGTTAATTGTATTTTGTTGAATTTCTATGCTACACTCACCCTCAAGGATAATAGGGAAAATTATAGCTCGGATTCGTCCAAACTCAATTAATTATAATAATAAGTGTATTATACTTGTCCATTGATTTATCTATCTCTCTAAAATCTCCACCAACCATATACCGAGTGTAAAACACTCTTCCGTTTGTTACACCATTTTGACCGAATTTGACTCCGGCTAGAATTACCCGGGATCGCAGGGTATCTTTAACAAATAAAAGGAGAATCAACATGACTGTCACTGCAATACAGGCCTGGACGCTGAGTGAACCCCTCCTTCTTCAGCAGCTCCCTAGCCTTCATCACCACCTCCTTATTGCTCACCCCACCACCACTCTTCCCAATTATACTCTGAATGGCATTGCTCAGAGCGCCGTACGCCTTAGTGGCGTCGCCGGAGGGGCTGGCATCAGCCGACGTCTGGTCCGTTTGGCACCCGCTGATCAAGATCCCGTTATCCGGCAACTTCCCGTTGTTGCCCCCCGCGTAAACTTCTTGTTGGCTTCCCACGTGCGTTTCCATGGCGGGTTTCGCGTAACCTCCTCCGTCGTTGAGTTTTTGCTGCAGGAACTGCAGAGCAAAACCGCCAACCATACCCATCACGCCTCCACTTCCACCACCAGCTCCACCCTGGGTTTGAAGTTTGTCAAAGATGATCTTCATGAACTTCTTGACCTTGGGGCTGGAATCATCGCCGAAGATGTCGAATAGGGTTGGCCTCAATTCGCCTACGGATATGTTGTCTTTGCCGGTTTTTTGCTTGAGGATTTCGATTAGAGTTGAGAGGGGGAGTGATTTGTTCTTAAAGTAGCCTTGCCCTTGGTGTGCTTGTGCAGATTCTTGACTGTATTCGTTTTCGTCATGGTGGTGGTGGTGGTGGCTGGATTTTAGTTCGGATGGGATGTGGATGCCCCGGGATTCGAATGCATTTTCGACTTTTTGGTGAAGGAAGTTCTTGATCGATCCGGAGCTGGATTCGTGGCCCTTTTCGTCCCTGTTTACCTTGTGGCTCTCCCCGATTTGCTCCTTGGATTCGTCGATCAGACCGCCGCTGTGACAGGAGTCGGATACAATTGTGATCCGGCATCCGTTTGGGACTTTGTCCACAAGTTCTCTGAAATCATCATCTGATGAAGATATGAACAGAATCATCATTCAGATTTCAAAAAACTCATTGTTAACATATGAACGAACTGATTCTCAATTAGCTGCAAATCTCAAACGCAAAAGGAGATGTTTAAGAAACATGATCTTGAGACCATTTCATTGGCTTTGACAATCTTTATTCATTTACATCCACAAATTGATGAACATCCCAAAAACAATTCAAAATCAAACAACACATGATTCCCATATGCATATTTCTTATATTCGAGACATCCCCAAATCAAAAACTCTGTTCGTCAGATAGGCATTTCTGCCCCAAAAACAAGCATACAAAACAAAATAACACAGAAACACACACACATATATACGTACAGAACTATAGATACACAACGATCAACACAGAAACGTAGAGTAAATCGAGCGCAAAAGCCTAACCAGTAATGAGATTCATGTCCGTAGGGACAATGCACTCATCGTAACCAGTGTCGTCATCCTCGCCGGTCTCCGCCGGCAGGCGTGTGCCGTGGCCGCTGTAGTGCACAAACAGAACGCCGCCGTGCTCCGCCGATCTCACCAGATCCGCCAAGGCGGCGCGAATATTCCGGCCGGTGGGTTGGGTGTAGGAATTGTCCGTGTCTATCAACACCGTGATGTCCTTCTCCGAGAATCCGTAGCGCTCCACCAAGCACTGGTGCATCCGCCGCACGTCGTTGATGCATCCCTTCAGCTCCGCCTTGGTTCCGGGGTAGTTGCAGCCGATCAGAACCGCCCTTTTCGCCATTGTTTTCACCTCTGATTGTTGACGGAGAAATGAAGCTTTTTATGCCGATTTTTGTTGGGATCCGATTGTGTGGGGTTGTTTGCAGAAAGAGTTGAAATAGACAAAAGAATGAATAGAATGGTGTTCGTGATCGATAGTTATAAAAATATTATTCATGTTGAAAATAAAAAAAAAAAAATCGTATTATCATATTCATATTGTGGTCGTGTAGCCGTGCATATATTTGTGCATTATAGGTGATAATAATTTTCACTTTATTATTTTTATTATATATCTTATATTATTGAGATTAAACGATGTTTCTCAAATAATTAAATTATTTTAGAAAATAAATTATGAGTATCATAAGATACTTATAATGGTATTTTAGTTTGTATATTCAAATAAAATAGATTTGTTGAGATTAGAAGAATATGTTAGGATCTTTTTAATTATGGTAGTTTGTGAATTATCCATAATCTTATATTATAAAGTTAATAAATCCTATTGTTTTCATTTGAATGGTAAAACATGTTAGGAAACAACGTTTACTAATTAAATCACAAAAGTCAATTAATGAGTGCAATTAGAATAAACAATGACCCGGGTTCGAATCCCTCTGGCTATTTGGGGTGTGTGTATTAAAAAAAAAAAAAAGTTGTAACCTACTACGAGACCCTTCCAGGATATTCGATAAAATTGAAACGATACGAAGAAGATTAGCATGTATACAAAGATGGTATGTATAAATTAGAAAATAGTCCAGATTGAAAGACAAAAAAGGTTGTACCCTACTAGGAGCTTTTGTAAAGGTAGATAGGTTGTAATATTTGGGAAAATAAACAAAATTAATTATAAAAAAAAAAAAAGAAAGTTAGAAAAATACTTCTAGTAGACCATATACATTTATATTTATTTATGAAAAATAGAGTAAACACGGATATAAAAAAATATACCCTCTTCCCATACTTTTAGCTTTCAACTTATTATTTAAAATTAAAAAAAAAAAAAAAAAACTTTCAACTCTTTTTTTTTTCACGCACACATCCAAGCGGGTTCGAACCCGCGACCTTACTTTCGGCAATAAACCTATTAACCACTTGGACCAAAACCTATTAGCAAAAAAAAAACTTTCAAGTTATTTTACTTAAAATAAACAAAAGTTGTGGTTCCAAACACCTAATTACTGCTAAAAGTAAGCAAAAGAGCACAAAAATAATTTATTTATTTATTTTCCCCACAAACACTACCATAGAGATAGAGTCATAGACTATATGGAATACTCATAGGACATGCATTACTTTTTAAATTTCTTTTTTATCTTCTCTTAAACCATTTTAATATGAATTTAGTCTAATTGTGAGCTCATGACAGGTGCATGTATCATTAACAAAAATTTTCGAACCAACGACATTAAGTCAATGTTTTTTTTAATTAATTGTATATCCAATATCTGCATGGTTAGGTATATGAGTATATCTGTGCAATCAATTAAGCTCCCAGTGTCGGGTATATCTGTGCAATCAATTAAGCTCCCAATTCTCATCTACACAAGACTTGTTAGGTTTAAGTAAAACTATATTTTTGAATATTCTTTTGCCATCATTTATGAATAACTAGTAATTGTGGCACACTCTTTACATGTGTAAATTTTTTTTTTTTTTAAATCTTAAAATTTAAATATAATAAAACTAATTTTTATATTAATATATATTGTTTATAATTATTTTTAATATATTTACTAGATTATAACAGATAGATAACATAAAAGAATAAGATACCAAACAATATTATATTTGGAAAAAATATAAGAATTATATATAAAAGAAAAAAAAAAGAATTGAAGTGAGATGAGAGAAAAGATTTTTTTGTTGAAGGAGATGAGAGAAAAGATAAGTTAGAAGAAAACAGATAAAAATAAATAAAAGGGCTAATTCCGGACACCCCCTCATCCTATAGCTCTTAGTGCGCTTTGCCTCATAATCTTTGAATTAGGGCGATTCCCCCCTTAACCTTTATAAAATATCACACTTAATCCTTTTTAACAAATTTTGACCATCGATTTATCCTCTATCACGGCGACCCAAGTTTCAAAACAACGCCACCGTATTCGTCTCTCCAAGGCGAACAAAGCCCATACCCAGTCGACCCAATTAGCTGCCAACAGCCACTACAAAGTTTCATTCGTCGTGAGTCATCTTTGATTAGTGATTTATATTTCATCGGTTGTCGGATTTTGATTTTGAGACCTTTGTTATGTTCGACGCATCAATTTGGTATATAATATCAACACGTTTGAAATCTACTTTGTATAGATTTGCTTTGCTAAAGGAATTAAATGTGATATTTTTCAAAGATTAGGGGGACAATCGTATTGATTCAAAAGTTAGGGGCCAAAGTACACTAAGATTCAAGTAACAAAAAGTGTCTGAAATTAGTCCTAAATAAAAAGAAAAGAAAAGGAGAACACCAAGAAATCAAATGATTACTACTTATCTCTCTCCCCTAAAATATAGCATAGATAAATGTATTGACTATTTGTAAATGGAACAACTACCTTTTTTATGATATCATTTATCAATTAATGACTTGATTTCCCATTATGTTAATCCTTTTCTTGAGTTCCAATATTACATAAATTTTATAAATTTAGTTAATTCAAAATTAGAATAAGAGAATTTTTTCTTTTGACAAGAAAAAGAGAAGGAGAATTTCTACGAACATAAGAAAAATCACTTTTCCAAATTACTTCTACTTGTAAAACGATTGTTTGTATTTATGATATATCACTATTTAAGTTCATTTTTAGCAGTTTTGACTAATAAAAAGACACGTCATACGTGTATAGTGCATGCACGTTAGCTGTTTTTAAATTAAAACCACTAAAAAATGAGTTTAGACAGTGATAAGATGCAAATAAAAATATTAGATAATAATTTATAAATTAAAATAGTTTTTTCTACTCTTATGTTACAAATAAAAACATTAGACGATGGTTTGACGGATCATTATAATTTGAATGTCAAAAAATATTATTTCATTTATCTAAACCAGGTTATACGTTTCAAGTTTCAACATCACCTAATTAGTCAGCCCAAATAATTGGCCGGCCCAAATATAAATGGGCCTTATTGCAGCCCAAATTCAACCGACCCTCACAACTCAAGTGCTCAACCCCTACGGCCCTACGCTTAAGCTCCTGAAATTCGAAAGGTCTTCTTCCGTCAGAAAATCTCAAAAGTTCCCTTATAATCTCCCTCCATTTTCCCCTTTTTTCTCGAATTTTTAATCTGTTTGGCGCAGCAAAATCATCAAACCCTAGGTTTTCCTTCGTCTTCTTGTTTGGATCGCAGAATTCGTGATAGGTAGGGCTCGCACTCTGCTATTTCGAGGTTCGAATCTGGAAATCGTGAAGCAATTAACGAGAATGGTGCTGTTATGCGTTAAAAATTAGAGTGTGATAGTTTTGTTGCGATTGTAGCGTTTGAATATTGATTAGTAAATAAGAAAGGAGAACTATGCCGCTGTTTATATCGGACGAAGAATTCCGGCGGTGTGCGGACGACGCCGGGCTGGTGGCGGATAAAGCGGATGCGTTTATCCGAGGACTTTACAGTCAGATAGAAACGATCAAGGCGGATGCGGCCGCCCGTTCAATCACCCTCGAGCAAACATGCTCTCTTAACGAGCAGAAATGCGTTTCACTTTCTGCTGAGTACGCCTCCTTGCAGTCGCAGCTTTCGGAACTCAACTCTTCCCTTGAACAACGGAGTTCTGAAATTGTACAGCTCCAAACCGAGAAGCAGAAACGCCTCCTTCAGTCTGTAAGTTTGTATTCCACAGTTTAACTTATTTTTGTTGGTTATTGATAATTATTATTAACTATTCGATTTAAAATAAAGATTGAGAAAGACGGGGAGATCGAGAGGCTCACAAGAGAATCATCCGAATTACATAAATCCAAGAGACAGTTGATGGAGATGCTGGAGCAAAAGGATTTGGAAGTCAGCGAGAAAAACTCTACCATTAAGAGTTATCTCGACAAAATTGTAAGTTAGAGTTAGGCCTCTCGAGTTTTTCTTGAATATCATCATATCCATGTATTGCATGAAACTTTTGCGTACAATGTGCCTCGAACTATGTTGTAATTTTTTTGTTCTTTGAGTGGTGAATTAATTATTGTAATCACTCATTATCTCATATGTTGTTTCTAGATATAATTTTCATGAAAATTAAAGCTAGATCATCATTTTATTTACTGGACTATCTTATATTGAAGGTTCACCTGACTGAGAATTCTGCTTCAAAAGAAGCTAGTGTGGGTGATCTGGAGTCAGAGTTGGGACGATTGCGTGCTACATCTGCTCGCCTTTTGCAGGTGAGCTGATCTCTTTTTAGGTGTGATGATGATTATCGTTCCTTGTGCTTGGTTTCAACCTGCACAGTTCCATTTTTCTGCCTATTGAGTTCTACGGCAAGTAAAATTGATATCTATTGAATTCAATGTTTACTGGAAAGTCTATTTTCATGTTCTCTAGATCAGTAACTCTTCGACAATCTTGTAAAATTTCTTATGGTTCTGTACTACCTGTAGGGTCCAAGTTATTAACAAACATTTGTCATCTGAATATGGAAAATTAAATTAGTGGATATGAATAACTTTTACTAACAATTTGAGAGTTTTTTCATTTTCTTCACAAGTCAGTGCAAATTCCTTTTTTCCTTTTGCCTATCTAGCAATTATAATGATTGGCTCGGTCAATTTTATGCTGTTGCTATTCTTTTTGGTATGAGCAATACTAATATCTTTGCTTTAAAAAATGAAACTGAGCAGGAAAAGGAACTTCTTGAGAGGCATAATAAATGGCTGAATGAGGAGTTAACAGCTAAGGTTGACAGTGTTATCCAGCTGCGTAGAGAAAATGCAGAGCTTGAGGCTGACATGTCTTCTAAGCTAGCAGCTGTGAGATTCATTATTTTTTTGTAATTTTTTGTTCTTCACCGAGTAAAATATGATTTAAATGTTACTATATACGTTGCAAAATTTTGATTTCTACTTGAAATGCACTTTATTAATTCAATGCACTCTTTTTCACCAATTCCAGGTGGAAAAGAAATTTAAGGAGAGCTCTACTTCTTCGAAATTGCACCAGGATAGAGTGAAAGAGTTGGAGGATAAGCTTGCATCCATGGAAAGGGTGCGTTCTTCTGCGTGCTGTTATTTTTGGTGTAAATGAATTTTATTTTCTTTTGTCAATTTTCAACCTCCTTAGTTAATTGTTATTTGTCTTGCTTCTCCAGGAGTTGTTGTCTACTAAGGATGCTGCTGGGGCTGCAGAGGAGCATTTGTCTGCTGAAATCTCTACTGTAAGTTTAGTTACTAGTGTATTACATTATTTATAAATGCTATTGATTTTTAGGTATATGCTAGATCATATCACCAATGTAGCTTTATAAGCATTTTCGTAATGATTTTTTTTTTCAATCCTGTGATTGTGCTTGATGAAAGAAAATTAGGAGGCTATGGCTTTTAGTATGCATGAGTGGTACTTGCTTTGGTGACTGTGCTGATGATCTGTTTGAAATAAAACCAGTAGCATAACAGAATCGGACATGTTGATTCTAAACTCACTATACAGGAGGGAAGCATAATTTAATTGGCTTCAGTGTTATTGAAGGAAATGTGGTTACAAATAAATTATTATTTTTTTTACTGGTGATCTTTTATGCAATGCTACTGTTAACACTTTGAGGTGCCTTTCCCTGAATTTGCGTGTTAAAGAGTGTTAATTATCGGTATGACGGTATGCTTATCCGTTTAATGTAACAGGTGTTAGTTGTTAGTGTTTATTAATTATGCAGGCATTTGCTGTGCCTGTGCTTTTTTGACTGATGATTTGTGTTTGGTGTTTTTCAACTCTAAGGTAACGAAGCTTGCAAACCTGTACAAGGAAAGTTCAGAGGAATGGTCAAAGAAGGCAGGAGAGCTTGAGGGAGTTATCAAGGCTTTAGAAGTAAGTGTTGTCTATAGTTTTTTTTTTTTTTTGGGCAAAGTTGTTAAAAGATGCAAATACACACTCTCATTGAGTGGAGCTGCGGTTAGTGTGATATTCTTGGAATGTCACTGTTTATGTCGTTATTGCTGTGCAGACTCACTTAAATCAAGTTGAAAGTGAACTCAAGGATAGGCTTGAAAAGGAGTTGTTAGCAAGGAAGGAAGTGGAAAAGGTATATAATATTTGAAGTTCAAATTTTCCTGAAATTGGTTGTTTCTTTGTAATGATCTGCTCCCTTTGGTTTATGCTGCCCACCATTTTTTTTTTTTTTTTTTTGAGAAAGTCATAAACATGCCAAAGGTGCGTTCTCTTATGACCATGCGCAATATGGGTTTTGGAAACATTTTGAAGTTTATCATTTTTAGTCTATATCAGAATTTGTAGTCTCTCTCCTCTGAACTATTTCTGCACCCATTTTTTCTTCCTATTATCAGGGTGCAAGGAACAGGGATTATTAACACCAAAAGTATCCCTAAGCCTTGTCTATTTTGGGATAAAAATTTGTTGGGACCGCATACTTTGCAGTGTGTCAAAATATGTTGTTGCTCTGACCAGCCTGTTCACTTTGATTCTGTGAGGAGTGGTTATCCTTATTCCTAACTTGTCATCATCTTTATTTTATGCTAATTGCTACATAAACTTACACTCTTATGTTACTACCCATTTCCCACGAAAATTTGTTTTTAGAAACTAATGTAATTAGATATCCCAATTTCTCGAATTAGAGTTTGGGACTCATCAGTTTTTTAGTGCTCCAATATGACAATTAGCAGTGGCTGAATGTCAATAACAATTAACAGAACCCCCCAAAAATTTGTAGCTGAACACAAATGGATTGGCTGTGATATTGGTTCTATTCCTGACATGAACATAGTTGCTAGCTCATTCATTCTGTGTGTGTGTGTGAGTCTCGTGTGTGACACTATGTTTGTGTATGTGTTGAAGTGGGTAAAGCAGACAGCTAGTAACAGGTGGGGGTAGTAATAGAAGACAATGTTTTCATCTCTTGTAATAATGTCTGGTCAACATTAATCGTTGGCGATGTCTTGCATGTCTATTTGTTTTGTTTTTTGGCTTTTGCCAGGTGTTCTTTTCAGTCATCATATGGTGGTTTACAAACACATGTTTTAAAAATTTACTCAACTATTTCTTTTGGCTGGCATAGGAGTCTGCTGATTTGAGAGAGAAGCTTCAGACTACCACAGCAGAATTGGAAACCTTGAAGAAAGAAAGCCAGCTTAAAGAGCTTCCTTTGAGTAGTTTAACAACCGATTTGTGAGTCATTTGCAACTTTAGATACATTTCGTTTTAAAAAAAAAAGAACGCAACTTTAGATACATTTAAGGATGAGATTTAAAAAGCTTTGATTTCAGATTCTCCATTTCCATCTTTACAAAGATCATATAGTTGATGTTTTGATTTCTACTGTCTAATTGTAGATGGGTGAACTCAGTTGATATCACGGAGTTGGTTGAGGATGATCGTGCAATTGTACCTAGGATTCCAGCAGGTGTTTCAGGAACAGCCTTGGCTGCTTCACTCCTTAAGGATGGATGGACAGTAAGTTGTAATAGTGTCTTATAGATCTTGTATTTTATTTATTTAAATTTGTAAACTCTTTAGGCATACTAGCTTCTTCGAAGATAGAGCATGAGGGTACTTCTGTTCATTAATTACTTCATACTCATAGCTCTGTTCACTTCTTTTTTTTTTGTTTTTTTTTGTTCTTTCTAAAGCTGGCAAAGATCTATGCCAAATACCAAGAAGCTGTTGATGCACTGAGACATGAGCAGCTGGGGAGAAAGCAAACCCAAGCTATATTAGAACGAGTATGTTTTATGGATCATCACATGTGTTTCCTGCAGAATTATTTAGTGACAATTGCTTATCTAGTTCATTTCATGCCAATTACTTCCAGGTGCTTTATGAAATAGAAGAAAAGGCTGGAGTTATCATGGATGAACGAGGTATGTTGTCGTGTTAGATTGGAAGCATCATGAATAACAGAGTCCTCTTTAATATTTCTAAGTTTTGTTGATGCTCTACTTTTCAAGCACAATCTCTGCCTACCGGAAGGTGTTCTTGTCCCTTTTGGATATTTGCTGGTGAGGCAATGGTGGCTGTTATTATGTTAATCGTAACTATTAAAAGTGTAGATAGAGTGTGCCGCCTTAGGTGTTTCACTCAGCGCGTGCTATCTGCGCTCGATGGGCTATAACCCTGGAGCTCTAGGACCAATAATGGCACGCTGTTTTACCGAAAAAAGCTTAAAGTTAGGGTTTAATTAGATTCCCACCAAACGAGCAGGAGAAAAACTCCCTTATCCCATGCTTCAGCTCCTTTCCTCTATAACCTCATGGTTCACCACCACCCCTCCTCCTCTTCCACTTTTTTCCTTTTGCTTCCATGTTTGATGCATGGGCTTATATTTTTTGTGATCTTTATGACCTTATTTTTGTCACATTTTTTTTTTTCTTTTTATTCAATGCGCATCAAGTCTCAGTCCAAGCATAGTAGTTGGTTGAAATCAGAAATGAGCTCATAATCTCATGAAAATCTATGGGGAAAATGTTTTGATGTATTGTTGCATTATAAAACTATGTACATATTTTCATATATTGCATTTGTTTGAAAAAAAGCATGCGCATTGCGCTACAACTCTGGGTTGGGTTCTATTCCATGTTTTCGCTATTAAGTACTGTGATCTAAGATAATTCGTGATTGCTACAAATAATTACCATTTATTACAAGCGAGTGAAGATATTTATATAGGATTATAGGGAAAATGGGTTTTTTTGGGTAAATGACTTGGAAATACTTCTGGAGGAAAATGAAACAAAAACTAATCTTTAGGATCAGCACCATAGTTGGCAGTTTGAAGCATACTATTTCTTTCCAGTGTTTCATCATGCACATATTATCAACAATTTTGAATATAATTATAAATAGATGGCTTCTTTTGAGGGGAATTGATCATTCAAGAAATGTCTTTTTGCAGAGGAACATGAGAGACTTCTTGAGGCATACTCTACTCTAAATCAAAAATTGCAGCATTCACTGTCTGAGCATTCTTCTTTGGAGACAACCATTCAGGAGCTGAAGGTTTGTGCTATCCTCCGTGTGTGGAGTTGGCTTAAGTTACGGACGTTTGTATTTGTGTAGTAATGTTGTTTGAAAACATGCACCTTTTCTTGTAGGCTAACTTAAAGAGACAGGAGCGCGACTATGCTGTTGCTCAGAATGAGATTGTTGACCTCCAGAAGCAGGTATGGTTGGGAGGGGATCTATGGTTTTGTTTTAGACTTTTAGTCTTCAAATATTATGTTGGAGTTATGGGTAGCTTTGCTGTCAGCAAAGCCTACGTAATTGCTCAACATTTTTCCTACTTTCTGACAACGTGTTATTGTCTTAGGTGGCTATCCTTTTAAAGGAGTGTCGAGATGTACAGTTACGTTGTGGATCAGTTGGTCATTCTGACGATGATGAAATGTTCACTGGTTCTGCTGTATCATTGAGTGCTGACTCTAATGCCGAGAATATCCTCTCTGAACGGCTGGTTTGTATTTTTCTGTTTCCTCTTCCGTTCCGTGCTAATACCTTTACTTTTGAGAAGAAATAATCTGATGGTAACGGAGTCATTTGCCTGTGCAGTTGAACTTTAAGGATATAAATGGACTTGTTGAACAGAATGTGCAGCTGCGGAGTCTTGTTCGCAACCTATCTGATAAGATTGAGGAGAGAGAAGCAGAGATTAAGGCATCAACTATTTATTAAAATTATATGCGTGAGACTTAGTTGTATTCCAGCAATATTGAGTTTGCAGTTTTCTCAAACTTTTCAGGATAAGTATGAGAAGGAGCTTCAGATGCGTGCTGATGAGACTGCGTCTAAGGTTAATGCTGTTTTGCTGAGAGCAGAGGAACAGGCGCACATGATCGAAAAGCTTCATAACTCTGTAAGTTTATTCTTAGTACTTGGTATGGTGCCTGTCGTTCAAGTCAGTCATGTGATACCGGAATACTATGTGATCTAATCTTGATCATATATTGCTTCATTTGTGAATTATCTTTTCTGTGCAAATAGGTGGCAATGTACAAGAAATTATATGAAGAGGAACACAAACTTCGTTCTTATCCTACTCATCCTACTCATCCTCAAGATGCAGTTCCAGGTTTTCACTTTATCTTGTCTTTGTTTACTTCTTAATCTCTTCCTCTAGGTGGCTAACTTTCTCATGCTGTGATGTCAATTCTTGATATGCTTTGCTTGGATTTTGGTCAATTTATCTTATAAGAATCCTGGCTTTTTTTTTTTTTGGTGTCCTATATATATAGGAGTACAGGGTAAAAAATGTAATATTAGAAAACAAAGTATTAATACAGCAACCTATTTTCAGCAGTGTTACATTCGGCATATCGTGCCTCTTCTTGAGCAGATGAGGTTACTTTCAATGTGCTTGTTATACCATTAATTCTGCACTTAGAGATGTAATTTATATTTGCTAATGAAGATACTTTTGCTGTGTTTGTAGTTTTTAAGGCCGTCAATAAGGTTTCTTTGTTAGAGATAGAGTTTGCTTTTATTTTATTTTTTTAAGGCCATGAAATGACACTTTGTTAAAGATGAATGCATTTATGCAGATTACAGTTACGATTCTAAATGTCTTGTTTGTTCGCAACAAAGTGCAACTGCAATCCAATTTTAGCAATTCCTTTATTTGTCAGCCAGCTCCTTTAGATTCGTCTTTTTTCTTTCCGCCGTATGTTTCTTCATACTTGAGCTTTCCAGCGCCTTCCATCTTTTCTTTCATCGTCAACATCCCACAATGATGTGCTTTAAACATATCCCTTGCTAACTTGAGCCCACATCCAAATCCTTTGAAAAATGTAACAGATCTAGTATTGCTTGTGTATCAAAGTAACTCTTTGTCATCCATGCTTGTGCTGTAAGTCAATTGGGATCTCAAGGGTCGTCATGTGCTCTAATTGCTTATAGGTTATCAACAATGCTTACCATTTTGTTGTTGATTTGAGCTCCTGACTCTGTTTTCTTGGTTCACTCGTGTAATTTTTTTAGGTTTCATTTTCTGTCTTTTATTAGATCAGGTTGCAGTCTTATCTGTGATGGTTGTTTGATGATAATGGTGGGGCATGCTTAGGCTAGGTGTGGATACTTAAATCGGACAACTCCTAAGCGAGTTTTTTAACAAATTGAAATTCTTTCTACATGACTTTGCCTTATGTCTGTCAGGCCCTATTCAGCTAAGCAGATAATGTCCCTTATTGTATTGGATGAGGATTAATGACTTCAGTTTTGTTTTCTGATGAGTGCTTACTTGGTAGATTGTTTATTGCTATATGCTTACTTACTTTAGTGATGTTTCCAATGTTGCAGAACAAGGGAGCAGCAGGGAGGTCATGCTCTTACAAGAAAGTACTCATGTATGTGTCCATAATCCTGATAAAGATATTTAAGTATGGTGTGTGGCCATCACTTATTGCTGTCTTTAAATACTCTTATTTTTCTATGCATTACTTTACAGGACACGTCTAGAAAGTCACAAGAGAAGGCCTTTGAGCGTCTGAAAAATCTTGAAGATGATTTAGCAAAATCTAGGTAAATCATATTTGCTTTTATTTGCCTCTTTTTTTTTTCATTATTTTGTGTTTCCGTTTTAGTGTTCTCTTGATAGAAAGTGGCTATCTACCTGTAGTTAGCTTAACTGCTTGGTGCTTTGGGAGGGGACGCTACTGCAGATCTGGTTGACTTCACTATTCACTAACGGCTTATTTTATTGTACCCAGGAATGATATAATATCACTACGAACCGAGCGTGACAAGTTAG
This sequence comes from Lantana camara, assembly GCA_037501455.1. Classification (NCBI taxonomy): domain Eukaryota; kingdom Viridiplantae; phylum Streptophyta; class Magnoliopsida; order Lamiales; family Verbenaceae; genus Lantana; species Lantana camara. The sequence goes on from CM074864.1 coordinate 60,011,893, forward strand.
CTTTAGAAGCACAATTTGCACAAGAAAAACTTACCAGATATATGAAGGAATTTGAACAACAGGTTCACAAGTTTGTGTTGTTATCTAATCTGCGTAACCCTTTCTGGAGGGAATATATCTAACACATTAGTGTACCTTTGGCATCTGTAAAAATCTGTTTAAAGGCTAGTGGTGCACTGTCTGACTATTTTCTGGTTTATGTCAGAAAGAAGAACACAATGGAGTCCTTGCTAGAAATGTTGAGTTCTCTCAGTTGATAGTTGACTACCAGAGGAAGTTGCGTGAAAGCGCCGAGTCTTCAGATGCATCCAATGAACTTTCTAGGAAGTTAACAATGGAGGTTGCTTCCTCCCCTCCCTTTTTAGGATATGCTAATTGAAGTTTCTTAAAATGTTTTTGTACTTGTTGAAGGTGGCAATTTTGAAGCATGAAAAAGAAATACTACAGAATGCTGAGAAGAGAGCTTCTGATGAAGTTCGTAGTTTGTCAGAGAGAGTTCACCGGTTGCAGGTCTGCACCTGTTGCTTGATAAGTTAATAATAAGTAGGATGAATAAATAAACCAAGAAGATATATTCTAGGGTTGATGATTTTAATGACATCATTTTTGTTATAATTGTACCTCTTTTAGGCGAGTTTGGACACTATACAGAGTACTGAGGACGTGCGGGAGGTAGTTTTCTCTTCCAGATTTTTTTTTTCTCTACAGTTGGTTAAGCAGGCTATAATTATTATGTTGGCTTGGTTTAGGAGGCCAGAGGTATTGAGAAGAGAAAGCAAGAGGAGTACATCAACAAAATTGAGGTACTTCTTCTGATTTTGTTGTGCATCCTGCATCTGAAGTTTAAAAGTTTGTTTCTGACATTGTGTGCATGAAGAACAGAAGAAACAGTTTAACAAAGCCTTGCTAGACATTTTGATCTCTATATTGTCCTTGTATAATTTTCTTTTTGGCTGCTGGTAATGTATTACGAATTATTTACTATTCAGAGAGAATGGGCTGAGGTAAAAAAAGAGCTTCAGGAAGAGCGTGACAATGTTCGGAAGCTTACTCTGGAGCGTGAAAGTACCTTAAAGAATGCTATGAGACAGGCTGAGGAATTGAGTAAAGAATTGGCTAATGCCTTGCAATCTGTAGCAGTTGCTGAGTCTAGGGCTGCCATTGCCGAGGTGATCAAGTTTATTCCTATGTGATATTAGTGACTATTTTGTTACATTTAGTAATTGACTTGGACTGCTCTGACATTTGGGACGAAGTTTTCTCATTGTGTACTTTATCCAGGCTCGTTTATCTGATTTGAAGAAGGTTATGGAGTCGCCAAAAACACAGGTATTTATTCGATGCTTTTTTTTTTTGGCTTATCAGTACTCCAATCTTCCCCCACCTCCCCCAAAAATCCAATAAAAGAAAAAAAGGGAAAAATAGTTGGAAGAAAGAAAGGAAAGTGGCCCAAGGCAATTTGCACATTTTGTTTGTAAACTGACATTAAGTAGGATGTATTTACTATGTTAATTTTGATTTTGTAATTTATTCGTGCTCATTTATATGTTAGTTGTCCATATTGGTCGCCCTGATTATAACTGAAACTATTGGTTACCCTGAGTATGAGTTATGACTCATGCTTGAAGTACATAACCCGTGTTTTTGTTTTTCCAGTACAAGACCCGTTGCTTGAACTGCTTTGCATTTAGGTCGTATATATTGATGGTTATTGTGATTCTGTCTTTTTATATATGCTGCAGGATTCTGATAGTGCCGAAGGTGGTTCATCTTCTTCCAGTGAAAAGGTACTTCCAGAAGTCATTTGTCTCTAATGCATATTGTGGAGTGTATCTGTTATCTTTTGATATTTTTTACCCATCTTTGGCAGTCCATTTTCCAATCTGCTTTCACCCAGCATCTACTGTCGCCCGTCTGACCTTATCCCCAATATTTATAGAAAGATTCACCTAACAATTTCATCTCCAATATTTATAGAAAGATTCACATGATCATGCTAGAAATGCATTTATTACCCATTTTCGTTCTTTTCACGCTAAGATGAGTCTGAAGATTTACACATCCTTTTTGTAATATGGGTTGTCTAACTATCACATGAGCCTAAACTGTTTGATCCATATCCGAACCAATTCCAAGGATTGTTTTCCTTTTCCTTTTGTTTGGTTTACCTTTTCTATCAGTTTGTACACAGTGAATGTTACAATTTCAGATAATTGTTTGACGCAAGGTTGGCTCTATAAGTTGGACTCTGTAGAAACTCACACTTATGTTGGGTGCTGCGCCATCTTATGCTTTCCTCTTAGTTTTCAAAGATTTAAAATGGATTCAGATGATTCGTCTTGCTTTATGTGAAATGAAGATTTTTCCCTTGCACTTTGCTCTATTTGTGTTTTTGGACCTAGCTTGGCATATCTTATTTCTTGGTCCAATTACTTAAGTTGTCGATAGATCTAGATAGTTATAAGGCCTAGTATTCAACACTCTAGGTTATATTAACTGTGATTAGATTGGTAAACACGTTAGCCTTTAACAATTGGTTCATGGGCTTTTTTGTTTAACTTCTCTTCATGGCATTATGATTTAATGCAATAAACTATTAGGAATCTTCTTTGGGATGTTATCTTTAATTGGCTGCGCAAATTACTGGCTTTACTCATATTCTTGCTCATATGATTAGATTTTGGCAAACTTCCGGGAGGAAATTGAGAAGCTGAGAATTGAAGCGCAGGCTAGCAAAGATCACATGCTTCAGGTATGCATCCATCTAATTTGTCTACTTCTATTTGCTTTTCAAGTTTTGAATTTTGTTTGTTTTTTCAGTACAAAAACATAGCTCAACTAAACGAAGAAGCACTAAAAGAAATGGAATCGGCCCATGAGAATTTTAAGAACGAGGTACTAATGATGACCTTTGGCTTTCATTGATTCCATGCTGCAATAGCTCCACTGGCTGGCACAAATTACATCCTTTTTGTTCTTTAGAGCGATAAAGTGAAGAGATCACTAGAAGATGAGCTTCGTTCACTGAGAGAGCGTGTTAATGAACTTGAACGTGAATGTAAACTGAAGACAGAGGAAGCAATTTCTGCAACCACTGGAAAAGAAGAGGCTCTTGCTGGAGTGTTTTCTGAAATATCCAGTTTAAAGAATGACTGTTCTGATAAACTGTGAGTTTTCTTTGTCTCCTCTGTATGACACATATTATCATCATTTTATGAATTGGATAAAGAGATTTATAAGGATAAAGTTATAAACCCCTTGATGCTGGATAAAATGTTACTATATTGAGTTGAGATTTAGGCAAATTGTCAGAAGTAATTAGTAAATCGTTGGTTTAGAGACCAAAGCACTTGGTTGGAATGTAGAATCGTTTTTTCTACTCTAATATGGACCATGGATTTGTAGTGCTCCTTATCAGTTTTAGTCTACTGAATTCATTAATGGACTTTCTGTAGTGGACCACTAATTAAGAAATGTGCTAGTGTAACAAAGAGATCAGAAAAAACTGTCTCAGATAGAAGCATCACTAGGCAAAAAACCAAGAGAAGTTCCAAAGAAATTTAGGTTATATGATCAAGTGGAATTAGATACTTTCTTGTACTTTTTTTCCATATCGTCATACCTTTTCGCTTTGCTATTGTACTACTGTAGGTCACAGATTTTGGTGATGGAATCACAAATGTCTGCCTTGAAAGAAGATTTGGAGAGAGAGCATCAAAGATGGCGAGCTGCTCAGGACAACTACGAAAGACAGGTTCTATTATAGTTTATGGCTCTCTGTTTGGTGACAATTTTTACTTTAATATAAAAGCTTCATTGAGTCAAGTTATCTTCATGGATTTGCTTGCTTGGGTAGTTTTGTTTATGAATGATTAAGAAATTTTGATAGCCATAGCACTTTATATCTTGATTGGTTGAGGACAGCCATAACCTGTTGATATCCCATTCTGAAACGTCCCCTTTAAGATTAATTATTGTATAACCACCTGATTAAAAGCTTAAGCCTTTAGACATGTTTAATATCTATAATATTTACTGTCATGTGGCCGTAGTATTATTTTTCATAACTTCGCAAGAGGAAGAAGAGGTTCTGGATATCCCTAAATGTTCAAATGCAGTCTTCAGGAGTTGTTGATGTCCTCTATGATCTGTTGTCCTGTAGGACATATTTTCAGGGCTTGTTAGAAATTTTTTTCTCTTGCTTGTGGAGATTAAGCATTTTATGAAATATTAACACTCTTCGTCGGTTTCTTTTTTTCTCAAGGTTATTCTACAATCAGAAACTATTCAGGAATTGACGAAAACTTCGCAAGCCTTGGCTTCAGCGCAACAGCAAACCTCTGAGCTACGTAAAGTTGTGGACACACTTACAACAGAAAATGTATCATTCTTCTCCATAACTTTGATCTTCTCTTATTATGCTCATTTCTTATCATCTTGCATGCTTAATGGGAGTTGAAATGCAGTTATAAGGATTTTCTCCTGGTTAGGGAACATTGAGAATGTTATGACTTGTAATTAGTGTGTGAAAATATCTCCAAATAACAGTGAAGAAGCGATACCGAGAAATCTACTCTCCCTTTTCAGCCTTTTTTTAAAATCAACTATAGAGGACTATTGGTATTGATGCAAATATTGCTTAAAGTTTTCTCTTAGCTTGGGTTAAGTCCGCTTGTTGTTGTCATATTAATAATTTAATTGATAAGAAACTAAAACATAAGGTAGGTACTGTATAAATACTTGTTACTCATAGAAAACAATTGTGCAATAACAAATTAAAGAATTTGCTGCTCGCCCTTCCAATTGTGTCATTATTTCTGCTCACCTGCTTCTGCAAAAGTTAGGCAGCTACTTGTATTGTTCTAATTTATGTTTATCGTGCTTCGATTAATCTGCAATTTTCCTTGTTAACTTGTTTAATATTTGCGGTTTCAATGGTTTGTTCTTACAGAGTGAACTGAAGTCAAAATGGGAGACGGAAAAGCTAGCCATAGAAGCTTATAAGAATGAAGCAGATAAGAAATACAATGAAGTTAATGAACTGAATAAAATGTTGCACAGTCGACTTGAGGCCTTGCACATTAAAATAGCAGATAAGGAACGAGGAATCGCCACTGGAAGCAGTTCCCAGAGCTTAGCTGATGAAGATGGTTTACAGAATGTTGTGAATTATCTCCGGCGATCTAAAGAAATTGCTGAAACAGAGATGTCTCTGTTGAAACAAGAAAAGCTTCGCTTGCAATCTCAGCTAGAAGTTGCTTTGAAGTCAGCTGAGGCTGCGCAATCAGCACTTCATGATGAGCGAACAAAATGTCGTGAATCATTATTCTCAGAAGAAGATTTCAAATCTCTTCAACTACAGGTTAGAGAACTAAATTTACTTCGCGAAAGCAATGTGCAGCTGAGAGAGGAAAACCGTCATAATTTTGAAGAATGCCAGAAACTTCGTGAAACGTTCCAGAATGTTAAGAGTGAAACTGAGAATTTGGAGAGGCTTCTTAGAGACCGAGACAACGAGTTGGAAGCTTGTAGGAAAGAGATTGAAGCACTAAAGATGGATAAAGTACATCTTGAAAAGAGAATTGATGAGTTGGTGGAGAAATCCAAGGCTGTGGATGTTGATGATTATAATCGCTTGAAAGAATCTTTTCAGCAGATGCAGGTTAATTTGAGAGAAAAGGATGGACAGCTGGAGGAAGTTAAGAAACTTTTGTCAGAAAAGCAGAATGCAGTATCAACTTTAGAGGGAGACCTGGCGAGAAGCAGAGCAGAATTGCTAGAGAAAGAAAACAAAATAAAGGAATATTTGCAAACGGAGGCTTCTCTGAAGTCTGACGTTGATAAGTTGAAAGCTGAGAGTGAAAGGTACAAGAGCTTAATGCACCAGGCAAGGAAGAAACTACAGCCCTTGACAAAGGAAAAGGAGGAGATGAGCAAAGAGATTCAGTCCTTGTCCAAACAATTAGAAGAAGCCCAACAGATGAAAAAAAATACAGTCGATTCTGCAGGCGAACAGGCTCAGAGAGAAAAGGAAAAGGAGAAAGACACCAGAATACAAATGCTGGAGAGAACATTAGAGAGGAACAGAGAAGAGTTGAAGAAGGAGAGAGAGGATCATCACAAAGAAAAAGTAACAACTCAGAAGATGAAGAAAACAATTATTGAATCTCGGGATAATATCATCACCCAAAAAGCAAAGCTCTCAGATGAACTGAATAAGCATAGACAAGCTTTGAAAACTATTCAAGATGAAGTGGAGAAATTAAAGAACTCCATTGCCAGTCAGCCAGAGGGTACATCTACAGTGCAGGATATCTCCAGTACACTTCTGGAGGATTTTGCTTCTGCCTATTTCCTCGCTGTAGAGAATTTTGAACTGGTGGCACAACCAGCTTCAAGTGAACCAGAATCTACCACCACCGACATTAACCAGGTGGCACAACCAGCTCAGTCTCTGGATAGTAGTACATCTTCTGCTGGAGCTTTAATTGTCCAACCAACCACTTCACTGGCTCAAACCACCCCACCTCCATCTTCTACAACCCTTCCTTCAATGCGGACGAATGAGGAAAAAGAGAGAAGACCTGCTCCAGCTAGGGCAAATATTAAAACAGGAAGGAAAATCATCCGTCCTAGTATCACAAGGCCCAAGGAACCTCAAGGTGATGTTGAAATGTCTGAAGCAGACGAACAACCTAGTAACATATCATCATCTCAGAATCCAGAAAGTCAGGGAAACGTGACTGCACCAGTAGCAGGATTTGTTCGTAAGCGCCCATCAGCTTCAGTTTCTTCTGACACTCAAGAAGAGAATCTCGCTCCAGAGGAAACAAACTCGGACTTTTCTGCTCCGAAAAAGCTAAAAGCTTCTGAAGAGGGCATTGCGGAACAATTGAAGTCTTCTGAAGTTGCACCCACCGAGGATCAGCCATCGGATGATGTGGCAAACCTTCAGCAACAAGCGAGTAATAAGGAGCAGCCTATTGAACCTGAGAAGGGTGACCTCGAAAATGTTGTTGAGCAAGTGGAAGAGCCGACAGCTGACGAACAAATTCCTGATCTTAGCGACACAGATGAGAAATCGGAGAAACCAAGTGAAACTGTTATCTCTGATGATCAATTGAGAGACCAAACAGAGCAAGACATCCAGAGAATAGTTGCAGAATCTGGTGGTGATAGAGAAGAAGGAGAGCTCGTTGCAGATTTAACTGATACTGATGATACCCCACCAACGGATGAAGCTCAGGCTGAGCAATCAGTAGAACCAGAGAGTTCACCAACAAAGTTAGAAGCAGGTGAGATTGATTCCTCTCAGATTCCCGAGGAAGAGAGCAATGAGGTTGCAGATCCAATTGCAGAAACAGAGAAAGTCATTGGGTCTTCTTCTGGCACAGCTACTGAGGAAGCATCAACTAGCACCACTACTGCTGATGTTGGGTCTTCAGAACAGGGCGGACCCACACAAAGTCCCACATCTGATGCTGGTGGGAAACCAGTATCACCTTTGAGTGGAGGCTCGACAACCATTAATCTACAGGAGAGGGCGAGAGAGAGGGCGAGAGAGAGACAGTCTGGCTTGCGGCCTGGCTTGCTCAGTTCTTCAGCTGGCAGAGTTCGTGGCAGAGGGGTGCGTGGCCGTGGTGCACGGGGTCGTGCTGCACATGGTGGACAGTCCCCTGGTTAAGTGATGTTGATGAGCAAGAATATGTTTTGATGTTCGCATATGGATTTGGTAATTGAGACTTTCCCTTAAAATTTTCATCATTACTGTCAATTTCATTTCTGGAGTTTTAAGTAATGAGTACTTGCTGAGACTATTAACTGTGCACCCTTGTGTTCGTATGTGCATCTGTGTTGCTTTTCGTGTTTGCATGAAAGATTCCATATATTGTGTCTTGGCATAAGTTGCATAGAAATTAGAATATGTACAGTTATGAAACTTCCTCTTTGGAGTTGTGATTTTTTGTTTATAGCTCTTTTGGTAAGAACAAATTTAAGATCCTACAAAAATATTCGAGTAGATCCGGGGCCACCTCAGAAGCACCTTTATAATGTGTTTGTTTTAGTCTCGAGCCTCACTGTTTGGCTTATCTGTCTTCGCTGTTACTCGTTTCCATTTCCCTGTCTCCCTTTCGTTCATTTGGTGTTCATTAGGTTGCCAAGTATGAGAGTCGATTTCGGTTTAGAATCTTAGAAGGGAAGATTCTATCTTCTTGGCATAAAATTACAGGGCAGGTGGTTGAAATTAACATACAATGAATCTTTATTTTCAGTTTAGACATTGAGTAAGCAAATATTCTATATTTGGCAAGAATTATACGGTAGGCAGATATGAGTAACATAGAATATGATGTTTATTCTGTGTTGGATAAATAAAACGGCTGCTATCACAGGAATGGGTATTCTATATTTGTACGAGGAATAAAGGGCTTGATTCACGGGAACAAATCACATGGTTTGCTTCACTATGATTAGATTTTCAGATTTTCTATGCGAATTTTTCTCATGTTTTTTTGGCAGCCACCTAATGTGTTGACTCTATCCCTTGTGTTGCCCTGAAGTAGTAAAAACAAAAGAAGGAAATTTTTTTAATCTAGACCAGATTCTGCTAGATCCTGCCAATTGTTTGGTTAGAAAGTTTTAGTTACGGTGGATTAGTCCTTTTTAATTGATTTAATTCTACTTGATTTTACGTTAGTTAAGTGATATTAGATTATTCGGGCTTAGATTAGGTGAGTTTAATTCCTCTACTGACATTCATTAACCTTTATAACGAATCATGAAGAGTGAGTGTGATTAAGTGAGATTATAATTGGGTGAACCGTAATTCTTTGAAAGTAAATGTAATCTAACATGTCTAACAAAATATTAACAATAATTTATTGGATTTTTTTCACAAATTCAAAGTATCAAACACAAGATTGTCTCTTGAATGTTTATATATTAACACAATTTAATATTAGCTAATAAGCCTGGAGATTAATCCCCAAAAATAATATTGCATAGTTATTATTTTCTAGATGTGTGTGTTGTTATATGATCGATCACTCACCAGTCCCCAATTAAGCAAGTTTAGGGCTATATTCTTAGAGAACTTGAAAATACTTATATTAATACAGAAAAGTGGCAAGAATTGAATCATTTGTGGCTGGAGAATAAGTTCCTTACAAAATGATGAAGCATCTTACTTTCATGGGGGAATTTACACCTGCTACCATTGAAGTAGAGTGTATTTACAGAGTTGGTTTTTTAGCACAAATAACAATGAGATAGAGAGGGACAGAGAGACTTAGCCATTTGAAATTACATCATCTTTCTTCCTCTATTAAAAAAAAAAAGGCTTACACAACAATGGGGTGTGATTACTTTCTTGGAATAATATGCACAAAGCCCTACCCACAACTCTACCTGCATGAAGAGCTTGCAAAACCCAATCTACCATTAATAACGTCAAACTCCCACAAATAATTCTGCTGCATAATATTCCCAATCACAGAAGCACCAGGCCAACTAGCTGGAACAATCCCCAAACACTTAACTCCATCAGCAGCATCAATCACGTAGCTCTTCACGTAAGGTTCAAATCTCGCGCCGTCTTCAAAATGAAACACCAGCCTCGGCACAAGAGATTCGTCGAACCCTGTCGAGTTGAAGCAATACTCGAGGGGCCCCATGTCCAAATCCAAGTTCCCGAAATTCAACAAGGACACCTTTATTGCAGCCATGACCGGCTCATAAGCCGGTCGGGTCAAGAGTGTCAGGCTCGAGCCGGAATCAATGATGGCTCCACCAGCGACATTTGCATTCCACACTTGTGATGGAATTTCCAAAAATAACCCTCCGACCGAAATGCCCTTGATGTTGACTGCGTAGTATGGTGATAACAGTCCTAGGGTTAGTTGTGTGTATTCCATCTTGTGCACGGGTATCGGGATTTCTTCGTGCTGGCCGAATATGAGGTAGCTTGATGTGGTGTTGGAGCTTAGGTGGTCCACTAGACAATATGAAAATTTGCCATTGAATCTTTGATCTTGAGATAACTTTAGGGCAAAGGAAAAGCTGCTATAGCCTAAGCCTAATACACCATCAGCGCCCTTGAAAGTTTGGCCGTGGGAGGAGTCGCTGCACCCGATTAGGACGTTGTCGAGCCTTAGTTTTCTTCGGTTCGTGAGGGTAAGTGTTACGGTCTCGTTGGCGAAGAAGCCTAGAGTAGATGATCCATCCGAGTACCTAAGTGTAAAACAAGGAGAAATTCAAGAATTAGGGTTTCAAATAAGTGTTCATAATGTTTGTGAGTTTTCATTTATGAGTTAGAATTGTTGAAGAATAATTTTAGAATAAAGTTGGTCATCGCCAACTACAAAGTTTTCCAAAAGCAGAAGCAACTTAAAACAATTAATACATACACTTTCGAATAGCTCCACAATTTCAGTACTAATCATTTTTCTCCATAAGACAGAGAATCAAGAACCTACAAACTATAATGTACGGATACAAACACGATAACATGAATTTTTTCTTGAATTCTCTTCATGTGAGGATGTCGATCATGGTATTCGGCACGACACGATACGATACGATAAAATAATCTTTTCAGAAGTGTCCGTATTAGTCCATACATCATATCCTAAAAAAGAAAAGCCCTTGCAAAAGGGTCACATAGTAAAGCTTTTGGTTATATATCTTGGGCATGTGTAAGTAAAGAAGAAGATGACTGATGAGCCAACAACCCTCCTCGAGCTAGAAGACTTCTGATGACATAGTTTAGGTCCTATAATGGTTGTCTTTCGATCTTAATGTGAATTGTGAGCGATGGTGTAAATCAGTAAATGAGAGACTAATTGGGACAGACAAGAATGAAGACAAACGTACGAAGATGTTGCAAATTATCATGTGAGGCAGAGCAATCTAGTTGTTGGTCACTGTAATTACTGCAGTGCTGGATGTAGGTAAGAGATGTAATGACATTACAGTAACACTGCAGACTTTATCATTAATAATTTTGGCCTCCTAACCATTTCAGTCTCTGCACTTAATATGATCAACCAGGGAGAGAGGGAGTTGGGATCCTTTATCCTATAATAAATATCCTACCTTTTTCACCATTTTCTAGGTTGGATAGGGAGGGCCAAACTACAAGTATATAATTCACGGATATTTTTAAAAATAATATTTTATCATGTTATGTTATGTCGTGTCGGATAATCCTCACATGAGAAATTTAAAAAAAAATTCATATCATTATATCTGTATCGTGTCGTATTCGTATTATAGGCATTGCCATGACAGACCAAGAGGGGATGATAAAGGGTAAATTTTAGCTTAAATTTGATTTGGTTATAATAATGAGAGAGAGAGAGTCTTTTACGTTAGTAGTGTGGTTGTGTATATTATTGGAAAAATGATTAATTAAATATTAAATACAGTACATTCGGTTATATAATTAATTAGGTTTGGCCGACGGCTGGACCCTGGTCTACATTAAATCATGCTTTGTGATAATTAAGCTGAAATATTTTTTATTTTCTTTCTTATTTTAATGTATAAGAATCTAATCTCCGATCCTAACCAAAGTTAACGTTCTTGATTCGGTCCTTTTATCGCCATATTTTGAGGTTCGATAGAATTGGGGAAGCACAAATGTTAATGCAATTAGAGAGGCTGACAAAGGCAATTGTCGTGCACAAATCTATATTAAGTCATATTATATATTATTATAATAAATAGACAAATTATTAATTGTATTTGTACGGTAAAAAATAGTTGATTAATAATAGGGTTAAACTTTTTTTGTACCCCAACGTTTGGGGTGTTTTGTATTTTAATACCAAATCTTTGAATTTTTATATTTTAGTACCCAATCTTTGAATTTTGTTGCACTTAAGTGCCCAATATCAGACGTGTCATTTTCTTATTGGTCGGTTAGGTACATGTGTCATTTTCTTATTAGTCGGGGGCACTTAAGTGCAACAAAATTCAAAGGTTGGGTACTAAAATATAAAATTTTAAAGGTTTGGTACTAAAGTGCAAAATACCCCAAACGTTGGGGTATAAAAAAAGTTTAACCCTTAATAATAATTAATAATCCGACAACACCACCTAAATCTCTTGTTCTGTGCCAACTTGCTACCCATCACAGCTACAATATGGCCAAATACTTTTCAGACTACAATTATTTTTTAAAATCAATTTTTTTACCCATTTATTATTATTTTTATATATAATTTCGTAAAAAAAATAAAAAAAAAATCAACATTTTTTTGCCCCTTAAGTTATAAAATTACTCCTATTTTATCAAAAATTTTAACCTTCTCGGCCCACTATATAAAGAAATCCGCTTTTTTGTGTCGAATTGAAACAATCCCAATTTCTTAACCAAAAAAAAAAAAGGTGAATTATAATATTTACTATTCTTAAGTTTTGGGTAATTAAAATTAATAATCTTTCAAGTAATATTTATAATCATTGATGTACTTTCTTTTTCCTTTTCTATTTTTAAAAAATCACACTTCTAAAGCGCAGATAATTATCAATGTACTTCATGTTTTAATTTAACTGCAAAACCTTCCCTAAGGAAAATTTGAGCAGTGTAATAACATCCCTATAAGATTAATGTTTTTGGACGAACAATGAAAAGACTGATCAGTAGTCAGCCTCGTAATTTCTGATACCCAATAAACTTTTTCAACAATTACACAAACCCCCCAAAACAGATGCAGTTCCCCGAAACAAAATTGCAATGGCTATGAGATCAAACACGCACCTGTAATCGTAAGCGCACGGCTCCATCGGAGACGGGCAACGAGCTAGGGAGAACATATCGGCGAGCTGAACCCTGCACATTCTTGAAGAGCAAGGTACAGCCCGGAAGGAGCCGGAACGATCCCCGCTAAAAACGCGGTGATCCTTCAATTTAGTATTATTACACAAACCTCCCCTGCACCTATACCTGCAAATTGCAATTCATCCAAGTTAAATACAACCACTTTACTATAATTATCAATATTACACATACCTCCCTGCACCTATAATACCTGCAGTTCATCCAAGTCAAATCACTCCCACTATCAGCAATCAGCATGACCTTCTGCGGCGGAGTCCCGACCTTAAACTCCACGAAATACTGCCCCGTCCCGTAATCAGCGCCCGACCACATCGGCATCTCGCCCGAGGCCCCACGATCCTCCACCATTCCATCTCTGTTGCGGGATAGTTTCTTGATCATCGAAGCATCGCCACGAAGCAATTGCCTTAGCTTCTCGGGCCGAGACAATGGCTGATTTCCTCTCAGCTGGTGCCGGTGGATCAACTCGAGCTTCGTCCCGAGCGAGCACACCGAGCTAACGAGAAAAGCGAAGAACAATGCGGATAGTAGAAGGGTTCTTGGAAGAATGCAGGCTGCCATGTTTGGAAGTAAGTGTGCAACAGAAAAGAGAGAGTGGGTTTCAGAAGGTTGGTTTGATGAAGATGGGAATATTATTTGAGGGTATATTTGTTTGTGTTTTTGTAGGGAAGGGGGCGGGGGTGGATAGATACACGACAGGAGATATATACGTCTAAATTCTGCAGTCTATTTTACGGTGCATTTGTTATGACATATATATATGATGATATGTTGAAGCATAAAAATTTGGTATTCTTGTTGGCTGTTCGTCTCTCTGCCAGCCATCTACATTTGCTATTCTTGTTTAATGAATTCATTATTGAGGTCTGTCACCATAGACGAGCTACATTCGGGACCGGTGGGGGCGGCCGCCCCCTATATATATATATATATATATATATATATATACATATTTGGGGGTATTTAGAGTATTTTGATATATTTTTATGATTTTTAATATTTATTTGTGAAACTCAGGGAAAAAATAGCAACTCCATCAAATCTGTGTCTCTCTTTCCTACTATCCGGACATTTCTAGATTTCTTGTTTCAAATTCGTATTCTATTTCCTATTTCATTCATCCATACACATCAAGTGTATTAATAAGCCGTCAAAATTATTGGAGAGAATCTCTTAATTTTTTGTATATCTTAATGTTTTTTTCCCCTAATTAATTTTAATTGTCTATTAATACATACTGATAACAGGAGATTCAAATCCAATCTAGACTCGCTCAGTATATAATTGTTGATGTATTAAACACTCAAATGCATGAAACAATTCTAAAAATATTATTTTGTGGTGTCGTTTCGTGTAGAATACTATATTCGATACTTTTCTCGTAAAAGTTTTAAAAAAAAACTCGTATTGTTATATCTGTATCTGTGTATGATACATTAAATATTATTCTCTTCTTAGTTGAGCTATTCTTTTCTTTTTTGCTTTTTTTTTTTTTCCTTTTTCTTTAGAAGATGATTGATAGTACTCAACTGCTCCAATAAAACTTAAACTCACTTTCGATTTGTTTATAAATACAAATGTTTATCATTAAATTATTAACTTATCTCTTAATTTTATATGGTCGGTTAATTTAAAAATTAAAACCCATTATGATAATATAATAAATATAATGTCTAATTTGATTGATTATTATTTTTAAAATATATATCGTTTGATATATATAATACACTCGGCACATAATTAATATCAAATTTTCTTTTACAGCAATAGAATACGACTTTGACCTACTCAAATTCGTGCAAATTTGTCTCCTTTTATTTGAAAATGAAAAAGGAAATTACTTTTACTGCTTATAGACACGCCTAATTAATTAATTATAACCACCAAGTATTTATGTCTTAAAACATACTTTAAATACATAAATATTAAT